>JAUTXW010003824.1:0-649391 GCA_030620095.1 Kuschelorhynchus macadamiae | reverse complement strand
TTGTTTTCCATTTGTTTGGTCGTCTATTTGGATTATAATCAATCGATCTTTGCAATTATTACTAGTTTTAGAAATGGCGAATTTCTGTCGCCATCGTTCGTGTCGCCGTTAGTCATAACACGCAACTCACATGGAGCAAGCTTTGGCGGAGCTGTCAATAACACAATTAAGGTCTATAAACAACCAAACCAAGGTCCAGAAAGTCTGAGGCCGCCGCCAGCTGACATTTCGGATCGCGGTATATCCCTATTGATCCCAAGTTTACTAAAAGAAAGCAAACTTGAGATCCTTTTAGAAGCTCATTCATTTTTCAATTGTTTTATTATTAGTCCAAACAATGGCCTTTGTTTCACTTTATACAAAGGTGGTTTTTAAATATTTTAATATAAATTTTGTTCAATGCCTTTGAATCCCATAAGTATACAAATTTTTCAATCTATTAAAAATAAACAAATGACAAAATTCGTTTCTTATTTCGAATCTATAAATTTTGACTGAAAATAGCCAATTTAAATTATGAAATAGACTAAGATACTATTAGACAAATAAAAAAAAATGCCAATTTCAAATCTATCAAGAAGTTACACTTAAACAACAAAAGAAGTTTGAAGCACTCTTCACAGAAAAAATCCAATGAAACCTCCTCAGAATACAGTTATCAACTTTAACCAAAGCAGAAAATTCCGTTCTTTCCAAAGGTCAAAATTTCGCAATAAAACCGAGTAGCATTCCCGTAGAAGACAGCAATCCGAAGATTACGAAGCTTTTGAAGTCGGATATGATACAGTGAAGATCTTTAAAAATTCAAAACCACTGAAGTCTATTGAATCTCTTCGAAGCCCAAAAAAAAAACAGCGATGAAGACCTTAAATAAAAATACAAACATCCTTCCAGCAAATCCACACTGATCAAGTACAGAACGGAATGCGTTAAAAATGTAACTCAATTTTTAGACAAGAACATATATAAGGTTGTGCAGGCAGACCCTACAAGTAGAATATAAAGACGCATCACCATTCTGATTAATGCATCCAGTCTACCACGAGCGGAGACGAAATCATTAAAACCAAACACCTCCAAGATTCCCAGGTTCTACGATCTTCCCAAGATACACGAGAACAATATATCACTTCGATCGATTGTCAGGGCAATAGACTCGCCCACATATAAACTAGATAAATGTCTTTCAAATTTTCTTAATACATTTACTAGTATGACCGATTATTTTATAAAAAACTCACTCACTGCACATTTCGTGGAAAAACTTAAAAAAACCCAGTTGGATCCCGAAGATATTTTAATCAATTTCGACGTAGAATCACTATAAGCAAATGAATGTTCCTATCAACGACTCAATTTCCATTATATCAGACATATTAGATCATAATAATCGGGATAAGAACTATTGGAAGCTTATCTTACATTTACTTATTTCATTTTTCAACCAATTAATTATGAACATAATTCAAAGGCAGCTATGGTATCTCCTCTATCCCCTGTAGTAGCGAAAATCTTGATGAAACCCTTTAAAGATATTGCTCTAACATCCTCTCCACTAAAACTAAAGCACTGCTTCACATATGTAGATGATGCTTTTGTTGTCTGGCCTCATGGACAGGATAATCTCCTTATATTTCTGGACCACTTTAATCAACAACATCAAAATATTAAGTTGAAAATGGAAAATTAATCTAATGGAATGATTCCCTTTCTAGATGTATTTGTTCAAAGAAAGTGAAATGGTACATTAGAACATTCTCTCTATTGAAAACCGACGCATATAAATAGATACTTAAATGCAAATTCCCATCATGATCGAGCACAAAAGAAATTGGTTATTAACTCAGTAGTATTTAGAGTCATTTTGATTTCTGATCAAGATTCTCTGACATATGAAACATCGAAACTGGCCGAAGCTCTGTGAGAGAATGGCTATTGCGCTGAAGATATTACGCGTTAAATTAAAAGATGTAGTAATCCAACTTCGTGAAAGGAAAATGATACGGAGCCACTGTTAGGTAGTGTTGCTCTTCCCTGTATACATGGCACTACAGACAAAATAGGATGATTGCAACGGCTGTCCAACATACGTACAATCTTCAATACACGTATGAGAAGATTGTACAATGCTTGTGATCCCCGTAACATATTGTACATTTTCAAACAGGAGTATATACAATTCCTTGCTCCTCTGGAGAAATGTATGTGGGATAAACAAATTGTTCAGTCTGCTGTAACTGAACACCAGCTGGGTATATTATAAATGTAAAGGAAACCAGGGTTCTAGCGTCGATTCCAGGATTTTATAAACGGAAAATTAGAGGATCTATTAAAATTTTTAAGCATACTAAAAACGACAATAGAGATCGAGTTACGGTCTACATCACACATGAAAACCGATCTTAACCCCCGGTCACGGTTCGGCGCGCGCACGTCGCGTCTAAAAGCCCGCCTGAATCTCTCTGAACTAATTCAGTGTTCAGATTAAGTGGATGGATTAAGTCTGAACATGCTTCATGCAATCGAAGGATAGTAATTCTAATTTGATACGGGCTAATCCAAGAAACATGATTTCTTAAACGCCAATTTGTTTTTCTTAATATTTGCTAAAATTTTATAATTTGCGCTTTTAAATACGGAATGCTGTTATATTGAATTTTTTATATACAAAAGTGTCAAACTACATTGTCACTAGAACTGAGTATGCAAGGCAAATCTAATTGAACCTAATTGATTATGTTAAAATGAGTGAAAAATCCGAGATTTAAATTAGACAAAGAAAGAAGTAAACCTAATAAAAACGTGAGAAAAATGCGTGGTAATATACAGTAGCCAGTGCCTAATGCTCTCTGGCGATGTTTTAGGACTTGGAAACCTTTAACCATACCTACATCTACGAGAAGAACTATTCACAAGAAATGCCTGGGCATTATTTTTTTAGCTTTCTATATTTTTCGGAGGACGTAATTATTAATACACAAAATGCTTCTTTCTGTATGATTGGCACGTGCATCAATTTGCGTAAAAATTATGTTTTGTTTTTTTAACTTGAAAGAAAATAAATATTATTGTCATTAGTTACCCCTTGTGTTCTATCTATCTGCCTTTGGTTTAGCTTGACCGAATTCTCACTAAAGAAAACAACAATATTTATTATTTGATACAATGCTTATAAAACTAAATTTTTATATTCTCTGAACTAACCGACAGAAGGCATCTTTTATTTGCGATGATGTCCTCTAGTGACAAATCTAGAACTAGAAATGTTTTTCTGGTTTTCCCTTGATCATTTTTTGTTATTACTTTTCTTTCTAAAGCTAAACTCAAATAGAGAGTGTTGTCCCATGAAGTCAATTCGAGTCTTTTTATGTTATTTTGGAAGTAAATATCTTATTAAATTTTGTAAACAGATACGCACTATTATACATTTTTGGAAGGGGCATCTCATGTAGATTTTACTATAACTGAATTTTTTGATTCTATTGAAAATTATCTGCATGAATTTTTAGAGAAGAAAGTGAGGAGAAAAATTTAAACTTTAAGTTTGATGAAACTTTTAGCAGTTACCTACGTTTCCCCAAGTCTCGAATATTATATTAATTGGTAGCTCATTAATACATTAGTCACATTCAAAAAAATTATCTGCAGCTATTTGCGAGTTCCGAAGTTATTCGGAAAAATATAAAACGTCGTGTCTCTAAAAAGACCTGAGATGTAGGAATTTGTCAACAGAAGAAACAAATGAACGTCGCAAAGTTGTTAAAATTGAAAACTTTGGTTCCTTTGAGTGGAACACCCTGTATATTATGTCATATTTGGTTTTACGGGGAATTCTAGTCATATTTGATATACATACCACAGGTCTATTTGTCTCCGTTTCTGAATTTTCAAATGACACTAGGGATGTAAAAATTGTTTGGCTGAAAGGTGCATCGTTTGTATTCTATAGAATATGAAAGAGGAGAAACTGTAATTTTCAAGTGTCAATATTTCAGAAACGGAGATAGATACCTAGGGTATGTTATATCAAATATATCTAGAATTCCCGTAGAACCCAAATATGGCATAATATATCATAAAAAATATCCATTAAAAGAAACCAAAGTTGTCAATTTTGATAGCTTTGCAAGGTTTATTTGTTTCTGTTTATAACAAATTCTTACGATTTAAGAGAAACGTTACAACTTTTCAATTTGAACTTATATCCTATATATCATAATAATAGCGCCATAGCTTGTCAAAATATGAAGAACTACCCTGTACACACTGTACATATATTACTATGTAACACGAATTGGCTACACATAAAAGTTAGTTCTTTCTTATTTTTCTCCAGTAGGAATACTGCGTCCCTTTTGTAGATGGAGGCAATTAATTTTAATATAATGTTTAGAGTATTATAGTTTGAATAACCGGTTGAAACAATCAACTATGTTCATGCAAAGTTTGAAATCAATTTATCCAAGATTAGATAAGTTATAGATTTTTAATATGAATCAGACTCATATTTTCCATAGTGCCACATTCTGAACACGCAGTAAATTATTAATTTAAATGTTTGGTACATGTTTGAATTTAAAAACTCTTAAATACTATTTACTAAATTCACAAATATATTTTGTAACCCGTTGTTTATAATATGTCAAATATAGCTTTCTGCTATCTGCTTTATTAATAACTTCTCAAAAGATTTTTTTTAACTAGATAGGGCAGAACTAACTAATAAATAGTGAAAAATCTACTCACAAAATGGACATATGGACAATGGACGATATCCTAATATGTTATTAAAATAGCCTTTCACTGAATTTCCTGTGTCTGCTATTATGTATTCTTTTAACTCGTAAACCATAAAATATTATGGGCGAAATATCATTGGTGCGGTTCGTCGCTACCTTCTACAACTTAAATACCAAAATATAGGAACGTGGCGCCATCTCTAAATTCATGCTCTAGGTGCATCATTCGGTTTCAGACCATAGAGGGCAACCCATTCATATAAAATGAATTTCTTGGGGTAAGTAAATATAGGGGACTTTGAATATTTGTTTTTATTGTTCTATTATTATCATGTATCTTATAATAACTAATATGTAGGAAAATAGCTACGTTACATTATCACTGTTATGGTGTTTACTTAAGATGTTAGTATTAGTTAAGTAATTAAATTAAGTTAACTAAACTAACTTTCCAATAATTAAATAAATATAACTTTGCTAATGAAAGTCATAGTAAAGTTGAAAATCAGATATAAATAGGTACAAAGTTAAATAGTGCTTATTTTTTTAAATAAAACTAAAGAATCATGAGTTAACATATTAAGCGCCTTTATATATTTGAACTAATACACATGACTTAAATTTTTAAAAAATTATTTAATTATATTATATAATTATATATATAATTTATATAAATTTTAATTATATTAGGTTTCAACTTTAGAAAAGCTTTACCTTCAAACCAATAACAACTACATATAATTGACGGTAGCAATAGAAATTCAGAAAACTATAAAAAAATTAATTACCTCTTTTGGATTTAACAAAGAGCCATTAATCCCGAAACACCTAAGAAATTGGAAAATACAATGTAATGTATCTTGATTGCTTTTGATCATATTTATGTAGGGTACTTAAAATTACTAAAAATAATAAATTTATAAACAAACGCAATTAACAGCGGAGTTTTTAACTGATGTACCTAATTCCGTCTCCTGGAAAAGAAAACGAGTACCAACAATTGGCGTTAGATAGCCAGTTTATTGCTAATACCTAACGCAATTTTTTGTTATTAGTAAACTTTATAAAAACATTTTATTTGAAATATATAATTAGGTAATACATTTTAAATAATATCTACTTTAATAAATCGCCAAAAACAGAATCCAAGATCATGTTTTTATTAACAAATTCGTCTAGAATATCATATCAAATTTCGATCAAAATAATTCTATGTTTAGTACAACAATTGTAATCATATAATTGCCGTATTTAGCATGTTCGTCTTTGTTTTTAGATGGAACGGGATTAGGTTTATGTTTATTTTGATTGCGTAATTCCATCTTATAGAACGTAATTCAAAGATACCTTTCCGTTTTAAAATTTATTTTGACATGTACCTAAAAAAAATGTAGTTTAGAATTATGTCTCCCAAAAACAAGGATCTTTTTGATATTAAAACACCAGAATTCGACTATGGATATTATAAAATTTTGATCCAGAATTTAAATAAGTAAACTAGCAACATTCCATTCTTACGCTCTATTTGGATTAGAACTAAAGCATTTAAAAACTTAATCCCACCAACCCTTAATAGAGATGCAAAAACACTCAAAAAAACTAATCATAATAAACAAAACACTTTCTGAAATCGAACCATATAGAAATACTAATAATTTAATTTTTTCATCGGGCTATTTTCCCTTTAGAGTCTTTGTAAGTAATTAAGGTTCATATGGGGATAATTTGGTAATATTTTGGTAAATGGCGAAACAAAATGGAGACTTAGTGAAATGTTAAAAAATTATTATTAAAAATCTACTTATTCAATTTATCTCAAATTTTGCGAAAACATCAGATATTCTGTTCATCATAATTTGATATGAATCAAAAATGGCAGAACAAATTGACGGCGTAGTGGAATATTTAAAAATTCAGCCTGGAAAAACTACTGAATGGAATGATTTTAAATTGTGGTCTATAACTAACTGTGCTGTAGGGATCAACTAGTAAAACTGTGTTGTTAATTCAAGATGGCGGCAAAATAAAATGTAATCGTGATAAAATCACCCTCTAAGGTTTTACATATTTTCACGTTTTAGCGTCCCCAAGTGCCAAAAAATATGTTTTATCAATTCCGTCGGACCGTCTGTCAGTATGTTTGTCTTTCTGTCAATTCGGGGCATAGCTTAAAAACTTCTTACAAGATTGACTTGAAATTTTAGTCAACAATTAAAGGTTATGTGAGCATATAATAATATAATTTAATAATATTTTGTAATATTTTGGTAAAAATCCAATATGGTGGAAGAATGTGTAAAAACATTTTTACTAAAAAACTAATTATCCAATTTACCTCAAATTTTGCACAAAAATTAAGTATTGCGTGGAAATGGACTGGTAACATTTTGATATGAATCCAAGATAGCAAAACAAAGTAGCGGCTTAATAAAATATTTAAAAAATTAGCCCGAAAATAGAACTTATTAAATTAATTTCAATTTTTGTGCAAGAATTAAGTGTAATATAGAGATAGACTGGTAAAGTTGTGGTAATAATTTAAGATGGCGAAACAAAATGGCAGCCAAACAAAATTTTTAAAAAATCGACGTAAAAAAATTTTGTTCAATTGATTTTGCAGAAAAGTTAAATGTGAAATTGGGATAACTGGTACGAATTCAACATGACGTAACAAAATGGCGGTATGTCAATGTAAAACACTCCTTATTGAATTTATTTCAAATTATGTCCAAAAATCGAGTGTGGTACAGATAGAAAGAAGCTGGTAAAATTATGGTAGGAATCCAAAATGTCGCCCAATAAAAATGTTTCAAAAGACAGTATATGTAACACCTATATAATGTGTGTATATACTGAACTAAATTGAGTCACATATCAGTATTCCTAACAAATGGAAAAAAACCATAACGAGAGAATTTGCGGGTAAAGGAGATTTACCGATGTTTTTAACTTAATTATTATTGAAATAAAAAATATGTTGTGTTATCCTTTTACGGGCGGGCTCCTTTGTGTTATAAAAAAAACTGTTTCATATTCAAAGAAGAAAAAGCCAAACGATTTTAAAATATAATATATTTGCATTTAAAGGCTGTCCCGCTAGAGCTATTCTAAAGAAAATTTGTTTCACCGTTTTCTATAAAAGCTAACTGTTTTTCAAAAAATTATTTTATTTTTCTAGGGCTACCATCTACATAGAGATAAAAAATACTAATAAGAATAAAAACTAAACGCTTTGAAATAAATATTTTTATTCAAATTCAGAGGGATCTCTTACTTCTCTCTGTATAGTGAGAGAAGAATATTTTTAAAAAGCTAAATGCTTTCAAAATAAAAGATAATGTCATTTTTGGGAGGCTGTTATGCTTTTATATACAATGAAATGTATATAAAAGCATATACATAATTGAATATAAAATGAAGAAAGAACTTGACGTGTTCTACGTTATTTTAAAAAAGTTGAAAGCTTTTAAAATTAAGTATATTTTAATTTAATTTTAGTAATTCTGTATATAGTAAAAAAATATATAGATAGAGATGAAAGAATTATGATATGATTTACCGTTTTTGCAATTAATATTTTAGTTTTTAAACGGCTGTTTCACCCCCTTAGGTCTGTTAACTTCTACAGTAAAAAAATGTTTCGCATATAAAAGATATTGGACAGATATATGGAACAATTGTTTTCAGGGAGCTGTTTGATTCCTTCATGGCTACCGTTTTATAATGACTTATTTTAACACACAAGAGAGAAATTCATGATTTTAATTAAGTTTAGGTACCAATTATTCTGTAGTTTAAATATTGTGTTATAGTTTTAGCCACATATTACAATGGTAAGAAAATAAACATTAAAAAACTAACGTACATACCACGCGTCTCTATGTCACCCGCGCGCGCTCTATCAAGCAGCCTGTGTGTCCCGTCGACAAGCCGTCCGACAAACGAATGACTATCGCCTCTGCTGCTGCTTGCGGCATCGCCACTAGCGAATCCGCGACGTATCGACCGCATTTCTCATTCTTGGTGCCGCATTTGCATACTAGGTCCAGAGACTTCGCGAATTTCGATTGTTTTCATTTTTTCTTATGCATAATTTTTTCATTAATTATTAAAATGTGAAAATTGAATTCACCTGCCGAAATAAACATTAATAATAATAACAATAATAATAAATGACTTTTATAGCATTATTTACAATATTTGTCTAAAATTATGTTAAAAAAGCTTCCAGGAAAAACAGGGCGCAGTCTAGCCAAATAATAGGCTACTATACTCAACCCCGTTTTGATGGATATACAGTTAAATTATTAATACAAACTAAACATACAAAGTAAATAATTATCATCAATATTAAACTACCCAAAAAGGCTACGAGTATTAGGAGTCATGTTCATACCTGTCACAATGGAGAAACAAAAAAAAACAGATAAGAAGAACTGAAAATAAAATTAATAGTAATTCATATATAATAATTCTAATTTTAAATAGAGTTTTGAATATTAAAGAGATATTTTTTAAATAGATTTTCAAATTGGATATCATTTAACAACGTTAGTTCAGAGGGTAATGAGTTATATAATATTATAGCATTATAAGTAAAAGATCTCTGAAACACGGCGGTCTGATGATGAGGCATCGTTAATTTGCCGCATTAGATTTATCAAAAAAGGAGCCCGGTCTCAGAAGGACACAGTTTCGTGATTACAATTACATTAACACAAATTCGTTCGAGTACGATGCGTTATATTTACCATGGGAGGACGTTTATTATGCTAAGGATATAAATGAAAAAGTAAAAATATTTAATAAACATATTATTTCTTTAATGAAAAAACATGCTCCAGTTAAAATAAACATTATAAACGACAAACCATTTACCCCGTGGATTATGAGTAACATTAAATTCTTAATGAAACTAAGAGACAAATCTTACCGTAAATATGTAAAACAAAAAAATTCAACCAATCTTCAATATTATCGTCAGTTACGAAATTTTACTAAACACGCTATTATTAGAGAGAAAATGGTATATTTTAACCAAATGTTGGGTAACGTATTTAACATATACAAAAAAAATTGATCTGCCAGAAAATTTAAGTAATGCCGAACTTTTAAACGATTATTTTTCAAACTCTATTCTTAACTCAAATAATATTTCTCAAGACAGATTAAATTATTATAAATCAAATACATATCAAAATCTAACTTCCGAGTTGAATTTTAACCTTATAGACGAAAAAACTCTTTATACAACTTTAAACACTATGAATACGAATGCTACGAGAGAAGATGAGTATACTAAACAATCATCTGAGATATTACATATAGGGACAGTGCCGAATTCTTTAATTAATGATTCATTAGTTACAAATATAGGATCTAAAAGAATTACGGCAGTTCTCGATATTCTTGTTGGTTCGTTTAATATTTGCATCAAATTGTAACTTTCAAAGAGAGGAACGAGGATTATCTAAGTTTAATAAATTAATATTAAACTCTCCTATATGTTCCACAGTAGAGTAAATACTGGAAAAATTGTTGTCAAAATCATATGCAATAGAGTTAAAGTTAGTATTTGGAGGACGATAGAGAACACAAAAAGCGTAATATTTACTTTTTAATTTGATATTGAAAATTCAAAAGACAGTAACTTGGGTGTTAAATTATTTTTAACAAAAGCTGCCACACCTCCGTCTCTACCCAATCTATCCTTATTAAATAGCCGGTAACCCTGAATAGCAAACAAAGAAACGTCGTTACCATCAGATAGCAATGTCTCTGTAAGAAATATTAAATCACAATTGTAATCTTCAACTCCAAAAAACCTGTAAAAATAGACCGAATATTTAAGTGAGCAACTTTAAAGTTTAAACTGTTCATAAATAAATGTACTTTTTTCTTATATCCACCACCGGTTCGCCAACACTCGGAAAAGAAATAACTGTTCACTAAATTTCCTACCTGTAGAGGGCATCTCATGCAGAAGATCCTCCTTATTTCCGTTATTTTTTAAGATAACCCGATAAATTGTTAATTTTAAAGCTTAGGTTAAACACTTTCTAAAGTGTTGCCACATTAATTCCAGTTTGTTTACACAGTATTTTTTTCAAGAAGTTTCCACAAACTGTTAGAATAAAGGATACGTCAAAATATCTGCACATGCACATTTGAAGGACACATATCTTTCTCATTTTAAAGAGAAACTCAAGTTCTGTTTGGAATTTTTCTAAAAAAATCTATATAGAGTGAAACAAAAATTCTAGTTTAATTAAAACCAACCACAAATTGAAAAATAACGTATAATTCACACTAAAAACTAAGTTTTGAAAATAATATAACAGAAGACAACTCTCTCTTCTAACACATTCCTGGATTCGACGTTAAACCTTGTTCATAGCATTGTTCAAAATGTCGTTTACCTGATCAGAAGCAACAATAAATTTAAAAATGATATCTTTTAATTTGACAACCGATCTGTGTAACAGCAGTTAAAAAATAAGCTCATGTATCATTAATGATTATCCGAAACATCCTTCATGTTTGTTGGAAAAAAAATTTCTTTTGGGTCCGTTACCACAATTTAGAGCGAATTTCGAATCAGTTTTAATTTAGAACCCCGAAACAGACTCACAATTTTAATATTGGTACACAATTTTAGAAGAATGTCAGCAGCTTTAAAGTCGAGGCTTTAAAAGCGCTGAAAATATTCAAGGTGTTCAAACGTAATTTTTAAGAAGCCCCACACAACGAACGAGGAGACATTCTCAACAATTGGAAATTACTAAACTTAGCTTAAGGCGAATATTACATACAGATTTACAGTTTCATCCATACAAAATTCAATTCGTTCAACAATTAAATGAAGCAGATTTTTTTAAATGTTTTTTACAAATAGAACTACCATTATTTGTCCTCTGCAAATTCAAGACAAATTCACCAGCAGCCCTTACACGACCAAAAAGTTTATGTGCAATTAATCATTTCTTTTCATGACAAAAGTTACTGTAGAAAGATATACCCTTATATTTTTTTAACCTCCCACTCCACAAGAATTGTAGGACAAATATTTCCGGCAGTGGCGACTCGCGGGTGAAAAAGTAAGTGAAGTGCAAATGAAGCAAGAAAATATCGCAATAATTTTTTTCCAGAATTTTTTTATATGTGGAGGGGGTAGAATATTTTTGCGACTTACCTAAATTTTGTATACTAAATCAATTCTCCTATCCTTCATAGCAGCAAATTTATTTATAACATCCTCATAAAATGGATGAGTTGTCCTAATCTCCTCCAGAAATTCTTTTTGAATTGAAATATTGCCAAGAGAAGTAAGTCTTTCTTGAGATATTGTATTTCTTAAATAAGTTTTTACACATTTGAAGCAAGAAAAACTTTTTTCCACTGAAGCACTTGTCGACGGTATTGTCAAAATAAGGGAAAACAATTTATAGGCTTCGGTAAAAATGTATTTATTTTTATTACTATTATTCACTTGCTCTTGCAGCGATATATTCCAATTACTCTCATAAGACCAAGCTCATTTTTAAGTCGTTGACTTTTTGAAAATATTTCCCCATATAACAAAGTTTCAAACGGGTCAGTCGAAAAATTTAAACTACTTCGGAAAATTTAGCAAAGCCTGCCAAACATGAAAATGTAAGTTTTTCACAGTCTTGAAATCTTAGTGTCATTTTCATTAAAATATGGTCCAATATTTCATAAAAAAGTGTTCTATACTTAGTCCTAATTTCTTCAGGTGAGAGCTTAGCAAGCTCACGTTTGTAATGATTTATTTCTGTAATAGAATTTGCTTTATCAAACATGGTTTTAAAAGAAGAAAGAAGAATTTCTTTTTTTATAGAGCGCCTCACGACAGCGTTTTATATTTGATATACAAAAATGAATGTTAAGCGATTTTTTTTGAAGAACGTCAAATAGTATGTCCGTGATTGAGAAAATGTCATTAAACACTAATGCCAGAAACGTGAATTCAAAATCGTTCATCTCACCTAAAAATCCTTTCGTAAGGCTAATTGATTTTTCATCAGATTTGTCACAGTTTGTAATAAATTCAAAGACGTCTTTTATTCTATTCCAGTCTTGAACAATCACATTTACTAACTTCGAATTTGAAGTTGCAACAACACCATAAATAAATATAAAACAAAACAGTCAAGTTAGCTGCAAAAGAACTCACCGGTTGCAGGGAAATCCGCGAGAATAAAAGTAAACAACCATCGCAAACTGAACGACACGTGGGTGTAGCGTACTGCGCCTGCAATTCACCGAGAGCGATGTATGGCGCTGGGCTCGACGTCATCGGATACGCGTTGTCATGGCAACATAGTAGGAAAATCGCAAACTAAACATAGTACCTCCAGCAAAGGCAAAGCGGTTTGCGCCACTGTTATAGTTGTTATAATAAAGTTGATTAAAAGTTTTAAAAATACATGCCGCCAACGGTCAAGTAAAATATTTGTTCGAGATGTACAGTTTATTTTTTACCAATTAGGTGAATAAATGAATGTAAAAACTAAAATTTTAAGAGATATGTAATAAATGTAGTTAGATGTTTGCTTGTTTATTTTTCCTGGTGAAGTAGCACTTCACCTACTTCACCTAAATAGCAGCCACTGATTTCCGGGTCATTTAATTTCAAGACACGCTGATTACTGGAGGCCACCTAGGTCATGTGACTTAACAGTTTGTGATGTTTGGCTAAAAACTAAGTTTTTAAAAACCTAAAGAGAAATACTTTGTAATCAGATTAGATTAAATGTAGCAACTCCTCTAGCTGTCAAATGAACAAAAAGTTTATCGGGATATCTTAAAAATTAAAGCAGTGGGGGGGGTGGAACTTCTAGAGTGTTTTTGCAAAATTCTTCAATAATGAAGTGTACAACTTTATGCTACTTAATTAAATAATCTATAGAGGGGATAAATATGAACCTTACATTTTTGTAAAAGGTCAAAGATCAACGTGAAGGTTCTATGAAGAATTAGAGAAAAAATGTCTATCGATTTCCGACATTTATTTTTTTGAATATACAATCTATGTAAACAACTGTTTATACTGTCTAATGCTGTGGTGTGATCCTGGGTGGTTAATAAAATTATTATTTAAGCCTAAAAAGGTTTTTCCAGGAGTGATCTTTTCTGAAATTAAGAATAGTATAAAATTTGGAAAAACTCTTGGATAGGTTTTCCTTTTGTAATGTAAATCAAACTCGTATATCAAAAAACCGTATTCAATACTCATTGGCTAACTTTTTGCTGACACTGTATATTATCTAAGCTTTACTAGTACTATATTAATCATTAATTTTCATAAACCCGTTCGTTTATCTAGAACTCTTCAAGGTATAATTTGATTTTTAAGGTAAAATCCTTATTTTTAAAAATATCCTTACATTCATTAAAAAAAGTATCGAAACAGATTAGATAGAAATAGAAAATAGATAGAATTTGTTTTGTTTATAATTTTTCATAGATAGTGCAAATATAATCTTTTCGAGATCCTTCAACCTAGGTTCCTTTCCTGAAATTTGGAAGTTTTCTACTCTCTTGGCAATCTTTAAATCTGGTGATAAAGGTGATATAAAGAACTATAGAGGTATTTCTCTCCTTTCACACATACCAAAGCTATTCGAGGCAATTATCACCGATGATATCTTTGAATCATTAAAACACTACATTACGAGTATGCAACATGGTTTCTATCGGGGTCGCTCAACGATTACAAATCTTGCAATATTTCAGAATTACTTAACGACATCGGTTGAAGCTCGCCAACAGATTCATGTCATTTACACTGACATTTCTAAGGCTTTTGACAGTGTTTGCCATCAGCTTCTATTTTGGAAATTGAAGCAAATTGGTTTTTGTGGAAACTATCTGGAGTGGATCAGATCATATTTATTTAATCGTCGTCAGCAGGTCAACTTGTCTGGCACAGCTTCCAGGGAGGTTGTTGTAACGTCGTGTGTTCCGCAGGGTTTACATATTGAACCAATTTTATTTTTACTGTTTATAAACGATACAGTGTCTTGTTTTAAAATGTCTAAATGTCTATTATATGCAGATGACTTAAAATTTTTTTCACCGGTTTCCTCTGACTCTAATCCACTGCAGTCTGACATTGAAAGACTCGTCAAATGGTGCCACACTAATTATCTGCAGCTTAACATTTCTAAATGTAAAGTTCTTCACTTCCATAAACGTATTAATTCCATGCACTTCACCTACCTCATAGATGATGTACATCTTCAAGTTGTTACTACTTTCACCAATCTGGGTGTTATTTTTGATGAAAATTTAACTTTTGATCTGCATATTGATAACATTGTACTTAAAGGTTTAAGATTGCTGGGCTTTATAAAACGACATACAAAGCATGTGACTGATACCAAACCAATTGGGTGTCTTTATAACTCATTGGTTAGAAGCGTTTTGGAATACTGTTCTGCAATATGGAGTCCTTCATATCAGTGTCACATTGATAGAATCGAAAAAGTACAAAATAGATTTACAAAATACCTCTTATATAAATTTAATCGTCCATATCAAGGTATGACATATAATACAAGAGCTCTTCTTTGTGGCCTGCAAACCCTAGAGTTTCAAAGAAAGAGAGCACTTATTTTTTTACACAAATTGATCAATGGAGGGATTGACTGTGAAATGTTGCTGGAGCCGCTTTCATTTTTGGTTCCTATTAGGAGAACGAGACAATGTCAACTATTTTTAGTGCATTTGTTGACCGGCTAGTATGCAACTACAATCGTCACTTCCCGGAGTATGACATTTTTAAGCTGAGCACTTTGCAGCTAGAAAGGCAGTTAAGGGGATTAGTTTTTTGATGTTTTCTGTTTGTTCTTATTCACGTCGATTCTGTGTAATTTTGTTATATTTATGTATTATGTTACTTTTCGACCTGAAATCGTTTTATCATTGCATGTATATCCTTTTTTTATTTATATTTACCTGTTTGCCCCAGGGTTATTTGACTTGATGCTTTTATGACGTTATCTGCGAATTCGTACCATTTGGAATGTTTAGCATTCTGTAGTGTTCGTTTCAGAAGGCCCACTTGTCCGATGCGTGCATCAACTACGTCCTTACATTATTATTATTATAATGAAAAGGTGAGGGTCTTATTTATCGTTCTGTACAGAATATTTACCCAAATGACTTACAGTTGTATAATAACCGGTTTATTATTGACGAACCTTGAAAGAAAAAACTCAAAACATCAGCACTTTGTAACTCATAACGATTCAAAATATGCAGGTCGGAAATTCAAAAAAAAAAATTTTTTCAAGTACGCAGCAGTTTTTGCTTTTTTAGTTTCTAAATTTATACAATGCAGTTTTTAAACAAACACCTACTTTAACTAATATTTTTACTTACGTATTGTAAAAGTAAAAAATCACCCTCCAAGATTTTTTAAGATTTTCACGCTTCAAGGTACCTGGAAGCCAAAAAACACATTTCTCAATTTCGTGAGACAGCCTGTCTATTTGTTGGACTGTCTGTCAGTGTGTTCGCGGCATAGCTAAAAAACTACTTAACTAGGGTTGCCAACCGTCCTTTATTTGAAAGGACAGTCCTTTATTTGAAAATTAAGTCCTTTGACCTTTGAAAAGGTGTCAAAGGACTATAAATGTCCTTTAAAATCCAAACATCTTTGAATTATTAAAAATAAATCCTTTTTACGACTAAAAAATTAGTTATTTAATTTTTTTAAGGTTGTTATTTATTGTGTATGTCCTACAGTTGGCAATGGCAACATTGGCAACACTTGAAAATGTCAAAAATGTCGGTGATTCCCCGTGCATGTCTCGGCGCGAATTCCCGCAAAATTCGCGATATTTTCTTATTGGTAGGTAATAGGTTGGCCTATGCAGAGCGTTTATTTTTTTCTCTTTGTGTGTTATTTATGTATGCAGTTTAAAATATAGTGTTTTATTCTATTATCTTAAAGGTAAGTGAAAACTCTTTTAAGTTTAAGCAAAAACATTCTATAAAAAATAATGTTATTTTAACATTTCTGATTTCTGTATTCACTAATTGTTTCTGAATTCACAATTGACGTGCGCTATTTATTTTATAGATAATTATGAACAAGAACAATGTTAAAGGCGAACCCAGTGGTGGTAAGGCTTCAAAGTCACAGCCATCTACATCTACCTGTCCTTCCACTCCGCCCAAGAAAAGAAAAAGACTTTGTGTATTTAACAAAGCATGGCTAGAAGTTAAGGAATATGCCGCTTGGCTCAAGGAGGGAAAACATATAAATGAAGCACGATGCACGATGTGCAATAATTATTTTTCTATCGGCTCTATGGGAATATCATCTGTAAAACAACATATGGAGAGTGAGGGCCATAAAAAGCGCAGCCAAAGTGCAAAATCATCCAGGGTCATGGAAACATTTTTTGCGAAAAAAGACACAAAAGAAGAAGGTATGGTTATATCGTCTGAGCTTGTTCAGGTTTTTCATGCTGTTAAACACCATATATCATATAACTCAACTGACTGCTAGATTAAATTGAATTCAAAAATTTTCACAGACTCAAAAATTTCCCAAAAATTGTCATGTGGAAGAACAAAATCAGAAGCATATGTTACAAATATTCTTGGTCCATTTTCAATTGAAAACGTTTTATTTGCTTTAAAAGATGTATTTTTTTCCATACAAATAGATGCTTCAGATCGGAAAAATAGAAAATTGTTTCCCATTTGCATTCAATATTTTTCTAAAAGTGAAGGACTTACAAATAAAATCATTGATTTTTACGAAAATCCCGATGAGTCAGCCAATGGAATGTTTAAAGCGGTTCAGAAGTCGCTAGGGCAATTGGGTTTATCTTTATTAAAAGTATCTTCATTAAATGCCGACAATACCAACGCAAATTTTGGCAAAAATCATTCATTATATACAAATCTTCAAAGCGCAAATCCAAACATTTTAAAAGCTAATTGCCATGCGCATATTTTACATAATTGCTTCAAACATTCTCTGGGTAATTTAGATTTAGACGTAGAAAACCTTGTCTTAAAAATATACGCGCATTTTTCTCAATCAGCAAAAAAGCGAGAGGAATTGCAAGATTTCTGCCTATTTGTTGAAAGTACTTATAAAGAGCTTTTACGTCATGTAGTCACTAGATGGCTTTCTATGGGACCATGTATTGAAAGGCTTCTTGTAAATTGGCAAGGATTATGCTCTTATTTTCTCAGTGCACAAGAAGCATGTTCCAAACAACTTAAAAACATTCTAAATATTTTTCCCGATTCAATAGAAGTGCCTCTTAAAATAGAAATTTACCTGTTATTTATACATAATATTTGTGAAGTTTTTGAAAAAACAATAAAAAAAATTGAATCAAATAAAACAACAGCATGTGAAATTTTTCAAATTATGACTGATTTTAAAAACCAATTAGAAACTAGAAAAAATGAGAAGTTTTTTGGTTATGAAACTGGTAAAACGTTAAAAAATGAAAATGTATTTGCACAAGATAGAGAACTTATGATAAAAGACTTTTTAGGTTTTCTTGACGGGGCAATACATTATTTAAATAAATGGTTCAACTTTAACAAAGATAATTGGCTTTATATTATTTCAAATTTGTCCTTAAAAGAGAAATGTCCAGGATTTAATGATTTGGTGCAAATTATTGAAAAATGTAACTTAAAAGATAAGCTAAATGTAAACATGGACCTACTATTTGAAGAAATGATTTCCCTAAAGGAAAATTTTGATTTAATTAAACGAAACGAACATTTTCCAAAATCTTGCTCTAGTGACAAGTGGCACTTTATTTTTAAAAATATTAATAATTGTGATTTTAGTAATTTATTTAAAATAATTTCATTTTTTATGAGTATTCCTGCCTCATCGGCATTTCCAGAGAGAGTGTTTAGTGTGGTAAATTTTAAGTGGTCCGATGAGAGAAACAGATGTAGTATTGATTTAATTAAAAATGAATTGTACATATATTTTAATATAAACGAAAATTGTGCCCAATTTTTTGATAGTGTAAAAAACAATACAAGTTTACTTCAAAAAGCAAAAACTCAAGAAAAATATAAATTTAAAAAAGTTTTGTAGACCTAAATGTTATTTTTTTGTATGTAGGTTTTTATGCTGTTATTTAGTAGAAAACAGAATTTATGTTTTGTGTTTGTGTTATCTTCTTTTTATGTAAAAAAATGTTAATAAAAATTATTGTAACAAAGTTTTTTTATTGTTAATTTTTTAAATTAAAAAATATTATGAAAAATCATTGGCTATTACATATTAGGATTTGTCATCTTTAGATTTACGCCGAAACTTCTACACAGAATTTAAAAAAATGATAAAATGGTGAATGCGCAAAAAAAAATGCCTGCGGCGCATTTTTATTACAGTAAGCAATTATTTTCTAAAATGTCCTTTATTTTGAAATTTGAAAGTTGGCAACCCTATACTTAACTGACTGACTGGTCATATGGGAATGACATGGTTACTTTTTGGTAAAATTCCAATTCAACGAAACAAAATGGCAGCCTGATTATTGTTGAAAATATTAATAATAGAAGACTACTTTCACTCGCATTTAGGTCAAATTTTGCCCTTAAATCAAGTATACTATATAGATAAACTATTAAAATTTAAGTAAGGAGCCATTGTGGTGGAACAAAATGAAATGTTTAAAATATTATTGTCAAAAAACTACCGATCCATTTGAGTTGAAACTTTCCACAAAAATCAACAGGGATCAATTGGTAAAATTTTGACAATCCTATAACGCAAAACAAAATGAAGGCCTCATTAAATGTTTAAAAAGTCGGTAAAATTCCATTTTCTAAAATAACAACCTTATTTTTATGGAGGTTACATATATAATTGATCAATCATAATTCAGCGGTTTTATTCACCTAGGTATTGGAAGTAAACGAAGGTTTGTATGTTCGTACGTATGTATCATAGATCTGGGCAAAAAAACTTGTGGCGGTAGAAAAAATAAAAAAAGAAATAAATAAATATATACATATATATATATATATATATATATATATATATATATATATATCATTTGTAATAAAACAAGGGTAAATGACCACATTCGCATACTTTGCCAATTTTAACGAAATATTGTACACAGGTAACATTTGGGGCGCTGATAAAGAACCTGAAGTCAATTTTTTTCAACCTTGTTTCATTAACTCTTTAATCCATTACAAAAGTTTACAATTTTGTACTCGTTTTTAGTATGTCGTCTATAACTGTTTACAAGTTACACATTTCTTACATCAAACAAAAGCAGTAATATAATAGTAATTTATTGGGTATCAACAGTATCCAAAATGTCAGTCGTCGCATTCGTGGTGCGGGTGGAGGAAGGAGAGTGTCACAAAAATACTTTTCAGGGTCACTTCATATAGAACCAAACTTATAAATTTCAATGGATTCTAGACAATTAGGTTTTTTAACCAAAATTTTGCTTACGATAATCTTACTAATAATAGCAACATATTTTGATGCTCATTTTATCGTTAGTGGTCTAAAAATATTTTTTTGTTACTATAAAGGACAGTTTAATCCAGTATATTGTCAATAGAGACCCATTTATATCGCAAGCGCAAATGTGTTACCCACTGATAATCGCACACGTCGTCGCTGCCATATTCTTTTTGAGGCTTGAAATAATTTTTTACCCCTAATGACGAAACAAGGAGACATTATATCAGGATACTTTCATTGCTGAAACGTGTTTATGACGAATTTTGCAGGTGAAAACGGCTATTAAAACAGTATGTTACAGATTGTTTTAAACTTCAAACGAAAATTTTCTTTATTGTTGGTAATATCACACTGGAGGTTAAAAACCATTGAAATATTATGATGGTCACATTTTAAAATAAAGGACTAAAGTGAAGATGTGAAATGTAATTAATTAATTAAAACATATTCGAATATAGTCTTTTTTATATATAAAATGTTTACATGTAAATTATAAGAGAAACATATTTTCTAAATTTAATACCTATCATTCTCAATAGCAGTATTTAGGATCAGCAACGTCGGTTACAAAACATTTGACATCAAATGACTTAATTTAAGAAGGCTATTACTTATTTTGTAATATTTGATATCCACAAAATATTATGTCTATCCT
Organism: Kuschelorhynchus macadamiae; assembly: GCA_030620095.1. NCBI lineage: Eukaryota > Metazoa > Arthropoda > Insecta > Coleoptera > Curculionidae > Kuschelorhynchus > Kuschelorhynchus macadamiae. The sequence continues at coordinate 628,489 of JAUTXW010003824.1, read as the reverse complement.
AAGCGACATATCCGAACCCAAAGCTTTCAAAAAGAGTGTTCACAAAATATCGCATCTTACGATTTACTGTGAAAATGTAGGGTTTGACTTACTTTATTATTTTAAACGTTTTTCAAACAAAGCAACAATATTTTTGTAAATTATAAAAGTTCTATGTTAAAAATACAGTAGCTATTCAAGAAAATCGTTTCCTGTAAAATTTGACCTTCGGCGCTTACGATATTTTGTCAAAAACGCATCAATTTGTAGGTTTCTTGAGCCTTTTTTATAAAATTTTTATGGAAATAAACTTCTTGTGATACACGAAAATAAAACAAAATTAGCTCATTTCCTGTTTTCATTTTGTGTTTTTTTATATTAAATCAAACGTTTCAGTTATTCCTTAGCCTTTTTCAATAATCTTGCGTATAAAACATGGATAACATTATTTTAAACTAACATATCATTAACTAAAAAAAAAAACATTATTTTTATGACTTACTTAATTTACAATTAAGTTTGCCTAAGTGTGACAATTATTTCGTTTTAATAACTTATGATGTGACTCTTTTATAGGTTGATTGAATTTTGATAAAACTGACCTCATTTTTATCGGGTCCTTTCTGTAACAATTTCTGTAAATCTTGTTTTTTTTTGACTGTTAAAAATGTTTTAATGGTTTACTTTTAACTGATGTTTTAGCCCATAAATATGTTTTTGTTTTCTGGCATTTTAATGTCCTGATGATGCAGCAATACATTTGCGAAACGTCTAAAACTTAAAAACTACTTTACTGGATCTTAACCACAAATAATACAGCACTCTAACATAAAAACAAGAGGTTCGTTAACGAAAACTATTTATAAATAAATAAAGCTTCTAGAATTATTTAAAGCTGATTTTTATATGTTGAGGTTATATGTTGTGCTTGTTAGTACTAAAAATGTGTTGATTTGTAACATTATTCTACCCTGTTTTAATTATTTCTAAGTTTAGAAACTGTTCCAAAATGGAGATAGATGTGTTTTATTCCTGACTGTAAACATTACAGTAAGCAGAAGGCTTGAAAGATTTTGTATTCCCTGTGAGCCCAACCAAAAGAAAAAGAGGTACTTAATACTTATAGTGTATGCAATATATTATTATAAACTTCATATTCTTCTAAATTAAAACAATTTTTTAATTATATACATGAAACAAAACAAGCAGGCTCATAGAATTACTGCCGCTTATAATGTAGCATAAAATATAAACTTCTCAAAGTCTCAAAAAAAATTTATTTTAAATTTATGATAGACATATACTATATATATATATATATATATATATATATATATATATATATATATATATATATATTAATATATATATACATATATATATATATATATAATATTAATATATATATATATATATATATATATATTATATATATATATATATATATATATATATATATATATATATATATATATATATATATATATATATATATATATATATATATATATATATATATATATATATATATATATATATATATATATATATATATATATATATATATATATATATATATATATATATATATATATATATATATATATATATATATATATATATATACAGGGTGTAATTTAATTGATGGCTGAAAATGCTGGATATGATTTCTTAGCTTACTTAAAAAAGAAAGGTTCATATGAACATACATCCTAAACCTCACAACTTTTGAGCTACAGGGTGTTAGAGTTTTAAAAAAAATTCGTTTTCTTATCATAACTTTAATACTGTTCTTAAAATTTTCATAAAATTTGGCACGCACCTACTAAGCACCAATAGGCATTTTTTGATGTAGAGGATTTTTTAATATTTCTACCAGTGGCGTCGGTACGGGATGTAGACTGAAGATGTTTCTAAAAAAATATGATACGGCACTGATTTTTCCGGAATTAAAAATTATTTTTGAAATCTTCATTTATTTTGCAACAAATTTAAGTTCTTGACATTTTTTCGTCCGACGAACTGTTTTGGCGTAAAAGAATAAAAACAATTTTCATGCATGGCAAAATCTCTAAAATCGAATGATAATGAAAAATTCGTTTTCGACTCAATACTCAAAATAATACTTACTAATACATTTTTTGTATTAAACTTGAATTGTATTAGTGGCTATTTTAATCGATTGACTTTAATTTAATAAAAATTAGGCAAAAACACATCGTACCTACAAACTGCCACATGAGATTTTAGCGATTTTGCAATGCATGAAAAGTTAAAAAAAACCTTACAAATTTTGACAACTTCTATGCATAAAATAAACTAATATTTAATTTAATTATCACAACAATTGTTGAAAATGTCCTTCTTCTGCTAGAATACAGACTTCAGTTCTATTTCTCATAGATTGGATAACCCTTTCAAAAATTCCAGGAGTATTTCATATGGTTTGGTAAGAAAGTAAAATTTTGTGCCTTAGTTCTTCTACAGTTTGAATCAGTGTAGTACAAAGTCTTGAGGTGCCCCCACAAAAATAGTCTAAACTATTTAAATCAAGGGACTTGGGAGGCCAAGATTGAGTACCTCCACGTTCTATCCAGCGATTGGTAAACGCCTCATTTAGAAATTCCCTACCATGAATGCTAAAATGTGCAGGAGCACTATCATGCATGTATCACATTTTGTCTCTTTATAAAATAGGTACATCCTCGAGCAAAATTGGTAAATTGTTTTCAAGAAAGTGGCGGTAGGATAGTCCATCCAGTCGTCCTGGAAGGCAGAACGGTCCTGTGAGGAAATCTCGAACTATTCCAGCCCACTCATTCACGGAAAACTGTTCCTGATGATGGGCCTCAGTAATTGCGTGTGGGTTTTCTTCTACCCATACATGATTATTATGGAAATTTCGAATGGAACTGCGAAAACTATTAGCTTCATCAGTAAATAGTATTTTGTTATCAAATAAAGGATTTTCAGCAAGTTTTTCTAAATACCGTAGTAAATTGTCAACAAGTATTTTCCAAATAAGAAAATGGGAATCATTTAGCATTATCGCAATTTTCCTAGTACTTGTTTCTGGATGTTCCTCAATTGTGTTCAAAACAGCTTCCTTTAATTCTGGTGTTCTCACCGTGCGATGTGCCCCTCTGGACCTATTGTCAATGCTAAGACTCTCAGTTTCATGTAGTCTTCTGTGTATTCTTGAAAGCATTCTGGCATCGAGAATGATACGATTTGGATACCGCTCTTGATATATCCGCCTAGCCGTAAACGCATTCCCGTCAGCAAGTCCGTAGGTGAAATACATATCTGCTAACTCTGAATTTGTAAATCTTAACATAGTTTACTTATTTTCTTTTTATTATTGATTAAAGAAATTTTCTCAATGTAAAAAACTGCAACTTTTATGAATACTTGTCAAAATAAGACCGCAACGTAATTGATCAAATGTTATTATTTTAGAAACAAAATAGGGCACCAGTCTACTAGTTTAAAATAATTTCGTTATATCACAAATACACGAAAACAATTGCGTCGGACGAAAAAAAGTTAAGAAATTAAATTTGTGGCAAAATAAATGAGGATTTTAAAAAATTATTTTAAATTCCGGAAAAAGCAGTGGCGTACCATACTTTTTTATAAAAATCTCCAATATACATTCCGTACGGACGCCTCTGCTGAAATTATCAACAAATCTTCTACATCAAAAAATGCTTAGTATACACGTGCCAAATTTTAACAGTATTAAAGTTATGATAAGAAATCAAATTTTTTCTTAAAACTTTAACACCTTAAGCTAAGAAATCATACCCCGCATTTTCAACCATCAATATATATATATATATATATATATATATATATATATGTTGATTTTTACACCCTGTATATATATATATATATATATATATATATATATATATATATATATATATATATATATATATATATATATATATATATATATATATATATATATATATATATATATATATATATATATATATATATATATATATATATATATATATATATAATAGAGAGAACTTCATGTTCCTGAAAAACGAGGAGATCTTTGAAGGCAAATAAATATTTCTTAAAAAGAGAACTAGAAGAAATGACAGAAAAACTGAAAAAATTAAGCAACTTTATCGATAAAATTTTGTATATTTGATAATAGAGCTTATCTTGACTTTTTAAATCTTGATTAGTTTTTCTTTTCTAGAAATTATTTATTGTTTCAATAAATATTTTTTTGAAATATTTATTTAACGAACAACAGGTTGCTTTCTTAAAGTTTAAATCATACAAAAAGTGTTGAAGCATTAGTATCGAGGATGTTATCACAACTAATTTAAAGCAAGTGTTTAATTCGATAATGATTTGATAAAGTAACAAAAAATGTATCCTACACTTTTATGTTTATGAATTTGTTCTAAACACCTTAGCAAGAAAGCTATCAAACGTACTAATGGACCAAACCTGTACCCTTTGTCCTGTGAAAAACATTTTTTGGCGAAATATATTATAGGGAAAAAACATGATTTGTTGTTTCTGGCAAATAGACTTTAAAATGAACACCTTCGAGTTCCCTGGAAAACGACGTTTTCCATGAATGCTAACTATAGAGTTTCCGTTTTTTGTCGTCTTTGGGCTGTGACCTGAATGATAAATTGTAAATTTTCATATTAACTTTATAGCTTTATTTCTAAAGTAAATTGGTACAGAATTAGTTTTAGAAGAAACAGGTCAATTTCATAGAAAAATAGAATACAAATTAGGTCAGATTCCATTCTGCAATCATCTTAAGTTTTCACAGTAGTAATACTAGAGATGGAATTTTTGTTTCGATATATCAAACAACATTGATAGACCTCAGACTCGATAGTTATCCCTAATTTATTTAAAAAATATTGCTTGATAAATCTCGAATATTCTATACATGTGCAATGAAAACATAATACTACATTTAATGGCCAGGTAAGTATACTTTAAATTTTTAACGCCGTACAACCAAAAAACTGTCGATCGAAAGAGCGGGGAAAATCCAAAAGGGTCTATAAAAAATACTGCACTAACAAAAACAATAATATTTTTGTTAGCACTTGGCTCACCAAAACCCTATTCCAGAGACGTTTCGATTTAAAACAGATACACGACACACAGACATCATAAGCAGATAAAGATAAAAAAATTATTTGAGTTTTTTTACTATATACTGAACTGTTAGAAAAACACGACAACCGATTTCCTACCTCATTTATTCTTCCGAGATTTATATAGGCAGGCACGTAGCCCCGAAATACTGAAAATATTTTGTCATAAGTATGCTACTTCCTTATTTTCCTCAAAATTAACTGTCAAGATGGCGAAACAAAATGGCGACTTAATAAAATATTTAAAATTCTCCTTGAAAAACTACTTAATGAATTAATTTCAAATTGTGTGCTATAACTAACTTTGGTATAGAGATGAACTAATAAAACTGTGGTACTTATTCAATCTAGCTGAACAAAATGGCGCCCAAATAAAATCTCCCTCCAAGGTTGTCTGTCTATCTCTCAGTTCGCGGCATAATTTAAAAACTACTTATCAGGTCGACTTCAAATTTTAATCAAAAATTAGGATTCATAGGGGAATGACCTGATAATATTTTGGTGTATATAAGATAATGAAATCATGAAACAATATGGCAGCCTAATTGATTATTTAAAAAATCAGCCTTTATATAAATATACATATATATATATATACATATATATATATATATATATATATATATATATATGGGGGGGATAATATTTGTTTTGACATTCTCCTACGTATTTCCATCGATTCTTCCAAATACCCTTCAGCAACGGTTGTTGATTTCCAGAAGAATCTTTTTTTGCAGGTAATCCCTTTCCCACTGTCAACATGGTTGCTGAATGTCACCTAAAACCACAGCCTGTATATAATTCGGGGTTGGGAACTGCTGGGATAAGTTGCGATAAGTTTTGATAAGATATAAGCTTAAAATATCGAACAATATCTACATGTTTTTGATTTTTAATAGAAGGCTATTATTATTACGTACAATATATTGGGTCAGCAGGTTTTGCATAGATGTACGAAATATGCCAAAAAGACTTCCTCTTTTAAACGTTTCACTGCTGCTCAAGTGCTCAAGGCACCATTTAGTAAAGGTTGAGAATTCATTTTCATACCTCTCTTTCGATTTTTTAGAGAGCACCTCAACGTCTTTTGTAGCTTGCAAGATCGACTCCGACAGTTCTTCGTCGGAGTCCATTTTGCACTTTAGATCTTAATAAAATCCTAAGAAAACAGACAAAAGGCAGACCCCTTTCAACTTGACGTTTAATTTAGTACACATATTTTTTACAAAAAATATCCGCGCTGCCAGACAATACACATGTTTGTGTCTTTCGCGGTAGAAATCCACAGTAATACCAGTCATGTATTTTTACACCACAACTAATAAGCTGTATACTATAATATACAATTGAAAACTCAAAACCTCATCAAATCTGATTAATCTATAATTTTAATGATAATAACTTTCAGTACGTGCAAAAACGCAAAAATGGCGCATCGTAAATTTCAATTCGTTTTGTCGTTCGCCCTTCCCATACCTCGTTCTGTCAAACATGGCAAAATTCGAAAGTGATCAGTACGCTACCTGTAGGTAAGTATCGAACTACATTAAAGACGTATAACTGGTTGCGGAAAATCATAGTTTCAAAGTACATCACAGTATATATATATATATATATATATATATATATATATATATATATATATATATATATATATATATATATATATATATATATATATATATATATATATATATATATATATATATATATATATATATATATACATTTATATATATATATATATATATATATATATATATATATATATATATATATATATATATATATATATATATATATATATATATATATATATATATATATATATATATATATATATATATATATATATATATATATATATAATATATGTTTCTTAATAATCAGTTTTGTTATTTAGTCTAACGAAATTTAAAAAGACATTATCGTACTCGCTAAATTAATTTTACGGACTCCTTTTCATCCGTAATGTCTATTATTTGAATCCACATAAAAAGGTAATTCGTTGTTTTAAGCAAATAGACTTTCACGACGAACAACTCTGGATTTTCTTGAAAATACGTCATTCCATGAATGCCAAATACACGAAGTTCCAGATTTTTTACCCTGAGAAGTTGTGCCCTGAATAATAAAATTTAATACGACTTTGAAAGCCTCCTCAGTCTGGCATCACGGTTGCCTCTTTGATCTGCTTTATGCTAATATATTTACTTCGAATTTAATAAATACCTTTTATTAAACGTAAGTTTAAAAATATAAGCCTTATTTTGACAAATAAATTATGGAAAAATGATGTTGTACGGTCTCCTTAATTTGAAAATATATTAAGTCATTGGCGCTACAGTTCCAGCAAAGAAATGTTAATTTATCTTTTGAAAGTCATGCTACATAGACATAATGATATGTTCTTATGTTCTTATGCATGCAGCCGCTAGCATGGACGTCACTTGAGTGTGTTAATTCGTATTCGGCAATGCTAAATATACGGGAAATACTATTTTTTTACGAGCATAAGGAATTAAAAGCTATCCCTACAGTTAATAAATATTTATTTATATACTTACAACGAAATGTGTAATTAACTAATGTCCTAAAATACTAATTTAAATTATCGCAAACAAAATTAAAATTGTTAATCATAACTATTTAGTCTACCAAACGCCTTTTGTTTTAATCTAATAAATTTATATTTATATCGATTATATATATATATATATATATATATATATATATATATATATATATATTAAATGAGGTCAATTTAACTTAAAATAAATATGAATTAATTAGGATAACCTTTTTCAAAATCAAATACTCTTAGAGTCTTGATGAATACCCACAATTTAACCGAAACGTTTGAAAAATTAATTAACAAAGTTTCAGACAGAAATAAAAATATAAAATATTAGAAAATATGTTTAACTTTACCATAACCTCCACAAATAGTATAGTTCCTTAAGCAAAATATATGCAAACGTTATTAAACAGAAATTACAAAAATCAAATACCGAAAAGCTCTACAAACTGTTTTAATTAATAGCTAATTCATAACAAAAAAACTAGAGTACAATAATTGAAACTAAATAAAGCATCTAGAATATGCCAAACATAACTTAGATTTAATTTACAATTCCCTTCTACTATTTCCTTTTTTTTTTTTGGCACAACGCTATATTTTGTTGTGCAAAAACAGGAATTTATAATAATAATAATAAACATTTTCGCTTAGGTTGATGAACCGTGGGCGAAAAATAAATCTCAAAGCCGCATGCCAACGTGTTATGGTGGAGAATGACGGTCTGATCTAACTCCAATAGCACAAATCCTTTATTTTAGGGAGATTCATTGGCCTGTGTTGACGAAACAATATCAAACACAAAACTAAAAATGCCAAGGAAATTAAATCGATATTGGGGAGAAATACCTTAAAAAAACCTCCCAGCTGATGGCCACTTTGTCATTTCAAACAGAACAGCTTGAGAATAGGGAGGTAACCTAGCAACGAGTAAGCAGTCACCCAAGATGTTCAATTGTTGGAAAAATTCACACGGAAAATGCAGTAATACGTTAGGCAACCGTGAGAGTTGCCACAAAACAACCTTGCTCCTACAAAATGACGGCTGTCCATGAAATCGACTGAAGACGCTAAATGTTAGTCTAAAAGCACTGAAACGTCCGTACATAATCCAAAGTTACAAATGTAAACAACATAATAATGAAGAACAAAGAAATAAATAATTAATTATCGCCCTAAAACCCGGCCGAAATTATGATTAAATATTTTATTTGAGACCAATATCAATGGATGTCAAGATATGATAAAAAGAAATTCAAGGGCTGATGGAATTAACGATTCGAGAACAGGCTACTGAATTTATTTAGGTAAGATGGTTAAGACATCGATATTTTTTTAGCTGCAAAGTTTAGTATAAAAATACGTATTATATTTAATTATAAACTATAGATATTTAGTAAATTTAGCTGGTTTTATTTAGAGGAGCGGTCACTTTTGACAGATATGCACAACGTGACATCCGGTTAATATTGAGTCGCATTCTTGAAATTGAGAAATAATCGTTACTTCGGTAAAATCGGTAAAAAATTATTTTAATCTTTCCGTATAAATAGGAAAATCTAGAAACTTGATATTTGGTATAGCACTTAAAAAAAGAGATGGTGGACTGTGCCTACTTTTCACTAGTGTCTATATTTTAGAAAATTAAATGACACACTTTTAAGTTGGCAAGTGTGGAATAGCTATGTCCCTAGCACTCTTCGTTCGAATTTTAATTGTGAACTCAACTTTTCAAAAATAACCTCTGCCTAAACAAAAATTCTTTTGTAGGACAAAAAAAATGTATATTCAATGCCTTAAAAGTAAAGAAAAAAAATACATGCTAACATTTATTACAATATAAGTGTAGTTACAAAAATTTGTATATGAATATAGTAAAAATAATATACTATGTGACAAAAAAATACGAATACTAAATATTTTTTCAACAAGATCTGGTAGAAAACAGCATATCTACCTTAATAAATTAACTAAAGAGATAGAAAAAATGTCTTGCACTGTACACAACAATTTTGTGCACTATAGCAGGCATGTAGTGTCACGAATATAGACTTAAATACCGTTGTTTGGTTATCTTTTTCTAAAATAGTAAATTTTTGAATATTGATATTATAACCAGATGATATAGCTTTAAGTAAGATGTAAATTTTTTTTATTAGGATCAAATCTAAACCTGTAATTTCTGCACTTAGTTCGGACTCCCCAAAAATTCTGCAAGCAGTGTTTCCGTTATTTGTGTTACTGTAACCTGGTTTGGTATATCTACAATGAGACCCATTTCACTTCTAAATCGATTTTGAATAATGATGGAACGTTACTTCACATTCGTTTTATCAGCCGCATTCTCGTAGTTGCCATTTTTTTATTTTTAAGCGATAACTAATGTTAAGCAACCATTCAAAGCAACAAATCCATGCATGCAATATAGATAAACCAAAGCCAAAATTATTAGTATTCGCTATAAACTCATCATTCATGAGTTTGGGTGCAGGTCCGCACATATAGCACTTTTGTGACAAAGTAGTTTCGTTACAGCAATCATTGTAAAAAGTAATTCATGTTTGCCTCGGGCACGTTAAATTCGGTATTTTCTTTTGAAAAAATAAACTTAATTGGACGACAAAGATAATCGAGGATTCTGCCAAACAATTCAAATATTGATTTTAAAATTGGGACCCAATCAAGAAACTCCGCTGAAAAGCCTTTAGGCAGCAACCTATGGCCCCATGGCGTTGTAATAAATTGGTCAGCTGTATCCGATCCTTCTAAAAAGTCTGCAGCTAACCACCCTAGGCCCACCACGACGCACTAACTCGAGCTCCGGCAACTCACTGGATGTCGCCTCTCCATTTACTCAAAAGGACATTATAATAACTTCAGACAAAGAGGCTATTGCTTTTTTGAGCGACAACTGCTGCAGTCTTTCCAAGAAAGCTCATCATGTTCAAGAACACGCTTTTGATCCAATGACTCCCTCAACAGTGATGCTTACGTTGGCCGAAAAAAGTTCTGATAACCGTTTTCTCATGTCAAGACTAAGAGAGCCTGCTATTTTAAAGGCCTTCAAGTTATATCTCGCCTTTCTACATAATCAACCTGCGTCAGTTCACTTTGAAGGATTTACAAACTGTTTTTGGCTTCTGAAAGCATTCCTATAGTTGATAAAACCCTGCATAAGATTTACTACGACTTCCATGATGCTTATGGATTCAGTACAACAGAAGTGGAAGCCGACCTCGCTGCCTACAGATCCTATGTAACTTCGGAGAGAACGATCCCTCTTCAAGGTACCAGAGAATGCCACAAAAACAACTTTTCAAGTAATTCCCCGAAACAAAATTTTAGATAACTTGACGTGTTCTGAAGAACTAGATTCCTCATTCCCCTTTGTTACGGGTGTTAGTATAGTTCTAATTAATATCGCTTCTCTAAGAAATAAAACTGACGAGTTGTACCTATTTCTAGAAGAATTGGAGTTCCCCCAACTTGTTGCAATTACTGAGTACTGGCTCAATCTAAACGAACCCCTTTATGTGGAGAGATATTTCACAATAGCTAGATATTAAAGAAATAACTCAGCTCATGGAGGAACACTGATTCTCTAAATGGGGATTTCGTCTCGGTAACTAGATATAACCATTTGTAAGCGGATGACTTTTTTGAATTTTCTATAGTATATAATCAGAACTTTGATCTCTATGTAATCTGTATTTATAGATCACCAAATCCTGATGTACAATCTTTCTTTAATTACCTGCTAAATTTGCTAGATAGTCTACCAGTAAAATGCAGGAAAATTCTATGCGGGGACCTTAATATTGACTATGCTACTGTTTGTGCCACCCAGAATATTTCATTTCTATATTCGACTCTTTCGGTCTTGCAATGCATGTATCGTCTCCAACTAGAATTTGAAAATACTCTTCTTCTATCATTGATTACGTAACATCTGATTTTTCTCCATCAGAGGTTCAGTCTCAGGTTTGTAACACAGGTCTTTCCGATTTAATAATGTAAACAAAAATGTTAGCTCTGGTATCTCGCCAAGTTTGGACCCTCTTTAGTTTCTCGCTCCCTCGAAAAATGTCGCTGATAGCCTTTTCGTAAGCCCTGTTAGCAGCATGGAACTATTGAAAAAAATGAATAGCATCACAAGCAAATCTACGTGTAGCCTATCAATTAATATATTCCTGAACTTGCCGCTTCCAGTCATAGAGGCTCTTACGACACTAATAAATGAATGCCTTATAAAAGGTATATTCGCTGAATGTCTTAAAACAGCTATAATTATTCCTCTTCATAAAGGGGGCGTAAAAACTAACTCTTGCAATTGTCGCCCAATTGCTCTACTACCAGTGCTATCAAAAATCATTAAAAGGTTATTGAGGAATCGTCTTATGCCATTTCTCCTTAAACATCAGATAATATCCCCGGATCAGTTTTGATTTTTAAAGAGCACCAGATTGCTTAGCGACGTCTACTTAAGCCTCAATAACAACCACCACCGCCTCAGTTTTTTGTGACTATGCAAAAGCCTTTGACTATGTTAGTCATAATATTTTATTAAGCAAGCTGAATTTTTATGGAATCCGTGGTATTTCTTTAAACTGATTAAAATCTTATCTCGGGAATAGGCAACAATCTGTAAGGGCAAATGGTTCTGAGTCTGATTGTAAATTTATTACAAGTGGAGTCCCTCAAGGTTCGGTCTTAGGGCCTATTCTTTTTTTGTTATACATTAATGATATCACAAACCTAAAAATTAATGGAAAAAATCTCTCTCTTTGCTGAATATACAAGCATAACATAGAGTTATTTCGATACAACGTCTTATACGTCTACATTCTAATATTTCCACAGACCTTGTTATAATTAAGGCTTGGTCCGATTTCAATCTGCTTTGCTTCAATGTAGATAAAACGGTGGCCTTATCTTATAAAGGGACTTTACAACCACCTCATCTACCTAACAGCAATATTAAATACGTTGAGTCGGTTTTGAATATAAATAACAACCTAAAATGGTCTAAGCATATTGACACTTTAACTAAAAAAAATCCCGTAAATTTCGCTTTATCTATAAAATTGTAACAATTTTCCTGCGACAACAAAGCATAATTTTAATATTGCTACTTTGATCACGTAATTGAAGCGGTACAATTCAAAATACAAACAAGAATTCATCAGTGTGATCAGCAATGGTGAATTTTTGTTTGTATGGCTGGAACTACCATCATAACCCCCATTGATGATCCAGTTGACATATTATTTAAATCTTTACGTAACAAACAGTTGTTTTGTTTAAAATTGCCTGAAATTTGATTTCTGCACGTCTCTCGTTCACAGCTACCATATTTTCGGGAAGAAAACATGCAGCTTTAGCATTTCATTTATTCTTCATTGTTACAAATACATGTTATTTGCATTTACAATAATTATGCCAATAAATGTATTACTATAGTATTATTATACAAAATGTAAATTAATCTATGATTAATAAAAAGAGCACCTAAATTTTAACAATTTGTATTGTGCTCCATAAGTAGTTTATATATTTTTCAACTTAATATAATACAACCAATGGCATGTAAGTGACACAACATAAAAAAAAAGAAATTGTCACTAACCTGTGAGGACCGAGCGAAAGCACTGACCTGAGCCAAAAACAACCAACATTTTTCTGAAATGGTTGCTGATTCTAACTTTTATGTATTTAAGAAAAAAATGAGTTATCAGCTGAAAAATATTCTTTTGCGTCCGATTTAAATTTATGAAATTTCTTTATATTTCTTATGTTTTAAGGCAATTTATTAAAATATTTAGGGCCATTACAAAAAAGAGATATTTGACCGAACGTTTTAGCAAAATATTGTTCAGAAATTAGTTCCTTTAATTTATTCCGGGTATTTTACATATGCGATATTTTTTCATCCACTATATCATAATTTTTATACACAAATACAATACAATTAAAAATATAAAGCAGATTTAAATCAAAAAGTTTTGTTTCGTGGTATAGTTCCTTAGTGGAATATCTACGATGTTTTTTCAAAAATATATTTAAAATACTGTTTTGAATGACTTTAATAGGGGTTAAAACAGATTCTCCTTGCCCGCCAAAAAAAATTAAACCGTAACTTAAACGGATTCAACCAAAGACTTATAAACATTTATAAGCAGTTTTATTTGTAAAATACCTCTTAGTTGGTAGAAAATTGGAATGAGTGATCTTAACCTATTAGTTATAGTTTCTACATGGTAATTCCATCTTAGATTCTGGTCGATTGTTAAACCTAAATATGTCGTGTATTCTGTAGAACTCACAGAGAGTTTGCATGGGCAGTTGTGTAGGTCTTGCTTAAGGCATAGCTCAGAATGAATTTTTAATTGATTACTAGGGTTTGTTCCGATGTTTGTAATGGTGAAAGACATACATTTTGTTTTTTTAACGTTCAAAGATAGGAGGCTATAACTTAGCCAATTATAAACTAAACTTAGACCCTTAGAAGCGGAACGCATTACCACATCCCAGTTTTTGCCTGGGAATATTAAAGCAGTGTCATCAGCATATAAAAGTATTTTTCCGCCAATATCAAGATGAAGTATGCTATTAATGTAAATTAAGAACAAAATAGGTTCTAACAGTCCCCTGAGGGGAAAACTCCTATTTTAGTTGTGAGAGAGCTACTTAGAGTATCATTAACTTTGCTTTGTTGTTTTCGCTGAGAAAGATAATTTTCTGAAATATTTAAAGGGATTCCCCTAATACCTACTCTTTGACACCGCTCTAATAATACTTTATGGTCGAATGTGTCAAAAGCTTTAGCAAGGTCAAGAAACACCACTAATGATTTGCTGTCATTATTTAAACTGTTTCTAATGTTTTCTATTAAGCTGTGTATAGCCATTTCGGTATTTTTTCCAGCTATAAAACCATACTGGTTTTGACTTATTATTTTGTATTTATCTAAAAAGCTTATAGTTTTTTTAAAGCACTTTTCAAAAATTTTTCCTACATTATTTATTAAAGATATCGGTCTGTAATTAGATATTACCTTTTTTTCTCCTCCTTTATGGAGCGGTACAATTACGGTTTCTTTAAAATGACTGGGGACTATTCCATTTGAAAAGATTTTATTTATAATATGTTTTAGTGGAATGAGTATATATTGCCGACATTTTTTTAATAAGATCTCTAAACCTACACTATATTTATTTATTAATGAATTTATTGTATTAATACTATCAAATCACGGAAATACCTGATGTCCGGCTTTCATGCTCCCTCCGTAATATCAGAAAATTCATATCATAATGTCAAAAACTGGTACAACATACTATTCTGGTCCTTTTTTCCATGCTTCAGCCATTCTTCAAAAAGACTTTTTTTGGAGATACTGTAAACATAATATGGAATAAAAATATTTCTTCAAAAATGCACAGACAAAACAAAACACATTTTGAAAGTAAATAGTGGCAGCCATGATATAAAAATAATTTCAGCTTGGGGGCATGCAGGAGCATATAGATTGTGGACTTGAAATCCAAAAAATCAATAAAAAATCAATGAATTTAAGATTCGGGATTATTTTTCTAACGTACTGTAATGTACTTTATAAAGGGTCTAAAGGAGCTTTCCTTTAACCTCAGAATCCATTACTAAATTATATTAAGCACAGTAACAAAAGACACAACACGGTACTTTCAGTGATGTATATTATACCATGAACTGCAACGTAACAGGTGAATATAAGCACATTTTAAACTTTTCTTATAAACTCAGGTGCGTGCCTAAAGGTCCTACAGGGACCGCGGCGCGGTGGGCGGCTACTAGGGGGCCCCCAAATTAAACAGGGTATTAAAATAAAATATTTTTTCTATAGTTAAAAAAAATTTTGCAACCATCGGATACATTGGTATACTAGGAAACATTTGGAAGTGACAGTACTTAATGCGTATTTAGATTTAATATTAAGTCAGCTAGATAAAAGATTTACTGCGTTTAAAACTGGTTATTCAACATTTTCAATTCTAAGTCCTTAGATATTGGTTAAATTAAACTACTCAGAAATTTTTAAAAAAGTTCAGTTATTAGTGGAGAAATATTCAAATGATTTAACTTCTCAACTGGCAACTGAACTAATTCATAACAACATTAAAAACCTTAATACAAGTCGTGAATTCGCAAACTATGTTTTCGAAAAAAATTAATTATTGTATACCAGAACTGTGTTCAGCCTCAGTTCAATCGGAAAGATCATTTTCAAGTAAATATTGACGAACTAAGTAGTTGATAAGTATTTATCTAGTCAATACAAAAACACAAAACAAAAATTAACTAAATTAAATATTTAGTTCATTTTTGTTTTGTGTTTATTAGTTTACCTATTAATCTCAAAATGTATATCGTTCGTTCCCTTTTTTTTATATTTTATTTCTTTTTTTTTTTTACTAGAGTTATTTTTTATTTTATGTTATGGTTTTTTTTAATAAAATTATGACATTTTCTGTTTACATATTTTTTTTGGAAATTATTGCAGGGGGCCCCTAAGAAAAGTCTTGCGGGGGGGGGGGGGGGGGGCTAAAAAAGGTCGGCACACCACTGTAGAAACTAACTGTAATTATTCGTCATTTGATCGACTTTAAGCAGGAAAAATAATAAAATCAAAACTGTAGGAGGTTTGTTTGTAATTTTTTGACAAGAGCTATCAAAATTTCCCTAATGACTTTTGACCAGCCAACTTGATTTGATCGAAACACTGTGGAGCGTGCGAAAATATTTTTTATGCACGACTAGGGTTTCCAATCAGGGATCCCGGTGTATTTTAGTCCCGAAAAATCCAGTGATTATATCCCGAAAATCCCGAATATCTCGAAAAGTTTATATTTCAGATTAAAATCTGATTAAATATATTTTCTTGACTCCCTATGTACGAACTCGTTTTACTTACGTCGTTAGCATACTCAAAATGATGAATTCGGTGGTTCCCTGAATGGAGCTCGGGGAATTACCAGTCTGCATTCCTTTTCATATTGGTTTTTGTTTTCATTATTCTTTTAAGTGAAGACCAGTGCATTGAGTTGAGTGGTTCTTTGTATTTTAATGTCGATCAGTAAAATTGTACGGCAGATTACGCAGAAATACTGTAAAATATTATAATAGTTAGGTAATAGTAGGTATTATAAAGAAAGTGTTGTTGTTAATAGATGTTTTATTGTGATTTTTTAAACGTATTGAGATGTCTGAGAGTATAAGATTCGTGTTACATCCCAAAAAAAAATGACGACAAATCATCAACGTGGTCAAATTATCTCATTGCTGAGGATAAAAAGTCTGCAAACTGCAAGCATTGCGGTGCTATAATAGCAATTAGAGGATGATCTACAAAGAACCTACATGTTCATTTTGTTTCAAAACATACAAGCGCTCTCGAGAAGGTAAATAAAGCATCGTCCTCAACTTCATCCTCAACATTAATTGTGAACGAGAAAGACGTTAACGGGCCAACTAAGGGAGTTAGTCAAGATGCATCTAATCTAGAACCATCAGCGCCTAATAGACAAAGAAAAATTTTGGATTTTTTTGCTTCTCCTACTGAAAATTCTCTGGATGCCGTCCTTTCCAGAATGACTGCTCTTGATGGATTACACTTAGAGTTTTTGTTACGTCATTCGATCTAAGAAAAGCACTTATTGCTAGAGGATTTCATGATATACCAAGTGCCCCAACAACAATTCGTGAAAGAGTTTTAGCATACAAAACCAAAATTGTTAATTACTTTACACTGGGGTTTGAAAAGCTTAGAAAAGACGGACAGTATTTCAGCTTAACATTAGATGAATGGACATCAAGTTCGAATAGAAGATATATGAACGTAAACGTTCATGGTTTGAATGGAAGAGTTTGGAATATTGGACTAATATGAATTTCGGGTTCCATGATGGCCGAAAAATGGGTTAGTTTGTTGACACAAAGATTAGAGGATTTTAACATCAGTTTAGATAGTGATATTGTTTCCATAACAACAGATGGTGCAAGTGTTATAAAAAAAGTGGGTAGTCTCGTAAAATGTAAGCAACAACTATGTTTTGCACATGGAATCCATCTAGCTGTACTGGATGTATTGTATAATGTAGATAAGCAAGAAGGTTTGCAAGCTGAAGAAGAAACATCAATGGTCGAAACTTACGAGCCTGAAGCTAACGAGAGTGACAGCGACTGTGAAAATGATGACAACGAAGAAGGTGGTATGGAGCTATTGCACGAGTTAAAACCAGTTGACCAAATTCAAATGGCAACAAATCACAATATTTATTCTATTATCAAAAATGTTAGAAAAGTGGTTAAGATATTTTGCCGTTCATCTACAAAAAATCCAATTCTACAAACCTATGTGAAGGAAAAGCGTGGAAAAGAACTCAGTTTATTGTTAGATTGCAAAACCAGATTTACTTGTTTTTTTTTTAATGTATTCAGAAGAGCTTAATAGATTTAAACAGTTCGGTAATTATTAATGACAGTGAATTTGAAGTAATGAGAGACATAATACGATGCTTGGAGCCGGTTAAACGTACGGTAGAAGCCATTTGTCGAAAAGGTGTCAATTTATGTACTGCTGATGCTAGTTTTAAATTTCTATTTTTTTATGAACTTAAAAAGTGAATACACAACTAAGTAAAGAATTTGAGAAAGCATTGATAAATCGTATAAACCAACGACGAACTATGCTGCCTGGAGTTATTGCATACCTTCAGAATCCTAGTCCTCTTCATGAAGGTGATTTCTTTGAGCAACCCCATTCGGAAACTATTGCTCACTTCATCAAAAATATAACGGACATGTTTGAAAAAAATATACTCCTAGATTCTGAAACTGATGAAGATAATCTGCCCCTATCGGAAATAGCGGATAAAACACCGTTAACCTTAAAGCAGACACTTCAAGAGGCCATAAGTTTTGTGACTACTAAAACTATCTTACCAAGACCAGGGCAACCAAAAGGTAGACTTACTGTAATAAAAAAGGAAATGTCACTTTACGAAAACGGTGGATTGAGAGGCTTATATCTTCAAAGATGATACCATTATTTAAGGAGCGTGGAGTCTGAAAGAGTTTTTTCTTCGGCACATTTGCTACCAAACTTAGATTCCGGTTAAGTGACGAAACATTAGATAGTTACAGTAAACAAAACGAAAACATTTAAATAATATGTTTCGGTGTTTAATCTAGGTTTTCTTTATTTTGTCTTAAAAAGTTACTTGTTTTTTTTTTATTTTGTTAGTATTTCGAATGTTTGTTTAATTCATTATATTAAAATTTATTTTGGTTGTAGATGCATTTTCCTTATTTTTTATCAGAGTAAATTACATTTCTCATCACTCTATTTCGGGATGCCGGGATACCGGGATTATAGATTTAAATCACGGAATTTAAAAACGGGATCCCGATCCCGAAAATTGGAAACCCTATGTACGACGTTCTGATAGTTTGACTTCCTACTCGCAAATATGTGCGTAAAAGCCGTTTTTTCGTACGCAAGTAGGAAAAAGGTATTTCAACAATGCACTATTCGAAATCTTAGGATACAAATTTACTCTCAACAAATTACATAAACAAATATAATTGATTCATATCCTAAGAAAAAAATCCATAAAATGTTCTTATTACTAATATTAAATTAAGTAAGTCTTTCTATGTTGCTTTTTACACCATATAAAATACTTTTTTTTGAAAATTTCAGGAGAGGAATACACGGCCCCTGGTCTACAAAGCAAATATGTTTCCTGTCATTAATGAAAGCTTCCCACTCAATCACTGCCATCGAAAGCTATAGCTCAGATTATGCTTGCAACAGATTGTGCTAATAGTTTTTCGTTAAAAACACAGCTTTTGCAACACGAAGGGTTAATGGCTTTTTTGGCATCTGTGAAAAATAAGACGCGAATTCTGGATGATTCTTGTTTTTCAGGTCCATCATTAAATATATTGCCCCTTTGCGAATGGTGATCTTAGACCATTTTAGCCATTATCTTTTGCTATTAAGAGTTATATATAAAAAGGATCTGAAAGAAAATACTTATTTACATTTGCTCATTACTATATTCTTTTTAGTTGCCAGTTTTATGTGTGCCGAAATATTTAAAATTTTATAGATTTACCAGTATATAAACAAAAGCGGTTTAACCCAGATTTTGTAAAATATTAAGTATTTTAAGTACTTTGAACTGGTTACCTGAATTACAGAGATATCCAAATAAAAGTGAATAGCCAAAGGTCTTCTTCAGTTTCAATAGGAATAATATAAACAAGTTATTTAAGGAGCAGGATATTCTGGATCTAAATAGTTTCTCACACGTACTGCACTAACACTGCTTAATGACACTTCGTCCATTAATTCTGGCAATTCGTCTCTAAGAAAGTTGAAAAGACGTCGATTTTGAAAAAATACAGTCCAACTAGGATTTCCCCAATAAGCCCTGCCCAAATATTAAACGAAAACGTATAACTGATGATGTCCTTCGATGATAGCATAAGGATTATCTTCTGCCCAAAAATGGATGTTGTAAAAATTCATAATGCCATCACTTGAGAAATGCGCTTCATGTGTAAACAGAATTTTTGCCGAAAAATGTGGGTCCCTTAAAGAATTTTCTTGAAACCAGTTCTTGTCTCTAGGCAACAAAGCTTGCACTCTTTGTACGTAATAAGGTTAAAGTAAATAGTCCTTTGAGATATTCCATACTGTTTTGTAACTCACATTCAAATCGTTCCCGATTTTCCTCGTACTCGCGCCTGGGGATTCTTCCACTATATTTAATACTTGCTCCTCAAGTTGTGGGGTTCTGCATACAAACGTCTCGCTTCTCGCGCATTTCCGTTTGCTAAACCGTACATCATATGCATTTGAACCATTTCTTGATTGGTAAACTAAGCCAATATGAAAAGTAAACTAATTCATACTAACTGACACCCATGGTGGGAAGAAAAGAAGGTGTGCCTACGAGCAAATTTTGATGACGTATATTGTGAGGCGAACCAAGAGCCGATTATTAAAATGATAGGTTAGCCATGTTTTTATTGCGTAAAGGCCTCAAAAGATTACAGTACACCTTTGCTAAAATTTGTTAACGGAATCATGTATCGGTTATAATTCTCTTTTATGATTATGATTCTTTTATGATTACGGTGAAAACAGAGACGAAAATATGCTTATCCCTTAAAGAGCTGTTAATTATAAAATCATCCTAGATCTCGTTCATCAATTTTGTTTTTTGTGGTTATAAGCGAACGTTAATTTGACAGGTAGAGGTTAAAATATATTTCTGTGATTTTTTTTTCATACGAATTTTAGACGTATGATCGTTAGGCTGTTTATTGGAATAAACTTATAGAACAGTCCAACAATCTGTCATGTCCTACGACAGCATAGGTTGACAACCTAGGGTGTGTTTAAAGATTACACCTAATTGCGCAACTTGACCAATAATAAAATAGTAAACTTTGTCTTAATTGTAATTGCCAATTAGACAGTCCAAAAAAACAGCTGCTTGTCCTACGACAGCTATTTGCCCAATTTCTTGTGGGACTCATCAAACCAATATTTACGCTTCATTGGCTAAATCAGTTTGTTTGTCCTACGACAACCCAAAAATGACATGACAGTGACAGATCGTTGGAGTGCCTAATATATCGTTTGAAGTACAGGTATGTATTATTTAATTTTCTAGTGATACATATATAATAAGGAAATTATGTAGTTCGTTAGGAGTAGCATACCAAACTGTTTTTTTAAATAATTCTTAAAAAACTAAATGATGTATGTAAACACACAAATAGTCATTAAACTGATGTAAAAGAACTCAAGACAGTATGTAGAAATATTTTTATTTATTTTAGTTCAAGCTATACATTTTAAACTAAAGTATTTTAAAAAATATGTTTGGTTTCAAATGGTATAGTAAGTTAAATATCCTATGTGTAGCTGAATATGTTACTTAATATTCATAAGTATTTGAGTAATTACTTTGACAAATACTGAAACCAGACCCCTGAGGCCTTACATAACGCAATTCATAGTAAATAAAACAAGTCCTTTGCTATGATATAGATTATAATCTTATTTAAGCATACCTATTATATATGTTTCAATAGTTTTTATATGTACTTAACCAGATTTGTTTGTTTTAGTTGATACATATGAATGCTGACTAATGAATACACTACGGAAAACAAACAACAGAAAGAAAATATAATTGAAAATGTTTAACAGTTACCTACCCTCGAGCTTAAGCGTACCCCTCATTCAGAAGGAACTTCTAGGCAGAAATAAATAAAACAAAAAACCTCCAATTACGATAATAAGTATATTTAAGAGTAGTACTTTAAGTCTTCTGTGTTAATTTGTAAACTAGGAAATGTTCAGCTACTGTATAGAAGGACTTGATGAAATTTTAGCTCTGACTGCACAAACTTAAAGAAGATATACCTAATGTGATATATGCTTGTAACTACAAATTGAAACCAAATTAGGTTACTGACTTTGTCATAGTAGAAATAAACCAATATTATGTCTCTGCCAAGTGTGTGTTAAGTGGTATTAACTACTGTATTCAATTTACATAAACCTTATTTGCATGGTATGCATTTAATTAATAAGATTAAGAAAATGTTATTTTTACTTGTGTATCTGACAATATAGGAGTTTTCCAGTATCAGCTTTTTTCTTCTTATTTCTACTATTTGTAGCCTACCTCAAGGCCTCCATCTATGTATATCATTCTAGGAAGTTTGTAAGTCACACGTTAAGTCTATTATAGGAAAATGAGTAAAAATTGGTCGGTTTAAAAAATATACTTTCCATAAGCATTTAGTTTTATCCAGTTCTATGTAAAATTTTGTAGAAAACATTTACACAGTAGAATGTACTTATTTAACTTGGGCAGTAAAATGGTAATTTCTTAAGTAAAAGTATAAATTTTTTAATTAATAGTGCAACGACAGAATATCATTATTTAACACACTGGATCCCTCATGTGTAAGAAGTTTTTTTTAATGCTGATATTTTTCAAGTCGCCCAAAAACTTGTTTACTTCTGCTATGTTAAAGTCAAATGTTATAGATACATAGCCAAAGTGAGATAGAGTAGATGCTATTTGTAAAACCACTGCTACGGTGTATCGGTGTTGTATTTTAGTGATTAGGGATATCTTATAATAATTAGTTTTCCTAACCTTTTAAATTTAAGACTAAAACATTTTTTATTAGACAAACCTAAATTTATTATTTAAAGTATTATTTTTACCAGATTTATAGGAGCTATGACAATTACCTCATTAAAGTAAATAATAAAAATAAATGAAAATAGGTAAGTTAAATTTATTTTACTTTTAAAAAATATCAACAAAAGTTTGCATACAGTAATGTTTTTTGTTACACATAACATTTCTAATTTGTGTCACGATCTGAGGTTGGGAATACTTGACACTTTAAGAAACATACACTCAGTACTTATCAGTTTAACGAATGGAATTTGGTGTCAGGTGTAAGCATTTTCTGGAGTTGATCTAAACCAAGGACTAAAAGAAAAGGTCCTAACTTTTTATTTCGGATGACAATTATATGCTTTTTGACAAACAAAAATCTTTTTTGGCTTTTTCGCAACTGAATAAAAATATTTAACTTTTAATTAATTGAAGCAAATATTTAATATAATTACATACCTCAACATGTAGACTAGTCTGTCTACGGAATGTTTCGATACATAATATAAACAATATTATTTAAGCAAGCGTAAGAAATTATATCATTTACCTTAAGTTTTTATAGACACATAGTAGTTGTACAAATACTTTCATCCTATCGGGACTCATCAGTGCGCCGATCATAAGAGAAAAACATTAAATAATAGAAAAGAATTGATTTCAAAATATTAAAATGTGTCAGTTTGTTTGACATGTAACCTAGATATGAAAAAAATGATAGTTTGCAGCCCTCTATAATGTTATTTTTAAATGTGTTCAGATTATTTGTTGCGTTTAGATTGACAAACAAAAATCTTTTTTGGCTTTTTCGCAACTGAATAAAAATATTTAACTTTAAATTAATTGAAGCAAATATTTAATATAATTACATATCTCAACATGTAGACTAGTCTGTCTACGGAATGTTTCGATACATAATACACATTTAAAAATATATGCTTTTTCTTATATAATTTTCATTAACAAAATGGGAACAATTCAGATAAATTGCAAAACTTATACTAGATGCCTACACACATGCTTAAAAGAGGACATCTGGTTACAGTAGGTATGTGAGAATATCAAGTATTTGAACACCTTAGAAAAATATATGTTAACTACATACTATTTATACACATTTTAGCTTAATCTTTATCTGTTTTAGTCTACTCAAATTTTTCGTTATTAGGTAAACCAAAATCCGATCCTCATTCTCATCTGTAATATTTTTTTTATTTTTTCATTTATTGGTTTTTAAACAAGTCTGGAACAGGTTGCCCTCTGTAGCATCATTAATTTTTCTTTTTATTTTCAAAATGCTTAGCTTAGCATATAACCGCTAAAAATAATTCGAGTTAGAAATGTTTAACAAAATATTTGCCGTTATTTAAGTTAATTTTGTCATATTTGTGGCAAGCATAAAACCTCTGTAGAAATCAGGGTTTTTAGGAAATCTATGAGACCTTATATTACATTTGTCTTTCGTTTTGTTGTGGCTGAAGCAACCAGTAACCTCACAAGACATATTGTTCTTGATTCTTAATACCCAAATGACTCTAATAATAAAATTCTATTCTTTCCGAGGTAAAATTTATTTTGCACAAAAAAATAACTGTTATTTGTTGTCAAACTAGTAACCTAACCTACAATTTTTATTGACGTTTATTTCCAGGGCATACTACATTTTTTTCGAAAGCTACCTCACGTCTGACGTAGATGCGCTGGCTGGCGAGCACACCTTGTTTTCTTTCCACCATGCGTACACCAACCCAAACAAACCAAACTAATATATTATACAGTAATGTAGTAGAAATAAATTGGAAAACAATTCAAAAGGATATTTGAAAAATGTCCAACAGGAGACAAATGTCACGAGAAAAACAAATGTAGTTTTGGAACGAAGCAAAGCCTACTCATATCATTTAAAGCAATAAAATTATAAAAATATGATAAATAGTTATTTATTGTACAAGGGAAAAAAGTATTAAATTTTAGCTCAAGGTTGTGTTGTCAGAAGACACAAAAACCGAGAGCTAAAATCTAATATTTTTCTCATGTATAATAAACTATTTTTTTCTGTGACGGGAAAAACGACGATTCAATATTGAAAATAGTTGAATGGAGTCAGAAAATTATCGATGTGAAATTTGAAGTTTTAAACTGGTAGCCTGTTGAACGACAATTAGACCTGGAAACCTTAAAAGTAATCAAATATCTGTCGATTTATTTGATGATTTGATTTAAAAATTGCGCACTTAATGGTTGTTTCATAGTTATTGTGAATAATATAAGGTAAAAAATGTCTGTTTCCGAATTTTCTCTGACCTAAGTTAGTGGAAGCAGCGAAAGTAGCGTCAGAAAAATTACTACCAGCTAAATCGCGGAAAATTTGGCAAACCGCGTATTCAAGATTTACGGAATGGAAGATAAACAAAACATGCAGTATTGGCTTATTTTTTCGGAACTGGCACAACAAACAACAAAAGCCATCAACAGTGTGTTTGAATTATTCAATGATTAAAAGTATGTTACAATTCAAGAATATTGTGGAAATTTCAAAATATATCAAACTAATTATTACCCTTTTAAAACAAAATGGGAAAGGTTACATCCCCAAGAAAGCTGCGATTTTTACGAGTACCAAATTAGTGATTTTTTAAATAATGCTTCCGATGAAGTTTATTTAATGGCCAAGATTATTGTTATATTTGGGATTGCAGGAGCTTGTCGAATTTGTGAAATCAGCCAGGTAACATTAGATGATATTGTAGATTCGTTATTAATTGTGCAACTTAAGCAAACAAAGAATGATGTAAACAGGAGATTTGTAGTTACTGATGAATATATTAAATTTTACCGAATATACATAGTCCTTCGTCCAGCAGCAGCAAAGGATCGCCGCCTGTTTTATGCATATCGCAATGGAAATGTATCAACCAAGTTGTGAGTGAAAAGTTTTTTTAAGGTACCGGAAACAGTAGCTAATTTTCTTTAACTTGGAAATGCTAAATCGTATACAGGTCATTCATTTCGAAGATCGTCTGTTTCATTTTTAGTTGAATATGTGGGGGACTTGATGACACTAAAGAAACATGGCGGTTGGAAATCATCAACGGTCGCTGAAGGGTATGTTGATAGCATGGAAGCAGACAGGGCAGAAATAGCTAATAAAGTGTTTAGAACGTGTGGCAGTGCTGAAATAACACCCGATTTGCGACCAGGTACATCAAAGGCAGTTGTGTCCAAGGCAAAAAAAAATTTTATTTCAACACAAGAAAATTCGACTGTTGTATCTAATAGTTCAAGGAACATGTCATTCATGCAGTGCACATTTAATAATTGTACTTTTGAGATAAAAGAAATATACTTTTGTATAATACCATATTCTAAAATTAAACACCTACCTTTACTTATGTGTAATATATATATATATATATATATATATATATATATATATATATATATATATATATATATATATATATATATATATATATATATATATATATATATATATATATATTATATATATATCCGGTATATATATATATATATATATATATATATATATATATATATATATATATATATATATATATATATATATATATATATATATATATATATATATATATATATATATATATATATATATATATACTGCCACAAACAACTATAGGTAAATTTTGGCTACTCGGAAGCCCAAAAGATAAAATCAAACTGGAAAACCACGAATTTTTGAGTGTACAGTTCCTATATCAGGACTGTTTTTGAAAAATTTTATGTAAAAAATGACGTTTGCAGGGACATAACTATAAATATCAGGTCTCTAATATCAGCAAAAGGATCCACTTTAGTGGCCTGGACTTTTTAGAGCAGTTGTGTCCAAGGCAAAAAAAAAAAAATTTAATTTCAACACAAGAAAATTCGACTGTTGTATCTAATAGTTTTTGAAGGAACATTTTTTATTCTAATAATACCAGTCATTCATGCAGTGCACATTTAATAATTGTACTTTTGAGATAAAAGAAATATAATTTAATAATTATAATACCATATTCTAAAATTAAATACCTACCTTTACTTATGTGTAATATATATATATATATATATATATATATATATATATATATATATATATGTTGATTTTTACTCCTTCACGGATGGAAAAATACAATGTGTTTTCATTCCGGGTGTACATCCGTTCACTACTGTCGTTCTGAAAACATACAAACAATACACAAGCCATCGTGGAGTGTACAAACAACTATAGGTAAACTACTCGGAAACCCAAAAGATAAAATCAAACTGGAAAACCACGGAGTGTACAGTATTCCGTGTCAGGACTGTGAAAAGTTGTACGTAGGGCAAACTAACAGGCGAATATCAGCAAGAGTGGAAGAGCATAACAACCTCAGCTTTATTCCTACATCATCAGGAAACCGGCCATAAAATAAATTTCGATGGGTGTAGGGAGATTGCCAATATAGAACATTATAAGACCAGAATAATCCGAGAAGCCATAGAAATTGAAAAGCAAGGTGATTTAAATAAAAGGGACGAATCATTAAAACTACCAACAGTATGGAAGACAATAATAGACAAATCTAAAATCGCAAAAACTCAAGCGCAATTAGCGCAACAACAACAGCACCATCCGGAAAACATAAATAACGACCAACGCCTGCAGATATAACCTTCGGCCCCGAGTGGGGGTATAAAAGGAAGCGTCGCAGTCACCAACACTTCAGTCTCTATTCGGACGCGAGAAATTGAAAGCTTCGAAAATGCCAAATGTGATTTTGAAACGTCTACTCTACTCGACCCAAAACTGTTCTTTTCAGAACGACAGTAGTGAACAGTTATGTACACCCGGAATGAAAACACATTATATATATATATATATATATATATATATATATATATATATATATATATATATATATATATATATATATATATATATATATATATATATATATAATGTGTTTTCATTCCTGCGAGCAGTGTTTATATCCGTTCACTACTGTCGTTCTGAAAAAAGAACAGTTTTGCCTTCAAATGCAGAAAAACTTGTATATACATATATATATATATATATATATATATATATATATATATATATTCTTGTGTTATACCAGAAGTAGACGTCAACTTTCTTATTTTAAATGGAACACCCTGTATATAAAAATCAATTTTTGGATTCCTAAATGAATCTTAGGTATATTTCATTATAATATCCTATATCTAAGTTCAACTGTTTTTGAGATATTTTGAATTTTATGTAAAAAATGACGTTTGCAGGTCTAGACATAACTATAAATATCTGCTTATCGAAAAGGAAAAAAGTAATTTAATAAAAAGTGATATTTTGTTACCTCTCAACAAGGGTTAAATGTCAAACTTTTTTCACGTCACAAAAAAATAACTCTTTATTCCAACCTCCGACTCTAAACAAATTGGATGAAACAAAATAAACAGGAAATAACGTGCCTAAAACCCTTACTTACTTCTAACAGTTTTCCGTGGGCTCAGAGTTTCTTAATAATGTATCAACATAATAATTATTGCTGTACCTATCTATTAGGTAACAATTAGAGCGACATGTGCAATAAAATTAAAATGATTTTTTACTCTAAAACTGTAACAAGTACAGATGGTTTACTCAAAATTAGTTTTTACATTATGCGGTAAGAATTTGGATTATTTAGCAGGTCCGTATTACTGATTTTTGCGAATTTAAGGTACTCTTTACATAGATCTCCGCCAATGAATTAATTGTAAATCTTGAAATTGACACAAAGGAAAGTGCTTATTATGTTTAAGAAATATCATTAAAGTATTAAAAGCGTATTTCGCAAACGAAGCGACATTCGAAAAACTTGTATACCACATTTTCGTCTTAGAATTAGGCATGGAGTGCCCCCATTGATTTTGTCATTAGCAATTAAAAAAAAATTGTTTCGTTTTTTTTTATGGTTTTTGTTAGGTCCATAAACATGTAATAAAGTGGCTTATTCCGAAACAAAATCTAAAAATTTACACAAAAAGTCAGTGGCGTATATTTTTTTCTCAATAATATTGGTTAAGATGACTCTCGGGACGCCACTGGATTTAATAATTTTTATCTATTTATGGCTAAATAAGCCGCTTGTCACAACAAATAACGTTACCAAATTTCAGCAAAATTGAGTAAATGAAATTTAAAATAAAAATAAAAAACCGTTTTTAAAAAAAATTAAACACCCTGTATTTTGAAAATTAAACGACATTCGAAAAAATCATATACTGTATTTTCGTCTGAAAAGTAAGTAAGGATTCGCCTCTTTTATTTCGTCAGAGAGTATTGTAATCGTAAAAAAATCACCCCCTAAGATTTTTGGAGATCTTTGCGTTTTTGGGATCCCGTTTTTTCCAACCAACTGGGCCGAAGCCCGGCGGATAGGCCTAAAAGACCCTTGTGGATACTATATGGAACTCTAAACTCTGTAAATGTCGAAAAAACTTAAATTCTGGCACTTTTCACCACACAAATCTTTTCTTAGGGGAGTATTAGTATTATTACAGTAATAACTATACCGATTATCAGAAGTAAGTGGCTTAACCGTAAAACTTTTTTATGCCATGGTATTATAATGACGTTTTTATTTTGACGGCCGTACCATATCTTCTTATATTTCCGAATTGTTTGCTAATTTTTGATTTTTTAATGGAATATCCTCTATAAATTAGCATATTTTGATTTGTTGAGAGTACAGGGTGTCCCATTTTGGGTACTTTATCTCTGTTATATATAGATAGAAAATTGAGGTTTTCGACCCCACTTTATTTTTTAAAATGTATATTTATAGACTATAAGATCTGTCTTTTTTTACCTTTTCAAAAATACATAAGAGTATGCACTTTTTCTCAGAAACATGCAAATAAATGACAATTTTCTGAAATCAAATGCATAATTTAATAGCAGGCTATGGCTATTGTTTATGACAACAACCATAAATAAATGTCAAATATTTGTCATCGGTTTTTGAATCGACTTTTGGTTTATAACGCAGTGTATAAACGTTCTTTTGGTATTTTTATTTAATTGATATTTATCAATTTCTTCGAATAACGGCAGCATGTGTAAATTATGAAAAATATGATATGCTGGTATGTTTTATACAGAGTAATGAAAATCCTGGAAAAGCCTGGGATTTATATTTCCAGAGGTAAGTAAATAAACGAAAATCTGTATTATCATAGGTTTTTGCTTGTTAGATATCCAGAAAGAAGGCAACCGTTTTTTGAGATATATCCTGGTTTAAAAGCCAAATTAGCTGAGCACGGATCTTTTCACTCGCGTCCTAAAACATACAACAAAGAGAAAAGGGAAAGAAAAGAGAAAGATGTTTTGGGATATATAGAAGCAATACCTTCGTCCTCATGTAGAAAAATTAAGAAGGAAATTGGTGTGCCAAAAACTGACGGTCAAAGGATCTTGAAGAAATATAAGTATCATTCATACAAATTTAATATAGTGCAACATTTGCATCCGAGCGCCGGGCACTGTTTTGCCAGTGGTATTTGCAACAAATCGATGCTAACGATTTATTTGGCAGACTTGTTATCTGGACAGATGAATGCTTTTTTTCAAGTACAGGAATTTTTAATCGTCACAATCCTAGGAACTGGCATAGTGAAAATCAGCAATAAATGTTTCAAAGGACACAACAAGGACGCTTTGGAGTTGGGATGTCATGTTTTATTTTGGGTAGAGATATGGTTTATAGGATTTTTGAAGGAGGTCTTACAGCACGTAGATACCTAGAAATCCTTGAGAAAGAGTTATTCCAGATCTGCCCAATATAATGCTGTTTACCTACAGCAAGATGGTGCCCCAAGTCACAATTCTAGGCTGGATGGCTGTTAGGTGGCCTCCACGTTCTTCAGATCTCTCAATTTTAAATTTTTTTATGGGGTTATATACAAAATAAAATATATAAAACACGATATGACTGCATAGCAGAACTTCGAGAGGCAATTCATTTAGCCTTTCGAAATCTGCAAGTGAGACCAATGGTTCTTTTTAGCGCTATTCAGAGAATTACAAAAATGTGCCAATTTTGCATTAGAGAAAATGGTGGTAATTTAAACATCACCTTTAAAAATTTGTTTTTTTTTTTTAATAATGTTATTTTTTGTGTTTGTTATATTCTTACTTTGTGCTATAAAACTGGTTGTTACAAATTTGCTGTTATTAAAAAACTCGATAGGTATTTTTATATAAGTTGATACCTATATGCAAAACATCCGAATCTTCGTTAGCAATATGAAACTTTCAATTGTTTATTATTGTTATTCATGGCCTACTATTAAATAATGCATTTAATTTCAGAAAATTGTCATTTACTTTCGTGCTTCTGAGAAAAAGTGCATACTATAATATATTTTTGAAAAGGTAAAAAAAAAGTAAGGTCCGATAACCTTTTGACCTGATCCTGTATACTAATTCGGAAGGCGGAATTGAGTTCTACGAGAAAAGTTATATAGGAAACAGTTTTCCCATTTTCGATAAGCTATAGTTCAGATACGAGGTGACAGTTGAGATACGAGGGGTGCTGAAAATGCAAAATTTTCAATTTAGCCCTGTATCTTAAAAACTAAAAGGGCTATGATAATTTTGTTAATGGCATCTTTAGTGTTACGAAAAAATAGCACACTGTCGCGATTTGCAGCTTTTTATCTATACAAATAACGGAGATAAGCATGTGTCATTTATGTGATTCTGATATGCAGAGCTATTTTTGACTTAATTTTTATTCTGCAATTTACAGTGCTGTAATTTAGCAAAACGATTCAGTTGCATATTTGCAAATATTTTGTTACCTCTTTTATTAACTAAACATCTTTTATTTTTTTAATGGGAAAAGTGTGGTTCAAAGATATTTTTTGCCTCTAATTTGATACCATGCAACAATGTGCAGTGTTTAAAAAAAGCGGCGAATAAGGGCATAATATGCATTTAAGTTCAAAGGATATCTGGATATGATATATAAAGGTTCTGTTTTGTGAACAAACATACTCTGCTCCATTAAAGAACAGAAGGTAATAGCAGACTCTTGGGAATAAAAATATTGCAACGATGTTATAGCTAGAAAATTCAAAAGTATACTCTATTTGGCAAACCAAAATTTCATTATGGTAAAAGTTCATCAAAAACCGAGGAACAAGAGAACATACTTTACTTTGATAACAGATATTGTTAGTACCTTCTTGGGGTTTTATTGATAAGCTAGTAACTGGAAACAAAGACAGATTACTTGTGAATTAATTTTTAATTTTCTTCGACCAATGATATTTTAGTTCTCTTTTGGAAATCGTAATATATAAAATGTATTTTCCCATCAGAAGTCATTCAAAGTCGTTTTAAAGTTTGTTAAAATGTAAAACTGTATAGGGAAACAAATGTACAAACATTTTTGGAAATCGGAAATAGACTAAACTTCAACAACATGAGTGTGCTAGTTGTGAAGACAATTAATTACAGAAAATACAACTATAGCTGTGTTGTGTTTTGTTTTCTGTTCGTATACTTATTGCATATGGAAACATTTTTTATAACCATTATACGTTGGTTAATAAGGTTGTTTTTCTATAAAACAGCTGCGGATTTCTAATAAAAAAAAATAAAATTTTCAAAATCACAAAATTCTTCTATACAAGTAAACTGTATTTTACTATATTTGCTCTCGCACTAAACAGCTATTGGTTACTTAGAGTCTCTACTGCTGAAACCACTATTGATTGGGACGGAAACACTTATTAATTGACGAGGGTTGTGCATGCATAAAGGAATCTGGCATACTCCAATGTAAATCTATCAAACAGAAAACAGAATAAGAGCTGAGTGTAATATACAGTCCCGTTTTCGAATGTTTTTACGGGGTATCTCGGATGGGCGATGCTGCAAAGAAAATATGCATTGCCCTCCCGATTTCTGAGTTACAGGCCCAAAATGAAAGAAGAAGAAACCGAAAGTGCAGTAGTGACTACGCTAATATTTTTGGCTGAGTGTTTAATTATTTAGGTATAACAGATAGTTTTTATAGGAGACACACTGTTATAGGTAGCACTGCATATTTATTTTTAATACTAAATCCAATATTTGTCTACCTTGATTGAAAAAATGAATTTTTTTGTTAACTTGCCAAGAGACGGATAATTAAATTAACAAATGCGATACTACTAATGTAGTTAAAACCTGTTTATAAGTGATAAATTAAAATGAAAATATAGGCAACTTTGAGACGTTTAAATATTTCTGAAACCTGCTTGTGACTAGTTCCATTGGTGGCTACAGAGTGGCGCCACGATAGATGTGACGTTAAAACGTGAGAAATGAGGAATTTTCGATGCAAGGATGCTATGCGAATTATAGGCATTTTTATTTGAGAAAAAAGAATTTCAGAACGTTTAATTCGGGTGACCTAGGTGGTCATCTTACAGGTTTACAGGTCTAGATAGGTTCCTGCAATTTACGCATTGTGAGCGGAAGCACCATCTTGCTGCATATCTAAGTAACTAAGACGCGCCAAGGGAACAATTTCTCTTTTCTCGGGCAGTAAAATTGCCTTCAAATATATTATATATAAATTACGATGACTGTTATTAGTAGAATTTTGGTTCTGCGGTGTTGGTAAATGCAAAATAAAGCGAGCGATATAGATCATATGTCATTTGTTTTTTGTTGCATTTGGAAAAATTATTTATACACCGTCGACCTGTTGAAACGATCTCTATTCCTTGAATATTTTCAACTCGAACAGGCCGAATGACATGTTTTAATTGGGGGCATTTTTTGTGATTCGTACCGTTTGGTTCACGCAACTAATAATATCGGAGTAATTTCACAAATTAAAATGATCTAATTATAATCTTATGTATGGAGAAAAAATATAGTCAAAGTTGATCTAGCTCAGGAGTTTCTAAAACTATGGTACGCATGCCACTGGTGATATGCAGAGATTTTCAAAGTGGATCGTAAGAATATATACATTTTCTGAGAAATAAGCGTCATCTGTATACTAACGAAATTTTTAATAGTTTGGTGGTACGCGACTGATCCCTGATACACATGAGCAGTACGTTATAACGTTGGTTTTTGTAATAATAAATGATGTTTATACCTTCTTATGTCTTACCAACTATGTGCTTGACGGCAGCTGTTCATCGAAGAGCATTATTTGTGTGGGTTCGTTCAAATTTGAGCTAATTATGCATATAAGAAAACTTGAGCGCCACTGCTTTATTTGAAGAAGAAAACAGAAACCTATCATACACTTTCCTTTCTCAAATGATTAGGAACGTTTTGTAAAATAAAATACAGATGTAACAATAACAATGTTTATTTGCCGCTGCCTTGACTCTGGCAGTCTGACAAAAACCCTCCCTTTTTTTAAATCCCTTAGCCGCTTGCTTAATACAGTTTTGTACATATTTACATTATCTACAATAAGGCCAATGAAATTTTGTAATAATAAAAATTCAAGAAATAAATGATTTTATAAAACACGGGTAGTGCACATGCCTACAATTCTCGAAATTTTGACCCTTTTTGCATTATATTAGCACTTTGACTATGTATATTTAGAATGGCATTTGCGTTTTACAATTTATCAAAAAATATATTTAAAATGACATTATTGTTATAGAAAAATTTACCAAATATACTTCGTCAGACTTTAAATTTTAAGTATAGATACTATAGTAAACTATAACTGGCCTGTCTCCTGGACATCATAATACTATATCAAACTGATTGAGAGATAATCCAATTAGTAAAACATAACTTCTGGAACTTGGATCATTTTTGAGGTTATATCAGTAACTGTAATTTCTTTTCTAGACGTTAGATACATTCTACAACTGGATGGAGTTATACTCTAGAACTTGCACTAGGTTCTGGATAACTCAAACTAGAGCCCTAAAATATTTAATTCCTTATAATTTCTTCCCTAATATATGTACATACAGTGTCGTAAGACATTAGCTTGAAGAACATTTACATACCTCATCCTTCGAGGGTCTATTCCATTAAAATTAAATAGTATTTGGTGTGGAAAGCCACATCAAATAATGGCGATTTCGGTAAACTATGTTGACACTCTTAAATCTCGTTTTTTTTTTCTTTTTATTTTTATCTACCATTCTAGCCGTCCAAATTGAGAAAATGTGTGGAAAACTCTCATGAGCACTCAAAATTTACTTTAAGATGTAATTATTATACAAATCAAAGGTAACTTTGATTTCAAACATCTTTCCGACTGTTCCTATAGCCATGCTTGTTTTTAATTTGATGTGCGACGTTGCCATATTCATAATTAAAGAAATACCTATATGTTATGATACACGTAAAACTAATTTTTTTATAACAAAACTTATAATTAATAAAAATGCGGATTAGGTTAGGTTAGGATTAGTTAGGACTTCTGTAAAGAAAGCGCACGGTAGCGCGCCAACCGAATTCCGAGTCTATATTGAAAGCGAGATGTTTCTGTAACAAAAACTATATTGTTAAGTGGATCTGTCCCGCTAACTTTAGGTTAGCCCAGATTCGTCAATAAAACCTTCATTAAAACTATAACAATAACAATAAATAATTAAAATTTTGCTGTCCAAATAATTTTCAATTGGTAATTTCATTTCCTCTAACAAATTGTTAAATCTTAGATCTGGCAACATGGCTAAATTTTTCGTTTTAAGGCTGTCAAATTGTGACCGAGTGTAACTTTTAATTAATTTTTTTTAGGAAAACTCTTGCATATCCCGCAATTTTTATTTTTCAAATGTAATATTACAAATGGGTACTTTCTGGAAAAAAATAAAATATGCAAAAATCGTCTGTCAGGATAGTTTACCGGACCCAATAATGGCATCAATCCACCACTAGAAATAAAAGAAAATTTTGTGCAGTGATGCCACAGCTACCGAAATTTCGGTAGATCTACCGAATTTGGACGCCGTCTACCGAAATACCGAATTTAAATACAAATCTACCGAAAATTTGTCAAAGCGATATTTTGTGGTTTTATACCGAAATGATCGAAGTATAAAATTACAAACCACTTAGACTGTATACATAAATATTTAAAATAATTACTAAATACCGTATTTGTTAATATGTAATTATATTATAAATATTTTCTACGCCGCGTCAATATTATACCTATCATACGCGTTCTCTCTCGCTCTTTAAAGATGCGATAAATAAAGAAAGCATATCTGCGTCTTGGTATGGCGATGGCAACATGCGACGTCGGATTGGAACCGTGCACCAACTCCGCGGTAATTCCCCGACGAGCGTTTTTAATTTCGGTGATTTACAGCGACAAATATTTGGCTATAGATTTATGTATTTATGTAGAGATTAGAGTTTTTTTATAAATAATAATGAGTGATTCAGATAGTGACAGTGACAGTGGAGGCGAAGGAACAAGCAGAAATATTAGAAAAAAAAGGAAATATGAACAACATTTTAAAGAAGAATGGCAGAATATTGCAGAGTTTAAAGGGTGGTTGACAAAAAGTTCCAAAGGCAAAAGTTTCGCTAAATGTATCGCATGCAATAAAGATATTAATATAGGAAGCGGTAAAGATGCCCTAATGAAGCACAGAAATGGAAAAGCGCATTTAAAAAAATGCGTTTCTATTCAGCCAAATATACAACCAAAGATAACATCTTTTACAGGCGTAAAACATAAATTGGAAAATCGAGTCAAAGAAGGTATATAGTAACTGTTTTTTTTTACAAAATTTTTGCTTTTTGCTGAAAATTTATATTTTTTTAGGAGAAATACGACTAAGTGCATTCATTGCTGAACATCATTTGCCATTCGCAGTAATGGACCACTTAGTAAAAGTAGTAGCCAAAGTCTGTGATGACTCAGAAATTGCAAAAGGGTTGGCTTGTGGAAGAACAAAGTCGACAGCAATCGTCAAGAATGTTCTGGGGTACAACAGTTTCCAGGAACTTCGCGTCCATCTCAAGGAAAATAAGTTCTCCTTAATTGCTGACGAATCTACCGATATAAGCAATAAGAAGCATCTATGTTTAGTGGTAAGGCGTGTGGTAGATTTTAATATAAGAGACGATTTTCTTGCACTGATTGAACTTTCAGCAGCTGACGCTAATACCATTTATACCCGTATTGTTAATTTTTTTAATGAGCACAATATACAATATAAAACTAATTTGATTGGGTTTGCATCTGACGGCGCAAATGTAATGATGGGCGAACATAATTCATTAAAATCTATGTTAAAAAAAGATATCCCTAATTTATATACAATTAAATGTATATGTCATTCATTCCATTTGTGCGCGGCATATGCCTGCCAGAAACTTCCGAGGTTTGTTGAGGACTTGACCCGAGATATTTACAATTATTTTGGGTCAAGTCCAAAACGAACATCTGAACTTTCACAATTTCAGATTTTCTGTGACGTCAAACTCCATAAAATATTACATCCAGCACAAACACGCTGGTTATCGGTACATTCTGTTGTTGTTAGGATTTTAGAACAGTATGGCGCCTTACAATTATATTTCACTGATGCTGTATCTAATAATGATCTACTTGCAGCTGAAAACATTTTAGTTAAACTGAACGATCCCACTACCAAATTATTTTTGCAGTTTTTGGAATTCGTTTTGCCATTTTTCACGAACTTAAACAAAGAAATGCAATCGGAGTCTCCAAAAATTCATATAGTTTATAAAAACATAACAACTATTTTAAGAACAATTTTTGATTGTTTTATAAAACGAAATATATTAACCAGCACTCCTCTCAAAAACGTTGACTTTAAAAATCCATCAAATTTTATTCCACTTGAAGACATGTATTGTGGTGCAAATGTATTCAAAACTATATCTGAAAATAAAATTCCCGCAGACCAGTTAAATTTATTTCGAGTTCGATGTTTAGATTTTTATGTAGAATCTTGTACCCAAATAACTAAGAGATTTCCTTTAAAGAACAATCCTCTGTCTAAATTTAATTTTTTGGACCCAACAGTCGTCAAATCTGGTGCAATCCAGTCTATTACTGATGTAGCAGTCATGACGAAAATGTTTCAGGAACAAAATTTACAATTATTGGATACAGAATGGCGATTGTTGCGCAACACTCCAATCCAATCACTTTCAAACGAACTTCTGCCTTTCTGGCAAGAAGTTAAAGATATGAAATCGGGTGATGGCACACCAATGTTTAAAGTTTTGACAGATTATGTGTTTACTTTATTGTGTCTCCCCCACTCATCGGCCAATGTTGAAAGAATTTTTTCTGATATAACGTTAACGAAAACAAAGCAGCGAAATAAATTGGGGACAGACACTATCTCCGGACTTCTCCACACGAGAAGATATTTTCGAAAGTATAACTGTCATAATTTTGAAATTAATAAAAAACACTTAATGACGATGGATGACAGAGCCGCCCTTTATAAAGGTGAATTTAATAATGATTCTGGATCAGAATCTGATGACTAAGTATAGGGATACGTTTGTAATCACTATTTTTTTTGTTTTTATGTTGTTATACCAATATAAGTGTTTCTGGATCATACTCTTATTGACTGATATATTATATAGTTTGTTTTAACTTTATTTTTTTCTATTGTTTTTTTAATGTAATAAAAATCTTTAAAATGTGTGCGTGTTTTTTTTTAATAAGACCTTATAATTTCAATAATAGGAATCTACCGAAAATTTTACGAAATCTACCGAAAATCTCCGAGCAATTCTACCGAAATTCTTAAATTTCCTGTGGCAACACTGATTTTGTGTAAAAGCTTAATTTTACAACATTGAAAGACGTGATAATTTAACCTAAAAAAACCAAACTTACTATTCTTAATTTATTTGAATAGATTTCGTCCATCTAACGAAATTCCTTCATTGAGTTGGTACAGAATACCATTTGCTTCAAAACGACATGGATATTTTTCTATTCACATCAAAATACCAAAATTTTGAATCACATTATTCAAAATAACGTCTCACTTTCTCCATACGCCAGTCAGACGTGAATGTGAAAAATGTTAAAACGTCAACTGTCAGATCAGAACCTTTGAAAAAAAAAGAAGAACCTGGGAACATCCGAACTTGGACAACCAGCCAATTTCCTGTCAAACAAATGGGGTATGTTTGACTCCGGCCCACCAAATAAAGAGGAATTTATTACTGAAATTACTTGTCGATTGATTAAATGCCAAAAGAATCCATTTGAAGACCCAGCTGATTTGAATGCACAGCTGATTTTGACGACTATTACTTGATGTAATAATAAAACAATAAAATGATTTTAAGAGTTAAATTTGATTATTTAATTGGATATCAGATCACATCTTTCTGTGAAATTATCAAACTATAAGGGTTTGTAATACGTTTGAGGTTCCGTTACTTTAAGTAAATAAAGATTTATTTCATTTATGATTATTCCCCTTTTTGAA
The DNA here is from genome assembly GCA_030620095.1 of Kuschelorhynchus macadamiae. NCBI lineage: Eukaryota > Metazoa > Arthropoda > Insecta > Coleoptera > Curculionidae > Kuschelorhynchus > Kuschelorhynchus macadamiae. Next base: position 589,046 of record JAUTXW010003824.1, on the reverse strand, counting down.
TTTTGTTGTAGAATAAATGAGTTAAGTTTTGAAATAACTCTAACTAGACTTTAACATTCAGAGGCAAATTGTTATGAAAAACTTTATATAGTTTGTAGAGTTATGAATTAATAAATGATAATGAAATATTGGTTCCTTTTATTATATTGATAAAAAACTGATAGCATTTTTCTGTAGAAAAGTTATTAAAATTGCGAGTTAATTCCTATATAACTCTTGATTTTTACGTAAAATTTGAGGTAAATTGGATAATTAGTTTTTTAGTAATAATTTTTTTAACGTTCCACTAAACTTCCATTTTGTTCCGCCATCTCGTTATCAGTTCATCATCATATAACCCTTATGTTTTGACCAAAATTTTAAGTCAATCTAGATGTTTGTGTAAGATTTGAGATAAATTATAAACACATTTCTTTAGGCCGCCATTTTGTTTCACCATATTCGATTTTTACCAGGTCTTCCCCATATAATCCTTATTTTTTCTCCAAAATTGGAAGTTCATCAGGTAAGTAGTTTTTTAGCTATGCCGGGAAAAACAGACAGACGGAAAGTGATTATTTTCGCTATTACGATACTTCCCTTTTACGGGGGCAGTAAAAATTGAACTGAACTGATAACCGACAGGGAACAAGTAATATCGATGTAATAAGTGAGTTTTTTACTAATTTATGTTCCTCTCTTTGTCTGTTGTGAAAAAAACCCTGCGTTAAACATTTCAAGTTTCAGTTCATTAAAGACTTTCAAGGTTGAAAGTCTTTAATGAACTTAAAGTAAAAACACAGTACTTTTTATACTTAACATATCTGTAACCAAAAAAAAAACTTTTGTTACGCCAAGTCTTGATTCGATAACGCAAGGGCTAAAATTCTGGCACTATCCTAGATTTGATAATGAATATATTGGTTGGATATCAGTCTAAAACAAATTTTGACATGAAAAAAATATCGTGGTATCTATTATATTACCCACATATGAAAAATAAATTCTATTAATTGACATGGAGTTATTTACATTAATATAAGATTTAGGGATACAATACTCTCATTTGTAGACATAATAGTTTATATTAAATTGCATGCTAATTTTTTTTAAACAATACTATTCAGACGCCCTCCCGAAATCAGAGTCAGAAATAATAAAAAGTAATATGATAGACGCAGGACTTTTTGGCGCCAGAGGAACTCGGGCTTTCAAATCGATTACGCCCCAGCGCCACTATATATTCAATACTACGACTACCATGCACTTGTCTGATCTATTAAGTATTGAAGACTGCCTTGGCCATTATATATTTTTTAATATCTTGCTATTTTTTATGTGACAATAAAATATATAATATTTGTCAAATCAATAATACACTTATTCCTCGTATGTCCAGGTTGGTCTACGTAACATAACCCAGTACCTTCTCTGGAAAACTATTGAAGTTCCGGAAAAAATGTTAAATATAAAAGTTTATTGCTATTAAACAAAGTTTTATTTTATAATATTTTTGTATATGCAGACCGTGTCGTTTTCCCTGGAACACTATCAATTTGGTTATTTTAAATGGGACGCGATATATCTGTTTATATTTTTAAATTCTGCAATGAATTCTAATTTTCACCCAAATTCATATTCAAATCAAAACGATTTGCATTTTCTTATCTTAGTGCTTAAATATCTATATCCGAGAAATCCAGAAGTTAGTGCTAGTTTATAGACACAAGAAAGGCAAACCGTTTTGTTAAAAATCAAACCGTTTAGATTTTAGAACTGGTTAAAACGCCAAAAATATCAAATTTCAATTGTCAATGTAACGAAAACAAATGAATTTGGGTATAGAACATGATACACGAAATGTAATTAGAATTCATTGTAGAATTTAAAAATGTAAAAATATATAAAGTGTCCTATTTAAAATAATGAAGTTGATAGTGACACAGGGAAAACGACTCACCCTGAACAGGTTGGCCCGTTTATTAGGGGACGCAACCTTATCTCGAAACCTGTAATAGGTAGCAAAAAAGTTAAATTCAGAAGTTTTTTGGATTCACATAAACTTTTAAAATATTACATTTTTGTATATGCAGAGTGTTTGGATTTTCGTGGACAAGTATCAACTTCCTTATTTTAAATACAACACCCTATATATTAATGCAGATTCGGATAGGGCTCTTTAAGACAAATTAGACGATATATAATAATATGTGTCTCTGATTCACCGTTTCGGACTTATTGCTTGTTAACCTCAGAAACGGACTGATATGCAAACGCTGTTTTCTCAGTTGCTTAAACATTTATGAATACTCTGTGAGCGCTAAGGAATAAACAGCTTTACCCTTTTCGCCATGTAGTAGCTTATTTTTTATTTCAAATAAATAATTGCCAGTGTTGCCAAATTTTACGTATCTTAAATATTCTCAATTTTTTTAAATGGAACACACTGTATAATAACATAGGTCTGAATAGAGCTCTTCAAGAGGAGTTCGATGATATATAGCAATAGGGGGTTGTGATACACTGCTTCGAAATTATCGGTGGTTATCTTCAGCTAATAGCCTATTTATGCCTTATCATTTAATTTTGTGCACACATTGTTTAAAATGTGAGTATTTCATCCTATGTAATAATAAGTAAATTTTTTTTACGGTGATTTCAGATTTTTAATCTCACTATTTTGTAAGTCGGCAATACCAGACATTTATAATGATGATTTATTAGTTAAATAGCTCCGAGTTGACAAGAATTACATAACTGACTTATTTCGTTTCTGTCAGCATGTAGTAAGTAACTAAGTGGATTCCTTTTTTAATTATCATGTTTTATTCTTTTTTTAACTTTAATGATAACAAGAACATATTTTGTATTAGTAAAACATTATCGTGCTTACTAAACTAACAACTAACACTAATTTATTACTGCAAAAAGTTTTGAATTTGTCCGCCATTTTGAGCAATACACGTTGTGTAAACAGTCTCTAAATATGCAATTACTTTCTGCACACACTGACTTTCAGTAAGGACATTCACACCTTCTTCGATTCTGTGCCGCAATTCATTTACTATTCTCGGTTTTTGTTCATATACAATTTCTTTTAGCGTACTCCATAAGAATAGTTCATAATAGGATTGGACAAGTAATTGGTTATGTCATGACTTTTATAGTAAGGAGCGCCATCTTATTGCCATATTAAATGTCGAAGTTCTATCATTGCTCAATAGTTGGTAATATTTTGCAGAATTTAAATTTTCTTCGTAAAATAGTGGCCCCAGAATTCTTGAATGCCAAATTACGCACCGATTTTTTTCTGTCTGTTTACCTCTTTTATCTTCTTTTCATTTGTGTTACTCCAATAATGCAAATTTTTCCTAATAAACACCTCAGTTGAAATAGTGAATATAGATTCATCCGTCCAAATAATATATTGAAAAATATTGTCTGAAAAATGTTTGTCCATTAAAATATTCCAAATTCTAACCTTCTGTTATAATCTCGATCTTCTAGTTTTTGCATCGGTAAATATGTATAAGGCTTCGATCCATTTATTTTTAAACAAGTTTGGATAGTTGTTCATTTAATATTCAAGACTAGAGCAGCTTGTCGAGTGGACGTTTCAGGAGATGAAAGAAAATGAAGCAAAATAACAAACTGATTTTCATTACTCAAAACATGACGTCTCCTTTGCTTTTTTTGCAAGACACTTTGATTTTTTCTGAAAGACCGATACACTCTTTCAAAAATCTTTTTTTCTGGGTGGCATCTTAGAGAGAATTTGGTAACATACCTTCTTAGAGCAAGAGCTGGACTTTTATTACTCGATAAATACCATTCCAGCCTATCCGCTCTTTCTTCTGAGGTATACATTATTTAATAATAATACAACTATGTATAATATTAAAAAAACTATGTATATTAAGAAAAGTAAATAAAATGAATGCACTGTAACAATAACAATAAAAAGTGACTAAACAGCTATGAAAACTGTCAAATATTGGTTTTTCAAGGTGACAAAAAGCAATACTGTAGCAATTTTTACTTTAAATCCAAAGCCAACTGCGGTAAATAAATAGTACATTTATTTTATATTGGAAGTAAGAAATAATGGAAATGTTATTTTAAGTTGCTACTATTTTTTTGTAATCTCCCAAACTGTTAGGTGACACGAAGTTTGTTAAATTAGAGACAATATTTTATTCACATGAATTTTAAACATTTATAATCCTACTATTGAATAGCTGTAGAATTCTAAATTATTTTAGAGGCCGTTAGAGATAGCGCAGTTTGCCGTATATAATATACTGTAAAGATAGTTAAAAAAGTTCCTAAATACGTGTGGTTATACTCGTAGATATATAATAGAAATAAAATAAATGTTCGGATTTAGGGTTGTTTTCTTTTTTAGATTATTTCACCCCCCCCCCCCTCCTTCCCAAATGTTTTTCCTGGGTGCACCAATGATCACAGCCGATTGTTATATATCGTTGAATTCGTCTTGGGGAGCTCTATTCAGATCTATGATAATGGATAAGCGTTCCTTTTAAAAAAGTTGACAAAAATAGGGATACGTAAAATTTGGCAACACTGCGAATTATTTATTTTTATTAAATTTTGAGCTTACATGACCAAAAGGGGAAGTTTCTGAGGTTAATAGGCAATAAGTCCGAAACGATGAATTAGAGACACATATTATTATATATCGTTTAATTTGTCTCAAAGAGCCCTATCTGAAACTGCAATAATATATAGGGTATTGTATTTAAAATAAAGAAGTTGATACTTGTCCACGAAAATCCAAACACTCTGTATATACAAAAACGGTGAATTAGAGACATATATTATTATATATCGTTTAATTTGTCTCAAAGAGCCCTATCTGAAACTGCAATAATATATAGGGTATTCTATTTAAAATAAAGAAGTTGATACTTGTCCACGATAATCCAAACACTCTGTATATACAAAAATGTAATATTTTAAAAATGTATGTGAATCCAAAAAACTTTTGTATTTAGTACATACAAAAACATTATTAATTATATAATAGTATTAAGCCTCGTTTTAACTCCTATAGTTTTCCAGATAAGATGCTGGGCTATCTTACGTGGCCCACCCTGTACATCATATTCTAAAAGCTTGAGTAAAACCGAACTTCTTTATAAAGTTTATGCAATGTCCATAAGGCAATATCATGTCATATCATTTAGTTATTATAATAAATTATATTATATTATATAGTAACTGGCCTTCATAATAATCAGTAAAAAACTATTTAAAAGCAAGTCCTGACTTTTTCGCTTTATTACACAAGATACTTATTGAATTGATCAACCGGAAACGTGAATTTGACACTTTGACGTTGTTAGCCTTGATTTTGTAACAGCAATTTAAATTCACTTTTACTTGATCTACCGCTATATATTCGTATACAGGGTCACTGGTATGCATATTTTTAACCAGTGTCACAACCACAATACAGAAAAACAATAAACAAAATTAATTACCTGTTAAGTTTAATAAGCAGTCTTAAGTTCTGGGTCCACTATGAAGGTACCCGAGGAACGACACTGAAAGTGCCTTAATTGCCTTAATGTTTATTAAAAGACCAAGGAGCTATTCTGCTACCGTGGTATCTGCCCCGGAAAGACTCGTCAGGCATTTTCCTGGGAGTATTAAACCGAAATACCCAATCCCTGAAATAAACAAGGTGTCATATCGTTCGACTTTGAAGCGGATGAGGGAAATAGGCAACTAATATGATCCACTAAATCGCTTTAGATGCGACCTATCTGGGAGCACAATGCGACAAATCTGTGCAAAAATAGAAGAAAACAGAAATATCAATTTCTGTCCCGTTCTTGGTCATCTAGGACTGTCTGCCCCGGCAAGGCTCATCAGGCAGTTTCCTGTGAGGGGGGGGGTAATACCCGAACCCTGAAACAAACAAGGTGTCATGTCGTTCGACTTTAAAAGTCGAAGAGAGAAATAGGCAATTAGTGCATAGTACCTACAGATGGCGCCACTGATTTTTTGCAAAATTTGAGGTTAATTGGTTAATTAGTTTTTTAGTAATAATTGTTTAACGTTTCTGTAGACCGCCATCTTGTTTCGGCATATTCGACTTTTATATTACCAGGTCATCCCCATATGAGCATTAATTTTTGGCCATAATTTGAAGTCGATCGGGTAACTAGTTTTTATGCGATGCCGCGAACTGACAGATGGACGGAATTGATAAAACATAATATTTGACATTTAGGGAAGCTAAAGCGAAAAGATATATTTAAGGGTTATTTTTTCACAATTACATACATTTTATTTGACCGCCATTTTGTTCCGCCACCTTGAATTCATTGCACAATTATACCAGTTCATCTTTTTCAGGTAGAATTTTTAAATATTTTATTAAGTCGCCGTTTTGTTTCGTTTGAATTCGTATCAAAATTTTAGCAGTATATTTCTACATAGTACTTGATTTTTGTATAAAATTTCAGGTAAATGGCATAAGCCATTCTTTAGTGATAATTTGTTCAACATTTCATTAGATCGCCATATTGGATCTTCACATAACCCTTAATTTTTGAATAAAAGTTGAATAAGTAATTTTTTAACTAAGCCGCGAATAGACAGACAGGCAGACCGACGGAATTGAGAACTAGACTAGGGATCCTTAAACATAGAAATCCAAAAAAGCCTCAGCGGGTGATTTTTTTTCACAATTAAAATACTACCCTTTTACGAAGAAAGTAATAAGACTTTCAAAATCCCTCTTATGTTAAATATAGTGAACAATATTTTACCAGATGTTTGAAAACTACGAAAAAACAAATCAGTGTTATGAAAACCAGATATTTTTCAGTCCGGTTCCTCAGGTATCTTTATAGTGAACCCAGAACACAAAATTAAAAAATTAACTGAGTTGCGCTAGGTTTGTCCCAACTTTAAGGATATTTTTTTGAAAATTGTATATTGTATTGTATATAACGCAAATGGAAAACTTGAATGTATATTTTGTATATACTGTCGTCATAAGGATAAAAGAATTTTAAGAAAACTCTAAGAGTTGTAGTCTCAGTTCTTTAATTTGGTATTAGGACCTTCTCTTATTTTTTTCTTCCTTAATGAGACTAAACATGTTCTTTCTCACAAATGTTCTAAGATATATAACCTCTTACTAAAAAGCGCCTACAAAACAGAGTATATATTCAATAGATTTCCCTGCATTTTATTTGACCATGAAATGGGCTTCTTTTTTAAAAGATATTCAGTAAAGCCAAAAGATTTACAATGTTGGCAATGGTATGCTCTTACTTATTTTGTGACCTAGAGCCCCAAAAGCTCTAAATCGGGCCCTGTTTAATTTACTCTGTAGTTATGCTGATTATTTATTCAAGATGATACCATCGAAAATATATACCCGACATGTATTTTCTATTTAGCACACTGATGAGATTAAAACTCGAATGCGTGAAACCACCTTTAATACAACATATTCTATTGACTGAACTCACACTAAAGTACAATAATTAATGGGAGCGGTTTCTAAATTTATAAATGGATCTGACTTGTTCCAGATGCTGGAAACCGTTCCCGCGGGAAGTGTTGCGAACCTATGTAGGGATGATTGAAACTGTCTGCACATAGATAATGATTATATAATGCCGGAGTCTATACGTGATGGGCAATAAATAAATAATACTTTATTAAATAGGGTATAATTCATAGGGAGTGAAAGGATAATCAAATGTAGGCTGACACTGCTGATGATAAATGTGCTGGTTTGATTTATTAATTGAGATTTTTTCAGTATAAAATCTTTACATATTTAATTAAGGTACTTAACGAACTTTGGCATAAGGGTGAATCAGATATGTAACTTTGAAAATCATAGTAACCAAGTTATATAAACTGAAACTTTAAATTTAGGTCATTATATATTACAAGAACCCTTTTTTACGTTAATTCTATTATTGGGATTCCTTTTTTACTTCCATCATAAGAATCACCCCCCGAGATTTTTTCAGATCTTCACGTTTCAGGGTCCCTAGAGGACGAAAAACATGTTTTCTCGATTCCGTCGGTCTGTCTGTTCGGGGCATAGCTAAAAAAGTGCTTCCCCGATTGACTTCAAAGTTTGGTCGAAAATTAAGGCTCATATGAGGATGACCTGGTAACATTTTGGAAAAATTCATTAAGGCAAAACAAAATGGCAGCCTAGTGAACTGTCAAAAAAATTATTACTAAGAATATTGCACTCATGTACAAATTTTCCCGTAAGACTGGTGGTGTTTTCGAAAAATTATAGCGGAAATACCACGTCGTCTAGGAAACATAGGGTTTCCACTTACCTGGTTAGGTGTGGTTACATACCTAACTAAAAAATGAAATCTTGACAATATGAAACCTGCTTTTGAGAGACGCTAGAGTCCCTAGAAACTGATTCTTTTTAAGTATCTTTCAAACATTTTTGAAAAGTTGTCAATATGAATAATCGCTTTGGGCTAGTTCAAGAAGAGGAAATTGATGAAAATATAATTGGAAAAGAGAAACACCGTTAAATCCAAGAAGAGCATCTGGAGACAGTTTATTTCATTCTGCGATGAAAAAAACTATACGTTTGACCAAGATACTCCAGTATCCCGACTAGCAATGATTTTGAAAAGCTGGGCTTACAATATGCGAAAAATGAACGGGGAGGAATATAAAGAAGGCACGATAAAAATTATTTGGAATGTGACGGCGAAATTATTGATGGAAAGGTATTTCAATGAATACAAAATTAAAATAAATCACTTCGAACAGATTGAAAAATGCCAAAAGGAGACATTTGCAAGGTAATCAAGGCAAACGCAGAGAATCGGCCGTTTTTTTAACATACAATGAATGAAAAAATCTAATCGAAGCTTGTGATGAATCAACTCCAGAGGGTTTACAAAAAAAGTGTTTTTTTCTGCTGTCCTATGAGAGGAGGAGAAGGTGCAAGAGCCAAAATAACTTTTTTCAAGGAAGAAACTGACAACTTCGGAGGAAAAACAGGTAGAATTTTTTCTAAAACATATCAAGGTGGTGGCCGAAAACTCGCCGATTCGAAGTGGTTGGTGAGAAACGAGAGAAGTAGGAGAAAACGAGATTTTAACTTGGACAAAAAAACAAGCACAGAAATCAGGCCTCAATACCACAAAAAAATTTACCAACCATTCCCTCAAAGCAACTGCCGTGTCCAAGCAGGCCAAAAGCGGAGTGTCGGAGCAAAACTTGATAAAAATTACAGGTCATTCGAATGCGAAATCCCTATCAAGTTATTTGCAAATGGATCCAGATCACCACAAAAAAATTATTGAAAAAATGAGGGAACCTGGAAAAGAACCACCTCAACAGCACGTGCATCCAGCCCCTGTAGCAGTATCACCCAGCACAAGTACAAGTAGTGGTATGACGGCATCTTCTACGTCGTCGCAAAACAACAATGTGGTTAATAATTATCAGAACTGTACCTTTTATTATACAATCCATAATTAAAATTGAATATTTAGATTTATATGAAGTACTTTTCAATATTTCGACAAATAATTTTATTAGTATATTACTATTCAATTTGTTACAAAATTCAAATTTCTGAACTTGAAATAGGTATGTATTTAATATTCAGTTAATAAAGCTTAGTTTCCCTGTATTTGATTCGTGGAATATTCCTCCTAAATACCATTCGTGGTTAAAAATTAACCAGATAATTTTTAAGCACTCGTGGTATTATCCCCGAAAGTACTTTTACAATTTATCTCAAATTTTGCATAAAAATCAAGTATTATGTAGGAATCAACTGATAAAATTTTGGTAGAAATCCAAAATGGCGGCTTAATAAAATATAAAATTCAGCCTGAAGAAACTACTTAATAAACTAATTTCAAATTGTGTGCCATAACTAATTGTAGTACAGAGATGAACTAGTAAAAGTGTGGTACCAATTCATGCTGGCAGTATTTAACAAACATGACCCGATTTTATCTCAACTTCAAAACAAGTTGGTGAAACTTTCATTGGCCAAAATTTCAGCTTAGGAAAAAGATATCGAGATGCGGTTTAAGCCTGCTTATTTTGGCGTTATTTTCGCGTAAAAAATCTGATGAATTCGTTTCTTCTTTTTTTAGAAAACTTGCAATTTCTGTTATAAAAAACGCCCTCTAATGGTAAGTTACCAAATCACAAAGTCAAAAACTTAGGTAGCGTTGGATCCCTAAGGTTTGCTTTTTTCAGCGCTACCAAAGTTATTGTAATTTGCTAAGGCGTTTTCAAGTCATAGACAGTGGCGTCAATAAACAAGCAAACATCTAACTATATTTACTAAATATCTCTTAAAATTTTAGTTTTTACATTCATTTATGCATCTAACTGGTAAAAAATAAACTGTACATCTCGAATAAATATTTTACTTGACCGTTGGCGTCATATCTTTTTAAAACTTTCAATCGAACTTTATTATAACAACTATAACAGTGGCGCAACCCGCTTTGACTTTGCTGGAGGTGCTATGTTTAGTTTACAATTTTCCTACTATGTTGCCATGACAACGCGTACGTGGTGACGTCGAGCCCAGCGCCATACAACGCCCTCGGTGAATTGTAGGCGCAGTACACTACACCCATGTGTCGTTCAGTTTGCGGTGGTTGTTTACTTTTATTTTCGCGGATTTCGCTGCAACCGGTGAGTTCCTTTGCAGTTAACTTGACTGTTTTGTGTTATGTTTATTTATGGTGTTGTTACAACTTCAAATTCGGAGTTAGTAAATGTGATTGTTCAAGACTAGAATAAATTAAAAGACGTCTTTGAATTTATTACAAACTGTGACAAATCTGATGAAAAATCAATCCGCCTTGCAAAAGGATTTTTAGGTGAGATGAACGATTTTGAATTCATGTTTCTGGCATTAGTGTTTAATGAAATTTTCTCAATCACAGACATACTATTTGACGTTCTCCAAAAAAAAACGCTTGACATTCATTTGTGCATATCCAATATAAAACGCTGTCGTGAGGCGCTCTGTAAAAAAAGAAATGAACATTTTTTTAATACCATGTTTGATAAAGCAAATTCTATTGCAGAAATAAATCATTTCAAACGTGAGCTTGCTAAGCTTTCACCTGAAGAAATTAGAGCTAAGTATAGAACCCTTTTTTATGAAATATTGGAGCATATTTTAATGGAAATGACACTAAGATTTCAAAACTTACATTTTCATGTTTGGCATGTTCTGCTAAATTTTCCGAATATAGTTTAAATTTTCCGACTGGCCCGTTTAAAAATTTATTACAGTTATGTGAGGAAATATTTTCAAAAAGTCAACGACTTAAAAATGAGCTTGATCATATTTTTGCCAATGAGAATATTTGGAATATATCGCTGCAAGAGCAAACGAAAAAAATTAATAAAAATAAATATATTTTTACCGAAGCATATAAATTGTTTTCCCTTATTTTGACAATACCGTCGACAAGTGCTTCAGTGGAAGAAGAAGAACTTACTTCTTTTGGCAATATTTCAATTCAAAAAGAATTTCTGGAGGAGATTAGGGCAACTCATCCATCCAAAAAATTATTGCGATATTTTCTTGCTTCATTTGCACTTCACTTACTTTTTCACCCGAGAGCCGCCACTGGTCATAGACATTTGTTCGGAAAAACATTTTTGAATATCCCGCACCATTTAGATATATATATATATATATATATATATATATATATATATATATATATATATATATATTATTAACATATAAAAGAAAAATACCTTATTCTCACAAGAATATTTATTGGGTTTACCGGTTTCGGGTGCCTTACCTTCTTCAGAACCACTACAAGAATATAGTGCATTAAAAGATTATTCTGACCTACCAATCACATGCTATTATTCAAAAATATAAAAATAAATAAAAAATACCTATTACTTACATGGATTATTCTCTTTCCAAGAAGTCATACAATAACAGTCATTTTACACATATCTGTCTATATTAATTAAAAAACAAAGATACCACAAATAAAACCAACAGGGCGAAACAAAACAAATATTTATCCAATTTAAATCTAATTTACCTATATATTAAGCATTGACTCTGACCTCTTTCGAACGGAAAATGCAAATTCTTATTTATTCAGGTATAAGAAATCTATCTTAATTTCTGTTATATTATCAAAAAACTCCCTCTAGTGGCAAGATCCCAATCAAAAAAACAATTAACGTTGGATCCCCAACGAATACTTTTTTCAGTGATACCAAGTTTATTAAAATCCGTTGAGAGATTATCGATTTATAGAGATTTGTTTGGAAAAACATTTAAACACCCCCACGACTTTATTTTCAGAGATGGAAGGAAAAGTTAATAAGACAAAGACTTGGTTTTATCCTAGTTTTAAAATGCGTACATTTTTGTGTTATCTTAATAGGGCGAAATTTCGAGAAACGCCCCCTAGCGGTCATCTTAGAAACTTAAAAATTATTTCCATAATTTTCTCTCTGTACAATATCGTTGCTAAAAATTTGTAGAATTGTTAGTACTTTTATATTCTTAGCACGTTCGTTTACCCGAGTAAATTATTTCCGTGGTTCGTGGTTGTTGTTTTTAAGTTTCTTCACATTTTCCCGGATTTTATTTTCTGCATGAAAAATGTGCCATTTTTATACATACTCAAATGTTAGACCACCATTTTTTTTTGTTAAGTCAAAATGTAACTGTACTGTGTGTTTTACCAAAACAGATTTTCCCATTTTCTATTTTATGTTGATTTATCTAAGCTGATAGACGTTTACGGTCTAAAACAGCGGATTAAAAAGATCCGCATGGGTTAGCGTGTCGGTATAGCTGTTTGCCTACCACAACCTAAAATAATCAAAATTATCGGCACGACTTCGTGTAGACCGTTTAAAGATAAAGAAAATATTAACATTGAACGAGGATTTGCTTTTAAATTCCTAAAGTTTCTAAAGTAAATTTGTTTTAAAACTAGCTAACCATGGACTTCGTTACAACAATAACTAGAATAAATGTTTGATAATAGCGATATGTAAAAGTTGAAATTATTAAAATGTTATACTTATTTGTGTACTACATTTTTAGTCTGTTGCTGACAAAATATAAATTAATTTTTTTACTAACCTTATAACAGGCAATATAAAACTGACTATGCCAAAAGTGGAGAGTAGGGTGAGATTCGTGAGACCACGAGACTAGGGATGTCAATCCAGAAGGATTTTTCTAGACCCGGGATTTTTGTGAATTCTTGCATCTAAAAACAAAGGAAACGTTAATAATACTTAATAGCTTCTATTGTATTAAATTAAAACGCAGATATAAGCAGAAAACACTGCTTAAAATACCGTATAAATTTACATACAAAAAGTCAGTTCCAGAATTTGTGCCAGTCAAAAGCAGTGTTATCATGCGGGTCATACGATTTATCAACGACAAACTTCTTAAGTTTGTTTTTCTTTTATTACGTGTAATCATATCCTCCGCATAAAATTCGGAAGATGAATTAGATAGACCTATAATATTTTCATATGGAAAAAGATATAAATACCAGCAGTTGCAAAAAGCTTCAAAGTCAGATTGACAAGCCAGTGACAAATTGAGTAATAGAAAAAAAATTTCAGGTTTTTGCATCCACAAGCGAAAAAAATGTTATTAAATCTAATAAAATATTACGAAAATGAAAATTAACCGGCCCATATCCAGGAGACAGTAGCAAAAGCTCTCGGAATCGGTATAAGGACTGTGCAGAAAATTGTGCATGAAAAAAAGCATAATTTACTACCGAAGAAGATTAAGAAATATACACGAAAAAAGCCAAAGACATAAGACTTAGGTGACAATGTAAAAATGGATGTTCGTAATGCAATTTACGATTTATACACATCAAAAACTGATATAACCCTTCAAGTTTTAAAAGTTTAAAAAAATCGAGGCGTATTGGAAATTGGACTAAAATCGTTGTCAAAATTAATAAAAATTTTGAGTTTTCGTTATAAAAATGACTGTAATCGAAGATTTTTATTCGAGTTGCCACATATAGCAAGTCAGCGTATCCAGTTTTTAAACAAATACACGGAAAATGTTAATTAAAAATTTAGAAAAGTGGTATTTTTAGACCAGACTTGGATATTTTCTAATGGAAGTGGTTCGAAATCTTGGCAGGACGAGTCAGTAAAAAGTGTCAAGAGAAAAAAGGGATGTGGGACGGGAAAACAGTTCATCATTTTGCATGCAGGTTCTTCAACAGGATTTCTCCTAGGTGCAAGTTTACTGTCTTCTTCATCCAAAAGTATAGACTACCATGATAATATGAACTGTGAACTGTTTGAAAAGTGGTTAAAAGAACAACTAATTCCAAATTTAGATGCTCCATCTTTAATCATTCTGGACTATGCGTTTTATTATTCAAGAATCTTAAATAAAAAACCTACTTCATCCTGGAAGAAAAGTGTTATTTATGACTGGATAAAAAAACAAAAACAAAATCCTTTACCCAATATGCTGAAACTAGAACTTCTTTTAATGGCAAAATCTATTAAAAAACCAACAATATATGCCGTAGATGAAATATTACGGGAAAATGGACATGAGGTTTTAGGACTGCCGATGCCGTCATACCATTGCCAGTTTAACGCAATACAAACGAATTAATATGGGCTGGGGCAAAATCATAAACACGTGAACGATAGTCTTATATCAGATGAAGTGCAGATTGGTTGGCAAGATTCATTAAATTATATTACGCCGGAGTACTGAAAGAAATCTATGGATACATACGGAGAAATTAATATGGGATTGGCAGAATCGAGAACGAGTTCTAGATGTCGAAATAGCACCAATAATCATTGCGCCATTTGAGGACGACTCAGAAGATGAGGACTTTTTAAGTGATGATGATATTTTTTAGTCTATAATATTAAAAAGTTTCTGAAGGATTATATTAGTCTTTGACGTGTATAAATCATTAATAATAATATAATAACAATAAGTTTTTTGCCTTTGGATTTTTCGTGTACCTTTCTTAATCTTCTTCGGAAGTAAATTATATTTCTTTTTCATGCACAAGTTTCTGTACATTCCTTATACCGATTCTCAGAGCTTTTGCCACTGGCTCCTGGCTATTAGCCAATGAATTTTAATTTAAAAAATTTTTTATTAGATTTGACATCATTTTTTTGCTTACTTTACATTACAGTACATTTTGTAATTTTGTAGGCAATAAATAAATAATTATAGAATACTTGTTCCAATTTTAAAGCGTGTTTAAAATAAGTAAATTTTTTTATTAATTATAAGACAAAATTTGATGTATAAAAATTGGTAAAATCGCTTTACCAGAAACTCGGAGCTGACGAAAAATACTATATATATATATATATATATATATATATATATATATATATATATATATATATATATATATATATATATATATATATATATATATATATATATATATATATATATATATATATATATATATATATATATATATATATATATATATATATATATATATATATATATATATATATATATATATATATATATATATATATATATATATATATATATATATATATATATATATATATATATATATATATATATATATATATATATATATATATATATATATATATATATATATATATATATATATATATATATATATATATATATATATATATATATATATATATATATATATATATATATATATATATATATATATATATATATATATATATATATATATATATATATATATATATATATATATATATATATATATATATATATGGGTACTTTATATTCTTGGGTAAAGGTTATTTATACAAACACAAATTTTTCATATCAATTCAACGTTTCACTCATTATGTTGAGCTTTTTCAAGATTTATTGTTGTTGTTGCGTTTCCTTTTTATCTAAAAATGTTTGTTTTTTTCAATAAAATTATAGCACATTACATACATATAAACGTAAACATTAAACATCAAAATACATAAAAGGTCCTAGTTCTATTTTTTTTTTTTTTCGTTTAAAATATCTTATATACTATTGGTGACAAATAGCATAAAATAGTACTTATGATTTGGTAAAATAAGATATCTGGATTTGACTAGAAAACATATTTGGATACAACGATTTAAATACAATTTTATCTATAATACAACTTTTAACAGTTGGTTTACATTATCTTACTGCTTTTAATAATTTTCACCCTAAATTACAATTCACAATGGAAACAGAAGAAAATAATGAAATAAACTTCTTAGATTTAACGCTAATTAGAAACTTAACTCAAAACAACTTAAACACAAAATGGTACACCAAAAAAACCTGGTCGGGCAGATATCTAAATTTAATTCAAACTATTCTAACCATCAAAAAAACAGCGTAATAATAGGATTAACCGACCGCGCAATCGCTATAACCTCTCCTGAATACCGACCAGAAACTCTGTAAAAAGTAAAAGAAATACTAATAGAAAATCACTATCCAGAAAAAAATATTCTAAGAATTTTTAAACAAAGAACTTATCTTTATTATAATAAAAAACAAAAACCAAAAAAAGACGAAACTACAAAATACTTAGCCCTACTGTACACAAATAACCTGTCAGAAAAACTAAAGTCAATTCTCTCAAAGCACAATATTACTGTTTGTCACAAAGCTCAAAACTTATTAAATTATTTTTACACTCCATTAAAAAGCAAAGTACCAAAAAGCAAGAAATCAAACTTGGTTTATTCAATTCCATGCTTAAATTGTCCTAAAAAATAATTAAAGGCCATAAATACACCAAAAATGCTTCTACAGCCCTACGTAAACATGAACATACAACAAAACATGAATTTAATTTTAAGGAAACCAAGATTTTAGCTCAAGACAAATATTATCATAGATTAAAATTCATGAAATGATAGAAATAAAAAAAGAGAGGTTTCAGCAGTTAATGACAAAAAAAAGATATATGTGGTCTGAGCCAAATTTATTTTAACTTAATTTAAATAAATAATAAAAAATCGAAACTCAAATTCTCAACTCTTCTACTCCCCTGTATATATTTTTAAAATCCCCGTATATCCAATAGAAATAACAATATTTATTTTCGCAGACACCAAACAAAAGATAAATGCTGCAGTTTTTATAAACAAAAAATTGTACAGTCTTTAAAACCAATCAATCTAATATCATTCACTACATAAATTATCCACAATGAAGATCGTTTCTATTAGGTACGTACCCGTAAATAAATTAAAAACTAAGTTGTATTATAGATAAAATTTTATTTAAATCGTTGTATCCAAATATGTTTTCTAGTCAAATCCAGATATTTTATTTTACCAAATCACAAGTACTATTTTATGCTATTTGTCACCAATAGTATATAAGATATTTTAAACGAAAAAAAAATTTATGTATATTGATGTTTAATGTTTTCGTTTATATGTATGCAATGTGCTATAATTTTATTGAAAAAAACAAACATTTTTAAATAAAAAGGAAACGCAACAACAACAATAAACCTTGAAAAAGCTCAACACAATGAGTGAAACGTTGAATCGATATTAAAAATTTGTGTTTGTATAAATAACCTTTACCCAAGAATATAAAGTACCCACGTATTAATATATGGTTAAAGAAAATTCTGATATATATATATACGTATATATATATATATATATATATATATATATATATATATATATATATATATATATATATATATATATATATATATATATATATATATATATATATATATATATATATATATATAATAATATATTTTTTATTTTATTATATATATATATATATATATATATATATATATATATATATTTATGCATTTATATATATATATATATCTCCATTTTATTCCGCCATTTTGAATTTGTACCACAATTTTACTAGTTTATCTCTGTATCACACTTAATGCTTGCACAAAATTTGAAATTATTCTAATAGACAGTTCTTTTCAGGCTGATTTTTCACTATTTTATTAGGCTGCCAATTTGAATCGAGAAATAATGTTTTTGGTCATCTAGAAAGACTAAAACTTGAAACTATGTAAAACCATGGATGGGATTTTTTTTTCATCAAAACAAATATTTTGTTTGTCCTCCATTTTCTTCCGCCATCGCAATTCGCAACACAATTTTCCCAATTCATCTCTACATTCTTGCACAACATTTGAAACCTGTCTAAGTAGTTTTTTTATGTTAATTGTTTTAAATATTTTATTAAACCCCCATTTTATTTCGCCATCTTGAATTCGCATCAATATTTCACCAGTGTTTTTTACGTAATACTTGATTTCTGTGCAATAATTTTAGGAAATTGGATAAGTTGTTTTTTAGTAATAATTTTTTTTCACATTTCACCAAGTCGCTATTTTGTTTCGCTCTATTGAAATCCTGTGGCGGCTACTCCATTAGGTCAAATGGTCAATGGCCCCCCAATAAATATTTCCAAACCGAAACAAATAAATAAAATAATACATAATTTATATTTTTTCATTTTTTTTTTTTAATTTGAAAATTCCCTCTATTATTCGAAACATATAAACTCGTAGACCGTTCTCTTTGTTCCGAAACACACTATCCATGCCTCGTACCACGATCTCTGGAGAGATTTTTTTTGACCTCGTGGTTATAAACGGAGGCGAGTTTTTCCCGATCAAATTTGCATAGGGGCGCATAGGTAAGATACGGCTTACGTTGGCAAAGTTTGGGTCAACAGCTGCGCCGAGGAAACTTAAATATTTTTGTCAATTGATGTGTTTAATGTGGATCGTGTGATAGGTTGTGGTTACGATTGCGTGTTTTTATAAATTTTATTTTGAAAATTTTACATTTTGTTAGTTGATTTTGTGATTTAAATTAATATTTAAAAGAAAGGTAGCCACAGTGTTTTAGATATTAAGACTTTATAATCCGTTTTCAATTATATTGACGAGCTAAACTTTGAGAGACGACTCAAATTTAAGACAAGTAGTCGACCTTTGCCGAAATTTAAAATTCAGCAAACAGATAAAGACAAAAACAAAGAAGTAAATCGTAATTTTCGTAGAAATATGTACGATTTATGTGCCTGGACATGCGGTTGCGAAGTAACAAAGGCATTTTATTTTTTCGTGTGTCTGATTTTTTCAGATGACTTTTTATATGTATTGACCCCCCTGAAAAGTTGACCACCACCGCCACTGTTGGAATGATTCCAAAATTTTACCAGCTAGTTTCTGCATAATACTTGACCAGGCCGGCATTTTGTTCAGCAATATTGGATTTTTAACAAAATGCTACCACGTCATCACCTTATGACCCTTGATTTATGACCAAAATTTGAAGTCGATCGGTTAAGTAGTTTTTGAGCTACGCCGCGTACAGGCAGACCCACGGAATTGAGAAAACTTGTTTTTTGAAATCTAGGGACTCTAAAACATGAAGATCTCTAAAAAAAGACCGCAAAAATATTAGACAATCTGAAGTTTGAAGTCCAAACCCCGAAGATATTCTGCGCTTTTTTGCTTTTGTAATGCCTTTTTCAATTTAACTTTTAAAGTCTCATTTTTGATGTTTCCAGAATCTCTGCAAGGAGAAGATCATCTTCGTCGTTGATACCTGTTTGTTAATTTTTTTTTCTAATTGAGATTTCATAAGATAAATACTTGATGTTTTTAAGCAATGATCTTGTTAAAAGTTTACAGAGCCCGGATTTGTGAGAGAGCAGAGAATTTCAAAATAAAAGCTCCGCGTTGCTTGATCCTCGTTTTTAATGTCTCTTGCAGATCAGTGCTAAGTGGTGTTTTAATTATGGATAATTCCCTCAAAATGCATTTTAAATTTGTTCACAGCAGAATGAGTCAAACAAGAGGAAAATCTGTATTATTGCGGGAATTGAGCGACAGGGAATTCCCGGCGTATAAAAAATTTGGATTAGTCGCGGAGTTGATCGATCTAATTACGATCTAGACAGGTTTTCAACCCCTGTTCACGGTCAGTAAGGATCTCTCAGTAGTATCAACCCTCTGTCATCCATATCGCAGCAAGCAAGCTTTTCCAGAAGTATTTTGTGTGACACACAGTCAATAGTCAAAGGTCTTTAAGAGCAAATAATCCCCCCCCCGAAAGGCTTCAGGCACCGCAAGACTAGTAAGATAGTTGCGCCACCTGATCGAAAACCAAACTAACTGTCTGTGATTAGTTTGTGAATTTCAAAATGCACATATCCTGATGTATTTTTTTCTTTATAATCGATTCAACTATTCTGGATAATACTGGGATCAATGACATGGGACGATAATTCACTGGCCGACAAGATTGTTATAACACAGGCAAGCTCATTATTTTCACAATGGAAATACCCTCCCAATAATAAAAACAATATTCGGAAATCCCTAATACGTACCATTTTTTAATAGCCTAATTAGAACATTTTATATTAGCAGGTAAACAATTTTATGGAAAATGGATCCATTTTAAAACGGAGAAATTACCTAGACTGGGTTGTTTACAACATTAGACAAAATAAACGTTAACATCACTCTTCTTTTGAGTTTCGGATTGAGTGGTTCTCTGGGTATCGAAAAGCAAGTGTATGTAAAAACGAGAATCTCGAGTCAAACGCGCCGAAGGTGCAAAATTTCTCCTGACAAATTTTGTTATATTTGTGGAGAATTTCTGGTGAAATCACAAGCCAGGCCATTTTCCGAAAATGTAAAAAAAGCCTACTTTAAATATTTTGCCGTGTTAATTAGGAATCAAGATAAGCCGTGGACTCCCCATGTGTGCTGTGTTAGTTGAAGTGTATCATTGGTGGAGTGGATGAAGGGAAAGAGAAAAAGTATGCCTTTTGCGGTTCCAATGGTATGGCGAGAAGCCACCAATCATTCTGACGATTGTTATTTTTGCCTGACAAAGACTGAAGGTTATTCCAAAAAGGTAAAGCACAATATAGAATATCCAAATTTGCAATCTGCCATACGACCTGTTTCTCATAATGCAAATTTGTAAAAATGCAAGCTATTGATTTGGGAGATAATGGAGATAACGCATCATCAGGCAGCTCAGAAGAACAGTGCACCGATCCCACTTTTACCACAGGTCCCAGTTCCGGCGAGCCACATTTGATTGTTCAAAGTGAATTAAATGATTTAGTACGTGGTTTGGGGTTATCCAAGCAACAGTCAGAACTTCTGGGTTCTCGTCTTAAGGAATGGAACCTATTGGCCAAAGAAACAAAAATTACGAATTTCAGAAGAAGAAATGCTATGTTTTCTGAATTCTACAGTATGAAAAATTCGTTGTGCGCGTGTACTGATATAGACAGTTTAATGCAGGAACTTGATATTGAACATTCTCCCTGTGAGTGGCGCTTATTCATAGAGTCATCTTAATGTAGCTTAAAAGCTCTGTTATTGCATAATGGAAATTTAGAACCCCCTATACCAGTTACCCATTCAGTTGCAATGAAAGAAAATTATGAAAATATGCGCACGATATTGGATAAAATAAACTACAATGGGTATAAAAGGCAGATATGTGGGGACTTAAAAGTTATAGCTATTTTAGTGGGACTTCAGAGAGGATTTACAAAATATTGCTGTTTTCTTTGTTTATGGGACAGTCGTGCAATAAATCAGCATTATGCAACAAAAATTTGGCCAGAAAGAATTTCAACCGGGATCTCAAAATATTAAATTTTTACCTCTTGTTGATCCCCAAAAAGGGCCTTTTGCCTCCTCTTCACATTAAACTTGGGCTGATAAAAAACTTTATGAAGGCTTTGAATAAAGATGGTGATGGATTTAAATACCTAAGACAAGTCTTTCCCCAGTGAAGTGATGTCAAATTAAAAGGTATTTTTATTGGGCCACAAATCAGAAAATTGCTGGACGATGTCAATTTTACGGAAAAGCTTACCAAGCAGGAACTCAGAGCATGGAATTCATTTGTTAATGTAGTAAGAGGATTTTTAGGCAACAATATGGATGAAAATTATGAACAATTAGTTAATGACCTCTTAGATGCCTATAAAGCGCTTGGTACCAGAATGTCATTAAAAATTCACTTCCTCCATTCCCATCTGTCATTTTTTCTTAAAAATTTGAAAGCTGTTAGTGACGAGCAGGGTGAAAGGTTTTACCAAGATATCAGAACAATGGAAATTCGGTACCAAGGACAATGGGATCCAGCCATGATGGGTAACTACTGTTGGTTTTTGAAGAGAGAAGATAGGACACCTCATAAACGGAAAAAATAAAGTTTACTTAGTGTTTTAAATTAATATTTTTCTCGTTTGCTTTTCTCTTAGATGCATGGTATGTTTAATAGGCGAAAACTGTAAACATAGTCAATAAACAGGGTTAAGAATTTTCTGAAATAATTTTTCTATAGATATTAAATATCGTAACATTCGATATAGTTCTACAACTCTAACAAGAAAACCCTACGTGCTACAACTTTCTATTTGTCATTTTCGTATTTGGATAGGTCGATTCTATTAGATTATGCTATTTTGATTTATCTTACAACAAAAAAAAAAATTTGTCGGCCAGTGTTATTTTTTGGATCATTTATGTTACTTATTGTTTTACTTTATGTTTTCTTGCGAGTAAGATTAACTTTAGACACTTTATATAGCATGTGGGATAACTTCCTTACTTTATACTGTAAATTATTAATTTAATTAGAGGTAGAAGTAGGACATTTTTTGGTTATTAGACCTGTATTCTCTAGTCTACGAAATTTTTCTGAGGGTTAATAGTTTTCAAAAATAGAGTTTTTTACATAGATTCGAGTTTTATCTCACAACGCTGTACTCAGAGCCCGTTAATTGTGTCTACTACTACTATTCTTGTATCTACTAAAAACGTATCAAAATTCAACTCCGTACCTAAAACAGTTTCGAAATGATGATGATACAAATGTAAAAAACACGAGGTAAATTACTCGCAACTTTGGCGATGCAAATAATAATAACCCGTTCTCGTTCTCTTATAAGATGATTGCCATGGAAACAAAATATGATGTTAAGAATGATTAGATTTCATGAAAAATTAATTACTGATCATACATCACTAACATATATCCGATTTTTAGGAACATTTCCCGGAGAATCTGGTTTAGCTTTATAGAAGTAGTTAAGAAATTTATATGATTTACGGATTTTTAAAAGCAATGAATCACTCAAGTGTTTATATTTACTGTATATATTACTATATACTAATTATATGGCCACTTCTGATGAATCATTTAGAATTAAGCATCCTATTTCTGATTACTCATTCATTCTTGCTATTTCAGCACTATTTTTATATAAATACAGAAGAATTAGTAATCATCTTTAGTCATTAAGTAGCTATAGATCGGTTAACATCCATTGTAATTTCGTGTTTTAAAAATAAAGTTTTTTTAAAAATACAAGTTACAAGTTTGAATGTAAAATTGGCGCAGTCGGTAGGATTCCTTTTCGCAGTGCGAAAAAAAAAGGATATCCTGAAATCGGAGTGTAACAACGTTTCATCTCCATAAGGATTATCAGTGTTGCATCTTTCTGTTTCAACAGTTAAGAAAAGGATCAGGAACATCTACGACCAAACTAGGCACTTGTGACTCCTGGTACATCGATTATTGGTACGCCATTCGAGAAGCCAGTAAGGACGATTTGGCCTGTGCTAGCGTCCAAGACAAGCGGTAGCCAACCTGAGCAGTTCATCTCTTCAGCAAAGCATCGTTTGATACAGGACCAAGACTTGGGACACATTGTAAGATATTTACTTACTTCCCTTATAGTTGAGATCCCTGTTAATTAAGTTTTGAAATTTTTGAAGAAAGAATTTTTTTTTTTTGAACAAAGACAATTTTTTTTTGTGAAGAATGAAGAATTGATTGAAGCAATTTTATTGAACAATTATTTGAATAACTTTCACTAACTATTTTAGTTGTAAAGAAAACAAATGTTAACGCAGTTAACAGTAGTTAAGTACATATTTAATGAGTAAATTTAGGAAATGTGGTAAAGACATTACTTATCCTAAAATAATTCGAAGAAGTAGTTTAGAAAATCCTTCTACAAGTGTATTATCACAAAGTAGTTTTGAAAATCAATCTGCAAGTGAATTAACAGAACTTTATTCAGACATTAATTTAGAAAATATTTTTAACCCTAGTATAAACGTAGATACTAACGAAGCAAACATTAATAAGATGGCAGACGCTTTGAGAAGTACTGTTTCACTCTTAAAAACTTTCGATGGTACCCCATCACGTCTTGAATCTTTTATTAATCAAATAGATACTTTTTATACAAGATATTTTAATACTGATACTTCCCAACAAGAATTTGTAATTTTGGCAATTAAATCAAAAATTATAGGATCAGCCGAAGATTTTCTTTTAACTAGACCAGATCTTAATACTTGGCCAGAAATAAAAATCTCATTAAAACAAAAATTTAGTGATCCAATAACAAGAGCTAATTTACAACAACAATTAATATTCTTTTCAAGAAAAGGTGAATCAACCTTAGATTACATACAAAAACTCAAAGCCTTAGTCACCAAAATAAATACGAAAACTTGTACAGAAATAAGTAATATTGAAGCTAGAAACATAATTATAGCACAAAACGAATTAACAGCAACTCAAAATCTTCTTGCAAACATTTCAAGCGAATTAAGAACTTTACTAATCGTTCAAAATCCCCAAAATCTAGACCATGCAATCAATATTGTAACCAATTATGAAATCTTAACTAGTCAAAATAATTTTAAAAATAATTATTTGCAAAATAGTAGATCAAATAATTTACTTAGCAATCAGAAAACGCCACCAATAAATAATATTAATAAATTTTTGGTAAATAGATCGAATAATTTTCCAAATTCATCTTTTAAACCAAAACCACCAAATCAATTTTTTAATCGAGTACAAAATCAAACATTTAACCAAAAAGGCAATCAATATCCTAAACAACAATACCCACAACCAATGTCAGGTGTGAGTGTACAAAAAACAACGCCACCATTAAGACAACAACAACAAACTTTTGCCAGACAACAACCTCAACAACAAGCTTTCTATAGACAGCAACCACAACAACAACAAACTTTCTATAGACAGCAACCCCAACAACAACATCACCCGAAATTTACATTCCAAGAACTAACGCATTTAGAAAATAAT
This sequence comes from Kuschelorhynchus macadamiae, assembly GCA_030620095.1. NCBI lineage: Eukaryota > Metazoa > Arthropoda > Insecta > Coleoptera > Curculionidae > Kuschelorhynchus > Kuschelorhynchus macadamiae. Next base: position 563,846 of record JAUTXW010003824.1, on the reverse strand, counting down.
GAACCCAATAATGACGAGTTATATAATGAAGAAAACCCCAAATTTGACAATTATGATCAAGATTATCAAAATTTTGATGAAACATGTGAATTAGATAATGAGAATTTAGTCGAGCAAATAGAAAATTTTCATCTATCAGCCTCGGACGAAAACCTTGCTTAACTTTAAACAGTTTTCAAGTAAATCAATTACCCTATGTAGAAATACCGAATTATAATATTCGACTACTAATTGATACAGGTTCTCATGCATCCCTACTTAGACCCTCTTTAGCGGAAACACATTTTCCCGAATGTATTAAACCTTACGTAAGCACACTTCAAACTTGTGCAGGTTCAAAGAAAGCAAAAAGTAAAGCTACTATTCCTTTATTTTTAAGCTTTGGTATAACCGAACCAATAGAATTTATTTTATATTCATTCCATGAATATTTTGATGGAATAATCGGAATTAAAGACTTATGTAAATTAAATTTAAATATTGATTTAAAAAATAAAAAATTGAAAAACCAATATTTAGAAATACCCTTTCAATATAGGCAAAATTTTGATGAATATACAATTGAAATACCACCTAAAACGATTCAAAAAGTAATTTTGAAAACTTCGCGACCAAATGACACTACTTGGTTAATGCCCTATTATTTAGACGAAAATATAGAAATTCAACCTACCCTAATAAAAGTAAAAGAAAACACGTACGCTATTGATATTTTTAACCATACAGAAAAATATTTTACTCTAATAGAAACCACTAATGACAATTTACCCTTAAGACCAATCGAGCTTAACAATTTTGAAATAATAAATTTCGAACCAAATCAGAATCAAATTAATGAAAAAAACATAATCGAAGATATCGATTTAAAATCACTAATTAGGCATGAACACTTAAACTTTGAAGAACGTAAAGAACTTTTCAAACTTATTAAAAGCTTTCAAAATATTTTACATAAACCCGGAGATAAATTAACATTTTTCAATCAAGTCAAACATACTATTAAGACTACGGATGAAATACCCGTACATGCGAAAAGTTACAGATACCCATTCATACATAAACAAGAAGTAGACAGACAAATAGATCAAATGCTACAAGATGGTATCATTCAACCTTCAAATTCTCCCTGGAGTTCCCCTGTGTGGATCGTCCCGAAGAAAGCTGACGCATCAGGACAAAGAAAATGGCGTCTAGTGATAGATTACAGAAAAATCAACGAAAAGACTATAGAAGATAGATATTCTATTCCAAATATCGCAGATATACTTGATAAACTTGGTAGAAGTCAATATTTTACAACACTTGACTTAGCCAGCGGTTTTCATCAAATAGAAATGGACCCAAAAAGTATACCAAAAACAGCATTCAATGTAGAACATGGACATTATGAATATACCAGAATGCCCTTCGGACTAAAAAATGCACCTTCCACTTTTCAGCGTGCAATGGATAACGTTTTACGCGGATTACAAGGAAAAATATGTCTTGTATATATGGACGATATAATTATCTTTTCAACCAGTCTTCAAGAACATTTAGATTCTTTAAAACAAGTATTTAACAGATTAAGTTCTTTTAACATGAAAATCCAATTAGATAAATCCGAATTTTTGCATAAAACAATTGAATTTTTAGGTCATGTTATTACCCCTGACGGTATTAAACCAAATCCCAAAAAAATCGAAGCAATAAAAAATTTTAAAATCCGTAAAACACCAAAAGAAATAAAATCATTTCTCGGTTTAGTCGGTTACTACCGAAAATTTATAAAGAATTTTGCAAAAATAACGAAACCTTTGACTCATTGTTTAAAGAAAAACGTTAAAATAAATCATGATAAAGCATTCATTACCGCATTTAATCTATGTAAAAATATCCTAACTAATGACCCTATATTACAACACCCAGATTTTTGTAAACCTTTTATTTTGACCACTGACGCTTCAAATTACGCTATTGGAGCAATACTTTCACAAGGAAAAATAGGAAACGACCTACCTATAGCATTTGCTAGCAGAACTCTGAATCAATCAGAATGCAACTACTCAACAATAGAAAAAGAACTTCTTGGTATTGTTTGGGCAACAAAATATTTCAGACCTTATTTATTTGGCAGAAAATTCACAATTGTAACAGACCATAAACCATTACAATGGCTGTTCTCAATAAAAGAACACGTAACCTTTTCGATCAAATAGAATCAATCGAATTATTTGTTAAACATTATACTACCCCACAAAAGCGAACTAAACGCGGACTTTTCAATTTCCTAGGAAAAGCACAAAAATATCTCTATGGTACATTAGATGCCGATGATGGAGAAAGATACGACAATTATATTAAAATATTACAAGAAAATCAAGAAATCTTACATAAAGATTTGTCTGCAACCCAGACTATTGTAAAACAATTAACAAAAGATCTTGACGCACAGCTGACTAATATTAAAACTAATCAGCAAAAGTTATTAACCCGGATGGAAGACCTCACTAATATGACTCATACTACAACCACTTCGTCTTACTATATTGTTACGCTAGACAATATTGAGACTAATCTACGTGTCATTCTTGACATAAAAAGTAATTTGCAAACTGCAATAAACTTCGCGGAAATAAACATTATGCATCACAGTATTATTAAGTATAAAGAACTTCGCAGAAGTAGCACACGCAGATGTGACAATTAAGAATGATCTAATTATATTTTACATTGCAATACCTTTAATTTCAGATAAACCTTATATACTTTATCGAATATATCCAATACCAATAAATAATCAAATAACGATTTTAAATAATCCGTATTTATTGAGATCTACAGATGACTTTTACAACTCAAAAGAAAATTGTTATAAAATAGAAAATATATCTTTATGTTCTAGAGACACACTGAATAAAAACGAACCCTGTATACCTCAAACAATTAATTTGACAAACCATTGTCCACTAATACCAATTAAATATAATAAAACTTCTATAACACAACTTGAGGACAATTCCCTTATAATTATACCTGCTTCTAAAGAAAGCCTATACTTTCAATGTCCAAATCAACATAGCGTTGAAACCATTGACAAAGTATCCTTAATATTGCCTTCAGATTGCAAAGTAAAAATCCAAAATAATATTTACGATTCTCAAAAACTAGAAACAATTAGTTTAAGACTAAAACTCCCATCAATAAATATTGATGAAAAACTAATCCAAGATATTGAACCCTTGGAACTAAAAGAAATAAATCTTGATAAAATCAATGAAGATTTAGAGAATGCTAAAAGATTAATAATTCATCCCCTAAAACAAATGGACTTTGTAAGTTCTGGAGTTTCAATTACTCTAATAATAATTATTATTATAATATTTACAATCATCATAAGTTTCTTGTATTATTATTGCAGAAAGGAAAAATCTAAAGAAAATGTAAAAGTGGACATAAAATTAGAATCTCTCGAAAATCAACCCCGATTTTCTCAAACTTAAGGAGGGAGGAATTATATGGCCACTTCTGATGAATCATTTAGAATTAAGCATCCTATTTCTGATTACTCATTCATTCTTGCTATTTCAGCACTATTTTTATATAAATACAGAAGAATTAGTAATCATCAAGTAGCTATAGATCGGTTAACATCCATTGTAATTTCGTGTTTTAAAAATAAAGTTTTTTTACTAAAGTGCGGTAAACATATCTGTCAAAAAATATATAAACATATGTGTTATTGGAAACCGGCCCTGTGGGATATGTTGCGAATGTGTGAACCGATGACTGAAACGGTCGGCATAGTTTGCAAATTACGGAATCTGATAGCGAATACGTGATCGGTAATAAACAAGTCATCGATTATTAAATAGATGTAATCTATAGTTGAATCTACGAGAGCTGTTAGATAAATAAGGAAATATACAAGGCGTCTCACTTAGAACAGAGTGGATATTCAGGTTAAAGGTTATTAAATTGCAATTTACACTAGTGCTGAAACATAAGTTATAACTACAAACATTCGTCAACTAGGTCCACAAGTAATTTATTAAGAGAGTAATTGGATCTTTGGTCTCAGATTCTTTTTTAAACGCTTTTTAAATAAATTAAAATCTATCGATATAGTTAGAAAAAATTTTAAATTTAGAAGAATTAACTTCTGATTTATTTTTAGTTACCACGGTAGTAACTAAAACACTTTAATTATATAAAACAACAACCCACAATGTACACCGTGTTCCACATAAAAGTACCCACTATACTATCTGGATGTCCGTAATAGATACGAAAAAAAGTTTCTTTAAATTTGAAGTTCTTTTAAAATATAATGTTTCCATGTATACAGGGTGTCCCATTTTTTCTGGGACGACATCAACTATAAAATTTTAAACGGGAGACCCTGTATTTTTGTCTATTATTTAATTCCTTGTCAGAAATAAACATAAATTACCAATTCAAACTATAGTCGGTTTCTGCGTAGTTTCCGAGTTAATTAAGGTTATGTGTGATTTTTTGAAAACTGGAGCAATTTTTCAAATCACTATAAAATATAGGAAAAATCTAAATTGGGCGTTTGAGTGGTACTTTCCAGTTTATAAAGCATCAATGCATATACGCAATAAAAAAATTTTGTCCACAGCTATACAGGGTGATCAATCAATCTTGCACCTTTTTAAAGTGAAAAAAGTTGATTTTTTTAAATAGAACACCCACTATGTTTTTATTTATGCAAATGTTCATAAAAATACCTATATTTTCATATATATACAATGAGGGCATAAAGTCTGGAAACCTTGAGATATGCCAAAAGTTGTACAAGTTGGGTAAAAAAAATTTCATATAAGAATTGTATAGTTCCTTACGATTTATGATTCAAAAATGTCTTGAAATATACAGGGTGTTTTAAAATCAAGTTACACGCCAAAACTTCAGAATCTCTAATGGAACACCCTGTATATTATTTCATTTTAAGAATCTATATGAAATTCTGATCATATTTTATTAAGCATACCCTATCCCTAAAATCAACTGTTTTTGAGATTAAAAAAATGAGAAAACTGTTTTACAAAATTTTTTTAATAACGATTAACAACGATAGTCTAAAATTCTAAATGATGCGTTTTAACGTAATAAATGCTGGAACTGTTGTCCGTTCACTTCCTGACAATATCCTAATCGACTGATGAACTCTTGTTGTAGATTTCGAATGAAAGTAGGTGGGATTTGTCGGATTTCATCTCTTATACGATTTTTCAGCGCATCGATATTAGGAGGTCTGTTCAAATAAACTTTGCTCTTTAAATATCCCCACAGAAAATAATCTAGGGGAGTTAAGTCCGGAGACCTGGCCGGCCATTCGTAGGGACCACGACGTCCTATCCACCTGTTAGGAAATATTTCACTGAGATACTGCCGAACAGGTAGCGCGTAGTGAGGTGGTGCTCCATCTTGTTGGAACCACATTGCTGCAATAGGCATATCGGGCTCATTACCTGGATACAATTGAGCTAAGGCAGGAATCAACTCGAGTTGTAAAAAATCAAGATAAATTTCGCCGGTTAAATTTACATCGAAAAAGTAGGGACCTATAATTCTATCTTGAAATATTTCAGCCCAAACATTGATTTTCTCGAGATATTGCGTATGAGCCACTTGAGCCCAATGGGGATTCTCTGTAGACCAATATCTACAGTTTTGTCGGTTGACAGTACCATTAAAAAAAAAGGTGGTTTCATTGGAAGATAAAATATTTCTACAAAAGAATGGATCCAGGTTGCACCGCTCTTGCATACTTTCGCAAACTCAAGTCGGCGGTCAAAGTCGTCTTCATTTAATTCATGGATTAATCTTATTTTGTAGGGATGATACTTTGCCGTGTGCAGAATATTTTTTACCGATGATTGACTAAGGTTTAAATCTAATGCTACTTGACTTGTAGGTAAATGTGGATTTTCGTTATAACTGAGTAAAACATTCAATTTCATATCGTCATCTAGTTTTGGCCTACCTGTCCTGGGAAGATCATTTACACAACCATGATCACGAAATTTTTTGATAATTTTGCTAACTGTGGATTTTGCAATTGCTTGTCCTCGCTCGGGATGCGTATTATTAAAAAGTTCACATACTTCGTCAAGATTTCTTTGGCGATCTCCCCATCCAAACATCATAAGAATCTCTATTCTTTCTTTTTCTGAAAGCATTTTTATCAGGAAAAAAGTAACTCTCCAACAATATGTTAAAAATTGACACAGTTTATTGTCAGTACATGACAGTTTCTATGTGAGTTCTAAAATAATCCACCAGGTTTCACTATGCATAGGAAAATGAGTTAATTTTGTTTAAGGCCAAATTTCCATTTTCTCATTTTTTTATCTCAAAATCAGTTGACTTTAGGGATAGGGTATGCTTAATAAAATATGATCAGAATTTCATGTAGATTCTTAAAATGAAATAATATACAGAGTGTTCCATTAGAGACTCTGAAGTTTTGGCGTGTAACTTGATTTTAAAACACCCTATATATTTCAAGACATTTTTGAATCATTAATCGTAAGGAACTATACAACTTTTATATGAAACTTTTTTACCCAACTTGTATAGTTTTGACATATCTCAAGGTTTCCAGATATATATATATATATATATATATATATATATATATATATATATATATATATATATATATATATATATTATATATATATATATATATATATATATATATATATATATATATATATATATATATATATATATATATATATATATATTATATATATATATATATATATATATATATATATATATGTATATATATATATATATATATATATATATATATATATATATATATGCTTTATACCTAAAGTCAATGGTAACAGAAAAAATCATAATTTAACAGAAAATCTCAATTATTTCTTGAATATTGTAATGCTGCATACTCAAAAAAAACTATAGGAGGCAATGGAATGGATAATATTATAACTATTTCTTTTAAATTTGACAGTTTTTCAATCTATTTGTGTTTTTAGTGGTTCTTGTTTTATTGAAATCATTTAAATTGACAATAATTAGACTTTAAAAACGTTTCCTTGTTTCGGAGTTTACTTATTCTATTTTAAAAAAAGAGAGTTTCGCCGAATATTTCCCCATGGCAAGGATACCAAACAAGACAATTTTTGACAAAATTTGAAATGATTTATCAACTCATGGGGTTTTGAAATATAGATAAAGGGAAAAAGCCCGTTCAGTCGTCTCTTATAGTTTTCAAATGGAGGTTTTATCATGTTGCATTGAATATCCTACCAACTCTTTAAGAGATGCACAAAGTGATATGAATTTTTTCATGACCAGCATACATCGAGTATTGAAAGAAAACAAAATATCCCCATATAAGTTTCTTCCAGTTCAAGTTTTAAGTGAAGCTAATTATCAGACCAAACTGAATTTTTGTATGCAAATGATGGACCTGCATTTTGAGAGAGGTATTTTAAATAAAATCCTTTGGAAATGATATTTTCCATTGCGGGAATGCATAACAAAAAAATACTCACTACTATTCTGAGACAAAACCAGTTCAAGTTTTAAGTGAAGCTAATTATCAGACCAAACTGAATTTTTGTATGCAAATGATGGACCTGCATTTTGAGAGAGGTATTTTAAATAAAATCCTTTGGATAGATGAGGCGATATTTTCCATTACGGGAATGCATAACAAAAAAATACTCACTACTATTCTGAGACAAATAACCATTTGGTATATAAAGCAAATTAAAAGGCAAGGACATGAAAGTGTTAAGTGTGGTGTGGTATTATAAACGACGCATAACAGGATCTGTGTTTTTCGACCACTATTTGATTAGACAATCATTTTTAAACCTTTTAAGAAATCAAATTATGGAGAAACTCAATGATCTTCCGGAAATATCAACAAGATAATGCTTTATACCACTGCGAAGAAGATATTAGAGCATTTTTAAACGAGCAATTTAATTTAAGTATATATAGTTACCGTGAGATTCCATGGCCGCCTCAAAGTCCCGATTTGTAAGCCTCAGATTATTTTTCATGGGCATACTTAAAGATAAAGTGTAAAATAAAATTCGTGAACAAATTATTAATCTTAATAATAGTGACACCGACCAAAACGCTGTGGCAAACATTCAACTGCGATATTTTATAGTGATTTGAAAAATAACTCCAGTTTTCAAAAAAATCATAGATAACCTTAATTATCTCATAAACTACGCAAAAATCGACTATAGTTTAAATTGGTAACTTATATTTATTTTTGACAAGGAATCAAATAATGTCAAATCCAACGTGTCTCGGAGTTGGCTAATAGCATAATACCCTGTAATAATTTCTACCTGAAATGATAAAAATTAATCCAAGTGAAGACCTAAAAATTTGACCATATGGCACAAATACGATGATTCTAATTGCAGGTATCACTCAGAGTAAATGAAAATGCATATAAACCATTTTGCCAGAACCTAATTTTAAAATATTCTTACGACAGCATACATTAAAATCAGAAACTGCTTGTTTTATTTTATGATGGGGTTCCTCAAGGCTGTAGTAATAATTTCTTAAGTCAAATAAGACGACATCCCAATACGGAACCCCTAGATCGTCTATCTGGTAATCTAAATATTCGTCCTGAACCTTAACAGAACACTTATTTCACGTAGGTATGACCACAACAGTGTTTCCACGAAGTCCATATGCAAATAGCTTTCGCAATAGATATCGACTCTGAGACAATCGAAAGCACATGTAATGTTGAAAAGACCCAAAACAATGCGACCATTATCCAGCTTTTTATATAGGACATCAAGAAAGCAACACGCGGCACTTTCCACTGACTTGTCGCTTCTAAACCCTTGCTGATGATGTGTAAATAAGTTAAAACTGTTAAAAAATCTATTATAGAGCTGTGCGATACTTCCATAATACTTTTAAAAATTGGAATGATTAATTCAGTGTTTAGCTCAGCAGAAAATTTTAAACATTAAGTTGATCATATACGCATACCGTGTTTATAATTTTTATTAATACGCCATTGTCTCCGAAACTGTTTTTTTAGTTTTTATTTTTTTTAATTATGCTTCAAAATTTACTCTTATCAACATCCTTAAATAAGAAAACTATCTGCACCTAAACCAACAGGTAGCAAAATGTTTATTGTTTGACTTTTTAACTTCATATGCGCAAATTTTTAGAATCTTTGTGAAATTATTTGAACGTTCAACAAAACATATTTCAATCTTTATGGAGAATTCTAAACACATATTTTTGAATATAAGAAAAAAATTAACAAACAACAGATATGAATACAAAGCAGACTAATTAAATGAAGATTTCCAAACTGGTATACACGATGCTACAAGCTACAATGCACAAAAGAAATAATTGGAAAAAGTTTGATATACTTATACAAGGTATCCGGATCTATTCTTCAAGTGAAAATACTAAAAAAAGTTTTTATCAGCGTAGATCCGGAAGTGCTTCATTTTCAAGATACAGTGTGGTAAGATTTTAAATGTTTTTTAGTTTTTTGATGTTCCTCTTACATTTCTATCTCGCTCGATATATCCAAAGCATTCGATTAAGTCTGGAATGATGCACTTCGTAACAAACTTCCTGCCTCACTTGGATTGGCAGTTTCCTTTCTAACTGAGGTATTTCTGTAGTGGTTGAGGACCATTCATCTGACTTTCATAAAATCAACGCAGGTGTTCCACAGAGTTCAATGTTGGCACCTACCTTAGTTTCCTGCTCATCAATGATCTGCTTTCTTCTACCAGCAATCTTATTCACTTCTCAAATCTGTTTCCAAAACTGAAATAGATTATAAAATGACTATATCCTTAAACGGGAACCTTCAAAAAATCGGAGAAGGGGAGCAAAGAATCTTGTCCAGTTTAACGCGATTAAGGCACAATCATATTTACTATCTCACAAATTACCTACGAATATACATACCATTCAAATGAATTATCAAATTCTTGAAGGAAAATATTGCCTTAGTTAGTCTAGTTGGTAAAGCTTTTCAACAGAATCTTTGCTGGCATGACCAAATCACGTCAGTTGCCACGGCAACCACCAAGATATTGAGATTTCTTTTTCGAGCCAGACAATATTTTTCTTCTGGCAACTTGTATAATATGATATACTTTAAACATCGCAAATCAGAACTAGCCTCGAGTATTGCATGCATATATGAGGAACAGCTTCTCCTTCAATCTTTAACATACTTGACTCTGTCCAAAGAAGGCATATTCACCTGATTGATGATTCTAGTATTATAAGAAAGCTTGCCTCACTAGAGCATCGAATTGTGGGCGATGTGTCTCTTTGTTACAGATGCTACTATGATTTTGTTCTCACGAACTATCATCCAATATGCCTTCCCGCATAGATCATGCATCTCTTTACCATCCAACCACAAAGATCAAGAACCTCCCACTTAGTTCTCTCCTTTATTCCCATAGTGACCAAATGTGTTACCAGCAAAGGGTTTTCACTCTTTCCTTTATCTGCAAGTCTTTTAATCCCGGAGTAATAAATTTTCCGTCTCTTCACTTAAGGCATCTTAATAATTAGGCAATCTTGGCCTACGCACAAATTTAAAAAAACCAGAATGGCAATACTTGCCATTCTTTGCAGTGTTTGTTATTTATTTTTAAGATGATAATTTTTTACTTTTTTTACAGACTCTCTGAATTCCCAGTCTCCGGGCCAATCCGGCCCCGAATCATACATCGGGACATTGATCTGGACACAATATAGTTATTCGTCCTTTCATAAGTCGTTAACACGATGAACAGTAAGAATCGAAGCGATAGATCTATTTAGGTTTGTATAAATACATAAATCACTTAATGCAGGCACGAAATTATCATTGAAATACCATTCGACAAACTTATTTATTTCTGGAAGTTTTTTTACACGATTTATTGTTTTAGCTAAAATGCTTTGACGACAAGCCTAGCCAGCACCACCATATCTTTCTCCCTTCTCCGGGCCCCACCACGCTCTAAACCTTAGACGAGGCTTACCTTTGGGCCGCATAGTATGTGTATGGGTTGTAGCTCTTTTATATAAAAACAATGTAGAGTTGTATATTGACTGAAGATAATAATATCAACATATTTTTATGTCAATACATTGGAGCTCGTACATTTGGGTATTGTTTGTCCAATTTTTAAAAAAATACTTTGTTATTTGTATGTTTTTTTTAATTGTAGCCCTGAGGACGATAGAAACCAAACTATCGAAACGTTGGCAAAAATTTGAAACTATCAGCAATACAAAACCTCTCGTGATTTATTACCCTACGAACTTAAAAATAGAGTGGGCAAATTCTACGCATTTGGGACCAAATATATAAACTTGGGGTGCAGATGATTTTAAGACATTAACATTTTAAAATCAGGTTTAGGATCAGACAGTCTTAAGAGGAGTACCTTGGAGTGCTTTTCCCAACTAAGGTACTTTGGGAAGACTCCGGATTAATTGTTGTTGGACTAAGGATCAAGTCAAGTGAGCATTACGCCGCCTTTTGTAATGAAATTTCTGCTTATCGTGTTGTTCTATCCGGTTGGCACCGATCCACATAATAATAAATCAAAATCTGATTCTTACATTTTAATGAAAATTTTAATTTTTTTTCTAAAACTTTCCTGCCGTTAATGAATTATCTATGAATAATATATCTCCTAAATTAGTACCCTGGTTATAGAAAGATGGCCTTTTTTTGCTGAAAAATGGATATTTGAAATAAAACGTACATAGATAAAATCTAGCTAAAGGTCAAGTTGCTTTAAAATATGCCTTATAATGTATATTGCTACATCCACATATTTTCAACAGTAACATCACCAGTTGGAAAAGTTCTTCTTCGTTGTAAGCATCATTGATTAAATTACTATCTTTGAACCGGGACAGCCTGAATGAACAATCCTAAATGTGTCGGACGTGTTCCAGATGTTGAAAACCGTGTCCTATGGTACGTGATGGGAATCTGTCTATGAGTTTTGTTTGCGTAGACATAATGATTACGAAATGCAATAGTCTATACGTGATTCGGAATAATAGATATACGTTAATAATTGAACAGAATTGCTCTAGCACATAACATTGTATTCCACCACTATAATACTAATGGATATCCAACAACTTTCGATTTCGCTGGAAATACAATAAAATGGTAATTATATAAAACAATTGTAGCTAGAAGCCGAATTGCAGATATTCTCAGGACGAAAGCTATCTCAGAGCTACTTTTTTGGCTAGGCAAATATATATACAGGATGTCTATTTTAGGGTATACCACTACTGCCATCTCCTAAACGGCAAAAGATACGATGTTGGTGAAATTAGAGTGTCCTTTATGAAGGAAGTTAATCCGTTTGCAGAGTTTTCATTTTTTCTTTATTCCAGAAATACCGGGATTTTGCAAAAATTGTCCAAAATTCTTTTATTAAATATCTTAAAAAGTTTATACTTTAGAAAAAAGCTTTATACGACACTGTATATTCAGCTTCATGTTTCCTTTTTCTAGTACGGCTCTGGATTTTCACTGAAAGAATTTTTCATCACATACGAAATTACAATTAAATACTTACAGTAAGGCGGCTGTCAAAAACAGTTGAATTGATAATGCGCATTGTGCAACCGTGAAATAATACATTTATCAAATTGTTTTAATTTGGTGATAATTATACAGGCCAACAAACATCTTGGTGCCTGCGATTTTTTAACTGTTCTTGGGAAATTTTTGGATGCAGAATGCAAAAATGTTCTCAGATTTTGTCTATCGGATCTAGTTTAAAAAAAAATTGTTAATATATTTTACGTTATAACTGTTATAATATATAATATTACTATTGCCAGTTAAAAAAACAAAGACACATGGATTTAAGTATTTATTGCAAAAACTTAATTTACATAATTGCATTAGTCACTAATCACATAAAAGTTTTCTTTTATACGACTTTTTAGAATGGAGTTTACTAGGGCAGTCTCGCTGAAGGCTCCAGCAGTAGTCCGCCATCATGTGGCTATCCCATCGTCCTTGATAACGATCTTCCATACTTTTAATATCCTGATGGAATCTTTCCCCCGGTTCTTCACTACAATCACCTAAGTTTTCTGGAAAACGATCTAGGTGGCTGTGGAGGTAGTGAACTTTTATACTCATGTTACAGCCAAGAATATTAAAATTTGAAAGCATAATTTCCACTAATTCTAATTCTCTGCTTTATGATTGCCAAGAAAATTTTGTACTACTTAAACAAATGAACACCAAGCGTTAGATTCAGTCTCGTTTATTGATGTGGTGAATTGTGGATCTTTAACAAGTTGCCTTATTTGAGGACCATCAAATATACCGGCTTTTAGTTTTTCCGAGCTAATGCCAGGAAATTTACGAAACAAATACCAAAAACAATTTCCATTTCGATTTAAAGCCTTCACAAATTGCTTCATTAGGCCTAGCTTGACATGCAAGGGCGGAAGTAAGATTTTTTCTCTTGAAACCAAAGGTTCGTTGATCACGTTTTGTTTTCCTTGAATCATGACATCTCTTGAGGGCCAGTTTTTGTTAACCCAGTGCTCATTTTTAGCTCTGCTGTCCCAAAGGCACAAAAAAACAAGGATATTTTGTATAACCACTCTGCTGTCCAAGGACCATTTTTAAATCAACACAAATTGCCCACTGATGTTCTTCATATTTAATTTTTCTAAAAACTAATGCAGTTGTTTCATATTCTTCCTTCATGGTAATAGAATGACCAATAGGAATTGAGCCATATTTGTTACCGTTATGTAAAAGAACACATTTTAAACCACGTTTTGAACTGTCAATAAAAAGGCGCCAATCATCTGGAGTGGATTCAGGCAAACCCACTTTTTCTAAGAGCCCTTTTATATTGTTACAGAATACAAGTCATTTTCCAAGTAGATTTTTTTCTTTTGATCTGGATGCAAGTAATTCAGCGGATTCCTTTGAGAGATTCAGGTCTCTTATAAGATCGTTTAGTTCTTCTTGATTGAAAAACTGCGGAGTTGCTAAATCTGCTTCAAATTCGCTGTCGTTTTCTGATTGAATTCTTTGAACTTCGTCGGACGTTGATGTTTCTGTATCATCTTTTGTCAGTTCGGGTAGACTGCTGAATGATGGAAATTTGGTATTTCTGCCGAATGCGCTACAGGCCTTCTTGCAGAATCTAGATCAGGATATGTCTATTTGTGTCTATTGTTTCTATTTATGCCTTTAATATTAACCCGATAAAAATAGCAGTCGTCATGATGGTTTCGCGGTCCTCTCCAAACCATTGGTACACCAAACTTTAAGGACTTCCTCTTTCCAGTTGTCCACTGTCGCAAATGTTCAACACATGTTTTACATATGAAATGTGGGGCCCAAGATTTATCTTGATCTTCTAAATAAACGCCAAAATAGGCAAGATAAGCTCTTTTCACAAAGTCAGAAATCGTTTTTCTGCTCTCTTTCAAAGTGTATTCATCACACACATAACAAAAAACATCGGGATGATTTACACAGGTACGTCTGCTTGTGGATGCCATTGTTTCAGTTTAGTGTCTTGATACTACAAAACGCCAAAATTTACACAAAATGATAGCACAACTTTACTTGGGAAAACTCAGTAATATACCAAATCGAGTACAGCCAAGCAGGTATAGAAGGATCAGGTCATAGGCAATTACAGGTATAAAAGTAATTAAGAGCAGTGTATTGAGTAGTTCCTAGTATAGGATTATTGGGTCAGGGACAATTCCAGGTATCCATTTGTATAATAACAGAAATATATAATTTCTGCAAGTGCAAAACGGCCTACAAGAAGAATTGCTTTCGATTATGTCACAGGGTACCCTCCTGCGATCATGATTTCTGGGCCTCTACCCTCATCAGGCAGGCTGTACCCAGGGAGATCTGAAATAATAGATTGCTCGATATGACAAAATTGAAAACGAAACGTCTATCATACTGAAACAGTACTACAAGTTAAATGTAACATTTAGCACCACCTATTGGGGCTCCGGTGATTTCCGGCTGCAAACCCATAGGTAATTTAAAAAGTATGCACTAGCACCATCATGCGGAGAGTAGATACTAAAAATCGATAAAAATGCGCTCTCACACATCTTTATCAAAAGTTCTTGGCCGGAAAAGATATATGTATAATAGCAGAAATATATAATTTCTGCAGGTGCAAAACGGCCTACAAGAAGAATTGCTTTCGATTATGTCACAGGGTACCCTCCTGCGATCATGATTTTTGGGCCTCTACCCTCATCAGGCAGGCTTGTACCCAGGGAGATCTGAAATAACAGATTGCTCGATATGACAAAATCGAAAACGAAACGTCTATCATACTGTAACAGTACTACAAGTTAAATGTAACATTTAGCACCACCTATTGAGGCTCCGGTGATTTCCGGCTGCAAACCCATAGGTAATTTAAAAAGTATGCACTAGCACCAATGCGCTCTCACACATCTTTATCAAAAGTTCTTGGCCGGAAAAGATATATGTATAATAGCAGAAATATATAATTTCTGCAGGTGCAAAACGGCCTACAAGAAGAATTGCTTTCGATTATGTCACTGGGTACAAGCCTGCCTGATGAGGGTAGAGGCCCAGAAATCATGATCGCAGGAGGGTACCCTGTGACATAATCGAAAGCAATTCTTCTTGTAGGCCGTATTGCACCTGCAGAAATTATATATTTCTGCTATTATACATATATCTTTTCCGGCCAAGAACTTTTGATAAAGATGTGTGAGAGCGCA
This sequence comes from Kuschelorhynchus macadamiae, assembly GCA_030620095.1. NCBI lineage: Eukaryota > Metazoa > Arthropoda > Insecta > Coleoptera > Curculionidae > Kuschelorhynchus > Kuschelorhynchus macadamiae. The sequence continues at coordinate 548,039 of JAUTXW010003824.1, read as the reverse complement.
TTTTTAATTTTTATATCCATTTGGTTAATTATTCAAATTTCTATTTTGACGATTAAGACATATTTATCTCTTTATTTGTTGTCCTTTATCACAAAAAAATATCAATTAACCTGTATCTCAAAAACTAGCTGAAAAAAATTTGTTTATCAGCACATTAAAAACATCTAAAATCAGATGTTAGATTTCCGGCACCAATTTTTTTTTTTCATTTTGTTACCCTGTGTTATTGGTCTGTTGTTGAATAATTGAAATAATATAGATTATTCAAATGACGAGAAAGTAGATATGCTGTTTGTTTATGCGAGATCCAAGCGTAACGCAGATAATGCAGCTCAACTGTACGATCATATGTATCCCAAAAGAGCCGTTCCCAGTGTTCGCATTTTCCATAGACTAGAAAGAAATTTACGACAACACGAATCTTTTTAGATAAAGCAAAGCCATACTCCAATTGTAACAGCCCAAGGAGGAGTTGGTGAAGTAAATATATTAGGTAAGTCCTCTTTGGTGTAAAAATTGTTGCCTTTTAATTTAAATATTATTTCAGCCTTCGTAAATTATAAAAATCAGGAGGGATCCCTGCGAGAAATTGAGAAAAAAACCGGTGTTAACAAAGATTCGTCCAAAAACATTTTACGTCGGCACAAATTTAGAAACTATCGTTGCCGAAAAGTGCAACATCTCAGAAGATTTCCGTAAAAGGCGAATTTTCTGTAGATGGATTTATAGGCTTGATTCTGATATTTGCAAGAAAACATTGTGGTCAGACGAGAGCCGATTTTGTAATAATAGGTGGTTTAACCATAATATTCATTACCGCTTGACACAAGAAAACCAACAATCTCTTTTTTTAGAGAGACGGCGTTTCAAGAAAGGTTCGGGATTAACGTTTGGTTGGGAATTATGGATTCTAAAGTTAAGGGTCCCTACTTTTTTTAGGATCATTTAACTGGTGACATGTACTTGAATATTTTGACAAATGACTTCCAAGAAATGTTAGATAACCTGCCCTTGGCTGTGCATAGAAATTTTGAGTTGTTTCAGCAAGATGGTGGCCCAGCGCATCGTTACCGTTGCTGTACCCGATTCCTTAATAATTTTAAACCTAACTACTGGATGGATTGGTAATGACGGTCCTATTAATTGGCCACCTCGTTCCCCGGACCTAACTCCAATTTTTCCATATGGGGATATATACAGGACTTGGAATATTTAACCACTCCTGCAAATGTGGATGATCTTAAGCTAAGAATTCAGTTGGCATGTAATAAAATAAAACCAAGAGTGCTTAAAAATATTCAAAAAAGAGTTATCAAAAATGCTAGACAGTGTTTAAGAAATATTTGTGATGAACCGTAAAAAATTTTAGTTGTACTTTCCGGGATATATTATTAAACCAAGATATTTATGAAGAAACCCATTCTTTCAGTGAAAATCCAGAGCCGTACTAGAAAAAGAAAACATGAAGATGAATATAACAATACGAAAACGTCGGTAAAAAATATTCTTGGTGTATGTTGATGTTTTAACTGTAAATTGTTCTTCAAGAAACTGAAATAGAAAATGCAGGTCGGGATTTAAAAAAAGAAATTAATGGTGGTGGCCGGTAGACGAAACATCGGATTTAAAATCTGAGGACACCATTTTGTAGAGAACATTAAGGTAAGTATATGTTGTAAAAACCTTTTTTCTAAAGTACAAACTTTTTGAGATATTTAATAAAATAATTTTGGGTAATTTTTGCACAATCTCCGGTATTTCAAGAACAAAGAAAAAATGAAAAATATGTAAACGGATTATTAACGTCCACGTTTTCTCTAATTTAACCAACATCGTATCTCTTGCCGTTTATGAGATAGCAATAGGGGTATACCTTAAAATAGACACCCTGTATATGTATTACTATGATTTAATATGTTAAATTTTTGGGTCACAGATATATAAATGTAAGAAATTACACAGAAAAAAAACCTTAGGTACGAGTGATACTAGTCACAAATAGTAACAGTAAGATAAAGTACCTCTCGTACTTGTAACTTTATTGTCTCACCGCGCTTTTTTAAATAATAAGTGTAAACCTCCGCTCAAACAACACTCATAATTAGCTTTTTAAAATATCTCTACATAGATATGGATTTTCTGTAAGATCTGTACCAGCAATCTTGGCGCTGCCATTTTAAAATTTTAGACGTTGTCGAAAATTGAAAATTTGCACTCTTAATATCCTCATATACTGATTTTCAGTCGAATATTCGCAAATTTCAAAACTTGTCCGCAATGTTCACTTTTAAACGCCCCGATATCCATTTCTAAACATCCAGAATCTAAACAAATGACAAAATTCGTCTGTCAGTTTGTCTGTCTGCCTGCCATTTGTTAGTCAAAAAATGAGGCTCGTATGGGGATGACCTGGTATATTTCGGTAAGAATCCAACATGCCGGAACAAGACGGCGCGGCGGTCTAGTGAAACGTTAAAAAAATTGTTACTAAGAAAGCTTATTATCCATTTTCCCCAAATTTTGCACAAGAATCAAGTATTACGTGGGAATGAATTGATAACATTTTGATATGAATATAAGATAGCAAAACAAAATGGTAGCCTAATGAAATAATCCAAAAAATCGACCCGAAAGAACGACGTATTGGATTTATTTCAAATTTTGTGCAAGCATTAAGTGTGATATAGAGATAAACGGGTAAAGCTGTGGTACGAATTCAAGATAGCGGAACAAAATGGCGGCCAAATAATTTTTACTCAGTTTGTAAAAGGGAAGTATTGTAATCGTAGAAAAAGCGTGTCTAAATTCCGAAAAACACTTTTTCTCAATTCCGTCTGTTCGAGACATGGCTAAAATCTGCTTAGACGATTTACTTGAAATTTTCATATGGATTACCTGGTAACATTTTGGTAAAAATGCAATATTGCAATACAAAATGGCGTCCTAGTGAAATGTCAAAATAATTATTAAAAAACTGCTTATCCAATTTATTTCAAATTTTGCACAAAAATAAATCAGGTATTATGTAGAATTCAAGTGGTAAAATTTTGGTACCAATCGAAAATGGCGGCTTAATAAAATATTTAAAAACCCAGCCTGAAAAAACTACTTAATAATGGACTGATTTCAAATGGTTTGCAATAACTAATTGTGGAATAGAGAAGAACTAGTAAAACTGTGGTACTAATTCAAGATGGCGGAACAAAACGAGGCGGCCAATTTAATTATTTATAATCATGAAACGTGCTATTTATTAATTCCATCGGTCCGTCTGTCTCTCTGTCAGTTCGCGGAATAGCCTAAAAACTAGTCATCAGAGTAACTTCAAATTTTTGTCAATAATTAAAGGTCATATGGGGATGAACTAGTAATATTTTGGTAAAAATCGAATATACTGAAACAAGATGGCGGCCTAGAGAAACTTTAACAAATTATTACTAAAAAACTATGTATCCAATGTCCTCAAATTTTGCACAAAAAACAAGTGCTACATAGGAATGAACTGGTAACATATTGGTATGAATACAAGAAAACAAAACAAGATGGCAACCTAATAAAATATTTAAAAACCCACCTGAAAAAAACTACTCATACATTAATTCTAAAATGTATGCAATCATTAAATGTGATATAGAGATAACCGGGTAAAATCGTGGTAAAAATTCAAGATGGCGGAACCAAATGCGGCCAAATAATTTTTAAAAAATGTCAATGCAAAAAAAATCTTTTTCAATTGATATAGGGATAAATTAGTACGAATTTAACATAATGGCGGTGTGTGTAATAGGTAAAAAATACCTATTAGATTTGTTTTAAATTATGCCCAAAATCAAGTGTGATAAAGGTAGGCACTGGTAAAATATTGGTAAGAATCCAATATAATAATCCAAAATGGCGCCCAATAAATATGTTTGACAGATTCGTTACGAGGGAAGTTCCGCGGAAAGGGAGTTTAACGATTTTTAATTTAACGTGTACTGGCTTGGCTTTATTTCTGCCTTTATCATATTTTTTTATTTTCTCGTATTAATAGAAAGATTAATAAGAGCGATTTTACAAAATTATTTATGTTTCATTTTTTTACTAAGTTACAGACTTCCCGCTATCCTAGAGAAGGCGGGTAGTAAAAAATGAAATAGATAAGAAGGTCCCTACTTGCAGTGATAAGACAGTCGGCTGAAAATATTTTGGGAACAGAATCTTAGAATGTCAAAATAAGTTCAACTTAAAAAAATAAATATGCAATCTTGTTGGTTTTTTGTATTTTGTTTTTCAGTAATTAGTTTTTAAACAATATCTTTTCCCAGTAAGGATTATTTTCAAAGGAGATTGCATAGTAATATTGATAAAAAAAAAACGTTTTCCGTTTTTATTAGACTACATAGCGGTCTGATAAAGCCCATTAGCAAAAAAGGCACATATCTTCGAAAAAAAAGTTTATATGTCTAGCTAATTCCATGTCAGAAAAAATAAACTCAAAATCATTGGCAGTATTTCGTACACTGCATAAACCATATAAACTTGAGTGATGAAGAAGCTTTACACCCTATCGGTAATAGATTAATTCATGTCTAGTACTAATCATGCTCATGCTCTCGAATATACACTGTTTATACAGCCAATTCCAAACATATACAATATATACAAGCTCTCTGTAGAATGGTTTCTCAATATGTAGGGCATGTCCTATCCCTTTATGAGTACACAAGCTGCCTCAATTAATAAGAGTTCAATCAATACTGATGGTAGCAGTAAAGGCTCTTAGTAACAAATAATATTTTAGTACAAGGGCGAATATAGGTAAGTAATATAGTAGATATTTCGTCAAAAGTAACAATTAACACATTTTTATGTAATGTAATATTTGGTAATATACTAGGAGCTCAAACGTATAATGAAAATAATGCAATAATTCTTCTAATATCACTACACTAGAAAATCATTGCATTCAAAATCAACGACAAAAACAAACACTGAAAAGCAAAATACATAAACACTAAGTACTAATTAACAAATATTTATGTACTTAGTTTCTACACCATGTATTTTATGTTAATTGATTTTTTTTTAGAATTTATATTTTTGAAGTTATGTTATACCTAAATAGGCATTACTTGTCTATTTGCTCTTTTTATTAATTTGCCACCGATATCAAAAAATCAAAAGTCGAAGATGATTCCAAATGTATTTTTACTTCCTTCATAAAAGGAAAGTATTGTAAATACATCCGAGATTTTTTCAGATTTTTACGTTTCAGGGTTCCTAGATGGTAAAAATATGTTTTTTCAATTCCGCCGGTCTGTCTGTCTGTCGGTCTGTCAGTTTGTCTGTTCGCGGCACAGCTAAAAAACTGCTTACCCGATTGACTTCAAATTTTGATCAGAAATTAAGGGTCACATGAAAATGACCTGATAACACTGGGGTAAAAATCCATTAAGGTAAAACAAAATAGCGGCCTAGTGAAATGTTAAAAAAAATATTGCTAAAAAAATACTTATTAAATTTATTTCAAATTTTGCACAAAAATCAAGTATTATGTAGGAATCAATCCAAGATGGCAGAACAAAATAGAGGCTTAATATAAATATCCTTTCATTAATTTTACGTACGCAAAGGAGAACAATGGGCAATTACCTTTTCTCGACACGTTAGTTATTAGAAATAACGATAAATTAGAATTTGATATTTATAGGAAATTTACTAATACTGATAGGTATATAACATCCGACTTATTTCATTGCCGTCAACACAAAATGGCAGCATTTCATTTCTTAAATCACAGGTTAGTCAATTTTCCATTAAGTAAAAAACGTTTTAACAATGAAATGAATCGGATTAAAAATATAACTAAAAGTAATGGATATAATGATAATGTTGTACATAAATTAGTAACTAGACATAAGCATAAGAAAATGTTAAAAGATGCCACTACTTTTCAAGCACCTGAGGCTCTTAATAAGTTCATAGTAATCCCACATGATCTCAGACACACGAGAAATCTAGGAAAAGTATTTAAAAACGTAGGTTTTTGAGTAGCCTACTAAACGGAGAACAGTTTGAAAACTCTCCTTGCAAACCCTACAGACAAAGTCGACTTGAATGAGAGAGTGGCATCTATGAAATTATCTGTAATGAATGCGATCTAAAATATGTTGGGCAAACTAAACGCTCCATAAACATCGTTTTAAAGAACACATGGCACATTTAAAATACGGAAAATCAGAAAAGGCAAGAGTTGCCCAACATGCTTTGGAAAACAATCACCAAATAGGAATAAATAATCTTAAGTTAATTAAAAATATATCTAATAATAGATTATTAGATGCATTTGAGAGTATAGAAATAGTAAAATGTGGTAAGAAAGCACTAAATAAAGACAGAGGGCCTATTCCCTATAGTTCCCTCTATTGCTTACTTGACCACGGTGCAGTCGGGTGAAACCAAGTGTGACCACACTTACCTATAAATAGTCTTGGTTAGGATAAGTTACTTTAGTTTATATCATCTGCTGATGATGCTAACTTGGTTAGCGAAACGCGCGTCCACAACGTAAGAAGTTGTGGTGTAGTGTGGTTAGAACTCTTATATTTTGAGCTTAGTAAAATATTTAAAAATTCGTCGGTTTGTCTATCTGTCTGTCAGTTCACGGCATAGCTTAAAACTGCCATGTCAAAAATGCGGCCCAGTGAGCATTTTTCTGCGGCCCAAATCAGTTTTGAAAACAGCCAAATAAAGCGGCCCGCGAACAAGTTTAAAACCGTTTTTGAAAGCGCGCGCCGCTTCAACAACGATTGGTATAGTAAAATGTACAATTGTACATAGTGCCAACTATGTTTAGGAGGATGAACTACACACACTCAAGTCCCGAGAGCGTGAAGGCATTTCAAAATATATCCTTGTCACTGAAAGAGTTACTGAGTTGGCTGCCAATATAAGTGATCAGATAAAAACAAAATCAGACTCTTTCATTACATTTTCTATTGCCTGTGACGAAAGTACGGATGTTTGTGGTGTGGCGCAACTCGCTGTTTTTCTTCGTGCGATTGATACAGTTATCAATGTGCATGAAGAATTACTGGAATTAGTACCATTGCATGATACAACAACTGCGAAGGATATTTTCAATGCTGTTTATAGACTTCTGCAAAAGTACAATTTAGATTTGTCAAAACTGTGTTCCGTTGCAACAGACGGAGCTCCTTCAATGACTGGAGTAAAAAATGGCTTCGTTAAAATATTACAGACAAAGATCAGAGAAACGGGCAGTGACAAACCAGATTTTAATCATATTCATTGTATAATCCACCAAGAAGTTTTATGTTTAAAAGTGATCAAGTTGGAAAGTGTTTTAAAGTCAGTGAAAAAAATTATAAACTTCATAAGGTCACGAGGACTTAATCAGCGACAGTTTTCTGCATTTTTACGTGATTTAGAAAGTGAGTATACTGGTTTACCATATTATGCAAAGGTGCGATGGCTTTTGTGTTCTATGGTACTCGACCGGTTTTTGGAAACTCAAAGAAGAAATACGCGTTTTCATGGAAACAAAAGGAGAAAATGTCAGGTTATTATGCGATGTACCTTTTTTACAAGATCTTTCATTTATGGTAGATATCACAAAACACTTGTCGGACTTAAATACGAAATTGCAAGGACCACGTCAAGTTATTGCAGATATGCATGATCATGTAAAAGCTTTCAAGTGTAAGATGATGTTGTGGGAAAAACAGTTAGCAGAGGATAATTTGTCACATTTTCTGAATTGTAAGGCATATCAGGAAAGCACAAGTGTCATAATATCACACAAAATATATTCAGAGAAAATGAGAAGCCTTCTGACAGAATTTGAGAAGCGTTTTCGGGATTTTAAGACCCAACAAAACAATTTTACTCTATTTACTGGTCTTTTCACTATCGATATTGATAAAGTTTCCCCTCACTTGCAAATGGAAGTAATTGAGATTCAGTGTCAGACCCATTTAAAACAAAAATTTGATAGCGTTGGTACATTCGAATTTTATAAGTACTTGCCTGTTCAATATCAAGAAATGAGAAAATTTGTCTGTAAAATCCTATCAATGTTTGGAAATACCTATAAGTGTGAACAACTATTTTCTTTGATGAAGGGAAACAAATCTCCCGCAAGATCGCGATTGACGGACGCACACTTGGACACAGTTTTAAAAGTTATTTCCGCCGATAAACTCGCTCCACAAATAGACAACTTAATTAAAGACAAAAGATGTCAAATATCTGGCAAAAGAATTTAATGTTTGTAGTTTTTTGTAATGTCCTTTTTATTGGAACAGATTTGTCCTATAATAGTACTTTTTCTCAAGATTTTCAGTAGTTTGACTTCTTTAAGATAAGGCTTTGCGGCCCACCTAGTCGATGGTCTTCATGCTTTTGGCCCACCAGTGACTTTGAGTTTGACATGGTTGGCTTAAAAACTACTTACCCGATTGATTTTAAATTTTGGTCAAAAATTGAGGATCATATGGGGATGACCAGGTAACATTTTGGTAAAAATCGTATAATGCAACACAAAATGGCGGCCTGATGAAATGTAAAAAATTATTGCTAGAACACTACTTAAGCAATTTATCTCAAATTCTGCCGAAAAATCAAGTATTATGTAAGAATCAACCTTGGAGAAGGCAAAATGATTTAAAATATGGTCTTTTTAATAGGAGTGTTTAATTTAGAGAGAAAAATGTTGTAAAAATGCGTATTATAAGAAAAAAGTTAATTAAAAAAGAAATAAAATATGAAAATTTTGAAAAATTATTTTTTTCCTAAGAACCCATTTATTAAGTACAAACATAAAATCAAAATTCATGTAAAAAAAACTACTTTTGTCTTATCCCTCGTATATACCAGATCAAAGTAACCCTTAAAACAGAACCAAACAAATCACTATCGAATCATTAAAGAACGAGATTACATTTGAGCAAATCGGGAAATTTTAGGGATTAGCTTCACTAGCCTGCAGTATGAATATCAAAAACTTCCTTATAATACCTTGAAAAACAGACAGAACCACTATCCTGTGACACCTGGTAAAAAAACCTAATTATTCTCTTTAAATCAATGTTAATGTGAAAGAAAGAGAATATACTATATTGCCCAGCAAACCTAAATAGTACTAATTTCACAGAAGTTTAAGATTTTAGGTGGTAAATTAACGCTAAAATGTATCGTCCATTGTAATATCCAATGGTAAAATAAGCTATATTAATTTGCACTGCTTCTCTCCAATATTCGTTATCGGCATAAACACCTGTCACCAACTTGCAGTTCGATATTGGGATTTAACTCTACATTGTCCATAAATTACAGGCACTGTTTATTATCGATCACGTACTAGCGGAAGCTATTGCATATATTACAATTAATTTAAGTGGGCGAAATGATCATAATGTGTCATCCATCCATTACATATTTGACAAAAGAGTAACGCTTGATTACAAAAAAATACTAATATATATTTATTGCTAAAAATATAAAAAATACTTATAAATAATTATAGTAAGCTTTTGTCAAAACAATAATTTTAAAATCTCATTTGTTTAAGGCGATAATCTTGTTTGACACCCTTAATCGTGCGATCAAATAATCCAATTATCAATTTTTAGTTAATTATTTTGAATGCCATTGACGAAATGTTTGCTTTAAATTCTCAATTAGTTTAAGAGATATTGTAAAACAACTATCCACCCTCATACGGACTGAATTTCAAGAAAATTCAGAAATTGATATTTGTTTATAGACTGGTGAGGACACGTTACTTCAGCTGCGGTTACTTCAAAGAGACGAAGCTTTCAATTGTGTATAGATATATATATATATATATATATATATATATATATATATATATATATATACAATGAGGGCATAAAGTCTGCAAACCTTGAGATATGTCAAAAACTATACAAGTTGGGTAAAAAAGTTTCATATAAAAGTTGTATAGTTCCTTACGATTTACGATTCAAAAATGTCTTGTAATATATAGAGGGTATTTTAAAATCAAGGTTACACGCCAAAACTTCAGAATCTCTAATGGAACACCCTGTATATTATTTTATTTTAAGAATCTACATGAAATTCTGATCATATTTTATTAAGCATACCCTATCCCTAAAGTCAACAGTTTTTGAGATAAAAAAAATAGAAAATGTCTTGAAATATACAGGGTGTTTTAAAATCAAGTTACACGCCAAAACTTCAGAATCTCTAATAGAACACCTTGTATATTATTTCATTTTAAGAATCTACATGAAATTCTGATCATATATTATTAAGCATGCCCTATCCCTAAAGTCACTCTCAGTCAACTGTTTTACAAAATTTTTTTAATAACGATTAACAACGATAGTCTAAAATTCTAAATGATGCGTTTTAACGTAATAAATGCTGGAACTGTTGTCCGTTCACTTCCTGACAATATCCTAATCGATTGATAAACTCTTGTTGTAGATTTCGAATGAAAGTAGGTGGGATTTGCCAGATTTCATCTCTTATACGATTTTTCAGCGCATCGATATTAGAAGGTCTGTTCAAATAATCTAGGGGAGTTAAGTCCGGGGACCTGGCCGGCCATTCGTAGGGACCACGACGTCCTATCCACCTGTTAGGAAATATTTCACTGAGATATTGCCGAACAGGTAGCGCGTAGTAAGGTGGTGCTCCATCTTGTTGGAACCACATTGCTGCAATAGGCATATCGGGCTCATTACCTGGATACAATTGAGCTAAGGCAGGAATCAACTCGAGTTGTAAAAAATCAAGATAAATTTCGCCGGTTATATTTACGTCGAAAAAGTAGGGACCTATAATTCTATCTTGAAATATTCCAGCCCAAACATTGATTTTCTCGGGATATTGCGTATGAGCCACTTGAGCCCAATGGGGATTCTCTGTAGACCAACATCTACGGTTTTGTCGGTTGACAGTAAAAAGGTGGCTTCATCGGAAAATAAAATATTTCTACAAAAGAATGGATCCAGGTTGCACAGCTCTTGCATACTTTCGCAAAACTCAAGTCGGCGGTCAAAGTCGTCTTCATTTAATTTATGGATTAATCTTATTTTGTAGGGATGATACTTTGCCCTGTGCAGAATATTTTTTACCGATGATTGACTAAAGTTTAAATCTAATGCTACTTGACTTGTAGATAAATGTGGATTTTCGTTATAACTGAGTAAAACATTCAATTTAATATCATCATCTAGTTTTGGCCTTCCTGTCCTGGGAAGATCTTTTACACAACCATGATCACGAAATTTTTTGATCTGTGGAATTTTGCAATTGCTTGTCCTCGCTCGGGATACGTATTATTAAAAAGTTCACATACTTCGTCAAGATTTCTTTGGCGATCTCCCCATCCAAACATCATAAAAATCTCTATTCTTTCTCTTTCTGAAAGCATTTTTATCAGAAAAAAAGTAACTCTCCAACAATATGTTAAAAATTGGCACAGTTTATTGTCAGTACATGACAGTTTCTATGGGAGTTCTAAAATAATCCACCAGGTTTCACTATGCATAGGGAAATGAGTTAATTTTGTTTAAAGCCAAATTTCCATTTTCTCATTTTTTTATCTCAAAAACAGTTGACTTTAGGGATAGGGTGTGCTTAATAAAATTTTTATATGAAACTTTTATACCTAACTTGTATAGTTTTTGACATATCTCAAGGTTTCCAGACTTTATGCCCTCATTGTATATAGATATATATATATATATATAGAAACAAATGTAAACATATTTATATATATGCGTGCGATGTTCGTTCATATTCGCTATCTCATCAAATCAAATAAGGTGCTTCTTATTTGATTTGAATATTGAACATTTTTTTGCATTTTTTGGTATTTTCGTTTTTTTGCAATATACGGGGTTTTTACTAAAATTTGGACGTCTACATACAAATTCTTAACAACCTGTATACAAAACAAAATTTTATTACCTGAGTTATGATCAGTAGTTATACCGTTAACGTTACCAATAACAAAAAAGACCGGAAACTATATAAGTTACCAATAATAGGTTTTGGATACAGGGTGTATCAAAACTTAACTAACACTGATTTGATGTATTCTAGAGATTTTTTTATTATTCAATTTTGAAATTATGTCAGACGTAAAACGATTACAATATACCTGTTGTTATACAACTTTTGTGAACTATGGATCTTTTTGTCAAAATGGTTTTTTCATTTTTACTCTAGCCATTTTATTAGTCTAGATACAGGGTATTTGCTTTTAGTTGAAAAAAGCACTGCACCCTGAAAACCCAAAAATGATAATTGCATTTAAGAAAGGCAAGAAAAGTTTTAATTATTCGTTGTTCCAGGAATTTATGTAAAAAAAACTTTAAAAGAAATTGCATTTTATTAACTATACAGGGTGTTACAAATTTGAGTGTATGCAATATGCATGGAACCGTAAGAGATACAAAGTATGTTAAAAAGTAGGCAAAGATGCGCAATATGATGTTTAATAGTATTCCGTTTACAAATTAAAATTCCCAACCACTTCGGAGATATGCGCATAAATTCAGTTTTTCCCGATTTCATTTTTATTTTTTCCTGATTTTATTTCAATAGGAATTTAGAAATAGATTTTAAATTTTTGTAGCCACTTTAGCTTCTCTATAAGACGGCATTATCAAATTTTAAATGCGACGTTTCTTTTTCGGGCCACCATCATCAAATTTTCGTTTTAAATACAAACCTGTATTTTTCACTTCAGCAAGGAGCAATGAGTTGGAGAAAGTTGGTATATTCGGTCTTTTTTGAATTATTGTCTATAAAAAACATTTTTTGGTCAAGTGAGATACTTACATTATTGTATTTAGGGTTCGTAGGCTTCAAAGAAATTAAATCGAATATCCAGGTCTGTACTGAAAAAAAATTAAGTTGATGAGGGTGACCTGAATACGAAACTTCGTTCTTAAAATTTGATAATTTCATCTTGTAGAGAAAAAAATTTGCAATAAATTGGCAAAATTTATTTTTAAATATATATTTAAATAGAGTCAGTAAAAAATAAAAACGAAATAGGGTAAAAATCGTATTTTGCGAATATCTCCGAAGTGGTTGAGAATGTTATCAATTTGTAAACGGAATACTATTAAACACCATATTGCGCATCTTCACCTACCTTTTAATCTACTTTGTATCTCTTACGGTTTTCTAGATTTCCATGCATCTTGCATATACTCAAATTTGTAACACCCTGTATAGTCAATGAAATGCATTTTCTTTTAAAAAAATTAAATTAAATTGTCGTTCTTGATTTTCTTAAATAAAATTTTCATTTTTGGGTTTTCAGTTAAAAGCGAATACCCTGTATCTAGACTAAAAAACCCTGAATATTGTAAAGAAACGAAAATATCAAAAAATGCCAAAAATTGTTTTTTTGTATTTTATCAGAGATCATCTTTATCAGAAGCAAAAAAAAATTAAAACAATTTTTGGGAATTTTAGGAGGTAACAAACTTTTGGGAAAATGCATGGGTTTTATTTTACACCCTGTATATATTATTTTAAGTGCGCATATACGGTCGTGCAATTAGAAACGCAAACCCAACAGATCGACCAAAGGAACACGGAAAACCGTATCTCGATATTCGTTTTACAACTGAAATATCTATCTTTAAACTTTGACAAAAAAATTTCTTGATGCAATAATTATGACCAGTAGTTTGTATTAAAAACGATGGAATGATAAAGTTAAAACAGCAAAGTTCTAAGTTTGGACAACAGTGGGCTCAAAGTAGCCCAAAATTAGATTATTGATACGCCATTTTAACGAAAAAAAGTCAGTTCTGGTATAAGACATTTTACATAGATTTTGTTCAGAATATGCTATTAATTAAAAAAAAACTAATATACTGAATACAGCGTAGCAGTCTTACAAAACTATATCACGATCAAATTGGTATTACCAACAGATCCGAAGTCGAATAAATTAATTTGACTAGTAAAATAGCTTTTACAAATTATGAATTATTTCCAAGTAATAAAATGTGTTCCAATTAAATGTTCCACATTTTATATATTATTAAATAGTTTATTAGAAATTATTATATTTAAGAAGTCGTCGCTTGGATAATTTTTTACTAAAATTTGAAAAAACATTTAACAGTGACTTAGTTAATTCCGTTTATATATATACATATATATATATATATATATATATATATATATATATATATATATATATATATATATATATATATATATATATATATATATATATATATATATATATATATATATATATATATATATATATATATATATTATATATATAAGTCTCTTAGGATCTGTGGACAAAGGATAAGTCTACATATTATATCAAAGATATGTTGATGCTTTTCGACAATTTTTTGGAAACTTTTTGTATACATTGCATGTTCTATTAAGATTCAAATTTCTCGTTTTAACTGCAACCATAATTCTTATTATCCTATGTTGATAGCTCATTAATAAATTGATAAATATTTAATATCAAATCCACAATTGAAGTTAGCCATCATATCTTTATAGATTGTGTAACATTTGAACGGAAAAATTCATCGGTCAGCAGTAAACGAAAGGCAGAGAGTGTCTTCACAAGTAGCCTTTTTGGCGCCAGCGAATCGCAGGCTTGAGAATCGATTGTAAAAAGTCCGACCGCCAGTCTATCTAACGCTAGGATGCATCGGCTCGCCTTATTGAGTATCGAGAACTCACTTACTTGACTGGGTCTCCATGCTCGATTTATTGAAAAGGTCTATAGTTTTTATCGCATGATGCAGAAAATTGGATTTGGGCTTGTATACTATCTATTTTATACGGAATTTGAAATAAAACTTTTGAAAGTATTTAGAAACGTACTATTTCAAATTTATTCGTTGAATTCGCTAGCACTACATTCTACTGACATAAAAAATACAACTGTTAAGAAGCCTAAAAACCGCATATTTCAAAAAGTAGAATATCGACATGATTGAAAAAACAGTTATCGTACTCAGTGGCTAACGTTCTCCGATATTTTCCAATTGACATTGGTCTGTTTTCCCAGAGATTCTCTCTCTCTCTCTCTCTCATTTCCTACCCCTACCCCTTCTCTCCAGCTCCTCCTAGGTCTGCCTCTTTTTCGTCTTACTTGAGGTTCCCGTTCCAGAATTTGATTTGGGAGTCGCTCTTCGTTCATTCTTTGCAGCTGATCGTACCCTCTTAGTAAGTTTATTTTTATATCTTCTTGTGTTTCACTTCCATAATTTCTCTACTTCAGTCATTTCTTACCTTATCGAATCTTGATATACCATCTCCAGAAATCCATCTGTTGCCTCTAATCTTTTAACTGCTCTCTTGTTAAATTTGCCATACCTCACTACAATAACTGCAGCATCCCATAAACACACGGGTCATATAGACAGAACTTTCCAATGAAGAAATACCATATGAAATAATACACATTCATCAATGAATTTAGATCTACATAATTTTGTAGGGTAAAAACTACATAAAAGCCCTTTTATTTAGCCTTATGCAGATCTAATTTTAATTTTTGTACCAATTTAAACTAAAGTGCAAAACACTTCCTAAAAACACTTAGATATTAAAATTATGTTGCCATTTAAATAAAATTCCAAATCTCGAGCCTGTTTATATAGATTTTTAAATTCTGTGATTACAGTTTTAAAACTATTAATTACTAGCTTATTTTTTGCACACCATTCACTAAAATTCAAAAGAGTTTCACTAACTTTGTTTCGCAAATCCGATTATTCCTTGTCCCACAATAGTATAAAAGCATCATCCACATATAAAAACGACATATCATGTTTCACAAATTACTCTATTTCATTTACGTATAGGAAAATATAGGCAGTTCCAGAACATTATCCTAGGGTGTTAATAAATTTACCGAAAACTCCCACGATTTTGCAGATAGGAGCAATTCAACTGTTTAAAAGTCCACGTAGCCCCCAATTTTGTCTTTCTCTAAAACAAAAATATGGGCAAGTCATATGCTTTCGTAAGGTCAAACGACACACCAATAACCCGTTGTCGGGAGATCCTTTTGACATAAATAGTCTGAGTCAAATCGGTCATTCTTCTTTCAGATGAAAAACCTGGGCGAAAACCATATTGTCTCCGAGTTAAAACGCTGTTTTTATTTAAAAATTCAAATATTTTCCTGGCTGCAACCTTTTTAATTATGTTCGCAAAATTACTCAAAAGCGCGTTAGGTATATACTTTTAAATATTTTTTATGTTACGCTTTTAATAAATTGGTACAATGGCTGCTAGCTGAGAGATTTATTAATAAGATATGTTAGCGTACAGGAAATTCGTTATTACAATGCTTCAAGAGTTCTAGAGGAATTTAAACGGGACCAGTTGATTTTGTTTGATTACCACCTTATTTATATCAGATTTTGTAGCTGGGTTAAAAAAACATTTATTTGTCAAGCAAATATTTGCTCTTTGCTGGAAACGTTGTCTGCTCTGCAATGGATTTCTCGATTTTTTGTCCTTATAAATATTACTTTTTTAGTGTTACCTTTAACCTCGTTAATCCAATCCCAACTATTTTTTTGTTTATTTTGACTTGCGATGATAAATTCATCAAGCCGATGTCTTAATCAATTTAAATGTTTTAGATAGATTAATTCATTTTTTAAATCTAATACCATGGGGAATGTCCAGAAAACACCAAGTCAATTTCTATATTACAGGGGCGTGCGGTAAAATTTTAAGAAAGGAAAGCAATTTTTAGAAACTTACCTATTTGTAATGTAATTCGATTCTTCGATCATTTTTTACAAATTCGTCAATGACGTCATCATAAAAACGTCGAGGTTGGAGAAGTTTATTTTCAAACAGCGATGTATGCGAAAGTCTCTCCTACCCCGTTGAATTTCTCACGAATTTTTTTATACGTTTAAGTGTTGAAAAATTGCGTTCTACTGATGAACTTGTGGCAGGTATTGTCAATACTAATTCACACAATTTCGACACTTCGGTTTAAGCATCTTCCAGCTCCTTGTCTTTTAAAAATTGCATTAGTTCCTTAGCGTTATTTTTTGCGCTAATGTCATCAGTTCGTAAATCACTTTTAGTTCAGATCGCAGTAACACTCGGCCGAAGAACTGGCTATAATGAAGAAGAAGAGATTTAAACGCATCTTCTGGAAAAGTTTTTCTTTTAAATGCATCAAAATTGCAGAGCTCGAGGAATCTAAAACCATTTAAACCGTTAAATCTATAGTTTATTTGTTGCTGAATTTGATCGATTATTTCATAAAAGAGGCGTCTGTATGATGTTTGAACATCTGCGACCTTGTATGTTCGAAGACGCTTGACTTGTGGCTCTACATTTAACGTCATCGTTTTCCTAAAATATCCACTTTTTTATGCTAAAAGCAGTATCATTTGTTTTAGTTTGTAATATGTTAAAAACATTGTCCGAGAATGGAAATATTTCTGAAAATATGTTCGACAAATAATTAAAATTAAAATCTCGTTTCAAACAGTCCAAAAACCCCCTCGAACTATTTATTGCTTCTAAGTCCCACGTTTCATTATTTTCTATTATACTCTCAAATAGTTCAATCAGTGATTCACGATTTTCAGATACTGTTAACACAAGTCCAAAACTTGTGTACGTTTTTTTGACTTGTAAAAAAAAGCAGCCATGCCACTTAAAGTAACGAAAAATACTTTACACTCTTTAATGTGATTGATGGACTGGGATAAAACTATAAAACTAAATTAAATGTATGAGCAAAACTAATTTTTTTCTCTCCATTAATTTCTTTAGTAATGTTATAAACTACGGTATATAATGCATCTGCTGTACGATTTTCGGACACATTCTTAAAACCTACTTACTTCCGTTTTAACGTAGCGTATTACTAAAGATAATTGGCTAAAATTAGTGATATCAGTTGTTTCGTCCAGAACAATAGCAATGAACCGCGTCTCGCCAATCTCCTGCTTAATTATTTTTAGAATTCTGGATTCGATTCGACTAAATGATTTTTTAAGCAATCATCATATTTAGCCATTAAACTAAGTAAATCTTGAAAAAATTTCCTCTATTTGAAGAAACCCTTGTTTCGTCATGACTTCTAAACCCCACTTCGTGCTGTCCGAGAAACCAAGCAAAATCGATAAGTCTTCTTAATATTTGCCTATTTTTATCGACTAGTTCATTGTGTTGGCGGTGACTAATTTCCAACTGTTTATTAAGGGTGTGTTCAATTTTGGTTTTGCCGAAGACTTTTTATTTTATGACGGCCTGCAAATACGCTTTGGACATAATGTTTCTTTTTACAGCTTTATGGAAATTGTTTAAATCGGAAAAAGCAGTTTTATTCCAGAGACCTTTTTCATTTTCAAAAAGTAAACATGGCGAACAAAATAATTTACTTATATTTTCACACCCTGTTAGCCATTTAAATTGTTCGTATTGTTTTTCCGGATAAAAATGTCTATTACAGTTTTTCATTTTTGTGGTTAAATTTTTCATAGGCGGTTTTGCCCTTCCTTTGGAAATTATTTGAAGCTTATCAGCGAAGTTTAATGTTGAAAAGCTCTTTATTATTAAGACACACACCACACATTCACACACACTCTTCTTACTAAATTCTCCAACATTTTCAACGTTATTACCGACAGCCGAAGTTGACGGTATTTGCATATCCAAGTCCGTATTATTGTCTTCCATATCGCACCATGCACGACGCGACGTACGTATCACACAACACACGGATATCCGTTCTAACAAAGAACCTTCTCCAACGATAGCTTCTGCCTCACTTAAAACACGCGACTGAAATGCAAAAATTGCTAACAGCCGGCGGAAAATTCAACAACCTCTGGCTCGATTCACAGGAAATCAAGCATACAGGACTCGGCTGCAGAGAAGCTAGCGGCCCGCATAGGTTCTATTCGACTTCTATTGTGGCTCGGTCGGAGTCAAGGCCGCATTTATTATGGGCTTGATAATTAAGATAATATTTTAGCATTTTTATTATAAACTAAATTAATGGTTTCCTTTCAAAAATTACATTTTAGAAGATGTTTTGTAATTTTTTTTGGGGAAGCACTGCTTCCCTTGCTTCCATGGACTGCTTAAATTCGTTAATCCTATTTTAATTTAGCTTTTAAATTTTAAGATACTACTCACTGTGTTATCGGTTGAACTGCCATCTATGCAATTAATAAAAACTAATTGCCTATGGTGATCTTATATACCTGTATCAAGGTTTAACATATAATCTATAGGAGACTCAGTTGTGGAAGACATCCGTGTCGGTCCCAATAATAAATAGGTTATATCGTAGAAAATAAAAATATCCAATAACATTCATTGTTTATTCGCAGGCCATTTTAGTATTGTTACATTACTTAACTTACTTCCCCAAAAAAAAAACCTGGCAAATTACTTTTTAACACACTTTAAAAATCAATACAATATACTAACTTTCAATGTTAAATCTAATTCATTTCATTAAAAATTATCAATAATTGCAATGTTAAATTTAATGCATTCGTAGTATTGCCGATGGCCGCTTGTCAGAAACCTAAAAACAAACACAAAATGAAATGATATACTTGCGCGTATTAAGCAAACCTCTACGCTGGTGTCAATCCACCAACGGAAGAGCCACGTGCGAGCTCGGTAAAAATCTTCCAGCAAGAAACAAAAACAATATCTGAAAATAATGGGAAGAGCCGCAGTTTAACGCTTCCGTTCGTATTGTACGTAAAGTAGATCGCGGCGATCGCGCTTTATTCAGTATTTTATCGGGCCTGTTAGTGCCATTGTTTGTAGTTTGTTAGAAACTCCATTTTCCAATTGGAAACACAAAAAGGATCTTTTCATTACAGGTCGACAAGCAAGTGTGCTGAGAATTAGTGCTAAAAAATACATTAAAAATTCTGGTAAATCCGACAATATTCATTTCAAAAATTGTTGGTTTTCTGAATTTAAGTGGCTGTGGATATTTGTAAAAAAATGTTTTGCATGCGGGGCACATTTTAGACCGTGCCTGTCCCTTTTCTCTAACTAACACTTCCCCTATTTTTTTACCCACGAGCCGCCACTGGTATCCACCCAGATTCGATTAAGTAACTCTAGGTAAGTTCGTCCAATTTTTATTGATAATTTTGATTATATCTTTGATAGGTTTGTGTTTGACTAGTTCCAAATATTCTGCAATTTTTTTATGTTTTCCTAAATATGTTGCTGATATTTTTTTCGAGATGTAGATTTTCTTTAGGTATATTCAAAGATGAAACTGCTCATTTTCAGGAGTTCCAACATACGAAAGCATCAAATCCTCCTCTAAAAACATGAACATGATTTGGTGGTAGACATCTTCTTTTCGTAGTATATAATAAATCCTAAAAGACACAATATAAAATGAAAATATCTTAATTTCCCAATACTTTAACTAACGAATAAATATTTCTTATTAAATATAACGCCAATCTATTTTATTGAAAGCCGTGATCTATTGTATACCGAAAATATCCATGTAATAGCAAGGAAATATAGACACCTATGTCCATATCAGAGCATTTTGCAGAGCGAGAAGTCACTTAACATTAAATAGTCTCTAACAGTGGATGACATTTCACGCTTTCACCCGCTTATATCTGAACATCGAACGTAAAACGAGCAATATATACCTGACATGCTTTTAATCTGCTCAGAGGAATAGTAGTAGTTTCGGTACATATTCACAAATCCTAATTAATATACAGCGTTTAATCTCATCCGTAGATTTTGGATTTTGAATAGGAAGTATTAAGTATGTTGAGTAGGTGGTGCACTTTAAAGTAAAGGGCTCAAATATATATCATCTTTAATAGTAGTTCATTATCTTATTAACGTCTTGTTTGTCTGATGAGTTTCGCATTAAATTTTCAAGGAAATGGTTTTATGTATACTATGTAACATGAAGATTCAATTTTACGTCATAAGCTGTCATTCTCCCCCATTTTCCATAATTATAAGGTGAGACTGAAAGTTATCGTCATAAACGTAAGACCATTTGATTTCTTAGGCGATCATTTCATGTGTCACCTTCTTTAGTGACAATTGTGATTCTCCGTGTAATTTGTTATCTTGATTTGTGCTCTTTTGTGTAAAATGCTACGGCAATGTAGTAAAACGAGCCAGGACTCAACTGATTAAGTCTTTTACGCTCGAAAGAGATGCCGGAAGACCTCTTTTACTTTGTGCCTGCTGTTTATAGTGTGTTAGTGATGACCACTGAGTACAAACCTCAAAAAATTGTCCAATATCAGAATCGAAAATATTCTCCTGTTTTACAGAGAGTATCGAGCGCTTTGGGACCAGCACTGTTCATCTTGATATCAAGGTCTTTGCACCAGTATCGGGATAATAAAAAAGAAAAATTAGAGATTCTATTGATATCATCAAGCACCCTGAAAATTTCATCAGAGACCCGGATTACGGGATGTATCACGCATGGAAACCAGTCAATAGAGTAAGTCACGCGTCGGTGAGCACAGGTCAGATATAGATCCCTGAATATCTCATATAAACACAGGCGAAACATTGGAAAATATTTTTAATTTGACATGGCCTAATTTCAAGAAACTCGACTAATTAATAAAATCCTATTTATCGAATAGGTATCAATATGTACAGTTCCGCGGATACAGGTCTGAGAGATTTGTACAGTCATCGGGGGTACCGCAAGGGTTAGTGCTTGGACCACTTTTCTTTAATATGTTCATTAATGACATTGTCTCTGGATTGGAATATTTTGGGATAGTCGGTCTCCTGATAATGCTTATAGACTACAAAAATATTTCTTGGTTGGTAGGTGGCTGAAAATAAACTTCCGTTAAATCCTTTAAAGTGTAATATTATGTCTTTTTCGAAAAAATCACAACCAATTGAGCATAATTATGCCATAGATAATGTTGTGCTAGCAAGATCTACTGTGATTAAGGACCTTGGAGTTATTTTCGATTCAAAACTTACATTTATTAACCATATTGAAGAGATACAAGTTCCGGACAGAACTCTCCCATTTGCAGGATGAGTCGTACATTTAATAGATACTGCCAAGATATGGAAATGTTCGATTTGTCTATGATTAGGTTTAAAAAACATGTTAAAACTTAGTGTGTAATAAGTTTTGATCATTTTATATTAGAATTGTTATTTTTATCACGCTGAAATCTACCCACTAGCAATTAATTGTATGATGTGGATGCTTTGTGGACTTTTTTTGTCTGTTGAATCCCTATTTTTCAATAAATAAAATAAATAATAAAACAATATTGAAGACACAGTGATAATTGCATCAAAAGGTATGGGCTTTATTTGCGTAATTCAATGGAGTTTCAACAGTCCGCTACACTGCTTTTTCTTTACTCGACCTTTGTCAGATCTCGTTTTTACTACGCCTGTATTTCTAGCCTTGAAAGAATTCAGCCTAAATTCCTTAAAACTGCAAGCTTTATATTGAACGGTGTGTGACCGGCTGTTAGATGTCCTCATGAAGATTTGCTTGTTAAGTTCGGCCTTACTGAGTTAGCGGCTAGACACTTATGCAACAAGCTTTATTCAAACCCCAGCTCCACGAGCAAGTGTAAATCTTGTCACTATGTGTTGTACTGTTATTGTTGTTATATATTTTATATTGCATGTTATGTTTAGTATGTATATCTTTTTTCTTATCCTGTAATTGGTTAGCTTGTTGGATATTGCATTTAAAATAAATAAATAAGTTACTTCATTTGTTCGTAAATACAAACATATTCAAATTTTAACATAGAACGGATGCTTTCACGGGTTTGGTCTAATAAGAAATCATAATTCTTAGGATTAGATTCTGTTAGAATAAAATCAGTTTCCGACGTTTGGCCTTCGATTGCACGAAGCATCTTCAGGAGGTTTTTATACACGATCTGTATTCATCGAACCTTGACTTGGTGTAACTATCGGTTTCCACATATGATGTAGATTGTAGCCTGTATATTTATTAAAATGATGTACATTTATGACATATCTAGTGAAATATTCGTGTTCAGATATAGCAGATGTACAATTTGTTCCTTTCCAATACATCGTTCATGTTCATTAAGCCTAGTGGATATGGATCGTCAAGTTTCTCCAATATAGATATCACCACAAGAACTAGGAATATCACACACTCCTTCTGGATGATAATGAATAAATGTCTTTTGGCGATCGCAAACATTGTCCAATTTTCTTATGTGTGTGAAAGATTGTACGTATGTTACACCTTGTAATCTTGTCTATGGTTCCATGTATAAATGAACGAACTACACTTCCTATCAAAACTTCTTATTAGCTTCCTGCCGTGGAGTAGGATTATTATATTTTCTATTTAAGCGTCTAATATCTTCAGTGCAATACCCATTCCGTCTTAAAACTTGAGTCAGTTTCTCTATTCCGATTGTAAAGGATTTTCGTCACAAATCGCCTGGGCTCTGCAAACCAAAGAATTAATAACTGATTGCTTCTGTACCGTATGATGAAGTGAATTTGCATTTAGTCATCTTTTTGTATACGAGTATCCTAAGGAACCATCTCCTTTGGACAAGAACATCTAGAAAAATAATCTTGCCTTCTGATTCAATTCTCGTTGTATAGTTTTAATAAAGAAACGGGCTACAGTCTAAACCATCCGTGGAAACCGGCAGTTACTCCAGGTCACGATTCAACACAGGTTGTATATAAATAGCCGATCTAAATCACTCCAAGCTCTTCCATTGTTTCGATCTTATGAAGTAAAGGTCCCTGAAGATGCATCGTGCAATCGAAGGCAAAACGTCGGAAAGCGACATGGTCTAATCACAAGCACCATGATTTCTTAATACTGAAATTTTAATAATTTGAAAGAATTCTTGAAAACTATAATGTTTTCGAAAAACAAAATAGCGCATAATATTTATGAGGAGTACTCCAATCAAAATTTACAAATTTACACTGTCATATTTTCAGTTCTCTTGTTTAACTTGACGACACTCATATATTTCAGCTTTAGTTTAAAAATATATTAGCGAAATAAACAGACTTTAAATAAAATAAAATTTACAAAAATGTTATCATCATCACAATTTTCTCAAACATATTAATTATCACAGTGGTTTACCTTTAATTAGTTTTCAGCGCTGTTTTTTTTTGCATTGGCGCTAATAAAAATACAACAAAAGCAGCAAACTACCGAATTGTAACAATATGCACCATTTTATCTCAAATTTTGAAGAAAAATGACAAATAGTATTACAGAGTTGACTTTGTATTAGAAATCTAACCCCTTTTTTTATTCTTATAAAATTAATACAAAATGTCTCGATACTTCAGAATGACAACAATCCTCAACAATTCAATACGCTTTAATTAAGAAAATAAGTCAAAATAAATATGAGGTCACACATATTTACTAGAGAAGTAGTAATTTCGATACACAAATACAAATACTAATTAATAAACAGCGTTTAATCTTATCTGTGGCAATAATTTAGAAACCCCTTTGGATTTTGTATAGAAAGTATTAAGTATGTTGAGTAGGAAGTGCATTTTAACGTAAAGACTACAATTTTCGCACACATATATATCAACTTTAACTAGTAGTTCATTATCTAATTATCGTTAAATTTGCCTGACGAGTTTTGCATTAAATTCGACATTCCATAGAAACGGTTTTATGCATTAACATGTTTGCAAATAACGGCAACATATCACGTTACTGATACTTGATATGGGTCCTTAAAACTTACGGTGTTTGCTATACTAGTCACATTGAAATACATTTGCTAGCATAAAAAAATAAAACAGATAGGTAACTACGTAGTCATAATATTAACACACGTGGTATATGATGTCATATCCCATGAAGCAAAGAGATAATATAACTTTGTGGGAATGGAGAAGCTTTTGTATTTTCTGTAAGCATTTTTTAAAAATTCATTGCAGGGAAATTTGGGGGACTTTCGCCATTGTCAGCGTTACCTTCAAAAAAGAAAATATAGGTTTTCATTGAAAAATCATAAATACTATTTTTACTCCATATTAAAGTCAATTAAGTATTTTGACGACATATCGAGAAATTCGAAAGTTACTAGAAGAGAAGTTCGTAAACCATGGACATAATAGCAGGGATGAGACTCCCTCCTGTTTCATTCATAAAATCGTGTAGGTTTTGTTGTAATCATTAAAGCAAATAAACGTGTACTTCAAGTATAAAAAATAGTTATTTATACTATAAGGGATGTAAATAACATTTACCAGTCGAGGATGAGTTTGCGCTGGCAAAAAAGTTGGAGACTGGTTAATGTAATTAAATCCCATATCGTATATAACATTTTTCCCCCTCCCTGTATTGTATGTTTACAAAAAATTGCTGGATATATTTTGCTGGATTTTCATTATCATTACATTCGATAGCATTCTCATTAAATTATGAAGACAGCCGTGATTCATTGCCAGAGCAACAGAAGCAGTTTTTATTTTATCAACAAAGTTGACAATTCATAGCGAAAAGTTTGAAGAAGTCGAACTGTTTGATTCTGTGTGGACAAAATAGATGTTTCAGATATAGAACGCGCTTGTTTATCTTTATGCGATATCAAATTGGAAAGTGCTTAAACCCGCCGCAAGTAAAATTGCGAAATTTCTAAAGTTTCAGAACTTCAAAATGTATACTGGCCACTCTTTTAGAAGAATGTCGGCAACTTTATTAGCAAATACTGGAGTTGATGTATTAGCTATCAAGCGACATGGTGGATGGAAATCCGCTATCAAGCGACATGGTGGATATATTGCGGAAAATTATGTAGCTGAGAGCCTCAATAATAAAAAAGAAGTAGCGAATAAAATTTTATACAATAACACCCAGCCAGAAGTCTCTTGCAGTGCTTCAACAGTGACAGAAACATTGGTTAGAAATGAAGGATATGTGGAGTCAGAAAATGTAATACACATCAAGAAGAAACGAGAAAACGTGTTTCCAAATTTTGTTAATAATGTGAATATTTTAATAATTGTACCATTAATATTCATTTCAATTAATATCACCGGATTAATAATAATATGTTGATGAAATCAAAAATTAAAGATACTTATAATAATTTTAGATTATTATTTCCCTAGGGACGTAAGTTGCTTTACATCCTGTCGCTAAGGGCAACCAATACCTTGTTGAGTAACTTTGACTTACGTCTGTCAAAGCAGTGTCAAAATAGGTTGCTTACAATACAGGGAGGGGGAAAAATATATATCATCCTTGTCGGGCCTAGGTTTAAGCAACGCTGTAAAACTGATCGTGTTTTATTTTTTGCATAAAAACCTCGCCCCATACGAAAAAATGGCAAGAGAGCTTTTTTATCACAAATTGAACGAGAAACTCAAAAATGGTTTTTAATTTGAAATATGGCGTACTATTTTCTTGTTTAAAAAGATTGAGATCATTACCCGTATGCGCGCCAATGATGAATATAAAATTCTTAATTGAATGTCAAAAATTGCGCAATAACTACATCTTAAAACCCACCAAATTTTATTGGCATAGCTCAACCGGTGTTAGAGCAATAAATAAACCGTCATATTTTAACATAAACTTTAACACCCCGTATCTCGGAAAACGAATAATTTGCGGACATCACCCCTTGAAGTTTGTCGCACTTATTTGCTAACACCCTGTATAGTTTATTATAAAGAATATTTGTATTTCAGTTCTCTAATTTTGTCATATATAAATATACATGCACGCGTAGGGTAATACACGCCCCGAGTTTATTTATTATTCCGGCTGGCTCCAAATAGCAATCTTGGCAAACAAGTACATTTTCAATGCTTTGAGACTACTGCAATTCTGGGTCCATAAATCTAATTTTATTTCATCGATACTTTTCAGAGTTTAAGTAATGGTAGTATTTTGCGTCGTTTTATTTTGTGACATCGTTGTCGTTTGTAGTAATCTGAATTTTTTTACCGAGAATGCGGTAATCAATATTGCCTTTAGAAAAATATATTTATATTTTTCGACTAATATAATTTGTGTCACAACTGTCATGATGAAAATGGTATTTCAAAAAGCATTAAACATGAAAACTTTAACAGTTTAAATTTATTATGTGTATATTGTGCATGAATTGACTGAGCTTTGATTAATTAAAATATATTTTTTCTACAGCCGTGCGGAAAAATTTTTCCGCACGTAATATTTCAAAATTAATTTATTATTTATTAATTAACCGTGTTTGATACATGTCTCAGAGTGTGTAGTAGGCTTAACGCATTTCGTTTTGGTTAGCTATCAGGTTTCCAGGTTACTAAGGACTCTTAAAGTTAATTGTTAGAAATCAGCAAACTGGCATTTCGACATATTTATATGTTATTAATTCCTAACACTGGAACCTGTGGTGGAAGGTAGATCAAAATACAAGAGTTCTAACCACACTACATCACAACTTGTTACGTTCTGTACGCGCGTTTTGCTAACCAAGTTAGCATTAACAGCAGATTATATAAACTTAATCTTAACCGAGACTATTTATAGCTAAATGTGGTCACATTTGATTGCACCCGACTGCACCGTTGTCAAGTAAGCAATAGAGGTGACTATAGGGAATAGGCCCTCTGTCTTTATTTATTGCTTTCTTACCACATTTAACTATTTCTATACTCTCAAATGCATCCAATAATCTATTATTAGATACATTTTTAATTAACTTAAGATTATTTATTCCTTTTTGGTGATTGTTTTCCAAAGCATGTTGGGCAACGCTTGCCTTCTCTGTTCTTCCGTATCTTAAATGTGCCATATGTTTTTTTAAACGAATGTTTATTTAGCGTTTAACATATTTTAGATCGCAGTCATTACAGCTAATTGTATAGATGCCACTCCTCTCCTTCAAGTCGACTTTGTCTTTAGGGTTTCCAAGGAGATTTTTCAAACTGTTCTCCGTTTTGTAGGCTACTCTAAAACCTACGTTTTTAAATACTTTTTCTAGACCTCTTGTATATCTGGGATCATATGGGATTACTATGAACCTATTGGGAGCCTCAGGTGCTTAAAGAGTAGTGGCATCTTTTAACATTTTCTTATGTTTATGTCTATTTAACTATTTATGTACAAATTATCATTATATCAATTACTTTGAGCCATATTTTTAATCCGATTTATTTCATTGTTAAAACGTTCTTCACTAAATGAAAAATTGACTAACCTGTAAGTTAAGAAATGAAATGCTGCCATTTTGTGTTGACGGTAACGAAATAAGTCGGATGTTATAAAATTCTAATTTATCGTTATTTCTAATAACTAACGTGTCGAGAAAAGGTAGTTGCCCATTGTTCTCCTTTTCGTAGGTAAAATTAATGGAAGGATATTTATTGTTTAATGTTTCTAAGAAAGTGTCCAAATTTTCTGTTTTAGTATCAAAAATAGCAAATATATCGTCTACGTATCTATACCACACCATTAGGAAATACTTGAGCTGTTTTTTGAATTGGGTTTTATGGGTAGATTAGAAGAAGAATACATCCCAGAATACAATTTGCCCTAGAATTAGAAGAAAACAACAAACTTCCATTTTTAAATGTTCTGATCACAACACAGCATAACGCACATTTCGAATACACTCTATTCAGAAAACCAACACATACCAACAGATATTTAAATGCCAGATTACATCATCACCCAACACAAAGTCAAGCTGTGGCCAACACTCTAATATTTAGATCCGTGCAATTAACTGAAACACAGACGAGAAAAAACGAACTTAACATAATATCTGGTGCTTTAAACAAAAATGGCTACACTGATCGCACTATAGAGAAAGCTATTAATGCACAAGATTTGCGAACAATGAACACCAAAAATTATGAACCGGGAAGGCAAAAAATATGTAAAGGGCCGAACAGACAGAAGCGAAAGAATTCTTAGAAAACACAACACACAAACCTTACACAAACCCCAAACAACCATGGATAAACTTCGTGGAGACCCAAAAGACAAAATTAAATTGGAAAACCGCGGAGTATACAGCATTCCATGCCAGGACTGTGAGGAAGCGAATACGGAGATTGCCAATATAGAGTATTATAAGACCAGAATAAAACTAAAAGCCATAGAAATAGAAAAACAAAGCGATTTAAATAACAGGGGCGAATCATTAAAACTACCAACAGTATGGGGGACAATAATCGACTAAAAACAAGCGGAATTAGCGCAACAACAACAGGAACATCCAAAAAACATAAATAATGACCAACGGCCGTTCAGATATAACCTTCGGCCCCGGGTGGGGGTATAAAAGGAAACTCGGAGTCGCTAAGACTGCAGCAGTGTTATCAGACCTACTGTTTTAACAGTAGATCTATTGTTTTTATCTTCCACCTACTGTTCTACTGCTTTTATGTTAAAATCCCCTGTTGAAACTCTTTAGTACAACATACGAAAAAAAGCGCCAGCGACCCCAATTTTGCCATCCATGCACACTAACACATCTGAAAGTGTTCGCTCTGCTTTTTATTGTCGATTTAAATCGATGAAAAATATCGTTAAAAAAGTATCGATGTACTAAACATAAAACTTGTGAAACATCGATATAAAAATATCGATATTTTCAGTTGATGTATCAATGTTTCATAAGCTTCTAAAAACGTCGCTAAAGTGACTTGTTGCCGCCTGATTTTGGTTATAAGCCGTCGGGGAATCCCCTACCACCTACGTCAATGCTTTACTTTTTAGACCCGTATTCCCGTATAGATAGATGACAGTGTGTTCTAGTGTGTGTGTTTTAATAATTGTTTTGTGGTTTTTTTCGCAATTTAGCTGAAGTTGAGCAGGTAATTAATTTAGGTTATCTTTTAAAGTATAGTTAAAGTTAAATTGTTTTTTAATTTAAATAAAATTGTTTACTTGTTTCCTAGTTTTACCTACTCGTCAGATAGACGAAAATCATTATGCAAACTAAACTCTAAGGGCTAGTTCTGACAGCTTCGAAACACGAGTTTTTTCTTGTGGATTGGTCAAAATGTCTATTTTGACATAAATTGACAATAATCACAGCTGTATTTCGGCATTAACTAAGGTCACAGATGACATCCAGATTGAATCGGATAGTGGCAGATTGACATTATTAATACTGCTAGATTACTTGAAAGCGTTTGAGCGGATAAATCATAGCTTGGCTATTTTAAACTATTCTCTCTCGCCTCTATCTCAATCGGTTAAGCTGTGTGGAAGAATATCTGAACCCTCCTACATACGTTGTGGAGTACCTCAGGGTTCCATATTCGGCCCTTTGCTCTTTTCTCTGTATACTTCTTAGTTGTCTTAAGTTCTGCGATTTTGTAGATATCATATGTACGCAGGTTATTAAACATGATCTGTCAACTCTTTGTTACATCTCTCGAAAATACTGCTTGACTTTGAATGCCTCTAAGTCATGCATGATGCTGTTCGAAGGGTCTGCTGTCCGCTTAAGATGCCTAACCATCATCGATGTTTCGATGAATGGAGTACATCTTGCTTTGAAGAAGAGTTCAAAAGAAACGTCAGCAAAACTGTTCTTTTCCGTACGACATCGACAGTAGTGAACGGATAAACAGCCGGAATAAAAACATATATATATATATATATATATATATATATATATATATATATATATATATATATATATATATATATATATATATATATATATATATATATATATATATATATATATATATATATATATATATATATATATATATATATATATATATATATATATATATATATATATATATATATATATATATATACACATATATATATATATATATATATATATATATATATATATATATATATATATATATATATATATATATATATATATATATATATATATATATATAAGATATTTCATTTTAAAAAACTACCACCGAAGTCACAGCGTCTAAACTAATCACCCTTTATACTAGTAATTATACTAATAATAAAAGTAATTAATTGGATTTTAATTGAATGTGTTCAAGACTTTATGAATGCACATGATAAAGGATCCTGTTTTAGAGATCAGAACTTATATTTCAACAACTAATTGGGATTATATGTATAGCAAATCTTTGATACAAAGCCGAGGCAAATATAAAGGGTTTCTTTTTAATTAACTGTTCAAAGGAAAAATATTCGTCACAGGTTATTGCAATAAACAAAATAACAAGTTGAGAATTGTTTGACCCAGAAACACATAGGAGTCATTGCTTTTATCGAATATGTCTGACACACTTTTATAAATATACGGGCTAATACAACCTGAATTTTGAAACTCTATTGAAGATTGGATTTATTTATAGTAGCTGGGACATTTTTTGAGATTTCTACTGGAGATAGAATTGGTCAAATAAAAAAATGTAATTATTCCATCCCCGAAGAATTTACTATTTTTTCCCAACCGTTCATGCCAATGAGGATAATGTGCTTAGCAGTCCAGTGCCACCTGAAAGCTACACTAATTAATGAATTTTAATGAACAAGACATTTAAAACATTTATCTGAGGTTTGTGATTGTCTTTAGCCCAAATTAAAAAAAAATGCTTGCAGTGATCATACCTAAAATAAGGTAGGTTGTCTCTCATGAAAATATTAGGGCAAACTCTTACAATTCCGCCATATATAATACTGCCGAATTACAAAAATATGATTACCTACAATTTTCTTAGAGCTTCAGAAATTCTTAGGACAATTCTGTCCGAGAAGACTGATGGAACATATTAATTGAAAAAAAAACTGAAACATTCAAAATATTCATTAAATATGCGGAAACTAATACTTTGAAATAGTTTACTTTGTATTGCGTCGTGATGTGGGAAGCGAATTTTTTAAGTTACATTATATTGATTTTGGGAAGACAGATTATGATCAGAAATGGTACTTAACATCTTTTTTAATTTAAGTTAATATGTATTTTTTTTAAATTTGGCCTTTTCAGGCAATTAGTTATAGTACATTTTATGAATGGCTTGATTTTAAAAATAACGATATTGAGAAATAACTGGAGAACTTCCGAATTTTGCAAAATTACTCGAAGCAAATTGAGATACAATTTATTATATGTAGTTATTGGTTTACTTACTAAATTAAGGTAGGTACTTTAATATGTATGTCCGTCATTCTTCAGAGTTAAATAGTTTTTTTTATGTTTTTGACATTCTTTAAATAAGTTCCTAATTTTACGCAAGAAATGTTTTTCATTAATTTACCTAACAACTCAGAATCACAACATGTAAATTTGATGCTAAAATTCTACTCCGTCATTATTTTTAATATGTTTACTTTTGTTATTTGGGCATAAATATTTGTTTGCTACTTCATTTTTAGAATAGACCTTTTAATAATTTTCATATCAAGATTCGCGTAGTTTTTTAATCCGTGTTTCCCATTATTCAGAAATAACTCATTATGCTAAAACCCAACGCCAGAGGATTATCTTATATGAATTAAAATTGAAATTTTTACAATCCTCCAAAAATAACATAAAAAAGAGCAGTACAGCGAGAATAATGCATACTCGAGGCAAAAGAGATTTGGAAGAGAATTTTAATTTAAAATATGTATGGGGCGGGAAACTAGAAATTAAATTTTTAAACGCCAGTCTTGTGACATAGATTGGATCTTTTATATTTGAGAATAATAATTATTTTGGAGTATCTTTAGCAGATAATTTGATAGATATGATACGCTGAAGTTAATCTTGGAGAGATCCGCTTTTTAGAAGCCTAATATATATTCTTTACTTTGCACCTAATTCGTGATAAATTTTACCTTTAGAACTGACTAAATAGTATTTCACTATATATATGTACGTCAATTATTTTCTCAATTTCAGGTGTTTTGCATTTTCTAAAGATGTTTCTAAGATACAAAGAAACATTATTGCTTTTAAAAAACTGTTTTAACCCTTAGGAGCACCCTCTGCAGACGAAAATACACTTATTATATCAAAACCAAAAAAACCTAACCTGATCCAATTAAAAGCCATAATTAAAACACGATTGAATATCAACTTTCGGGTTTTGATAAAAAAATTTTTTAAAAAGTCTGTTATTATCCTTAAGGCCGTAATATTCGTGTAACAAGCAAGGATGGTCAACAATACGGGGAATCCTATGCTGTTTGTGATTGCTTAATATCGTTAGAGGCCTGTAGTATGTCGTTATGTGGTGACCCTTATATTTAAAAGACAATAAATATAGTTTACATTCACGATTCGTTAAACCGCCCACACGATGCTGACGTTGCCACAGTTCTTTCCCTTGTAGAAGAGAATTTTTATAATTTATTATGGCTTTAATGATGGTTTTATTGACGATCCTGTTGCTAAGCGGATGCTAAAAAAATCCTTGTTTTATTATGGATACACTTTTTTACATCACCTCAAAAGAAAAGGCCTAAGCAGGGCTAACCAAAAAGCAATCGAACTACACATAAAATTATTCGTTTTGTTGAAAAAAACTAAAAAAAAAGTTATCGCCCGAACCGGGATTCGAACACATATTATTTGCAATGAATCTGAACCACGTTTATCATTGCGCTGCGAGGTTTCATACCGAGAATTTACCAAACCCCGCCGAAATAAACCTATATATTAGAAAATCAGTAACTGGCCTGGCAACGTATATGGAGTGGGCAGTTTACTGAATAATTTTAAATTCATTATGACATTTGAGTACAGGAGAGACGATTTTACACGTATCCGTTATTGCTAATGAAGATATCGAACCATTCTAATTATGGTCTATTACAATAAAATGTATGATAACCACTAGTAATTTATATACAACTTTAACTTATAGTAGTTATATTTTAATAATTAAGTTCCTAATAGTGTTAAATTGCAGAAAATATAAGAAAATATACAAATTGTCTTTCATCGAAAATAAAACCTTATAAAAGGATCAAAGTGATCAAATATTTCCAAATTAATATTTGATAAAAATGGCATAATTTGTTTAATAGAACAAATTTGCCCACAAAGATTTAAAATTATGAATGATAAACAAAAGATATCGACAAGTAAATGTGACCCTGTTCTTAAATTAATAATGAATCTGCTCTAGATAAAGGTTTTTGTTTGACTTTTCTTCGTATTTACCGCAAATTTATACATTTTAACTTCCTCATTCAAACTCACGAT
This sequence comes from Kuschelorhynchus macadamiae, assembly GCA_030620095.1. NCBI lineage: Eukaryota > Metazoa > Arthropoda > Insecta > Coleoptera > Curculionidae > Kuschelorhynchus > Kuschelorhynchus macadamiae. The sequence goes on along the minus strand of JAUTXW010003824.1, from coordinate 513,831 downwards.
CCCTAAATTCTTTGATGAGGTTAAAGAAGAAGTGTGCTATGTGGATTTAGATACTGTACCCTTGAACGTAAAAGATAAAGTTTCCTACAAACTTGTTTCTTTTTTCCGGGGCTTTTTTGTGCGCAGTGTTGTAAAGAATATTTTGCCAAAATATCGATAAATATTTAATACACACTCTAACAAAAACTTTTCTTTAGATATGGCATAGATTATAATACAGTGTGATTCAGAAATCAGTACTGAAAGTTCGGGATGAGATTCTACTACTTTTAAGTAAAAAGTTCTTAATATAATTTTGCCCAAAACTATTTAAATTGGCCGCTCCATTTAAAAACGTACTTGTCTCTTGAACTTTTTTCAATATTCGGTACCATTTAGAAGTTATTTAGCAAAATATCCATTCGTCCATGGTAAATGGGAGGGAAAAATCCTAATATCTAGAATTTTAGATTTTATTTATACTTAAGGGTTTTTGTACTAAAATTTCATACGTACGACAAAATATTTTGATAAATAACTGTTCAACAATGCCACATATCTGCAGAAAGCAGAAAAGTTTACTAAGAGAATGGAAAATTTGACGAAGCTGCTAAGTAAGATTCAAAAGGGTAGTAACCCAAAAAAAATTACCCTGTAGATTGTTCCAAATGCCAATGATATTGCTTTATAGATACTATAAGAGATATTTTTTTAAAATGTAGAATATAATTTACAAAAAACTAAATATAAAATATAATTTACGTTTCTGAAAGTATATACGAAGTGTTTCACTTAAAATTGGTCATAAAATCACATCCTTATTTTTAGGTGTTTATTTCTGGATCACCCTGTATAAAATCTGTAATTTGTATTTAAGTCTTATTGTATTTTAACTCTGTTGTGCCATGTACCTTGTGTTTTTTATATGCTTAATGTACTTCACAAATAAGTTTTACTACGAGTACATATTATTTAATGTGTCATTTAAAATTAATTCAATAGATCATAATCTATTAGTTTGCTGTTAAAATATTGTCAACACGTCACTGGCAAAAGTAAAAAACACTTTTTTTAAATAAAAATATTCCTTAATGCGCGTACATGCAGTATTCAAAAACACCTTACAAAAATATTAAAAAAAGATTTTAACACTCTGTATATATTTAAAGAACAAAATTGTTGTTGTTCTGCTGTTATTATTAGGTCCTGACCAAATCTAGTAAATAAACTGCATTGCCTTTAAGATATCAAGGTGCTTAAATACCTATTGTAAATATCTAATATTGACAAAATAAATGAGCAAACAATAGTTATTTACCTAACTAGAGAGGAATGTGATACTTTTCCGCACGCGAATGCAGATTACCGAACGACTTATGTATTAGCAAATGTAGTTTAGTGAGGAGGGTGAAATGAAGTATGTCAAATTATTAGAATTGATTACTTCAGATTGGATTTGATCACAAATTAAACTTTAAAATATCTCAAGTGTGATTTTCAGAATTCCTAAGCTGCATTTACTTTTAGCGATTTTCAAAAATAGTTACAAAACGCACATACGTGTTACATTTATTCAAAAATTTTCAAATTATTACTTTATTAAACAATTATTTATTTTTGGTTATAACGTTTATATTGAATGTACACTTTGTCGGAATGTTTATTATAAATTGTAGGGTCTTGTAAACAATTAAACCCACGAAATTTGGTAATTGTTGAATATAAAATAGAAAGTTACTTTCATTTAACCCTTTTAAGAAAATAAAAGAAATGGATGAACCACTTTTTCTATAAAAAAACCAAAAAGAAATTCGATATTTTCACTGCATTCCAAAACGCCATATTCCTTAATATGAAAATTCGATTTGGAGTTTGAAGAAAGGCTATCTTACATTGTTGCCAAACTTACATTGTTGTATGGAGCACCCTGGGCCGATGCCGAATGTTAGACTTTCGCCAGTGATGCCCTGCACTGTTGTTCACCATTTAGGGCTTTAACGATGATGCAGTTCAGTGCAAACTTCCGCAACCGTTTTTGTGGATATAATTTGAAAAAATGGTTCATCCATGAATTTTTGTATGTAGGAATTATTTAAAAAAGGTAATCTTTTAAATGTATATTTTAAATTTGTCAAATTCCATGGAGCTAAAAGAGCCTCAATTGTATTTACTACTTGTTAATGGAAATGAAATACCTTTAACTTTCTTTTCGGTAAAAATTTTATTTGCAATTTGGTGCCGCCACGGTAGTGGATAGCATGTATCCAAATGTATTTTGCCTCTTTGTAGTCTATAAAAAAACGACGATGAGGTGTATTCGAAAAACGTAGAGCTGTATATTTCCTATAAAGCTGAAGGTGAACTGCATCTCCACCAAATACAAATGTTTTGGAAATATGTGTTTTTGCATCGGGAATTGTGATTTAGTCTCTTTGTCTTCGATATTATCAATGGTCGATTTAGTAAGATCTTCGCGATGACCAATCCAATAATGGTCGCAACTTTAATCAACAAATAGACATCATCAGATGCCTCGGATTTTCAATTTCCGCTTTTGAAATAAACTTTGAATTTTTTGGACGGTGTCCTACGTTTTTTCGTTCCAAAAATGTTGTTAAGTTTGAATATTTACCTATATCCACATCTTTGTTTATTTTGATGATCAATTTGAGCATTCAAAAAATTGACCATAGCGTAGAACCCAGGCTTAAATCCCGCACGGACGCAGAAATTGTTGTTATTGCTTTTTGGTGTCATCGCAATCGAGACTTGTCTATTAACACTGTTGAAACAATTGTAACTAAGATTACTTAGCATTAAGCTAACTAAAATGATGTGAGATTATGTAATAATATATAATATAAAGTCAAAATTATAATATATATAATTGGATTAATTTTTGATTTTTTTTAGGATATTGAAGAATTACAAATCTAGATGAGAAATTGCTTCTTTCTGTTAAGCGGGGTTTTTAATAATTTTTGAAAAAAAATAATATCTAATACTTTTGATACAACTGAAAAAAAAAATAATTTGTTTTTTTAAGCACTAGTGTGGCAAAACTAATTTTCTGCACTAATATGCGTGCGGAAAGTGCTTACTTTCCACATGCTCATAGGAAAAAAAATATAGTCATTTTCCTAAAAATATGTGTAACCAAGCAACACACAGAATGACGTATTAGAACAATAAATAATATATACAATATCATTATGTGTATTCTACAAGACTGCGCCACAACTAGAGTGATGCTTATAAACCATTTTTCAGACAACTATCTAGTAAGGGTTTTAAACGAAAATTAATCCTAGAACCTGAATTGTAGTAAGAGATATAAAGTGATTCTGGCAGTTAAATAAATGAACGTTGTCAAGTTTAAGCTTAAACTACGAGTCAAACAATTTGTTGTGAAATTTCACCAACTCGTGTGCTGCTTATTGATTGAAGTTAAATTTATTAGGACTTATTATAATGGCATTTCTATGGAAATGCATTATAATTTGAATTTGTCGCTCTAAACTTTTTGAATTTAAATTTTGAACTGATAAATCAATTAAAACATTGACCTGTTGTCCTTAATTTTAATAATTCAGAACGTTTTGATCGCGATGTATGTCCTATCGTTATGAAGTTTAAACTAGGAATTAAGACTAATACTAAGAGATACAGTGTAGCCCTGTGCAATGATGTGAAAGTTAAACGAGTGATGATACTAGGTTTTCTAAAAACCTCTTTGTTATATTACGCTTTTTTAAAATTTCTTTTCTTCTAATGTTTTCTTTATGGAAGAACCTAGCTTCTGAGGATTGGATTATATGGTCATTATTCTAAGAATATTCTTTGATGCCCAATCTTGGATTTCCTCCTCTGTCTGTATGTTCTTTAATTTTTATATGGTCTAAGTTTCTTCTTAAGTCAAGTGGTCTCGTAGTTTCGCCAACATAAGATCCATCCCACACGAAAAGTATTTGATAAATACAATTATTTCTTTTATTTGTATTATCGAGTTTAGTTTTAGTCGAATAGCTTCTTAGTGTTTTCCAACTTGAAACCATTTTAGATATTATAGTTTCTTGCTATCCGTCTCATTTTTTAAAAGGTCGTTTCATATGTATAGTAGTTATTAGTTATTATTATCTGTCATTAGAGTTGAATTATTTTGATTTTGATAATTCATAGTTATATTGGTTACAAACTTTTCTGAAATGGTTATTTCAGGACGGATTTTTTTTTGCTGTCACTCGCTAAAAATTGGTGTAAGAAGAGAAAACTGCGTTTTCATTTTGCAGCTAAATGTTTCAGGGAAAAAAATATTTGCGTATAAAACATTATTCTTTTTTGCCGTTTGGTGCTTCATCGCCTGCATTGGCTGACATTAAAATTTAATATAGATCAGCCTTACATCTTCAAGCCTGGGATATACTTTTTTCAAAAACTGTATTAATGCCTCAAGGTTCTGTCAAAAAATCGACCCTATCGGATGAAAACTAAAAAAGTTACAATTTTTTGAATATTTGATAAGATATTTTTTCTTTTATCGTGAATATCAAAACGGCTATTTAGAATTAAAACAAAACAGATCTAAAAGCCTCAATTTATATTCTACAATTCTTTAAGTTACCATTTGATTCCAAAATGTACCGAAATTCCAGAAAATCTAACTTGCAAATATGGAGATTGTTTATTTTTAAAAGAGAATTTCGACATATAAATATACTATGCTTTGAAAGACCTGAGGTGAATTTTACTGTCAGTGAGAATTACGTTGTTATCGTATTTTGACCAAGTTGCACTTTTCAGCACGACATTTTATTTACCAAATGAACGTAATTAGAATTAATGAATATGCATAATATATTATATTGTAAATATAAGCCGGTGTAAACAAAGGATCACATTTCGGTCTACTGGGAGTTATGTACCTATATTGTTTCGAGCTCTATAGATGTTTTAATGATTACAATAACATGGTAGTCTTGCTAGGTATCAGATATCGTAATGTTCTATTTACCGATCCTATCAGTACAGGGTAAGTAGATTTACTAGACAGTATGAAATAAAATATGTTTCACCTACGTAGGTTTATATTATTTAATGCGAACTTAATTTTTTTTGAGTGGTTAAGAAATAAAGCACTTATTATGTTATAGAGGAGTAGTAAATATGTACAGGACATTTAAATGTGTTTAAAAATTATGATTTGAAAGCAGTAACTTTTTTCCTAATGAAACATTTATCTGTTTAAGGCATCAATGTAGGAGTTTTGGTTAGTAAATATGCAAACTTTTGTTTTCGCAGCTGTGAATTTTCAATTTTTTTTTTACTGAAATTTTTAAAGCATTTAAAGTACCGATTTAGGGTTTTTGGTAAAATATAGTACTTATATGAAGATTAAAAAAAATGTAATCAGAATATTAGAAAAAAATATTTTGACTGCTGTTAAAAAATTGTTTTCCCGTACTTTTTGAACTTAAAATTTTTAAATACGATTCTCCCAATTTAATGTAACTTCTAGAGGCGTAACTCATTTAAAAAAAAATATTTTTACGGTAGTCAAAAACATGTTTTTCCCCGTGACTTGAAATGATTAAAATTTTTGAATACGGTTTTCTTTTCCATGTTACTTTCAATGGTTTAATTTATTTGAAAAGAATATTTTGACATATATAAAAAAAAAACGGTTTTTTCCCCGTAACTTTTGAACTACTTAAGATTTTTAAATACGGTTTTCACAGTAGTTTAAGAAAAACATTTTAACACATGTGTAAAAGTTAGGTGCCAAAGCGAGTGATGTTATTGTTATACTACGCCTTTTTAAATTTCCTTTTTTTCTAATGTTATCTTTGTGGAAGATCTTATCTTCTGACCATTAGATTCTATAGTCATTATTCTAAGAATGTTCAGCGATGTCCGTAATGATTCTTCTTCCTTGTCTGTATGTTCTTTAATTCTTATATGGTTTCGTAGTTTCTCGATCATGAGTTTCATCGAACTCGCAAAGTACTTTATAGAAACAATTATTTCTGTTTATATATTCATTATATCATCTTTGGTTTTAGTTAAATAAATTCTTAGAGTATTTGAAATAATTTTGACATTATAGTGTCTTGGTGGCTGTCTCATTTTTTAAAGATCACTTTCATATATAGAATAGTTATGAGCCTGCTATAGTCAAAAGCAGTGTTATCGTGCGGGTCATACGATTTATCAACGACAAACGTTTTAAGTTTGTTTTTCTTTTATTACGGGTAATCATATCCTCCGCATAAAATCCGGAAGATGAATTAGATAGACCTATGATATTTTCATATGAAAAAAGAGGATAAACATATAAATACCAGCAGTTGCAAAATCTCAAAATGAGTAATAGAAAACAATTTTCGGGTTTTTTGCATCCACAAGCGAAAAAAAATGGTATTAAATCTAATAAAATATTACGAAAATGAAAATTCACCGGCCAACATTCAGGAGACAGTAGCAAAAGCTCTGGGAAAATGGACTGTGCAGAAAATTGTGCATGAAAAAAAGCATAATTTACTACCGAAGAAGATTAAGAAATGTACACGAAAAAAGCCAAGGACAGAAGACTTAAGTGACAATGTAAAAATGGATGTTCGTGATGCAATTTACGATTTATACACATCAAAAACTAATATAATCCTTCAAGTTTTAAAAGAAACTTTAAAAAATCGAGGCATATTGGAAATTGGACTAAAATCGTTGTCAAAAGTAATAAAAATGTTGGGTTTTCGATATAAAAAGGACTGTAATCGAAGATTTTTATGCGAGTTGCCACATATAGCAAGTCAACGTATCCAGTTTTTAAAGAAATACACTGAAAATGTTAATTCAAAATTTAGAAAAGTGGTATTTTTAGACGAGACTTGGATATTTTCTAATGGAAGTGGTTCGAAATCTTAGCAGGACGAGTCTGTAAAAAGTGGCAAGAGAAAAAAAGGATGTGGGACGGGAAAACGGTTCATCATTTTGCATGCAGGTTCTTCAACAGGATTTCTTCCAGGTGCAAGTTTACTGTTTTCTTCAACATTCGAAAGTATAGACCACCATGATAATATGAACTGTGAACTGTTTGAAAAGTAGTTAAAAGAACAACTGATTCCAAATTTAGATGCTCCATCTTTAATCATTCTGGACAAGGCATCTTATCATTCAAGAATCTTAAATAAACAACCTACTTCATCCTGGAAGAAAAGTGATATTTATGACTGGCTAATAAAACAACAACCAAATCCTTTACCCAATATGCTGAAACTTCTTTTAATGGCAAAACCTATTAAAAAACAGATAAAGTGCAAATTGTTTGGCAAGATTCATTAAATTATATTACGCCGGAGTATTGGAAGAAATCTATTAAACATACGAAAAAATTAATATGAGATTGGTGGAATCGAGAACGAGTTCTAGATGTCGAAATAGCACCAATGATCCTTGCGCCATTTTAGGCCCACTCAGAAGATGAGGACTTTTTAAGTGATGAGGATATTTTTTAGTCTATAATATTAAAAAATTTCTGAAGGATTATATTATTCTTTGACGTGTATAAATCATAAATTGCATTATGAATATCCATTTTTGCGTTGTAACTTTTCATTTGTCAGTTGCATTTGGATTTTTTCGGAAGTAAATTATGTTTTTTTTTTCATGCACTAGTTTATGTACATTCCTTATACCGATTCTCAGAGCTTTTGCCACTGGCTCCTGGATATTAGCCAGTGAATTTTAATTTAAACATTTTTTTATTAGATTTGACACCATTTTTTTGCTTACTTTTTTAGTACCTTTATAATTTTGTAGGCAATAAATAAATAATTATAGAATACTTGTTCCAATTTTAAAGCGGTTTTAAAATAAGTACATTTTTTTATTAATTATAAGACAAAATTTGATATATAAAAACCGGTAAAATCGCTCTACCGGAAACTCGGGGCTAACGAAAAATACAGGCTATATATATATAGCCTGTATTTTTCGCATGCATCGCCCTTAATTTTAGACTGAAATTTGAAGAAATCGGATGAGTAGTTTTTTAGCTATGCCGCGAACAGACAGACTGACGGACATACATACTTACAGACAGACGGAATTGAGAAAACATGTTTTCTGGCATCTAGGGATCCTGAAACGTAAAGATATGAAAAATCTCACGAGGGAAGTAATAACTAATTATCTCGTGTTTTTAACAAAAGTGTATAATATTTTTGCTAAATAAAATTTTTTTATCACAATACATAAAAAAAATAAAATAATCTTACTACTTTCATTAAATAAAAATAATCTCACTAATAAAAAAATCTCACTACTTTCATTAAGTGGCTGTATAAACAGAACATATCCTGTTTGTTCCACTGATTCGAGCCGCCTTCCGACTTTATTAAGGCGCTTGCCATTTTGTGTATTTTTATTTTTGCCAATCAAAAAATTTTAACCAAATACATATTTAGAGAATTTTCTTATTTAGTCTCTCGGCATTTAATATATAAAATAATATTAAGTGGCTATCTTAATAATATTGCGTAATATAATAAAAAAACTATTTTGTTTCTCCCTGTATATTTGTAAATAGCCCATCGAGATTTAATAGCTCGATAAAAGAATCACACAACATTTTGGTATTCATTGTGTTTTCTGATTTGATTCATAATGTTGGTGACCTTTGGACCCGCATGATAAGACCGCATTCGACTATAGTTAGCTGTTCTGTAGTTTGAGTTTAATTATTTTTTGTTTTAATAATTCATAAGTGTATCGTGTTTAACTTTTTTGCATAACCATTTCAGGGCCGATTTTTCTTGTTGTCGTTGACCACAAATTGGTTTTATTGAAAATTGCCAAAAAAGACAAAATTAATGAGAAAACAGAAAGCTACAAAACTGCGTTTTAAATTTCTAGTTAAATGATTCAAGGAGAAAAACTACTTGCGTGTAAAAACATTAAATTTTTTTGCCCTTTGGTGCTTCATTACCTGCACTGACTAAAATTAAAATATAATATAAATCAGCCTCATGAAGCCCGAGGAATTTTTTGAAACTATATTGACGCATTCAAGTCCTGTCAAAAATCTGCCGTACTGGATGAAAACTAAAAAGTTAGAATTTCTTGAATATTAGATACGATATTCTTACTTTGAACGTGAACATCACAGAAGCTATATAGATTCTTAGCATAAACAGATCAGATCTAAAAGCCTCAATCTATTTTCTATATCTATCTAATTTACCATTTGATTCCAGAATGTACCGAAATTCCTAAAAATCTGACTTGAAAACAAAAATACACAAGTTTTACTTTTTAAGAGAATTTTGACACATAGGGTATGCTTTGAAACACCTGCAGTGGACTTTACTGTCAAGTGAGCTTTTCAACCCGACACTGATTGAAAAATTAGCAAATATTTCCTCAAACGCTTCATAAAGAGCGGTAAAATAGGCTTGAATCTTAAAGTACAATAAATTCCGCCCTTCCGGCTTAATTTTTACATAATTCTAATATATCTTTCATATTTAATGTTGTTTGCCAAATGAACGTAATTAGAAATAATGAATATGCATCATGTATTATATGTAAATATTAGCAGGTGTAAACAAAGGATCACATTTAGGTCTCCTGGGAGTTATGTACCTATATTGTTTCGAGCTATATAGGTGTTTTAATGATTATCCGGGATGTTTATTTGTTCCAATATTTGTGACACGGGATTTAAAAGTATTTCAGTCTGAAGTTTTTTAAATTTTGTAGTTGCTTTGTAGTGTAGGCTTCTAGTATACAGGTGCAAATTGTTAAAATTTTGCATGTTTTATGGTAGTACAGACAGATAAATAATCTTTAGGGTTACTTAAGGCTCGTATTAGTAATTTACGTTATATGTACGGTATATGACTTATTACAATAGGGTTGTTTTACGGACGAGACGACGGACGTGTTCGTATAATATTTCATACAGTCTTATATTATTATATTTTTTTTTAAGATAAAAAAAAGTTGTGTTTATTAAAATTTAAGAAATAGTAGTAGGCAATCTAACAATCGTATCACTTTGACGATGTTATAGCCATTATTTTCCACAGCTAATTATGGTTGTCTTTTGATTGTCACTTTCAAATCAATAAAACCAAATATATTATTTCTTATATTTTTAAGTGGGAGAATGTCAAAGTTAAACCAGTAATCGCTTCCTGATAACAATAACATATGGTAGTTTTGCCAGGCAACAAACTAGGGTATCAGATACGTTAATGTTCTATTTACCAGTCGTTAATCAGGACAGGGTAAGTAGATTTACTAGACAGCATGAAATAAAAAATGTTTCCCCTACGTAGGATTATATTATTTAATACGAACTTAAGTTCTTCCGAGCGGATAAGAAATAAAACATTTATGTTATACAAGGGCAATAAATATATAAAGGACATTTAAATGTGTTTAAAAATTCTTATTTGAAAGCAGTAACTTTTTCCTAATGAAACATTTATCGATTTAGGGCATCGATGTAGGAGTTTTGGTTAGTAAATATGCAAACCCTTTTTTTCGCAGCTGCGAATTTTTCAATTTTTTTTTTACTGAAACCTTTAAAGCATTTAAAGTACCGATTTGGGGTTTTTGGTAAAAACAGTACTTATATGAAGATTCAAAAAAAATATAATCGGAATATTAGAAAAAAATATTTTTACAGCTGTTGAAAAAATTGTTTTTCCCCATACTTTTTGCACTTAAAATTTTTAAATACGATTTTCTCAATTTCATGTAACTTTTAGAGGCGTAATTCATTTGGAAAAATTATTTTCACGGTAGTCAAAAATATAAATATGGGATAATATCGAGAGTTTATAATCCAATCATAGCCCTACGGTTATCGTCTATAAAAAATATAAAAAAGTAACATAAAAAAAGTCGACAAAACATCACAACCTGATATATAGCTTGCATGGTGGGAAGAAAAAAAGGTGTGCTCGCCAGCCAGCGCATCTACATCGGATGTGAGGTAGCTTTCGAAAAAATGTAGTATGCCCTGGAAATAAACGTCAATAAAAATTGTAGGTTAGGTTACTAGTTTGACAACAAATAACAGTTTTTATTTTTTTTTTGCAAAATGAATTTTACTTTGGAAAGAAAAGAACTTTATTGTTAGATTCATTTGGGTATTAAGAATAAAGAACAATATGTCTCGTGAGGTTACCGGTTGCTTCAGCCACAGTAAAATAAAGGACAATTAATGTAATATTCTCATGGATTTCTTAAAAACCCTGATTCTACAGTACAGAGGTTTTATGCTTGCCAGAAATATTTATATATTTATGAAAATTAACTTAAATAACGTTAAATATTTGGTTAAACATTTCTAAATCAAACGATTTTTAGCGGTTGTATGCTAAGCTAAGCATTTTGGAAATAAAAAGAAAAAATTAATGTTGCTGCAGAGAGCTTCCCGCTCCAGACTTGTTTAAAAACCAACAATTGAAAAAATAAAAGAAATATTACAGATGAGACTGAGGATCGGACTTTGGCAGGCTTACCTGATAACCGAAAATTTGAGTAGATTAAAATCAGTTAAAGATTCAACTAAAACGTGTATAAATAGTAACATACATTTGTCAAAGGTGTTCAAATACTTGATATTCTCACATTCCTAGAGTAACCAGATGTCCTCTTTTAAGCATGTTTGTAGGCATCTAGTATATATTTTGCAAGTTCTCCGAATTGTTCCCTTTTTGTTCATGGAAATTACATAAAGAAAAAGCATATCATTATTTTTTTTACATCGGAAATAAAAGATTACTAATGACCTTACTCTGAACAAAAGTTGGGACTTTTTCTTTTAGTCAGGTTTAGATCAGCGGTCGGCAACCCGCGGCCCGCGAACCATCTTGGTGCGGCCCGCGACGACACACAGGAAGTTTTTAATTGTTGTGTTTTAAGAATTTTTAAACAATTTAATCAATTAAGAAATGGCAATCCTGCGATTGATTCCAGATTGTTGGTCAAACCGAAATATAGTTTAGTTCGTGGTCTCTTAACACTGTTTCGTGTTACGTTTATTTTACCTGACTGTTTTTAACTATTTTTGTAGATATTCTAAGTCAAAGTTAATACGAATAACGCATTAGAAATATATGAAACTATTTATATTAAGATTTTTAAAAAATGTATTGGAATTTTAAGGGAAATAAAATGTTGTGGCATCGCTGTTTTGTACCGCGCACGCAGCATGCTCGCTTACTCTCTTCAGTCTTTTCTTTCATTCGTCTTCTGGCCGTTGCTACATCCACACGCCGCCACTCGCGCCGTTGCACCGCGTGTTGTTTCCTGCTACGTAGCTTTCGGTCGCCGTTAGCGAGAATATTTATGTGAATCTCTCCAGATTGCTAAGTAAGTTTTTAACTCTTCTTAGGTGCTTGACATTGGAAATTCGCCTAGTCACTATCATCCTTATTTGTATCTTTGGTCTCCCTGTATACGTATTTCATTCCGTTCAGTGGCGGCAGGCATCTCAGAATTTCTTGGGTGTGCCAAAGTTAGGTTATGATTGTTACGATTATTTTATAAATATTCCTAAATTCAAACTATAATAATTATTGTTTTTGTTGTTTTCTAATTTGTGATAGGGAAAATTTACGTGGATGTATAATGGTAATTGTCTGATTATGGCTACATAAAAGGTAATCTTCTCTTTTCCATGCACGTTCGCGGATTTTAACCCGATTTTAAGTTTTTATTAAAGTATATCTCGATTATTTCATAAGTAGTTTATTGTTAATGGATTCAAGGCCATGGAAAGACTGTAAATTCGCGCAGGATCTCGAGGCTATAAAAAATGAAAAGTGTTTTAACTGCCTACGAATCATAAATATTAGAATTTCATATCCATTTAGATTTAGATCGTAAATTATGTAAATAAATTGATGTCAGTGTAAACAAAAACAAAAGAAGATCGAATAGGAATCGGCACCCCACACAACACAACTGCTGAATCCCGCCACTGATTCCGTTTGTCGTTAAAAAGTGCTGTAAATATTATAATTTTTAAATAAACTGCTTGGCAATAGGTTTGAATCATGCAATTTTTGGCCCCAATTTTGGATCGCTGTAAGTTTTAAAACAACTGATCTTCTCTTTCATAATTCACCTTCCTTGGTTTTCCTTTAAAAAACAAAAATTCAATGAAAGAGGAAAAATGGAAAATCTCCATTAAAAAACAAAAAATTAGATTTCTGACAAATTAGTCTGGAGATATGATAATACGCTCTAATAAACCACGATTGGATCTGATGGATCTATTCTTATATCAAAATTATGACCAAGTGCCAATTTCCGATGCTTTGCACCGTTTGCTGGTCCCTCCTGTACATCACGTAAATTAAAATATTATCAAAATTTTGTTCAATGCTATCAGTTGGAAAGAAATGAGCTTTCTATTGCGGCCAAGCTCACGAAAATCGATTAATTATTTTAAAAATTACAGCGATACAAAATTGTGGCTAAAAATTGCATGAACCAAATCTACTTCAGTTTAGTTTTAAGTAGGTATTTATTTCATATTTTCGTTGTTACAGTTTTAAACATTGTGAGAGTTGGAGACTGAGAAACATGGCTTCAAAGAAAAGAAAATTACCTGACGAACATAGATCTTTCAATGAAGAATGGACCAATTTAAATTTTTTTATCGAGTTCAGAGGAAAACCATTGTGCCTGATTTTCCAAAAATGCGTATCCGTGCTAAAGGAGTTTAACCTCAGGAGGCATTGTGAAATATTTGCGAAAAAACAAAATAAATTTGCTAAAATCCTCGTTAAGGAGTCAACAGAGCATTTTTAAGGTTCAATCAGATAATAGTCAAGCCAGTATTCGTGCCAGTTTCAAGGTAGCGGAAATACTCGCAAAATCTGGTCGCGCATTCACCGATAGTGAACTCGTAAAAGAGTGTGTCTTAGCTATAGCAGAAGAAGTATGCCCAGATCAGAAAAAAAAATTTGAAGAAATCAGTCTGTCTGCTAGGACTTACCCTCGACGTACAGAAAACATAAGAAGTAATTTACGTGAGCAGCTCAAAGAAAAAGCGAAGTCTTTTGACTGTTTTTCTCTAGCGATGGATGAAAGTACTGACGTGTCAGATACTGCACAGTTCCTTATATTTGTTTGAGGCATTGACGAAAACTTCAAGGTATATGAAGAACTTGAACAAATGTGCAGTCTGAAGGGAACTACCACTGGTAAAGATTTATTTCAGCATTTGGAACAAGCGCTAGAATCGTTGCAATTAGACTGGAAAAAGCTGATCAGTGTAACCACTGATGGAGGAAGAAATATGAGCGGCCACAATAAAGGAGTCGTTGGTCGAATTCGAAGCAAACTCGAGAAGGAAGGAGGCATTGTGCTGCACAGTCTTGGCGTGGAAGGAAATAATGGACACTGTAAATCCACGGTAAATTTTATAAGAAAAAATGGACTACCCATCGCCAATTCCAAAAGTTTTTGGAAGATGTGGATGCGGATTATGGCGATGTCGTCTACTACTGTGAGGTTCGATGGCTCAGCAGGGGTGCAGTACTTCAAAGATTTTTTAGTTTGAGAAAAGAAATTTGTGACTTCATGTAAACGAAAGGAAAGCCTGTACACGAACTTAACAACAAACAGTGGGTCGTAGAGCTTGGTTTCTTGGCTGATCTGACTTCCGAACTAAACAAACTAAACGCTCGCCTGCAAGGGAAAAACAAATTAATATGCGAAATGTATGGCGATGTAATTGCATTCGAGACAAAATTGAAGCTATTTGCAAAACATATGGAGGAAAAAAATTAGATCATTTTCCTACCTATATACAAGCAGTTGAAGATGCCGGGGATGGTTTTCAATGGGAAAATACAAGACTGAAAAATGTACTAATGACACTCCAAAATGAGTTTGCAAATCGATTCGCGGACTTTAGAAAAATTTCTTCAAATCTATGCATATTCAAAAATCCATTTTCCGTTGAAATTGATGAAGTTCCAAGCGATCTGCAAATGAATGTCATAGATTTGCAAAGTAATAACTCCCTAAAAACAGCCTTCAAGGAGACTAACCAGCTGGCCGAATTTTATAGAAGTTTACCAGAGAATTTCACTGAAATAAAAATGTGAGTGTGAGTTTTCAATTCTAAATTATAGAAAAAACAAATATTGCTCTCGCCTAACTGATGAACACCTAGATTCAATTCTTCGAATTTCTACAACTAAAATGCAAGCCGACATACAGAAACTTTCGAGTCAAGTTCAACCACAAAGATCTGATTAGATTTCATCACAAGTAAATGATTTTGATTGAAGTTATTTAATAGGTAAATTTATATACATAATTTATATTATGTGTAGTATTTTTATATCCAAAAATGTTTGTATTGTACCTTCATAAATAGTAGTGTTTTTATTAAATATTTTATAGATGTTTCAATTCAATTTCTGAATACCTATGTATTTATAAAGTTTTTCACATTTATATAATACATTTAGTTTTACCTACTCATTAAAAAGTAAAAAATTGAAGACAATAGTTTATTTGTAATAATTTGTATGATTATCCATGTCCAAGACAACTTGTGGCCCGCGGTAAATTTATCAGTCGCAAAGTGGCCCGCCGATGTCAAAAGGTTGCCGACCCGTGGTTTAGATCGTGATTATTAGTACTCAAACACAAAAGGGGTGATCTTTTTTTAGTCATTTGTTGGATCAGATTAGTGGAATTTTGCTGTAGTAGATATTGTAGTAGTATTTTAAGCACTTGTCCGTTTGAAGATATTAGAATCTAGTAACTTCTAAGACTTTAATTCTGTAAAAAACAGCTAAAAACTTACAAAAAAATAATTTTTAACATTCTGTTTTATTTATAATCATTTCATTAACATTTTCTTTCCTTTTTCTCTTTATTTGTATAGCTGTATTTATTTTTTGTTTGTCTTCAGTTGGTTTTCATCCTTTCTTAGATATCCCAAATTGATATTTCTAAAAGCTGTCAACCTTAATTTAATTAATTTAAGAATTAAAGGTTCCTTTAAGTATTAACATTTATACCACCCCGCCGTCAACCTTACTAGTGTATGAAAAATACAAGGTAATAACCATCAAAAGTTTTCCTTTTGGAATTCAGCTGATACTGCATCTGCAATTTAATTTCAAAGCATAAGCTCGAAAGCATATCACTGTTTAAAAAGAAATGGTTATCCGTTGCCAGCCTTAAGTACCCTTCGAAGGTGGTCTTTAAATATTCAGCTGAATCCCAGGATTTTGTCACATACTATTTAAGGTAATGAGACCAAAGTCTGCAGCATTAGCAGACTTGGAAAGGTTATGTTCATTATCATTTGGTAGGTAGGTAGGTAATTCTTGAGTTGACATTATTTTCGCTTTTAAAAAATGTTTTCGACACCTAGTTATATACTTTTTAAATTGGATATATTTTTGTACAGTGTAGAGTTAACTACTCAAAACTAATTTCAACTCGAGAAAATGCTTAAGCCTGACATCAAATTCCATTAGTTAAACTGAAAGTACCGAGTGTAGTTTCTTAAAAGTATTCCCCACCTCGGATCAGGACACAAATTAGAAATATTTTGTAAAAGTGAAATAAATTTAACATACCTATTTTCATTTATATTTAACATTTACTTTAATGAGGTAATTGTAATAGTTCCTATAAAACTAGTAAAAATAATACTTTAAATAATAAATTTAGGTTTGTCTAATAAAAAAATGTTTTAGTCTTACCTAAATCTAAGAGGTTAGGAAAACTAATCATTATAATAAGATATCCTTAATCAATAAAATACAACACAGACACACCGTAGCAGTGATTTTACAAATAGCATCTACTCTATCTCACTTCAGCTATGTATCTATAACATCTGACTTTAACACAGCAGAAGTAAACAAACTTTTGTACGACTAGAAAAATATCAGTATTAAAAAAAACTTCTTACACGTGGGTGTCCAATAATGATATTCTGTCGCTTCATTGTTAATTAAAAAATGTACACTTTTATTTAAAAAATTTACTATTTTGATGCCCAAGTTAAATAGGTATATTCTACCCTGTAAGTGTTTTTTACAGAATTTTACATAGAACTGGAATAAAGTTCAACTAAATGCTTATGAAAAGTATGCATATTTTTTAAACCAGCCTGTTTTTACTCATTTTATTTACCTATAATAGACTTAACGTGTGGCTTACAAACTTCCTAGAATGATATACATAGATGGAGGCCTTGAGGTAGGCTACAAATAGTAGGAACCAGAAAAAAAAACTGATACTGGAGAACTCCTATATTGTCAGATACACAACTAAAAACAAAAACATTTTCTTAAACTTTAGTTAACTAAATGCATACCACGCAGTGTTTATGTAAATTGAATAATACAGTTCTAGATAATACCACTTAACACACAATTGGCTGAGACATAATATTGATATGAATTTTCCAGTGCCAGTAATATAATTTAGTTTTAATATGAAGTTACAAGCATATATCAAAATTTTCACATTGGATACATCTTCTTTAAACATAATTAGGTCTGTGCAGTCAGTGCTAAAATTTCATCAAGTTCTCTCTCTCATCTCTATACAGTAGCTGAACACTTCCTAGTTTAAAGAATACAAATTCACACAGAAAACTAAAAGTAGGGCTCTTAAGTATACTTATTATGATAATTGGAGGTTTTTTTTTATTTATTTCTGCCTAGAAGTTCTTTCTGAATGAGGTGTAGTCTCAGGGATAGGTAACTGCTAAACATTTTCAGTTGTATTATCTTTCTTTTGGTAGTTGCCATCATGATATGTATGTTGTTTGTTATCCGTAGTGCATTCATTAGTCAGCATTCTTATGTATCAGCTAAAACAAAAATATCTAGTTAGATACATATAAAAACTATTGAAACATACATACATTTACTATCAATTGTGTTATGTAAGGCTTCAGGGGTCTGGTTTCAGTTTTGTCAAAGTAATTACTCAAGTACAATATCAATTAACATATTCAGCTACACATAGGATATTTGACTTACTATAGCATTTGAAACCAAATATATTTTTTAAAATACTTGAGTTTAAAATGTATAGCTTGAACGAGTCCAAATAAAAATATTTCTGGGTGAATATCTCAGAATTGAGAGGGGAAGGTCCCTGTGTATTTTTTTCTGTAATATTGAAAAAATATAACAACTGTATATTTTATGATGTGTCTCATTTACCCTGCTTTCATTTCCTTTTCAAATCTAGCCACAATTTTTTTTTAGATTTGTGAAAACTACCAAAATATATGGTAACTGTCAGTTCCGTGGCTTGTCCCTGGCATAAGTATGAAAAAATAATATGTAAATTCACTATTTTCTATATATCAATATTCAATTCTCTTTTCTTTAGTGTCTTGGTAATCGATTGAAATAACACATTATAACAAAAAATAAACCATTTTCTTTTTCAATTCTTCAAAAATGGCCATAATATGGTGTGTCAAATAAATTTGTCAGTCCCGTGCTGCAGACAAAATTCCCCGAAAAATCGCTGCTAAGTGGTGAGGGTAACCGACGCTGAGTGATGAAACGTTCCGCACGACTAGGGCTGGGAAAAAGTGTGATTTTGCTGTCACAGCTCCGACCTGTGACTGTTCCACTCTTATCACTGTGACTAAAACATGTGATTTTGTCACACCAAACAAATAGCGCAGCAACTTTGGGAGTGGCGTCGCTGGTTAGATTCGAATGCGAATGTGCGGCACTGTGACGGCGTTTATTTACACCACGTATTTTTCTATAGAAAAATTTTACTAATGAAAGATTTTATTTTTGCTCATTTTATGTTATGACTGAATGTTAAATTTTAAAATGAATTACCTAGGTATAGGTAAATTAATTCGGGCTAGCAATATTTTTAAGAATACACTTGGGAGATTTCTTTGCTTTAATTTTCCAAATTGCACTATGTTAATACAGATGGCACTACTAGTCAGTAATTCCCAGAATATATTTGCTTAAGCAATATTTGCCCAGAATAAAGCCGTTTGAGATATATGTTTTGTGAGTTTTTAGAGTTCGTTTTTTTATTTGTTTATTTTTTAAATTAAAATGTCTAAATCTCAGGCCATGTCTGTAAAGAGAAAGAGTAGTGTAATATAGGACTTTTTTACCGCTTTAAACCGCGAAATGGCTAAGTGTGACCTTTGTAAACATAGTTTTTCCTATAAAACAAGTACTTCAAATTTAAAAAGGCACATTCAACGAAAGCATCCAACTGTATCTCTCGTTGAGAAAGTAGTTGAACATGTTGAGAAAAATGACCATCTTGAAGAAACCAGAAATAACGGACAGGAAGTTTCTAGAAAAGAATTATCCACAGAACAGGTAAGTGGTTTTAACAAGTTTTAGCGTGTGTATCTGTGTTACTCTAACGGGCTTATAGCTCGCAAATGGATGAACCAATTTTGATTTAGTTTTATTAAACTATTTTTTTAAATAGTTTTTTTGTTATTTAAAAAGTGAGTTGATCGAGACAGCTGTTAACCATGTTTCGATCCTTTGATATTCATCAGTTCTTTATTCAAACTAATGAAGAAATATATCAAGAGTTTTTTAAATTTTTAATTTAATGTAATGTACTGTACTAATTTTAAACATATACAGGGTGGTCTATAAGTGATAAGCCAAAATTTATCTGGAGAATTTTAGGACCAAGATATTGCACTTTTAGTTTACTTTTTAGTATATACCAAAGTTATAAAATATATTTTATCTAATGTCTGTAAACAAAGTATAATAAAATAAAATTAGGCTATATGCGCATTAATATATTTCATAATGTTTCTTTTTTAGGAACCAAGGTCACGAAATAACGAGCCGGGTGCCAGTGGAGCTACTTCTACCAACGCAAGTATAGTTCAAAAACAGCAAAGCATCAAAAATTTTATTCCAAAAAAGTAACGACGTCTGCAAAAAAGAAGATGGATGAGGCATTAATGGACATGTTTTGTTTGGACTTTCAGCCCTTCAGCATAGTTGAAGACCAGGGATTTAAAAATTTTGTAAAGGAATTAAACCCAGGCTATGTTTTACCATCGAGAAAAACTATATCCAAAAGATATATACCTGCCCTTTATGAAAAGTGCTTGACAGAAACAAAACATTTAGTATTAAACATCAGAAAAATATGTGTAACTACTGACTGTTGGACGTCAAGAAATAATGAGAGCTATATGGCAATCACAGGTCATTTTATTGATGGGAATTTTACCCAACATTCTATCCTTCTGGATTGTTCAGTATTTTCAGAGAATCACACGAGTGCAAATCTAGCGGCAGAATTACGAAGAGCAACCACTGAATGGGGCGTTGAAAGTAAAATTTTAATTGCAGTATCAGATAATGCTGCTAACATCAAAAAAGCTATATCTGAAGAACTTCGCTGGAGACATTTAGGATGCTTCGCGCATACTATTAATCTAATAGTTATGAACGGTATGAAGAACGATGAAGTGGAAACAGTTATTCATAAAGTCAAAACCATTTTTACTCACTTTAGGAGAAGTTCTACGGCGTAGGATAAATTGATGAATTATCAAAAAAATAATGGTGTAATTTCACCCAAGAAAGTTATTCATGATGTTGTTACAAGATGGAATTCAACATTCTACATGATTGTAACTCGAAGATACCATCAAAGCAACCATCGCTATATTAGACGCGCCTTTACAAACATTAAATGCTGACGAATGGTGTCTTCTGAGGGAACTCTGTAGGATTTTGAGGCCATTCGAACATGTTACAAAAGCAGTAAGTGGTGAAAAATACATGACTGCCTCTCTAGTAATAGTCTTAACTAGTGGCCTGAAAAATGTTTGTAACAAATTGATCGAAACAAATTTATCTAAAGGTGCCAAGATGGTTCTAAGTACCCTGCAAAATGAAATTGATGACCGCTTGGGGAAAATAGAGGAAAGCAATACATTGGCTGTATGCACTTTCCTTGACCCAAGGTTTAAAATGTTGGGGTTTCAAGACTCAAAAATAGCTGAGAGAATAAAGAAACTTGTAATAGGGTTGGTCAGCGAATATATCTTAGAGAAAGAGTTAATTCCTCCCAATTCCAAAGACAATACGCAAAACAAAATAGTGGAGTCCAAAAATCCGTCTCCTTCCTCCAGTAAAGATGACTTTTCTCTTTCTGTATGGGATATATTCGATTCAGTGGCTGCCACCTATAAACCCCAAGGTAGAGCGTCCTCAAAAGCTATTGTTGAGGTTCAACGTTTCTTAGAAGATGATCTATCATCTCGTGATGAAGATCCTCTACAATGGTGGTCCGAACACTCTTATAACTATGCGAATTTGGGCATTATTGTCCAAGAAAGATTTTGTGCTCTTGGTACATCGGTACCATGTGAGAGGTGTTTTTCCAATGCAGGAATGTTTTTAAATGAACGTCGATCATGTCTTTCCTCCGACAGTTTGAAATATTTGATAAGCTTACATATAAACTCAAAGTATAATAAATAGATACATTTTCTTGTGTGTTATTTTATTTCTATGTTTTTAATAATTACATGTTCGTTTCTTTTTACTATTCTATAGTTCTATGTAAATGTTTAAATAAAAATAATTATTAGTGTTACTTTATATTTTAATTTGTTAATATTTAAAGCATCTATACTAAAAATAGTTTTACGGAGTACCATCTACTGTCTGTAGTACTAAGCCTTCATGGCAAACAATTATTATTATTTTGCAATAATTGGGTCAACATTTTGCGAATTGATACATTAATATAAAACTAAATCTTTTAGAAAGAGTGAGTTTAGCTACATTTTTTCCATTTTTTCATGACTAGTAACATCATCCAATGTTTGCATACAACTTCGTTTTTCATCGGAAATTATTTTTGACATTTTTTTTTAATTTCTGTACATCTATAACGTAATAAACTTTTTTGTCACTTTTCAGAAAACTAGCTAATAGTGGTTTAAAACATTATTTATTGCATATCACCATTCATTTGCCATCGAAAATCACATCCTATATCTACATAATCGCCATTAATTGCAACGCTGTTGTCTCCGTTCATAAAACACCAAAATTTACATTACGACTTAATAGTCGGCGGCCGGTGAATCCGCAATGGTGTGATTGTGACAGACTGTATTTTTTATGTTGGCGACTCGATATCGTTCTTCATCTTCATCTGAGCTATTTTGAACTAAGGCAACAAACAGGTCGTGACTGTAACAACTTCGGAGCTGTGACTGACTGTGACAGGTCCGGAGTTGTGACAAAATCACAGGTCGTGAAATCACACCACAGCCCTACGCACGACAGTTAAATCGGTAGTCGTGAGATTTCCAGCGAGCAGGTTGCATCACGTTGGGCATTTGAGGGCGGCCACGTGGTAAATATATCTTTGAAACGCTCACATCGACAGTACCGTGGTAAGTCAAAGTGAGTCTTCGTATTTGATTTTTTTTATAGTACGCTATTTTTTTGTTAACTAGAAAATTGCACTGCATATTACTTAAATTTGAAAGTAAAATATCTGGCTAGCTCTGTAAAATTTACAAAAATGTTCAAATTTGTCAGTCCCGTAAACGTCAGTCTCGTGTAATTCAAAAACACGGGACTGACAGTCTCGCACGGAACTGACTCAAATCTCTAATTCCGCACGTAACTAGAAGCTTACACTACATTTTACTTTTAATAGAAGATAACATGTATAAATAGCTATGTAAAATTTGCAGAGACTTTCCAATTTGTCATTTCGATGGATAGGGGCTTCAAAGAAAAAATTCACACAATTTGTTTTGTTTTTTAGGAGACAATATGGCGAAAATAAAAATTTCAGAAGAGGAAAAAAAGCGCATTAAGCGAGAAAAGGAGAAAGAGCGTAGACGAAAAATTAAAGAGGATCCTGAAAGATATGCAGAGCAAAGGGAAAAGATAGACACAAATATCTTCGCTACAGGGAATCTAAAAAAAGAAAGGTTGTTGCCGAAATGTCAGAAAGGCAGCGTCGTTGTAAGCGTAAAAGTTGGAGGGAGTACACACATAATCATAGAATGCGTTTGAAACAAACACATGCAGCGGAACATAGGAAAACACAACATTTACCAGAGCTAGAAGATGAGCCAGTAGAATACATAGAGTATGATGAAAAAAGATGTAGGAAAAGTTTTTTGCAAAAAATTCGGCTAGCACGCTATAGACAAAAGGAAAAAGACAAAAAGGAAATAAATAGTCTGAAGTCAAAAGTCGAGTTTTGGAAAAAAGATATCTTCGTGAAAAGAAAAAGAAAAAAATCTTTAGTGAAATTTCTGAGGCTCCGTCAATAACGTCAGAAACACCTAATACCCGTGTAGAGCAATTCTTAAATGAGACAGTGGTTGATGAAAATAAAGTTCAACAAGTTAAAAAGCAGCTACTTTTTGGCGAGGCAATAAAGGAACAGCTATCAGAAAGCTACCGGGAGTTACGGACCAAAGAGAAGCATGTATTTCAAAACATCGTTCACGGAAGAGTAATGAAAAAATATAAGCTTGAATCAACATGTGAAAAAATATTTAAATATAGAAAAAATTCAAGACTGAAAAGCAGCAGTCAAGATCGACATAATATAAAGAGTAAAACTGCGTATTTTCAAAAAATGCAGGATATCAGAAAGAAAATCGAAAACTTTTTGCAGGAAGATATTTATAGCAGGATGTGTCCCGGAAAGAAAGATTATGTTACCAAGGGGAAAGTTACTCAACAGAAAAGAGTTTTGTTGAACACTATGAAAAACCTTTACGTCAAGTTTCTGCAAAAATACCCTAATATTAAAATAAGTTACACTTTTTTTTGTAGATGCAAACCCTACTGGATAAAATTTTTCAGTTGAGGGTAACTGAGCAAATTGGAAAAAATCTTACGTGTAATAACCACTCAGAAACGTGTCCTTTAAGAACATGCTCAGAATGTAAGACATTTAAATTGACTTATCATATAAAAGATGAAAATGGAGATCCAACCATTTCGTATTATAAATGGACCAATATAAAATATACTTTTTTAAATAAAAAAAAAATAAAAAAACTGAAGTTCGCTCAAAAATCGCAAAAACAGCTTTCCCAGTAAAATGTTCAGAAATTATAAAAATTTTTGAAGAAAATAGTCTGCTATTTTTAGCACACAAAGCTAGAATTCAACACCAATATTTAGCTATATTGGAGAAAAAAGAAAACCTGACCAATAGCGAAATTATCATACACTGTGATTTTTCAGAAAATTACTGCTTAAAGTATGCCGAAGAAGTACAAGCGTACCACTTTGGTGGTTCTCGGCAGCAAATTACTTTGCATGCAACAGTTGTCTATAGTAATCTGGAATCTGATATTAAACCAAAAATTGAAAGCTACTGCTCCGTATCTGAGTCTCTTGAACATGGCCCGGCTGGAATTTGGGCTCATTTGTGTCCCGTACTAGATTGTTACTATAACAAGGATATCAAAAAACTGCATTTTCTTAGCGACTCTCCGAGTACTCAATATCGCAATAAAAAAATGTTCTTATTTATGAAGTAGAGTATGTAACTTGGAACTATCAAGAGGCCGGACACGGAAAGGGAGCTCCGGACGGGATTGGAGGATTATGCAAAAGAATTGCAGACCGTTTAGTGGCGCAAGGCAGTGATGTGACATCATTTAGCACATTCGTTCAAGTTTTAAAAGATAACTGTCGTGGCATAACCATTTTTGAGGTTCTTCCAGCCACAGTAGAATCATTTGGGGCGTTATTTAATAGTGTTCCAGTGATGACATTTAAAGGATCGATGATGGTTCGGCAATTAGCATCCATTTGTAACTTGGAAAAGTTGTATTTTAGAAAGCTTTCTTGTTTTAATTGCAAAGAAATATGTCAACATTATCATTTGGGTGTTCAAAACTACGATGAAATAGAAAGTGAAACATCATCTGAAGACACAATAAATGACACACTACATTCTAATAACACAAGTAAAGTAGATTACAAAGACATTTATGATAGTTCCTCTGATGACGATCTACCATTGGCAAAACTAGCAAAAGAAATTGAAAATAAAAGAGATTCTTCTAAAAACCAAACATTAATACCTATACCTAATACATTTGATATACAAATCAAAAGCGGTTCCTTTAACTAGTTACAATGCAAGCCGAATCAAATAAGAAACAAAACTTCCGTTTTCTAGCATCGTGTAAAAGTGAAATTGATTTTGAAACTGGGGATATTCAAGTAACATTTCTAAAAGAATGCAGTATAGATAAGATTTCACAGTTTTTTAAGTTGGACGAACAAGATAATAGTTATATCAACCAAAATAATATTATTGAGGTTTTGCCAATGCCAACAATTATAAACAGAGGGAAGCGCAAGTACTATAAATTTTTAAACAAAATTAATGTATCAACAATTTAATATTTTATACTTTGAGCTTGTGTAGGGTCTTATACTTAGTTTTATGAACTAATGCTCCTTGCCCGTTTTACCACTTTTTTAAGAATTCAGTATTATGTTTTTTATACTTTTGGTAAGATACATTAGTTATTTTTTAAAGTTAAGATAACAACAAGCGTTAATTTTAATGATTTTTGCGAATATCGTGAGAGTGTTATATGTCAGTTTATTTTTATATACATTTAAACCAAACCTTACTTGGTACTTTTATATGTAAACTCTTTAAATACAATGTTTGTTTTTATTTGTAATTTAATAAATAAATGATTTTTGTCACTTCCATGCCAGACTGTCAGCCCCATGCTTTTACTAAATTTAAAAAAGCACTATAAATTAAAAAACAATATGCATTCTGTTAAATATATGTTTATGCGTGTTCTTAAATAAATGCATTTTTTAGAAAATAAATCATTTTTGTCAGTTGCGTGCCAGACTGTCAGTCCCATGTTTTAATTAATTTACAAAAATGGCTATACATTGAAAAAAAAACATATTTTTAAGCGTTCTTTTACGAATTTGGTTTACCTAACCAGAAATCCATTTGTAAGGCACAAATACCATTTTTGTCTCTCGTCGAACATTCTTATTAAAATCTCTTCATTTTGGGATATACACCCTTCTACATGTTTTGAGTTTTTTTACATCAGTTTAATGACTATTAACATTACATCTAGTTTTTTAAGAATTTTTTCAAATAACAGTTTGGTATGCTAATCCTAACGAACTACATAATTTTCTCATCTTATTATTATGTATCACTAGAAAACTAAATAATACATACCTGCACTTCAAACGATAATATAAGTTTATTCCAATAAACAACTTTACGATCTGCAACTATCAAAATTCGACCAAAACACATAAATACGTATGAAAAAAATCACAGAAATATATTTAACCTCTATCTGTCGAATTAACGTTCGCTCATAACCACAAAAAACAAAACTAATAACAAGGTCTAGGATGAAAAGAAGATAGAATGATGACCGATACATGAATTCCGTTAACAAATTTTAGTAAAGGTGTACTGTAATCTTTTGAGGCCTTTACGCAAGAAAAACATGGCTAACCTGTGATTTTAATCGGCCCTGGTTTCGCCTCACAATATGCGTCATCAAAACTTGTTTTCTTTCCACCATAATAGCTTGTTCCTGTGGTGATGTCTGTATTCGAAAAACTGGACATCCATGTCTACTCGGCTTAATGGACATGAACGATGTATTAGAAAGAAAAAAATTGTACAATCTTCTGTATGTGAACACTATCATTCCACTGGACATAAATATAAAAAAACCAAAGTTCTTGAGTCGGTCTCGGGATTGTATAAACGGAAAATTAGAAAATCTCTTTAAATTTATAAAGCATCCTAATAATTTTACACAGACACTGTGAAGCCTGTGAAAACAGATCGTTACACCTGGTCACGGTTCCGTGAACACACAAATATAAATAGCTGGCCTGAATTTCTCCAAGCTTATTTAGTGTTCCGATCTCGAGAAGTAAAGATATCTGAGGATGCATCGTGTAGTCGGAGGCAAACGGAAAGTGATCCCACTTTGCGGTTTATACACAAGAACCATGATTTTTTAAGTGGTTAACTTTGTTTTTATCCGTTGAGTATTAAAATTAAAAAACTTTAATATTTTCCTCTGTTCAAAAAAATTCGTTTTATTTTTAATGTTACATACACATCTGTTGACACTTACGAATATTGTCAAATTGAATTTGTGTTTCGAATATTTTGATATTATTTTACGAGCCTTTAAACTCAGTCACCTTGCTTTAATGCGAAAAAGATAAATTAAGGTCTAGAAAAGATGAAATTTAAGTATAATTTTCTTAAGTTTCGTTAAATATTTTGTTTTTTTTATATATTTAAAGGCAAATAATTATCTATATATAGAAAAAGGTATAATACAGTGAGAAAATTTCATAATACGCTTAAAGTTAAAAAAAAAATATATTAAACTTTTTTTATTCATATCTTTTTAACTGCTAAGTATGCTATATTGTCAAATTGAATTTGTGTTTTGAATATTTTGATACTATTTTACGAGCCTTTAAACTCAGTCACCTTGCTTTAATGCGAAAAAGATAAATTAAGGTCTAGAAAAGATGAAATTTAAGTATAATTTTCTTAAGTTTCGTAAAATATTTTGTTTTTTTTTATATATTTAAAGGCAAATAATTATCTATATATAGAAAAAGGTATAATAGAGTGAGAAAATTTCATAATACGCTTAAAGTTGAAAAAAAAATATATTAAACTTTTTTTATTCATATCTTTTTAACTGCTAAGTATGCTGTAATATGTTAAATATTTTATGACACCCAATATACCATAAAAGTAAGTACATACTACATTAAGGGAGAACTGCACGCAAAAAGTGAAAAACCAGCGACAAGGTCTAGTCAAGTTCAAAGTAAGATGAAAAGGTACCTACGTAGTAGAGAAAACCTCTTGCACGTCCGACCTCAAAAAATGTGTTATGTATAGGCAATTTAAATTACATTTCGTTTAAAAATAGGTTCAAAAGGGTTCACGCGCTGCAGAAATACAAAGACATGAGTAGGATTTACCATTTCAAATTTTGCAGTTACGTAGACAAAGGATCAGTCCAAGGTGGTAAAGAGCCATTTTCCGAAAAAAAAATTATATGCGACGGCATTTGCGTCAAAAAATGGTCAAACTTAACAAATCTACTTCTATTTTATAATTCTAGATTTGATTTTTTCATTAAAATTCGCATTTAGCGCCCAACTATACATATTTCCCTATTAAAATCACATTGAAGCTAATACATATCTCTTATAGTTTTAACATAATATTACAGCGGCGAAAGGCTTGCAAATGATCCATAATACTGCGTGCAGTTCCCCCTTAAAAGAAAGAGATGAAATTAGTATTTTTGTTTCAACACTTCCATTTTATTGAAGAATATTAAATTCTTTTTAAGTCCTCCGACTAACAATAAGGTTTATTTGTTTAAGCAATTCATCATTTACACAGTCCAACAAACAAACGCCTAGAGTCAAAGCAACAAAACGGGTGCGAAAGTTTTATTACCTAGAACATTACGGTCCCAAAGACTAGTGAATAATTTTCCACACTTCTAGTTGTTCTGTAGTTTTCCCGGAGCTGTATAGGAAATTTATTTTAATGGAACACAATAGGGGATCGAGCTGGATGTGCACGCAAGTTTGTTTTCTCTATTAACAAAGAAGCGCTCTTATTTCTGCAGGTGAGAGATCTCAAAGTTTGGGTAGTTTATTAGCTCAATAAATTACCAACTTTGTGGCAAAAAAATAATTTAGAAAGTAGCCCGCAATATTCTTTTGGAAAGTTTTTATCCTTCATTATTGAAACATCTTCAGAATTTGAAAATATGTGAAATGCGCACATATTAATGTAAGATTGGGTTCTTGTTATCAAGAGTATATGAATGTATGTTTGACTGCTTTGGTCTTAGAGTAAGAATTAAAGAAGAGATCACAATCTATTCATAAATCACGTTAGGGGTATGCGCCAACATGGTTCTCCTATTTTTCACATTCTATCGACCAATGTTTACGATAAAACAAGAAGTGGGGATGGCCCATGTTCAAGCGGTGGCCATTTGTTGACGAATGTCAGTGGCGGCGCGAGTTTTCACTTCCCGCATAAAGAAATATCATAAAACGTGAAAAAATCATCGTTCCGGGTATTTACACATCTTCATGTTTTTCCATTACTGTCGGTCGTTGATCTGTTCCGGTTGTAACCCTGGATTTTCTTAAAACCAAGGTACAAGATTGCTACGCTCTTCTTTAATAATTATTATTACTGTTTTATTATAAATTCACAAAAGGGTATCAAGATTACAGCTCGTGGTCAACAGAGCGTGCAATGTAGATGCCC
This sequence comes from Kuschelorhynchus macadamiae, assembly GCA_030620095.1. NCBI lineage: Eukaryota > Metazoa > Arthropoda > Insecta > Coleoptera > Curculionidae > Kuschelorhynchus > Kuschelorhynchus macadamiae. Next base: position 484,461 of record JAUTXW010003824.1, on the reverse strand, counting down.
TAGCTCAATTAACCCGGAGAGTAGGGCGTGGGAAAACTTAAGAAATCTTAAAAAAAGAGAGAGAAAAAAAAAGAAATGAGCGCCACCAATTTAGAACGGCTTAAATTGGAAAGCCCCTTGATCTTTGCGGCACTTGCTTCCTCTTGATACTTTAAAAGAAAAAGAGTGAGCTAAATAAAACACAAATATAGTAAAAAAAAATCTATTATCAGTTACGGTATAAAAGAAGAAAAAAAAATAAAATGTAAACAATAGGTGTCACCAAATCCAGCAGCAGGAAGTTCTGAGACGCTCCTAACTTCAAACTAGGCCCGTGACATGGGATTAGTCCCGAGTCTTGAAGTTAAGCCCGTGACTTAAAATTGTCTGTGACTTGCAGTTGTAATTAGCCCCTGAGTTGAAATTAGGACTGTGACTTACAGTTGGCCCCTGACTTGAAATTAGGACCGTGACTAACAGTTGGCCCCTGACTTGAAATTAGGACTGTGACTAACAGTTGGCCCCTGACTTGAACCCTATGAAAACAAAAATTTTCTAGAATTTTTCATAGTGATTCAAACTCTATAACGAAAACCCAAATACTTTTAATTAGTTCAAAAAAATCCCCAAAAGGTTTCTACTGATTAAAAATTAACTGAAGAGTCAGAAATATAATTTAATTTTAAAAATTTAGTACTACCGAGAAGTATAAAAAAATATTTAATTAATTTAAAGACACTAATCAGAACTTTTTTTAAATAAATTAAAACCGCAAGCAACTAAATAAAAAAAAATACAATTAAATAATTTAAAATGAAGTCACTAAAGATACCATCAATAAGCACAAAATACCCTGATGGGTATCGAAAATTCAGTCGAAACGTTGTCAATAAATCCAACAAATCCACAAATACAAACTAAGAGGACCGGAAAGGAAAATTCTAAAAATTTACTTTATCAAATACAATCTCAATAACCAGCGTTAACACTAAAATAAATACAAGGTTTCGACTGAATCCGAATGATTTAAATTAGAAATAAATAATAAAGTAGAAATAATTCTAATACTTAAAAAAATTTAGGCCCTGATGATGACCTAAAATTAATCGAAACGTTGGGTAAGAAAAATATAAGCCCATTATTATAACTGACTCCAATAACTAAATTCAATTTACAATAAATAAATTTGTAACAAAATCGATTACTATAACAATTTCGCGTATAAAATAAATAGAAAATTTAAACTGACCTCGGCCAATTTAAATAAAAATGTGAATAAAATAAAAAAGCAAAATCTTAAGAAAAGATGGTATGTATAAACCTGAAGAATAGCAAATATTTAAGCGAAACGTTGTGAGAATACTTACAAAAAATATAGATATAATAAGGCAGCAATATGAAAAATCAAAAGGCACAAATATATTTAAATTTTAATATAACCAGCTTAAAAAAAAAGGGTTTTATTTAACTAATTATTTTCCAGCGGCAAATCAAAATGCAAAAAAAATACCATAAACTAAAAGAAAAGCAATTTACGTCATACTTAATTGTTACTGAAAACCTCTGCAAGCCATTTATTAATCAGTTTATTATCTATTAAAAAGAACGAATGCAGTAATCAAATCACACTATGCAAGCTGCTTAAATAATGTGGTTTTATTTTAAAATAAAATAGAGCCAATTTAGGATCCACAAAATATGGTTAATCCTATGAATTCGTTACACTTGCATTTAATTTTTAAGATTTAAAAAAAAATATATATAAAAACTAGCTCCTGCTGCATCAAAAAAAAATCGTCTCACCCGATTAAAAGTTAATTCCAAAAAAAAAATGAGAAAAGTTACCAAATTACGAAAAGCAAAATTTAAGAAAAAAAAAAGATACCCTTTTCAGGATAAATGATATTAAAGCAAATTACCTATCCAATAGGGTCACTTAGTTCTAGTCAAAAAGTGGTTTCACGTGCCAAGTACAAGGGCATGGAAAATGGCGGTCTGGTCCAATCTTCAGGTCAAATCCTCTCTTAGAGAGATTTTCTAGCACGAAAAATAACACTCACAGTGCAAACTATAATGTGCCCGAAAAACTAATGCGGTGTTGAGGAAAAATCCCGCTAACGGATTTCCAAGATTTTCCTGGATTGTTTCCTCAGACCCGCGCTGAAGACCTGTGGTTTATCTGCAGGTGACCAGAAAAGTGAAAAATGTGTTCCCAGCTTCCTTTCCATCTAGAACTTTGGTTAACTAAGGTGGCGGAATACCATTGGCTAGAGTATGTCAGGTGCTAACAACCTTGCCAAAAGAGCACATAGACGGAATAAAACAAGGATATGATTAACATGTTAGACAAGAAAAACGACTCTCCATTGGTTGAGAAAGATACAGGAAATAATGCAGGAATACACTTGGCAACAGCGAAAAAGAAGCCTGCGCTCTGGATATGAGGAAATACCGGATAGGGTTCCGAGAATAAGTTAATATGGAAGTCTTAGCCGAATAGATCCGAAAAGTTCCGAGACGACGCAATAATAACATTAACAGAAACAACTAACCTGAAATTTAAAAGCAACGCCAAGGCGAAATGGAAATGTAAATAAACAAATAATATTTAATCAATTACTCTAGTACTAATGGAAAAGGACCACTCAGAAAAGTCAAATATTAGTCCGGAGTAGAGTACCAAAGAGTCAAAAAAAAATGATGTGCTAATGCAGGAGTAGTTAAATGTCATAAAAATGAAACGTAAGTTGAGTTTAATTTAATAGAATTTTCCCAACTGTATAAACTCATTATTTAACCATAAAATAGGAATTTATTCACACAATTATTAACTATTTTAGGAAATGCATCAGACGCAGACGTAACGAAATTTCAGTTTATATTAGGCTCCAAGTAATTATGCAACTATGGACAAAACAAAAGTCGATCTGAATTTCGGAACATCAAACATTGATAAGAAGGCTGTAGTTTATATAGTCTCAGAAAAAAAAGGTAAGAATATTAATATTGAATCGAGAAATACCTTTGGTTTATTTATGTCTAACTTAAATGAAAATACCTTTATATGTTACATATTCACAGCAAAAGGAAACACGAATAATAAAATGTAGATTTAAGAGAAAGTATGAAGTGGTGTATATATAGTATCTATAGTCTAAAAATAATCCTATGTATATCTGAAAAGAAATATTTATCAAGGCAACCTTTTTTTTAATACAAGTATTTACAGTTCAATATTAATACATAATATCGACTTTATATCAAAGAATTTATTGGGGTACTAATGATTTGGTTTTTTTTTTACAGCGACAGAAGAGTTATACAAAATATACGCTCGAATCTAAAAATGCAGCATATCTAGCCAAGGAAAACGAAAATCCCAAGACTTGTATAAAGGACTCGAAAACAGGTTTTCAAAATTAATAAAATTTAATTTATAACTACTCTGTAAAATATATGGGAAATAAATGGTTTGTCTAAAGTGCAATTTGAAGTTTTTCTTATACAGTATATAATTATTAAATTCGGCAAAATTAAATAAATCCAACAATTATATTTGAACTGATTTTTTTTTGGCGAGATCTATGAACGAACGCTAAACTTATACCATTTACTGAAAATTATCCCTTTATAACTTGAGTTCAGATATAGGTACAAAATTAACTACTTATCGAGAGGTGACACTGTGTGTACCGAAATTTGCTGCAAAAGGTGTTGAATTTATATTTCGCTTAAATATGAACAATGTAACCGCTTCTAATAAGAAAACTACTATAATCTAAGGTATCAAACCAACAAGGCGTACATATTAATCACTAAACTTAATACTAAAGTAGTAGATTATAATATTAAATTAATCATACAATGAAATGCACTTATAACAAAATTAAACTGTTAAATGAAATGCACTTATAACAAAATTAAACTGTTACACGGTATAGCTAAAAAATCCACTTACTCGATTAACTTTAATTTTATTTAATTTTCCCCAAAAATTACGTCTGGTACAAAAAAATATTGGTATGAATTCAATATGGGGAAACAAAATGACGACCTGTTAAAATATTTGATGTACGAAAATGAAGAAATGGGCCATGCTTCATTATCGTTGACAAAAGGAAGGATTCTTACCTATTCCTTAATGAGGCAAAGAGGTACTTTTATAAATATCAAAGAAATAATCGTTCCCTATTTCACTATTAAAATCAAACCAATAAGTTAGGTAAGTTGAAAAGAAATTAATTATTTATATATTATTAAACTTTAGTTTCTAGTTATGTTTGCCTGATGTCACTGTCATTTTGTAATTGTGACATTTGGAAAAATTATTTGTTGAGTTATTAAAAATGTCATCTTAAACCTGTAACTGTCAAGTTAGACCTTGTTTATTTAATTTAAACTTCTTTAATGAATACTATTGTAAGAGTTTTAAACTATAACCAACGCTTTTAATGCGGTTTCCTGCTCGTCTGATTGTATGTTTGCATGTCTGGTTCAAATCTTGTAACTTCCATTACCGATTATTTTCAAATTTGACATGCATAAACTTTCGGATATAAAAAATCCGATTTTTTTTAGTCAACGTTTAGAAATCGGACGGATGATTTTAAAATTTGTGGGGATTGTTTAAAAATGCACAACAAGAATCAAAATGGTGGAGCGAATATAGCCAACGAATTTTGTCATTTGTACAGATTCGGCTGAAATATATATATATATATATATATATCTAGAAGTATTTAAGAATGTAAGTTATGAAATTTTAGTCAATATTTGAGAAAAAATGGCGGCACCAACATAGCACACTAATTTCAAAATATTTGCAGATTTGATTAAAATCTGTTAATTAACGTTTAGAAATCAGACGGATGATTTTAAAATTTGTGGGGATTGTTTAAAAATGCACAACAAAAATCAAAATGGTGGAGCGAGTATAACCAACGAATTTTGTCATTTGTACAGATTCGGCTGAAATATATATATCTAGAAGTATTTAAGAATGTAAGTTATGAAATTTTAGTCAATATTTGAGAATTAAAAATGGCGGCACCAACATAGCACACTAATTTCAAAATGTTTGCAGATTTGATTAAAATTCGGCATTTAGGGGTATTTAACACTGCACATGGTGAATTTTTGTCAACATTTTAAAAATTCAAGATTGCAGTGCCAACATGGCGGCGAAATTTTAACATTTGTACAGATTTGAGAATACATATCAAATATTTTTAGTAAATATTTAAAAAATGATAGGAATGCTTAGATTGCGAGCGAATTTTAACATTTATACAGATTTGATTAAAAATCGGTATTAAGTGTGCTATTTATACATTTTTAGTAATAAATATTCAAAATGGGGATGTCATCAATCAGTCAATCCGATAAGTACCTTTTTCAGATATTTTTAAACATTTAATTAGGCCAACGTTTTGTTCCCCCATTTTGAATTTGTCTCAACATTTTTACCATTTCATCCTTATATAATATTTAATTTTTGAGCAAAATTTGAACATAATCGATGCAGTAGTTTTCTGCCTCGACTTTTATAACATTTTATTAGGGCGTATTTTTCTGCAAAATTAGGATAAAATGGATAAGCAGTTTTTAGTAATATTTTTTTAACATTTCAGTATTTTGTTCAGCCGTATTGGATTTTTACCAAAATGTTACCACGTCATCATCAGATGACCTTTAATTTTTAGCCAAAACTTAAAGTAAATAGGACAAGCAGTTCTTGAGCTTTGTTGCGGACAGACATACAGACTAATCGACGGAACTGAGAAAACATGTTTTTTTGCAACTAGAATACTTTCCTCTTGCGAGTAAAGTAAAAAAAGCGAGCGCTATAAGTTAAGAATAGAATAGTCAATGTTAATAGCTAAAATTTAAAAAATAAAAGATTTTTTTTTAATATTTAATATCCTAAATCTTAAATTCTAACCAGTTTAGAACATGTTTACGAACACATTTTTTACTTTCAATGCCCAAAGAGTCACCATTTAAATTCCTTTACCTTACACAAAATTGGCCCAACTCAAGTGGAAATTAAAAAAAGACTCGAAATCATCCGAAACTTTTTTTATTATTTCCCCAGATTTCATCCAAAATCTAGTGATTTTCGAACTCGCAATACGTTTTTTTGAGCGTGAGGCGACTTTTGACTATTTTAATATAGTATAGATATATTCTATAATTATTATAATTCTCTGATGGGAAAAACTATTGTAATCGTCAAAAAAATCACCTCAGAATCTTTCTTGTATCATTTTGCTTCTAAGGATTATCACATGACCTGCGACGAAATAAACGTTCTATTATACTAAACCGGATTGGTCAATACGTCATGTGACCATTAGACATGTCTCCTGGAAAAGGACATCTTGCTGTTTACTTCGTGATTAAAAGAAAATTCCAAACTGAAACAGCCATTTTTTTACAAACTCATATTGCCGCACCATAGTTAGGTCAACTAAAGCTCCTAGTTTCGCAATGTCCAAGATAAAGTAAATAAAACCTCTTTATTAAATTTTTAAAAAAATCAATGTTCTTCTAATGTCACCGCACCTTTAGAACACTGCTTCTTGAAGTAAGACAACATATAATTAGAAGATTTGAACCATATCAACAAATACGCAATAATACATTAAAACACATGCAGTAGTGTCGCTAAGAAAGCTTGGTATCTAATAAAATATTTTTTAACAAATTAATTTCTTTAATGTTAAAATTTATTGTAGTTCCACAACCCGCTATTGGTTTTTAAGCCACGCCGGTCACATGTCCCTGTAACAATCTGTACTGTAGCCTATTATACTTTTTTAATATAAGGAGCCGTTGTCAATGAAAGTGCGATGGTCTAATAGCACAGTAAGATGTTCTAATACGTGGAGTTGTCGATCGGGTTTGCCATATTTAACTAAAACTCTTGTTACTGGTGTAATCTGATCTTAGGCTTTGGGTATTTTAGTTTGTATTTTACTATTTTGCAATAAAAGTAATTTCTTTATAATGCTTAGAAACTAATACTGGAAAAACATTACTATTCTTTATATGAAAATTTTATTGCATCATGTTTAAACATATTCACCGTAACATAAATTGGTATATATACTGGTGTTGCTGGCTAGGCTTGGCATCGTCGTACGATCGACCTTATACCTGTGAGGTAATCTTCGCAGTGGCTAAATATGTAAATAAAGAACTTTATTTTTATTCTTACTCTAAGGCATTGCTTACGCAAACATGTTCATTACTTTATCTACGACCGTGAGTTAAAAAGCTCTGAACCCCGCATTTTGCGTGAGTTAAGAGCTTCATTACCGCACTCCTTTTTATTACCGCACGTATTTTCACTGATTCATTATTTTTTAATTATTAATTAAAAATTATTTTATTAAAAACTATAAAACATGAAAAATTATTTATAATAAATATTAATTGTACAATCTTTAAAATAAATTCCTGACGAAACAAACACGTTTGCTAAATTTGTAGTCAATACATTGTTTTTATTATTTAAACTGGTCGTCTGATGGCTTTGTTTAATTTTTTTTCGGGTCTCGTCCAAAGTTTCTCCCGTTTCACCCAGAATTTTGGATGCTATTTTTTTTTTATTTTCTGCAGAATTTTCAAGGTAGCTTTCCGCAACTGTACTGGATCCCCAGCCACCATGTTCATTAAATTTCTTGCATGGAAACATTCTTCTGTAGACTGAAGTAAATACTGGAATTTACCATCTAAATTTATTTGGGAACTTCTTCGATTTTCTTAATTTGTCCCCAAACACTTAACCAAATTTTGAGATTTCTGTCAAAAATTGGTTTTCGCTGTCCTTAACAAGTCCAGGTATATGTCTATTTTTATATACGAGCACAGTCGCATATGTATTGGACCCAGGGCATATTTAAAATAATTTTATTTTTGTCACCTAGTATTTACTGCATGTAACATAACTTCAACAAATGCAACTACGTTTATTTGATAGTATGTGGTATTAACAATTAATTAACAATATCGCATATCTATATCACTAACAATAATAATGATTAGAAAAATATATTTTTGTTAGGCTTGGAGCATATTAATTGGGCCATAAACGCATGCACTCAGATAAAACCGCGTGATTACTTAGTGACATCTGATACAAAATTTATTAAGGTAAATATCTAATCGAGTGGGCTTTAAAAATAATTGAAAACAAAGATGACATTAATATTTGAGTCTTTGAAACTGTTTAGTTGTCAAAATGGTTCGCGGAAAAGCACTCTCTATGATATGGGAAATTCCATTATTAGTGCCCACAAAAATGGTCTCTCTGGACACGGTATTGCAAAAAATCTAAACATTTCTCAAGGGACAATAAGAAATATTATTTTCCAATTCAAAAAAAGCGGAAATGTTCGGTTTAAAGCGAAGTCTGGACGTTCTTCGTAAAGTACAGAAAGAGATAAGCGGGCTCTCCGTTCACTAATTAAACAAGATCGTCGAGCTTCATCACGGGAGTTAGCTGTAAAATGGGTAGATGCAATTGGTAAACGCATTTCAAAAGACATCTGATTGAGAAATATGAAGAAAATGAAATATCGCTTCTACAAAGTAAGTTTATAGCAAAATAAAAAAAAATTAAATGTTTTCATTTTAGGCCAAGGAAAAGCCGCTTTTGTCGTAAAAACAAAAAAGAAATCGACTTTTGTGGGCAAAGGAGCAAAAAAGCTGGTCACAACGTCAGTGGGATTCTGTTATATGGAGCGACGAGTCTAAATTTGAAATATGTGTTATGATTTACGAATTCGAATTATCCGAACGCAAGGGGAGGAATATCATAAAGACTGCCTCAAGAAAAAAGTTAAATTTCCAGCCTCCATCATGGTATGGGGAAGTATGTGTTCACAAGGGGTTTGTCGTCTTCTTTTTATTAATGATACCGTCAATGCTGTAAAGTATAAGTCAATTTTACAAGAAGAACTAATTACTTCTTTTGAGGAGATTCAGTTGCTAGAGGGAGGATTCATATTCCAGCAAGACGGCGCAGCATGCCATACCGCCAAAACCATAACATTATGGCTGCAAGAAATGAATATTCCTGTTTTAAAATGGCCATCTAGTATCCCCGACTTACCGCCTATCGAAACACTGTGGCATCAAATAAAAAAGCTCTACGAACCAGTCCTGTCCGCACCATTCCCGAATTAAAGGACAAAATTCTGGAAATCTGGGATAACTTCCAACCAAAATTTTTGTAAAACATTAGTAGACACCATGCAAGCAAGACTTGATGCAGTTTTAAAACAAAAAGGTGACTGTAATCAGTTGTAACAGTGGCAAATTATTCAAATTTTTATGGTCCAATTAATATGCGACAAGCCTAACAAAAATATTTTTTTATAATCATTATTATTGTTAGTGATATAGATAAGGAATATGGTTGATTAATTATTAATACCACATACTATCAAATAAACGTAGTTGTATTTGTTGAATTTATGTTATGTACAATAAATACTAGGTAACAAAAATAAATATCTCTTACTAATTCCTTTGCTCCAATACATATGCGACTAGGCTCGAACACAAGACATTTTACGTTTATATTTTATTATGTTCTCTTTATAATGTCGTACCCCGCTCAATTCCTTTTCCATATCTTCCCAATTCACCTTCACTTCAAATTCCTCGAAAACACACATACCGTGTTCTTTATTTTCTATTTGCCTCAGTATTTCTTCTCCTTCACATATTCCTGCAGGTGAGGCAACATTGTCCTTCCTTATGATTTTTTTATCAATCTGATGAGCCTCCATTGTCTCGGTCCCCATAATTGAAAACTTAAAAACTTTTTTTGACAAGTATTATTTTGTATTGATTTCTGTTATCATAGCAATAACAATAATTAAAATAGATCTGTTATTATTACTACTAGCAGGTCTACCTGTTCTAAGTAATCTCCAGAACAGTAGAAGCGTTGTTAAAAACCGGCAGTGGCGGCTCCTCCATTAGGTCATATGGTCAATGACCCCCCAATAAATATTTCCAAACAGAAAATATTAAATAATTTATATTGTTTTAATTTCCTTTAAATTCATGTTGATCGTCGTCGATCGTTGATGTCGCACTATCGATGCCTCGCACAGCGTCTCCGAAGATTTCGTTTCGTTGGATCACGAGGCTAGCGGCTCGCGATCTCCTCGTGGTTATAAAGGGAGGCGAGTTTTTCCAGAGTGTTCCCGATTGAATTTGCATAGGGGCGCATAGGTAAGATACGGCTTCCGTTGGCAAATTTTGGGTCAACCGCCGCGCCGAGGAAACTTACACATTTTTGTCAGTTGATGCGTTTAATGTGAAATTTCGGCACATCCAATATAAAAATAAATTAGTAGATCAACTCTTTGTTTAAGTATACGTACATTTCGAGAAGCATACATTTTCCCATTTCAAATGCATTTTTGCATTTGTCTCTTGTTAATTTAAATACCGTTTATTTAAATGAGTTTATAACTACCTCTGTATACATCAAAGTGTTTTGCATTAATTTGCTTTGCATTTGATACTATTTCATTTTATAATTTTCTACTTTCTGCTTTCGCATTTGAAATTCCTTTGAACTATACTCAACAGTTTAATAAATAATTATTTCGTAATGTCGTACTTAATATATTTATTTTAAGGCATTATTAGTGTATACTATTGTACATATGTATATTTACATATGTTTATGCTTGTTGTAGTTATATTGTTCGGGATGAGTCCTAGTATGCATCTTAATTTTGTTAAAATGTAAAATATCAATCCCTAATTTATGAGCAAAAATGGTTACATAAATTGTGTTAAACACAGAAACGTTTGTAAAAAAATCGATTACCTTCCTTTACCTGGATCTTCCCTCGTTATATTTTTTTGCCATTTGTTAGGAATAGTGAAGCGTGACCTAATTCCAATTTACTTCAGTACATAGTCACAGTATAATATGTGTTATATATAGTATCTTTTCAAACATTTTTATTGGGCGCTATTTTGTTCCATCTGGCAAAATATTGGATTCCTACCAATATTATACCAGTTCCTTTCTATCTATATCACACTTGACTTTTGGGCATAATTGAAAATAAATTCAATAAGTAGTTTTTACATTGACACATAGCGCCATTTTCTTACGTCATGTTGAATACTTACCAGTTTATCCCTATATACCATTCAATTGTTCTGCAAAATTTAAAGTCAAATGAACAAGATTATTTTACGTTGATTTTATAAAAAAAAATTATTTTTCCGCCATTTTGTTTCGCCATCTTGGATTCGTACCAAAATTTTACCAGTGGATTCCAACATAATACTTTAATATGTGTACAAAATTTTAGATAAATTAGATAAGTAGTTTTTTAATATTTGTTTTTAACACAAGGCCGTCATTTTCTTTCGCCATATTGGATTTTTACCAAAAAAGTAATTTTTTATAAAAATTTGATATCAATCGGCTAAGTATTATTTAAGCTATGCCGCGAACTGACAGGCAGACAGAGCGACGGAAGAATTCACGTTTAAAGTAGTGACGTCACCGGCTTAACGGTTCAATAAATGGTCTTAGGGTTGCCAGATTAGGGGATTTTCCCCAAAAATTAGGGGATTTTCCCCAAAAATTAGGGGATTTTTATTTCTTCGGGGGATTTTTTTTCTTCGGGGGATTTTTTTCTTCGGGGGATTTTTTGGGGAAATTTTTTTCTGGGGAAAAATATTTACCCTGGAGAAAAGAATTTTTGATCTGACACATCTTGCAAATTTAATCAAATACATAAAACTCTAAAATCGCCTTAAAAATTAAAAAAATATATTATACTAGTTTGTGTTGCCATCTATTATCGAATAAAAATATTATGATCAAATTACCTTTCATGTATATTATTACCAAGCTCAAAAATTCGAAAAATATTCCTAAAGGTCTAAAAAACTAAAAATATAAATCTGTACGCAAGTTAGGGTTGCCAACTGTCCTGTATTTGAAAAGACGTCCTGGATTTTGGTTGATTTTACCGTATTTGTCCTTCGTTCTTCTGATTCCGGAGAAGGACGTATTTTGGGGTCTGGTACTATTTAATACATCTTGATTTTTTACCTTTTTTGGTTTTGTTAGGAAGCTTACCTTAAATTTACTATATTTAAGCAAAAAAATACGTGGATGAAGCGTTTTTTTATTAAAAAAAATCACAAAACTTTCCATAAATATCCAAGAAACTTCAGAAATTTCACTGCTTTTCCAATGCAAAACTGTCAATTATGAAGTGTTTGACAAAATACAGATTCTAAATTATATGCACTGTTGCCAAACTTACTTAGTTTTTTTTCTTAAATATACAACAGATAGTATTCCTAAATTTAAACAAAACGGTTTATTAACAAACCTAACCCGGTATGAACCACAGGACCCTAAATCGCTATCGTCAATCACGGTACTTTAGAGTGCGCGCATATTTCAGATATGATTTTAGCATGTGATTTTATGGCTTTAATCACGGTTTTATCGACCAACTTGGGCTAACCTAACGCTAACGGAACACATCCACCTAACAGTATAAGTTTTGTTAAAAAAAAAACCTTGTTTGAATGTAGACCCCGAATTTTGTTGGTACGCTAACGCGCGCTTTCATTACAGCGACCCTAACCAATACTAACCTAACTTAATCCGTATTTTTGTTAATTATAAGTCAAAAAATACTAAAATAACGATAATAAAACCAAATAAATGTTCAATTTCCCTTCTGACACAATATGTGTAGAACTGGTTGCCTACTTAATGGAAACTGACCCTAAATATTTTTGCTTTAATGATAATTTCTTTCCACTCTGACTTGCACCAACCCATCTATATAAAAAAAATATTACTGGCACATCAAAGAATATAACAAAATTTACTTTGGCAACAGCGCTTACCGGCTGACTAAATGTCATGCAGTTAAGTTATAGAGATGACGAAAATCAGTATTTTGTTGTAACAGGTACGTCCTGTTCCTGTTCCAAGTCCATACTTGTTACAGATACCTGTGACAAAATACTTTTCCCGGCTTGGAGGCTCGAGTCGTTGAAACCGTGACTAAACGGCGGTTTCGAGTACCGCAGCTCGCGGCACGTTGATTATGATTATATATGTCATCAAAACACTAATTATTCGAAAAAAGTAAATGAACAAATTGGCTCACATTTTTACAAATTTCGTTTTTAAGCTTATAAATTTATAAATTTCCTTTATATTTAAAACGACCTTGGTATTTTTGTCATAAAACTCGCTTTGTCATTTATTATTTTTAATCTTTTTTGTGCTAAATATTTTAAGATTCACCTATTAAAACTATCAAATCTAAAATATGTTAATATGTTCGCCTGATTTGCGAATAATCTAATTCGTAGATTTCTTATTTCTACTTACGATATCGTTCCTTTTGTAGGAAAAATACTAGTCATATAGAAATACTGGTTTAGCGGAGCAGGAGCAGAATAGAATAAAATACCTGTGACAAGCGTTTCAGTCACAGCGAATATACTTGGTAATATATACAGTAGTAATGCAGTTGTTATAATTCAGTTTATTTCGTTGTTTAAAAACTGAGTGTGTTAAAGAAAGACACACAGAAGCCGACCGATTCAACTGTAAATAAAACATTATGGGTGGGGCTTTTTCCACGCTGCCGTCCGACGGCCCGCCGACAAAAGCCGAAGCCCGAAGAGCTTTTTCGTTCGATGGATAACGCGATAACCGATATGTTTGAGATCCAATACCTTTTACAAACTGTTCTTAGCTCGTACTTGTGACAAAATACCTGTGACGAGTATTTCTTAACAACTCTATTAAGTTAGCAAAGTTTAGATACAAAACAAACTTCATTTGTTAGATATTATGTTAGAGAATTATTCATATTCGTAATTAAAAAAAAAAACATTTCTGATTTAATAAATATCTACTAGAAATAAACAAATCTTTCAAAATACACATATATTAACTTAGAACAACAGTCACATGCATAAAATGTAACGGAATTTCAAATAAAATGTGTTAAAAGTGCCGTAGTGCGACTTGACAAATCAATTCTAATTTGTATTATTTCGTGAAAAATTGTAATGCATATACGCTTTTTTTTGCTTAAATGTAGTACATTTGAGGTAAGCTTCCTAATAAAACTCAAAAAAGGTCAAAAATCGAGATGTATTAAATCGTACCAGAACCCACATTTTGTCCTGAATCTTGACAATTTTTATTTTTTTCTGAAACAACACATAGTGGAGTAAAAAACGGGGCATAAGTCGCTTCCTTCTCGATTTTTTATTGCTTTAGAACACACCGGTATATACCTCATTTTATTAAATGGATCATTATACATATGAAATCACAAGTATTTTTTGCGGTCTCGACTTTTTTTATTTACAAAAAACTGGAAAAATTATTAATTAGGTAAGAATTAAGGTAAGAATATATTACAGGGGAAATATAAAAAAACACGATTTTAAAAAAAATTAAATTTTCACAGTGTTAAAAAAGGCTAACAATACCCAATAGGTTTGATCGTGTTCTAAACTCATTAAAAAAAACGACACAAAATTACCCATTATTTACTCCACTATAACCAAAATTTTAAATTACGCGCATTTTAAAAAATCGTAGCACCTAAAGTATGAAAGCTACACTAACTATTTTGCTACTAAAAACGTTTTTAATATTTTGTCTACATTTGATTCTCTGCATGTTATATAAAATTTCCAAAAACAAAAATTTTTTTCGATTAGTGAAAACTTGTTTACATAATTTTTAAAGTTTCAAGTTGATCGATGTTTTAGCCATATTTAGAATAAATAACAGCTATCATGTTTTACATGGGAAGAAGCGCCAAAATGTCTGCTTTAAGTAAAAAAAAAATAGTCTCGATAGCTTAATTATAATAACATAAGAAAACACAATTTAAAAAAAATAATTTTTCCAGTTTTTTGTAAATAAAAAAAGTCGAGACCGCAAAAATAAAGTAATATTTTGTGATTTCGTATGTACAATGATCCATTTAATAAAATGAGGTATATATCGGTGTGCTCTAACGCAAAAAAATATAAAGCCTCATATGGAAGATGTAAAAGTGCACCTTTGAAAATCAGAGCTTCTTGACATTATTATTATTTATATATTATATATGATGTTTTTAGTAATCGTTGAATAGGAAGAGGCCTACCTGTTTTAGGCCTCCATACATGTTTTTGCGAGTTTAAATTTTTATAACAAAGTAGGAATTTATAGAGTTTCGGCTCCAAAGAGCGGCAGCACAGGGGACACCGTTAAACCCATAACACGAAAATGCGTACAAAAGACCGAAAAGCATTTAACGCTAAAGACACAAAAATGTATAAAAATAACTGAGAAAATTATTTCAAAAGTTGCCTTAATGCATCACGTCTCAGTCAGGTTTGTCAAAATGCATCAACATTAGATCATAGACAATCATCGGTCAGGCTAAGGGTTATTTAGTGCATCGAAAACCCAATTTGAATGGACGACGGACTCAGCAGATACCCGTCTGCAAACAAATATTAGGATTCAGGTCCTGGCCAACGTTTTCGTTTATATAATGTAACGCCTAAAGAGACTGTATGCCGCGTAGAGCTTAGTCAAATATTGACATAATTTTAAATTCCTTGCAATGTGCAAGACCGTTCAGTTGAAAAGCGCATAGTTTGCATTTCCTACTTATTTATCAGATGGTAAGTCTCGTTTTGTTTTTGTTTTGCGATGTTTACTTACTTTAATAAATTTCGTTTAATAAATTTTGTCATGCGTTGTTAACTTTTTTAAAACTGTATTTGAATTCAATATTGTATCAAAAAACAATGTAGTACATATGCCGCATGCCACATGTGTTATAAAATTACTTTTGGTTTAATTTTAGCTCTGAGTTTTTTACCTGTGTCTGGGCCTTTTGCCCCCCCCCCCTCCTCTGTACCTCTGAGTAAATTTGAATAGCATTAAAATGATTTATTTTCACAGTTCAGTAACTTATTTCTTATCTAATTAAATTAAACTATTTGTAAAATATTCTAAAAGAAAGAAACTTAAAATTAGGGCTGTATTATATGTGGTTTTACTTTAGTACATCGTCAAACTTCAGCTTGTTTTTCTTTATATAATTATAAGACTAAAAGTTCATATAAGCATGTGTCCGTAACGCCTTCGTTATCAAGATACAGGGTGTTGCGGTTTTATCTCGGTTCCAGAAACTGTTGCGGACCCACGTTTATATGAACTTTTAGTCTTGAAATTATGTAAGGAATAACACCCTGAAGTTTGTCGACGCACTTAAATAATAAACTGTATATTCCGACATTCGTAAGTCTACGAAGGGAATAAAATTAACTTTCACAAAATACTATCAGTGTTGCCAGAGCTTTCGAAAAATTGTACCAAATCCAGCTTAAAATTGTACCAGTTTTTAATCGATTGTACAGAAATAAATTTTGTATGTAATAGGGTTGCCAGATTAGCAAAACCGGGAGGCTAGTTCCTTCGATAGGAACGATAAAGTCCTCCAAAAAATAAACTGAGGAGCAAAAAAAGAAAGTAATCTCATCTTATTGGATCCAACAGACCTACCTAGCCTAGCCACTTGTGCAGTCACCCAGGTGTACCTTTAAGTGCGTTTAATTTATTTTGAAAGTTTTCGTGCCTTGGTCCTGATCGATATTTAATATTGTAAAAATGTACCAGAAATATTCGAAATGTACTCTTGTACAGACGGGATTCAAATGTACCAGATCTGTACAATTGTACCAACTCTGCCAACGTTGAACGCTATGTTAAAATAATAGTTTTATAAGACAACTAGGTTAGACTATAAGTAGAAGGCGCATTTTTTAAAGGGCGAGTGAGACTAAAAGTATTATGAAACTTAACAGCAGCTAATACTTTACTACATAATGTAAATGCCGGAGTACAACGTTGAGAGGCACGGAAATTTTAGAAAATGCTTATTCTCCCATCACATATTTTAAAAATGAAAAGTTTCATGCGTAAAACACTAACGGTGGTAAGGTAAGGACGGAATAAACTATGTTACAAGTAAGTAACGTTTAAGGGAAAACTGTGAAAAATGTGAAAAATATGAGTAGGTTGAAACCTTGACCACATGACTCATGAGAGATCCGTAAGAACTATTAAAAGTACATATGTTCAAAATAAATAAAAAAACAGGATTGTAAGAACCCAACAAGACTTTCCTGAACCTAAAAATACAAAATCATCTATCCCACGAATCAGTCAAAACAGACATAATATATATATATATATATATATATATATATATATATATATATATATATATATATATATATATATATA
Source organism: Kuschelorhynchus macadamiae (assembly GCA_030620095.1). Lineage (NCBI taxonomy): Eukaryota > Metazoa > Arthropoda > Insecta > Coleoptera > Curculionidae > Kuschelorhynchus > Kuschelorhynchus macadamiae. Next base: position 467,126 of record JAUTXW010003824.1, on the reverse strand, counting down.
TATATATATATATATATATATATATATATATATATATATATATATATATATATATATATATATATATATATATATATATATATATATATATATATATATATATATATATATAGAAATTGTAATATTTGAGTCCCGCTCACTAGATCAAAACAAGTGGAGACTCCTTAATGTCTATACAATTTGATCTGGAGGAGAAAGACAAAATTTAATGAAAAAACTTAAAACTTCAGCAACAGAATTTATATTAATAAATAGTTACCTAAGACCCTTGAGCTCCAGGAGATACCACCACCCGGAAACCATGGAAACATGGATTTTGATAGATAACACAAACTGAATTTATTGCAGTAGAACATACTTAGCGGCAAGGAAAACTATTTAAAAAAGTGTCAACAGTGCTGCATATTAGGGATGGCCAGGATCGATTCGATTATGAATTGAATCGATCCTTTTAAACTGATGCATCGGAGGAATCGAATCGATTCGACTAATCGATTCTTTTACCCAAAAAATCGAATGGATAAACAATACGTCTACTTAACCATAATACCATAAAACTTTTAACACAGTAATAGTTTATTAAATTTTTTATACTGCAACATAAAAAACATAAAAATTGCCTTCGGTGTAAACGCACCACAAATATTTACGTTATGTCGTGGTTTACCTTACGCGTACGAGATGGCAGTGTCCGCGTCACGCGCCGATCCGGGGAATCACTCGTTCTAGTGAAAATTGGAAACATTTAATTATTCTTTTTTGCGGTTTGCATGCTCTCAATATTCGCATTTATTTATTTCTTGGGCGGTTTTAGAGAGTTTGTGACAAATATACAATATACCTTGTGAGCTCGAAATATTGTTAACTGTATCTGATCAGTATAATATGCCTCCAAAAACAAATAGTGTTTGGAAACATTTTTTGTGTGATGATGGTGACAATAATAAATCTGCTCGTTGCAGACATTGTAATACCACAGTAAAGTATTCAGGCAATACAACAAATCTTATAAATCATCTAAAGCGAAAACGGGGAATAAAAATAACTACAGCTTCGGGGACAACATCCGTTCTGTAAGTTAATGTACATTTATTTTAAATTTACAAAACAAACTGATTATTTGTTTTTTATTTTTGTTTAGATCTGACCGAGGCTCTGACTGTGGTTCAGGCAGTTTAAAAGAAACAGTCATAGGCATAGATGCAACGCCATCGACATCTAAAGTGGAAACAATTAAAACTTTTTTTCTTAACCCGGAATCTAGTGGTAAAAATAGCAGCAGTACATTAGAGACCATTCCAAGAAAACAATCAGTGGAAGAGGAGGTAACTTCAGTTTAAGGTTCGTCATCATCTTCTTTAGACCTAGGTATAGGTGCGCCAAAAAAAAAATTAAAACTTTTACCAATTAATGAAATTTTTTGTAGAATTAAGTCTTTTGAACAGGGATGGCAAAAGCACAATAACGTAACCGATGGATTATTGTATATGATCGCAAAAGATGCATTACCTTTTTCTACTGTTGAAAAAGAGGGCTTTAGATATTTTTTAAAAACAACACATCCCCTATACAAAATACCTTCTAGACAAACTATAACTAGATTAATGGACAAAAAATATGAAGACTTAAGCAACATTACTAAAAATATGTTTAAACATGTACCTGGTTTTGTATTGACTACCGACATTTGGACTGAAACCCAAACCACTGTAACTTATTTAGGTCTAACAGCACATTTTTTAAATTTGTCTGAATATGAACTTAAGTCGATAGTTATTGGTGTTTTTCACTGTTTGAAAGTCACACTGCCTCTTATATTCAAGAAAATATTTTGAAAATTTGTAGAGATTGGCATATCGAACTAAACAAAGTAAATGTAGTGGTAACTGACAGCGGTAGTAATATCGTTAAAGCTGTAACTGACATTTTTGGCAAAGAGAAACACTTATCTTAAAACTAATCTTAACTTTAAATCTGATTCCAACTAAAGCTATAGATCTCTTAGGTGACATAATCGAGCAAGTCATTAAAAAAATAAAAAGCATTGTTACATTAACAAAGCAGTCAGTATCAACTTCAGACGAACTTAGGCGGATACAGGTTACTCAAGGAAGATTAGAAAATTCCACCCTAAAACGTATTCAAGAGGTATCAACGCGATGGAATTCGACATTTCGTATGACAGATCGTTTCATTTTGCTTAGCGAAACAGTCAGTAGCATGTTATTAAAATTTCCAAATTCGCAGCCAATGCTTTCAGCGTATGAGCTAGAAATTGCCGTAACTGTTGAGTTATGTGGAAGTAATTATATTACATGCAGTAATGTTATCCCGATAATAAACTGTATGACCAAAGCTATAAATAATTATAACCCAACAACGGAACATGCGATCGAATTAAAAAAATTTATTGTAGAACAAACAGAAAAAAATTCATAAACGTAGAACTTTTAAAGTTGTGTGCAGTTTCAACTATTCTAGACCCCAGATATAAAAACATTCATTTTAACAACCCACTGGCTTTTAGTTCAAGTTTGAAATTTATTTCTCCAACAGTAAAAGCAGTTACTATTGAGGAAGAAAAATCAGATGACACTAACTTAGAAATCATCAGTACTGAAAATAAAACCTCAGCAGATACTGAAAGTTTATGGTCATACCATGACTCGTTGGTATCAACTCAAAGTTCTAAATCCTCAGTTACAACTGATGATGAGTTGCCTGTGGAACTTAAACATTATTTACAGCATCCTGTTGTGAAAAGAACCGAAAATCCACTTCATTTTTTGGAAAAATGTGCAATGTGTATATGCTAATTTATCAAAGTTGGCATTTAAATATTTACCATGTGTTGCAACATCAGTACCATCCAAAAGGTTATTTTTTCAGGCAGGCCATTATTTAACACAGGATAGAAATAGGTTAAAGCCTAACCGGCTTTCTAGCCAACTATTCTTGGGATCACTTAGCATTGAAGAGTGGCTAGGTCAAGGGTCAAGAATGAATTAATTATTGGTAGAGTTTGGTTTATTATTATTATTATCTGTTCAAATTTTTATTTAAAACTATTTATGTTAATTACGTACATTTATTATAATAAAACCTTTTAAGTGTAATAAACCTATATTATTTATTGCCACACCACAATTGATCAAGCCTAGAGGACACAGGTTTAATATTTTTTGAATCGATTCGATTTTTACCCCAAATCGATTCAAATTACCCGATTATGGCATCGAATCGATTTTTTTTAGCTAATCGAATCGATTCAACTGAATCGATTCATTATAGGATTTTGGCCATCCCTACTGCATATTATCAATAAGATATTATGTCAACAGGAAAAACTATTTGGGGGAAGAACATCCCCCTACTGGCCCCTACCCTTCATGTGCTCCACTTTTGTATGGTATGTGTGTGTGTCCATCCTTGATAAGGATTGTCTCACCGCAGCCCCGATTTTCTGACAGCACTTAACAATTAACGCCCGGAACACAATGAAGCTTCCGTACTTGTTTTATTACGTAAAAACTAACCAACAAAATCGAAACCTGACTTAATTTTTATGCTGGAACTAAATATAACCTTTTATAATCTATATTTCAAAAAAGTATCTAACAAAACATCGAAAAATACAAAAATAAAAATTAAGTTTGAGGTAAATGAACCAAAAAGAAAGACGTAACTTTCATTGTGTTTCGCGCTTAAGCAACTAGTATATATATCATTGACGTATTATACTACGATGGACTGGCCCACTAGCAATAAACGACGTGTATTAAAATGTGGAAGAGACTAGAAAGAGAGAACCGAGAGAGAGATGGAGATAGGTGTGGCAGAAAATACGGAGAAAGTATACGTACGAAGTAGAAGACGGGGTGTTTTAAACAATATTTTGTTAAATAGTGCAATCATCGGTGGAATTTAATAAATTGCCTGATAATCTAAGGAATATAAAAAATACCAATACATTTATAAAACGCGTTAAGATGCATTTGCATATAATTAAGAATGAAATATCGTTATTGAGAGTTTGAGTCATGAGATTTGTTGACTGCTTAAATTAGTGAAATTAAAGTAATTTGGCTATTAGATTAGTTTAGATAAACACTCACTTAAGTTAAAAATATTCTGAGTACTTACCAGTGCTTAAAGCACTCTTTAAAGGATTTTAGAAAACATATTGTTGAAGTTTGTAATCATTGCTAAATAAAAAAATGATGTGGATAGTGTACCTATGTTTTATTATATGCGAAATAAAGGGAAGGATGAAGATAATAAAAATAACCATTTAAAAAAAAATCAATTTTTATTACATTACACATAAATGAAAGGTTATAAGTCGAAAAATATTACCCTTACAATTACTGGGGTCAAAATATCTAATCTCAGTCCCAAACTTCATACTGTAGTGTGTGATAACATGGTGTTATAATTACTTGATTTCTTTAGATTTTTTACATATCTGGACATAACTTAGGTATATGGGCATCATAGAGCTAGTGTTTTTTTTTTCGAGTCATGATATCTTTACTAGCTAAACTTTTTACCTGTGACCCCGTCTTTAATTGGCTTACTTATAAGTAACCCTATGCACATTTAAACTGTTAGCTGCTGCTTTACCATCGGCTTTACCTTATGGTGTAATTTTTTATTTCAATTTAGGATTATATGGGCTAGAACATTTAACATATTTAAAGATGTTGAAAATGTTTAGTTTAAATATTCGAAATACTGATATATCTAGTAATTTTAATATTAAATCGATCAATGTAGGGCACCTCACAACTGCACTGAGTCCGCTGGGTGTAATTGCTAACGGTTATTCATAATCGAGAGGCTGACCCTTTTTGTCATGTAAGTTTTGTATTAGGAAACTATGTAAAATGCTATACATGTTGATATGTGACAAATAAACTATTTTTGAATTTGAATTAAAGAGTGTTTCTTGTTACTTTGAAATGAGAGGACACACAGAAATGAAGTATATTTGTAGACAAAATTTAAAAATAAACTATTGGTGACTAAAAATTATTGTTTTTGTTAGCTTGTGTCTTATCCTATTATTTATTTCATTATTTGTTGAATTTATATGATGAACTCTTATTGTAAAGTAGTGTTTTAATATTAGCCGTATTAGCTGTAAAACCTGCCCATCTAGAGGATCTTGCTCCAAGCAATGCTCTGACAAAGATGTAAATAACTGTGTTACATTTAGCTGTCTTAAAGCCAAACAGATTAATTTTAAAATTAAATTAGATGTTGTAAAATTTTGCTGTGTTCTTATTATACTTTCAGCAACAAGGCAAATCTTTACAACATCTTTAGACGGCTTGCAAAGCCCCCCCTGTTTTTTTTATTAAGTAACATTGACCATGAGACATTATTCGTTACTGAAGAAGCACACACATTACAGTTTAAAGTTCTTACAAGTTTTCTAGATACAAATCCTGCAATATATTCTGTAACATCATTTAAATATATACAATTAGTAATGTTGTTGAAATTAGAAATAAAACTGTTATTAATTTCTTCAGATAATTCAAAATTTTCTTCTAGAGTATCTAAAGTATTATTCTTATAATTTACACTAATATTTAAAATGGATGTATTATCCTGGGATAAACAATTGGCACTGTCTGGGGAAATTATTTCGCTATGTACTAATAGGCGTTTAAAGGCATTTTCAAACTGCCATGCCATTGGGTTATTTGAAAAGCCACCCCTTCTTCGTACAGCAGAGAAAAACATTTCCAAGTGATCTTGGCTTAATTTGTATGATAGAAGAAACTGTAAAATATCTGTTTTTACCAAGTCATTAAAAATTCCTTGTAGACTTAATAAGCATACAATTAAGCCAAGAAAACCAGTTTTCCTGTTACTAATTAAAATATTTTCTCCCGTAGGTCCTTTTAAAGTGCTTAAATAGTTCACAAAATGATCAATAGAATTTTTTAAGAAGTTTTCACTTCCTTTAAAAAGTGGTCTTTTATATGAGAGTTTACTATAAGCATTTCGAGTGTTCAACAAGTCAAAAATGTTGTTAATATTTTTACAAAACTCGACTGTTCCTTCACTTTCTTGAAATGCTTGTATATTTAAATCCTTGTCACAGTACTCTAACGCGTCTGCCACACTTAAGCTAAATGTTTGGACAGCAAGTTTTACTTTCATTTTTTCTTTAGAATACTGGATATGCCTAGAGCGTATTCTTGTGGCACAGTGAAGGCCAGACTCATTCTGTAAATTAACTAACTCACCAAACAGTGCCCATTTAATTATTCTGCCCTCGCCATCCTGTAGCTGTCCCCAGTCACCCAAAGCATTACGAATTAACTTTACCATATGGCAAGCATCAAGAATAATATATATTGTTTCTTTATTGATAGGGTTTAAAAAATAAGGTTTTATGTTCGGAAAGTGCAAGTTAGCCCCTAATATATGGGACATAGCTATATTTGAAGCACATCCATCAAAAGTCAAACTCTTGATGGAAATTCCAGTGTCTCCAAGTTGTTGAAGACAACCTATTACCAAGTTTGCCTTTTCATCACCAGATAATGAATTTATTAAAAAATAAGCCACTGGCACTTTCCATCTGCAATTGTACCCAACCACCATAAAAACCAGTACATTTTTAGCTCTTGGTAAAATATCGCTTTCCTGTAAACCTGTACCAAAGTTTATATACCCAACATGTCTACTTCCTGTCCACTGAACATGCTCTCTAATGGACATTTCATCAATCATTAAACCAGCCACCAATTTCTTGCCCTTTTGTTCTTCTAGCCGAACTTTATTTTTAATAGCATTTAGTGCTTGAGAACTATATCCTGGTGACCCGTCAATACTACTATACCATTTGGACAGGGTTCTAGGATGTGGCAAAGACTTAATACCAAATATACGACGTACATAGTCATATGCTGATGACGAATAAAAATTCAGAGTCAGAGCAAATGACCTTAATTCTGGAGTATATTTAGCACATACACCTTTTTTTAACTGTCTAAACAATATTTCCTTGATGGTACCTGGAATACTTTCCTAAAAAAGTTAGTTATTTTGAAAAAAGTTATGAAAATTTATAAATACCTCCACAAAAAAAAATAGTCTGTTAAGTTCAACCTACAACATACAAAAATCATGCAATATCTACTATAAAATTAATTATCAACCTTTAATATAAATGACTGGTCTGATGACAATTTTTTACTTCTTGTTAATTCATCCAATAGTGCATTTAGATTCTTTATTTTTTGTTTTAGTCGACTGATTTTACTCTGGTAATATTTATTCATTTTTTTATATCTACAAACAGTTTGATTAGCAATTTTCCAAAATTTCTTCCTCTTTTCTTGAAACTCTAAATCACTTTCCTGGAAATCCCCAAAGACTATTGGATCCCGTCTATTTCTAAAAATAGAAAATACCTACAATTTTTGTCAACAACTTAATACTGTTATAAATAAGTGAATTTGAGCCTTATAGGGAGAGTTTTTATTACAGCCAATTAAACTTGCGATCTAATCTCTATAATGAACAATGCCTTATTAAGCAATTGTACATATTCCTTACCTCACAAAAGGTTTTTTTTCTACACTGGAAGATGATTTTATTTCATTGGGTATATTAATTACTTTATCTTCAGGCCCATTATTAACTTCTGGCACTAAATCAACTTCCATAGGGTCTACTTCAGGAAGTACGTTAGTACTGCATCCTGCAACAGCATTTCCTAAAAATGTATATTTATATTTAAACTTTATGAATATTATTAAATATTTGTTTTAAAGTGATATATGTTTTTATATTATAACATTATATTACTTAGAGGGTGTCTTATTTTATCAGCAGAATAATCATCAATTATTAATTACAGTCACCCTTACCTTGGTTTACATTAACTCTTCTTGTAATGGGTTTACGCTTCCTGATAACTTTGATTAAATGAGCAGGAAAATCAAATTGTGATGGAATTGCTTGCTTTTTTAATACCCGATTTCCATGAACATTGACCTCATAGTCATCCTCTCTAAAATGATTTTCACAAATAACAGCTGTACTGCCTGGATTATAATTATTCCTTCTAACAGCATGTACCCATAACTTTTTTAAGTTATAATCTTTTGGAAATCTAAAAAACATCATTAAAGAGCATGAGTTGTAATTATTATACAAGTACCTACAGTTATTTTATTTTCGGACTGTTAAATAATGTTATTAATATTGCTTTTAATACCTAACCTATATAAAACATTTACCTGTGAAATTTTATTTTCTCGCCTTTTTTCGCTCTTGTAGTACAATTAACAGCAGAACACGATCTCATTTTAATACAAATATGCCACAAAATAACAATAATAAATGATTTACAATACAAAAGCGCATGCAAAAGCACGAATAACACAAACAACAAGTGATTTGGCGGGCAAACGAAATATTTTTTGCCACGACTCGCGCTATCTCTCTCAACATTTCTCTCTCCCACTCCGAAGTCATTGATTATTGGGCAGTTGGCCCAGTCCATCGTCCTAGTATAATATGTCAATGATATATATTGATCATTAATCTACATAGGTGCCATCTAGTAGAAGCTTATTTCTAATATAAAAAAATTTAGAATTCTTTTTTAAGCATAGAACACAATGCAATTTACCACAATCATTTACGTCCATTTATGTCAAACTTTATTTTTCTTTATGTGATTTTCAGTGTTTTGTTAGATATCTTTTTGAAATATAGGTTATTTGCGGCTATATATCATTCCGACGTCAAAATTATGATCCATTCTTGTTCCACAAATGTGTACTTTGTTTTTAAGTTTGTCCTCGTTGCTTGTTTTAACGTTAAAAATTTACGAGAATTCCATTGTGTTTCAAGCGTTACACTCAGCATGGCTGTTATAGATTTGGTTGTCAATCTATAGGCAGCAATTCCATCCCCGTTTAGGTGTCCATAAAAAATATGATATAGGTGACTGGGTGTCTTTTGTTTATTTTGTCAACACCTAATCTGATTTCAAACTTCCTACAAATATGTAAATTTCTAATTGACAAAATGGTGAACGTGGCTGAAAACGAGCCGTTAAATGATTAATAATTCCGTCAGAATTTTTATTGAATAAATCGGTAAGCCTAGACGGTAACACGACCACGGCCTTACGCTCCTGTAGTCGGCAAACCATCTGCCTTCACACAGGGGACGGGCGTGACCTTGTGGGAGGGTCAATTATGTACTCAATTCGGAAGAGAATTTTAAATTATACCATTTTAGCAACTTCTCTTGTGTTGATCATCAAGCGTCTAATTATTGAGTTTTTAAGCTCGGTTTCTTTAAAACAGTGACACCTTTAAGAATCGTTATCAGGAATTTGTGTTTTTGACACACATATCGGTCCAAAACCGAATTTTCAACATCTTAATGCGGTTTTGACACGTGTCAAAAAAAGCGAATTATTTGGTATATTATAGGTCTCCGATTTATGAGTACCGTTATTTCATTTACAAAATCTGGCAACCCTGAACCAATCCCAAATCTTCTAAGAAAACGTTATAAAAAGTCATTGCTCAAACTAGGATTTAAACCCGAAACCTTTGTTTGCAGATATAAATAAGGCCTTTCTTCGCACTGCTAGTTTAAAACGCACATTTTTTATTTTTCAACATCAACACGGATCCCGCCGCTTGGCCAGTGTTTCGTTTGATAATCCTTGGCTTAATATAGATATGCTTTTTTACATCATCCCAAAAAAAAAGAACCTAACCAGGGCTAACCGAAACGCAATATACTTTTTATAATTTTTTTACTTAGCCCAAATAAACCTATATATTAGAGCACAGAATTACTAATTATGTAACAGTTTTTATTTAAAAAAACAACTTCCAGGACCACAATCTTGACATTGAAGAAATTACTGTTTAAACCTAGGGGGAGAGCGGGAAGTGCCACTTTCACGATATAAGCATGGTATAACAAGATCGCCCAAATAGTGTTACTAGGGATGCCATAGAAACATGCCATGTTATTTTGGTGGTTTTAAACGTAATAGTATTATTAATAGTAAACTACATGGCTTCCAGTCTTGTAAATATATCCAAATGCACAAGTTATATGACAACACTGTTCACTTTATTGACAAAGGTGAAAGCCCTGCTGGGGCCTCTTGTGACCTCAGATGAAATGTAGGAATTTTTGTTTCACACTGTTGGACAACTATGGAAGTGTATACATATTTTTATATGTTACATTATGAATATAAAAAACATTTATCACATAAAAGAAATCAAAATCAGGACATTAAAAATATGGATCTAAAAGAAAAACAATTTTTTTTACATTTTTATTAGTACCAATATGACTTGGGTGGTATCCTATCTTCTTTTATATTCATTTTTTCCATTATGTCCATTTCAAATGTACCTAGCTTTGGATCAAATGTTACTTCTGTAACCACATCAGCCACTGTATCTTTTGGTTGTTCTCTATAAGTTCCTTTGGTTTTATAGTCCATCGTTTCTTCAACAGATGCTGGAATAGGGATTATTCTTCCTGACCTTAAAGACACTCTTACTTTTTTCCCTTCTTCGGTATACCTAAAATAAAATACATAACTGTTGAAGTTATGAATACTCTTAATATTTTTCTTGTTGATAGGTTGTCAAATGTAGAATAAAATCTCTAATCTTCTAGTGCATCTGTACACCAGCTTAGGTCTGTACACAATGTATTAAATCTCAAAAAATAAATGAATTCTTGCTGAAACCTCATAAGTGAAAACAAAAGTTGAAATAAGTAAATAATAAATATATTTCACATTAGATGATTAATGAATACAAACTAACACAGTTATTCCTTAACAATTTTAGATTTTGCTATCTTTATATGATTCGCATTTTCATTTTTATAGTGTTAAAAATAGTTCTATGTGCCAATAATGACTAAAAATTTATAATTTGCACTCCGTAATATCCCTAGATACTGATTTTGAATTGAATAAGACCTGAAATAACAATACATGACCGTCATATTTTGGGCCGACATCTTGAATTTTTAATATATATGAAAGTGTCATATTGTATTAACACAGAAACTGTATAAGCATTCAAAATTTCACATTTGTTAAGTAAAGGTGAGTGAACAATCCATTAAAAGATTAAAAGATTTAAACTAGTACATACAGAGAAGCGAATCTGATAAGAGTGTATTTAATTAAACCCAGGCAGAACTTATGCATGAATAACCAAATAATTCACAACATACAACCAAAATGGGTATACCCTCTTAAAGTTTGACAACTGATATACCCTGTTAACTATAATATGGCAAGTATTTTGTTATAATATATTTTACCCTCTATATACTATTTGCCAATTTTTTTTTTCAAGGAAAAGTATTTTTTGACCGGAATCTTGATGACCTAGAATTATTGTCGCTCAGACTCTAGACATGGTCATTCGGCATAGATAATAGCAGTGTTATCAAATCATTTAGATAACAATACATATATTACAATAATCTTGTAATTGTTTTATCAACCCTCTCAGAGTCAGGTTAATGAGATAGTTATTATTACCCCTGTAGCACAAAATATAGGTCTTAGCCTAGTGCAGTGTTATACTTATTTAATTATTACAATATAGAAGTTTTTTAGCCTATGTAGGTGTTATATTGGCAAAAGAATATACGTTTTCATATATAATGCCACTTTTACACCCATACAGGCCCAATATTTTATCAGTAAGGAAAATATAAAAGTTGTTTAGCTTATGTAGGTGTTATATTGCAAATAAAAATATGTTCGATATATAATGCTACATTTGGGCCAATATGGACATAACATATTTTTCCAGAATATTCGGCCTCTATATCACCAATAATGGGCGATCAGTCTGAACGGTCCGTTTCGGTCTTATTCGAATGCATGCGGAGTATCGCATGACCTTGTGCTTCTGACATCCCGACAGTTGCTGGATTGGAGAGTTATTTCGATAAATGTGAGATAAATTTTAGTTTCTGTGTGTGGTTACAAAAAATTTCGGAGGGTATTTTTTTAAGATTACAATACTTTCCCTTACAAGGAAAGTAAAAACAAATATTTATAAATCCGCCGAATCTTGGGATAAAAAAGTAGTATTTATTCCCAAAATTTCCAATACCAATACAAATGGCCAGTCAGTGTATGCATACACGGAAGACGGCACTGACGCCATAAATTCACGTTTTTAGAAGACAATTGTTGTGAGATAAAGTGCTAATATTTGTTGCATTTTGGTTTTATTTACGTCTATATTTTGCAATTGCAGCTCTAGAACTATGTACACAATAGATTGTTTTCAAAATATTCACGCCGAGCCAGTTGCCAGTAAAAAAATGACGAGATCGGATTCGTTAATGACTTAAGTTTTAAAGCTTTAAATCAGTTAGTGATTCCTTCAGTTATAAACAATTTGTATAAAACTAGCACTTTTTTCACTTTATTAAACTCACATTAGGTACAGGATTTATTTCTGCTATAGAATTGATTTTGACATTTATTATACCCTGTTTGGCCCAATATAAAATTCAGGTTTACCCTTTATTCCAACTTAAAGCATATGGCAGGTTTTCAATGTAATTTGACCCTTTGTCAACATTTCTGAAAATTGATATCTATGTTTTAGTTCATGCCAAAAGAAGAATTTTTTATAATTGCGCCAAAGTTCTAACTCTGCCAGGTATATCAGAAATATGTTAAGGGGAAAGGGGTGAAATGGGGGATTAATTGGTAAAAAATAACAATTTTCTGTTAATAATTAATTCGTTAATTATTATTGTCTTTTAATGGGTTTTGGGTATGCAGATTTGAATTATAAAAACTGTTTGTTATTATGGTGGAAAATAAGGAGTAAGGGTAAAAAGGGGATGGGGCGAAAGTGAAAAGGTATTTAAACAATCGAGTAATATGTCGTTTTATAGGCTTTTGGACATTCAAATGCCAATTTAAAATTTATTTTATTTCGATTTATATCGAATTTTTTCTTCTAGATACTTTTCTAATGTATCGAAAGTGTAGTACAATATATTAAAATTCAAAACATTTGACAGAGGGCCGAACGAAATTTGAAACCTGCCGTCTCCTTTGATTCCAAATACTACAGGGTAGCCTATTTAAGAGGGGCCTAGGTATACCTTATTATCTCCGACATAAATTATATGGAAATAAGTTTTATATAAAAGTTATTCGTTTTAAACCGATCTTCAATTTTTTTAATACTTTAAGATGACTCAGCTGACTGTTTTGTTGTTAGATTTATTTGTTTTCATTTATTTAAGGGGCAGTGTGAAGACGATTCGAAGATGTTGCGATAAAAAGGCAGTTTCGTTCTTTTAGCAGGTCAAAGGACCGTGATAGAGGGCACAAAATTCGCGCAATGTGCCAAATACACCATTAGGCACCTAGCGAGAGGAAGAAGAATTAGTAGAAAACGATCTCGCACTTCAACAGTCTAGTAACTGATGGAATCTCATTTTCATTTTCAAGTTTTGTTGATTTTTGTTATTGATTATAAAACCAAAAAAATAAATAACGTATTTTACTTAAAACTCTCTCTTAGGAGTACGTATGGTGTTAAAGTCAATTACATGGTACTACTAAAAAAAATCTGATTGAATTTTTCAAGTGACCTAGTGCTAGGCTCTTTATTGTAATACAGCTCGATTGTTAAATTAATATAATGTATATATGTGTGTCCGGTGAACGAAAAACTTTTTTTTTTACAATAAATTATAAACAAATTTTTATTAAAAATTTTTTTACCCACCCAGATAAATTTCATATATTGGAGGTATATTGTGGAACAACATTGGTTCTAAACAGTATGCCAATATTGACTTACAATAATGGGATAATATTTAAATAATCTAACGAAAACTTTCTTGGTCCCATATGAAATAGCCAATATTGGACCTATACATATGTGCTGCAGGGGTAGGCAGTTATAGAGGTAAAGAATGGGGTAGCCTTTGGAAAAGATAAAACTAACTTCAAAAAATGTTTTTAATTTGAACATAACCAAACAAAACAGTCCACGCTACTACATTAAGTATCATTGGATGAGAGGGAAACAATCACCTATTTCAGTTTCCTTTGGTTAGGTTTCAGTGTAAACAGTTGCAAATACATATAGTGAAGTCAGGGCTTTTTTTAATTTTCTTCTTTCTTCTTTTAAAAGCCCTATTCACCATATGATTTGGCCACATTTTAGTCAATGGATTACCGAGATTTCACAGATTCCACACAGATTTCAATACCATGGATTTCACTCAGATTTTACAAATTAGACAAGATTTGTATACCAGATTCTCTCCGCATTTTAACCCTCTTTTACAGGTGATAAGTTTGCCTTTTACAATGGACGCTAATAGTTTTTATTAAATTCTGGTAAAATATATCTCATGTCTAAAAACATAGAATATTGTCAGCATAGGGTTTTAACAATATTACCTATTTCAAGATTGTGTCCGGTGAATAATGTAAATAGTTTGACATTTTAACTTACCTCCATTCATATGGAGTAGCTTTTAAATCTGCAGGATCTACAAGTGAAACGTCTGTTGTGACTAGAAGTGGCTGTTCCTGTTGAACATAAACACCCTCAAAATCTCCCTGTTCATCTTTGCCTAAGTTTTTCAATTCACAGTTTAAACCTTCAACTAACACCCAATTTCTTTCTTGGATTACACCTTTTATAATTCCTTGCTTGCCTTTATCTTTACCTAGAAATTAAATTAAACATGACACATTCATATATATATATATATATATATATATATATATATATATATATATATATATATATATATATATATATATATATATATATATATATAATATAGCTGGTAACTATAGACCTATATCAATAGTTCCAGCGATATCAAAGCCCTTTGAATTGGCTATTAATAACCGTCCCACTAAATTTCTCGAGTTTAATAATGTACTGTCACCAACACAGTTTGGATTTCGCAAAAATATGTCTACGGGCCGGGCAATAAGGGAACTTATAATATCTGTAGTGGACGTCTTTGAGAGGGGTGAGGCGAGTGCAGCATTATGCGACCTCTCAAAGGCGTTTGACTGTGTCTCCCATTCCTTACTCTGTGAGAAGCTTCAATGTTATGGTGTGGGGGGCTTAGTTGTGTCTTGTTTAGAAAACAGATATCAATTGGTCCAATACACTGGAAACAAATTGTCCGCACATTGTGTAACTGCAGGGGTACTCCAGGGTTCAATTTTAGGTCCCCTACTTTCTATACTTTATGTTAATGACTTACTATATTATTTAGGCGCCCCAGTAGTGATACAGTATGCGGATGACACCACAATTTTATCCAACAATTCTGAACAACAACAGGGTTTCATGAGCAAGGCGGAGACTTGGTTCTCGGCCAATCAATTATGCTTAAACATAGCAAAAACGAAATATTTGCAGTTTTTTTTTTAAACCTGATCACTGTGGTAGTGAATAACTGGCGAGTGCCAAGTTCCTTGGAGTAAATTTGAATGGAAAGCTGAACTGGAAATCTGAAATCCAAAGCCTTTGTAGTAAGATGTCATCTGTAGTTTTTCTTCTGCGTAGATTATCTAAAACAGTCCCCTTGGAAGTCATGAGAACTGCCTACTTTAGTCTTTTCCACAGTCAGGTGATTTATAGTATTCTTTTTTGGGGTGACTGGTCAAGAGTATTTAAAATCCAAAAACAAGCTTTGAGAATTATGCTTGGATTAAACTACAATGAAACCTGCAGACCTCATTTTAAAAGGCTCAATATATTAACGATCCAGGTTTATTTATCTACCAATGTCTTCTCTATGTTAAAGACCATTAACATATTCTGGTTAGACACTTCGATCTCCATGGGTATGACACCAGATCCAGAGACAATTTTATTCTACCACAACATAGGTTAACATTAACACACAAAAGCTTTCTCAATATATCTATTTCTTTAATTAATCATTTATCTGAGACAATAAAAAGTATGCCACTTAGTAAGTTCAAACTAACTGCAAGAAATCTATTAATTGATATAAGTTTTTATGATGTTGCTAAGTACCTGAAAAGGCCTATATAACCTTCGTTTTAAACTTATTGTAAGAGTGGTGTAATTGTGCCATATCAATTAGTCTTTGTCTATTAGTAATGTATTTTAAGTGTAATATTTTTACTGCTCTTTTGTAATGCAAGCTATTTTATTTGGATGTATCGACTTTATATTTTATTTAATGTACAATTTTTGACGATGCTAAGACCTTTGTTATATGTGCAAATAAAAATTATTATCATTATTATTATCCGGGTGTACATCCCTTCACTACTGTCATTCTGAAAAGAACAGTTTTGCTGACGTTTCGCTAAGCTTTCGCTCTCGCGTCCGAATAGAGACTGAAGTGTTGGTGACTTTTTTAATAAAAAGGTTAAATTTTGAAATTTAAAAAGGTGTACTGATTAATTTATAAGCAAATATCTTAAAAACGTTCATTCGGAAGGACATTTACAAAGTATACCTTTTTTGCGTAGTAGTGTAAAATACATTATCTTTAACATTTAGGCCAATACACCATGACACAAAAAAGTTACGTTATTTAAAAGAGATTTAATGCACCGTAAGTGGCGCCCTCTACAAGCAGCATCAAAACTAAGCACAGATTTGAATTTCTCGCTTCAAAAAACCCCCCAATTTCCAATTTCATGCCGTTCAGTCAACCTGTTCATAAATTGTGAAGAAATAACTAAATTAAAATTACAACTTTGACACCCTGTATCTTGGGTACTGTCAACTTTTGGACTAAGCAAAGTATGTTTAAATCGCAATATTTTTACCCAAAGAACCTGCAGTTTTGCTCTGTACCATTAATTATGGGACACCCTGTATATATGTATGTATATATATATATATATATATATATATATATATATATATATATATATATATATTTAAAATTAAAATTACAAAATAAATAAGGTAAAAGTTTTGTAAAACAGTAAAAGTTGTAATTAATCTAAGACAATTTAAATGTTGCCACAGGTTGATATATAAATATTTTCAAGCCAAAATTCTTACACGGAAGAAATTAATTTAGGGCAGTGCTTAACCCGCCATCAGTAACGTACTTCAAAATCACATGGTCGGTAACGTGTTAGATTTTACCTAAATCTGGTTCTGAATTAAACATATTTTAGCAGGTAGAATATTTTTATTAATAATTGTAAAAACAGTAACTAACTAATCTAAATATACTTGAAAGTCTTTAAACTCGACATAAAATAAAAACACGAAAGTATTTAGAACTTGATATTAGGATAAGGACTAAAGCTAAAAGGTAATAAATTATAAAAAAATATTTATATTTCTTCTCCAAGTGTAAGGCAACCACGACAAGTAAAAATAGTTTAGACGTATGTTCTTTACAATAGGGTTGCACCAAAAGTTGTACCAAAGTCTAAAAACGGCGCTGCGACATTGTAGCTAAAAAATATTCAGGAGCTGTTCCATCGCTATTCTACAGCTCGGCGGTGTTTAGATGTTGAGCTCGTTTCACTCCGGCTAAATACAAGAGACCCAATAGAACATTAATTTCTTCAAAATCAAAAATTCAAAAAAAAATTGAATGCTTGCTTAACAAATGTCTGATGATTTTTATGTTTAATTAAGTACCACTTTATTTGTAAATTTTTTATTTTGTTGTCAAATATAATGTTAAAATACCTATTTCATTTTAGGATAGCAATCAGAATTTTTCCCTTCTCAAATGTAATATCTCAGTTATCTCTAGTTTACAACTAGAAAAACTGGCACAAAAAGTAGAATCAGGGATAACAGAGTCGACAAGAATCATGTAAGAGGATATTTAATTATGTTTTTTATGGAACCTAGTAGAACATAGAAAAAAATATCACTTGCCAGTTGTAGCTTCATGATACACATATCATGCACTGAAGAAAAAGAATATAAAAAATGCTATCACAAGTACAGAGCACCCTATTACTTCTGATATTAACACCTAAATTTAAATGTGGCATCCAAAAAAAATTGAATTAAAGATGGTAAATGTACTATTTTTGAGTTTGAGACAACCATATAAATAGGGATTGAAATAAAAACTGCGACAAATGTAAACTGTTGTATTATCTGATTGCAAATATATATTTTAAAATTACAAGAAACAAATTTCATTTACATTTACCCCAGTTTATAACAAACAAGTTGTAATGTAGGAAAACATATATTACGAAAAAACCTATGAGCTTAATTTTACATAGACTTTGTAAAACCAAACCGTGTTATTAATATATCAAAAAGAAACTAAACTAACTAAACAACAGGCTTTTGCAAAAATAGAAATGCTGCCTGTAAACTTACAAACCATTCTTTGATCTTTTAAAATAAATGATGGCTCTGAAAGAGAGTGTAGGAGGGGCCTTGATGCTTTCATACATAATCTCAAGGCATTTCTGAAAAAAAGAAAGTATTCATCTCCACTTCAATCATATTTACTTCTCTTTTACATTTAGGTACCCCAAAAAATAATTTACAATTACCCCAATTATATTTTTTTCTGGACATTTTTATAATAGAATAACTACAAATATTGGCCTCGATATTGGCTTATATGTTTTCAGTAAAAAAACCTAAAAATTGCTTGAACTTACCTTATAGTTGTTCATTTATTTATAGAAGTCAATTTGAAAAAATGGTTTTTTAGTGAAAACGACACTACATACCTCTTTTACTCTTTACAACCATTTACTGTAGCATACTCTGCCTTTGAGAACCATTTAGACACTTTCACCAACTGTTGCCAAATGTTGTTTAATTTCCTTATATAATTCAAAGTCAAAGTCAAAAAAAGCTTTATTATAATTTAAGAAAAATCTCATATACAAAGCAAGCAAACTTAAACTAAGCAGCAACAAAAAAAAGTCCTGTCATTTTTGGCAATATATACTCTAGTAGCAAGTCAATTTAACTGTGTAAATGAACAAATACAAAGTTGTATATTAAAATAAAATATGATCGTACAAAAATATATAAATTGCTATAATGCATATTATATTCTATTTAAAAAGTATAAAATTAAAACTTCAACATATAATACTTAGATGTATAAAAAACATGGCACAGAGTGAACACAAAAACACAAAACAGATTTAAATGTAAAGCATAAAATACAAAAATAACCATTACAATCCTAAAAAAGTATTTACATATTCAGTTAAATGATTCGTGAAAAAATTTAGCAACTGAATAGTAGGCTTTCCCAATCAATAGGCTTCTCACTTCTCGCTTAAAATGTCTTGGATTAGAAATGCCCCTTATATTTGAGGGTAGATGATTAAATATTTTTTTGCTGTTACAAATGATAGATTTCTGGGTCAGAGTCGAAGAGGGAATGGGCAGGGAAGTGAGTCGAGAGCTTCGAGTTGCATAAGCTCGGGTTGACTCAATCTCATGCCCAAACTTAACATGCACAAGGCAGACTGTTCCTAATATAAATATGCAAGGTAAAGAAATTTTTTGACTTACAAAGTAAGGTCTGCATGACTCCCTGAAGGGTAGTTTACACATATATCAAATTGCACGTTTTTACAGTACAAAGACGATGTTAAATAACTGATTAGAGCAAGATCCCCAAAAACATATTCCATAACGTAAATGGGACTCAATCAGAGCAAAGTAAACGTTCCTTGCCATGGACATGCTCAGCTCCCGAGCAACAACCCTCAAGGCAAAACATCCCTTAGCTAATCTAACATTCATACGTGCTTGAAAATTTAATCTTTCATCTATATACAAACCCAGAAACTTATTAACTTTCAAATTTCCCCAAACCTGAGAGTCAAGAGACATTTCACCAATCTGACACTTAAAAGAAACAATATTTAGATAGATAGATAGATAGATATTTATTGATAACATTACACAAAGTGCTTTTACATGTCAATAAATGGATAAAAATAAAATGTCAATAATAGAACTAACACTATTTGGACAGTTACAAAGTAAGTATACAGATACAAAAGGTACAGTTAAATACAAACATAATTAAATTTAAAATTTTTAAACAATACAAACTTTACACATTAAAATTACTTAAAATTAAAAAAAAATATACATATATAAATATTGGTTAACAAATCTAATTAAGATCATTAAAATCATTATCGAGGTACTCCTCAAGGGAATAGAAAGATTTTCTCAAAAGACAGTCTTTAATTTTGGGGACAAATATCTCCCCCTCTAGCCATCTGACATTGTGCAGTAGGACATTGTAAAAGGTCACACAAAAATAGTTAGAGCCACCTCGAGTCCTCCCAAGCCTGTGAAAGAGGTACATAATATTGGCACTGTTACGAGTGGAGTAGGTATGTAAATCAGCATGCGATGTGAAGTCTCCTGTATTTTGTTTTTTCAGAGTGCAGCACAAAAATACAGGGCAAGGTAAGTATACGCAGTTCTGAAACATATGATCGGCAGCAATCACGATAGCCTAATCCCATGATAACACGCACACACCTCCTTTGCAAGCCAAATATTTTGGCTGCGTGTGTTGAGTGGCCCCAATTTAATTGTGCATAAGTCATATTGGAAGCGAAATATCCATGATATGCAGACATTAAAATTCTTTTAGAAACATTACCGGATAGTCTTCTAATTAGATAAATAATTTTTGATAGTTTAGAGGTGAGCATATTCACATGTTTTTCCCAAGTCAACCCAGGGTCAAGGTATACAGCCATAAATTTTATTCAGCCACTGTTGGGCAAATTAGGTCCTACATTACTTAATGTGAAATTAAGATTTTGAGTTTTGGAATTATTAAGGCTAAGTCTATTTGCCAAGAACCAGTTACATATGTCCAGCCGCGCGGTACCCACCATATTCTGAATAGGATCTGAAGGATAATATTGTTGTAAGCTGGTGGTATTGTCAGCGAACAAAATCAGATTAGAGTTTGGGTGGCAAGCAGGAAGATCATTGATATAAATAAGGAATAAAAGGGGCCCCAGAACCGAGCCCTGAGGCACCCCATGCAGAATGGTCACAGAAACATACTGGCTCCGTTCAGTGAGATACGACTTGACAAAGGCAACACTGTCAGGATGGAAATTGTAAAAAGAGAGCTTTTTTATGAGGATATCAAAGGAGACACAGTCAAATGCCTTTGTCAAGTCAAAAAATGATGCATATGTATCCAGGCCCTGCTCCATGCCCTGAAACACACACTCAATCATACTATTAATTGCCAGGTTTGTTGACTTATTATTCGTAAATCCAAATTGTTTTTGTGAAAAAAGGGAATTATTTTCAAAGTAACTGATAATTTGGTCTTTAATGAGGGATTCAAAGATCTTTGAGATAATGGGGAGGAGGGAAATAGGGTGGTAATTATTATAATCATCAGTGGAACCTTTGTTCTTGAAGATAGGCACAACCTTTGCAACCTTTAGAACCGAAGGAAAGATATTCTCTGAGATACACAAGTTAATAAGATTGGTTAATGGATAAACAATGAAATTCTTCAGAGTCTTCACAATCCTGGCATCAATCTCGTAACAGTCTTTACTTTTACTATTTTTTAGAGAGGATATTTTTTGTCTAACCATATTGTAGGTGACAGGTTGAAATTTAAAGCTTTGATTATTAAGATTATCCACTAAATACTCCTCAAAGGTAGTAGCAGGCTGAGGAAGCTGAGAGACTAGCTCATGAGCTATATTAACAAAAAAGTTATTAAAAGTCTCCGCATTAAGATTGTTAGCTGGATGGCTTGATACTGAATTAGATTGTGATTTGATTATATTCCACTGATGGTAACCGATGATTATAATAATTACCGCCCTATTTCCCTCCTCCCCATTATCTCAAAGATCTTTGAATCCCTCATTAAAGACCAAATTATCAGTTACTTTGAAAATAATTCCCTTTTTTCACAAAAATAATTTGGATTTAGGAATAATAAGTCAACAAACCTGGCAATTAATAGTTTGATTGAGTGTGTGTTTCAGGGCATGGAGCAGGGCCTGGATACATATGCATCATTTTTTGACTTGACAAAGGCATTTGACTGTGTCTCCTTTGATATTCTCATAAAAAAGCTCTCTTTTTACAATTTCCATCCTGACAGTGTTGCCTTTGTCTAGTCGTATCTCACTGAACGGAGCCAGTATGTTTCATATGATGCTGCCACCTGAAACAGACAGACCATTCTGCATGGGGTGCCTCAAGGCTCGGTTCTGGAGCCAACAAAAAAGTTATTAAAAGTCTCCGCATTAAGATTGTTAGCTGGATGGCTTGATACTGAATTAGATTGTGATTTGATTATATTCCACATAGCAGACTGTTTATTTGTGGACCTGTCTACAAAGCAATCATTGGCGGCCCTCTTAGCTGCAACTATCTCTGATCTATAAAGATTCCTATAGTCAGAAACAGTTTTTTTAGGAACCAGGACAGGATTGTTTCTATTAATAATATTTAGCCCATGAAGCCTTTCTCTCATATCCCTCAGTCTATCACTGAACCAGTTGATCGATATGCCAGGGGAGGGGCCATCTGTCATTTTAGTTTTTAAAGGGAAACTAGCTTCCATAGAGTTGGCTATAATATCTGTAAAAACTTTAAATTTTTGGTCAGCATCCTTACCATGAGCCAGAACAGAGCCCCAGTCTACCGACTCAACGTTGTTATACAGGCAAAATAGCCCTTCTTCAGTCAGCAGTCTGTAGGTGACTCTGCTACCTCTCACAGATGAAGAATATGTTAACTGACAACAGAAAACAATTCCCGAGTGATCAGACAGACCGCAAACGTCATACGGGCTGGCACCATAGTTATCTGTCGAGATGTTAGTGTAAATGTTATCGAGGCATGCACCACCCCTAGTACTGAACTCCACCGACTGACACACCCCATAGGAGCTTAGAAGATTATTGAGAGAAATCACTCTTTGGTCAGATTCATCAGTGAAATGAATGTTAAAATCTCCAGTTATTTTATTATATTAATAAAACTACTTAAATTGATGGATTCAAAAGTTAGGACAAGTATCTCTAAAAACTTGTTAAAATCCCCACTAGGCGATCTATATACTGAAATTAACTGTAAATTCAAGACTTTTAGGAAGACCCCAGCCACCTCACAATGTATTTCTATTTGTTTTTGATACATTCAGAGTTAAGAAATTGGAATCGCACCATTCCTTTATCTTCAATAAATCCATTTTGATGGCAAGCTCCAACTGATTAGCGTCCTTATTATGCCAGAGAATTGTCGTATCGTCAGCAAACATAGTAAACACTCCCAAAATACTAAGTCTGGACAGATCGTTGACACATAACAAGAACAAAAGCGGGCCCAAAACAGATCCCTGAGGAACACCAGAAACAATTTCTCTTTCACTTGATTCCCTGTCATTAAACACTACTGACTGATAGCGCCCAGACCAATAAGAACTTATCCAGGCCAAAGTTGCACCTCTGAATCCATATGTTTCAAGTTTTCGCAACAGCACTCTATGATCTACACAATCAAATGCCTTGGTAAGGTCACAGAATACTGCTGCGGCAACTTCTCCATAGTTCAGAGTTGTATACAAGCTGTTAAGGAAAGAAAATATTGCATCATCTGAATACTGCTAACAAGATTGTGCGCCACAACGAAGTCAACGGCCTCTTCACCAGCTTTTCAATAACCTTAGCCAATGCTGGAAGCAATGAAATAGGTCTAAAGTTAGAGAGCACTTCACGGTCACCCCCTTTAAAAAGTGGAATAACTTTTGCTCGCTTTAGGGAAGGGGGAAAAATACCACTCTGAAAAGACAAATTTATTGCCTCTGCAAGCATCTTTAGTGTGATTGCAGGCAAATGTAAAAGTATCCTCAAAGAAATATTACCCCAGCCAGATGTATTCTTATTTTTTAATTCTGTAAAGGTATCTTTAATTTCATTTATATCAGTTGGAGCAAAAAATAATGTATCTCTCACCCGTATACCATCAAGGAAGGTCAAAGGATCCTTTGTGGGATTTATATGAGAGGACAAGTTGGCAGCCACGGTGCAGTAAAAAAAATTTAACTGATGACAAGTCAGATTGGAACAGGTTGTCTGACCATTTTCTCCATACCGTTCCTTAACAATCCTCCAACTCTCCCCCTGTTCATTTGTGGATTGCTTTAGTCGATTGGCATAGTGAAGCTGTTTAGCTGCTTTAATTGTACTTCTATATACAGTTCGATATTTATTAAAATATGAAATAAATGTTGGATTTTCAAAAAAATACTTTCACAGCATGTGCAAGGAACGCATATTTCTGGACGAGGTTTTAAGTTCTTTGGTAAACCACAATTTCTTCTTCCTCGTTTTTATGGTTTTAAGGGGAAAAGCCAAATTGAAATTGTAAGTTAGTAGGCTGTGAAAGCCTACGAGTGGGTCATTTAAGTGCAGAATCCCACTCCAGTCACCTTCAGCACATAATTGAGAAAACCTACCATAATTTTTATGAGTAAAAAGTCCCCTCCGTTTAGTTTTCTTTGATTTTTTAAATGAAACCTTAAAACTGCACAAAACCGCATGGTGATCAGAAAGACCTGCATTTAGCACACAACAGCTTTCAAATGCATTTTCGGTTAGAACAAAAATAGTCAATCAATGATGACGAATATTCAGTAACACCTCCACATGCATCACTAAGTTCAATGAATCAAGTAAGTTAGATATTATTTTAAAATTCAGGTGAGATTTATCTGTATAATCTATATTTAGGTCGCCCGCCAGAATAATCAATGCATGTAAAGGGAACCCCATAATAAGTGACTCCAGCCTAGTCACAAAAAGAGACACATCAGTATTCGGAAGTCTATATAAACAGACAACAAAAACATTTAGCTTAGGTGCATGTACTATAGAAAATTCAAACCCTTTTTCAACAATCATATCATTAAATTTCTCATAGTCAAAGAAAGAATATGTGTTTAAAAATTTTTGTGGACAAGTATCACTGTGCCTCCATGAATGTAAGTAGATCTGGAATACTTAGACAATACACAATAATCCAACAGAGAAACCGGCTCAACACCATTTAACCAATGCTCAGTCAGAAGCAACACATCAGGGTAATCAATACTATCAAGAAAAAGTTGTAATTCGTCAATTTTATTCCTGACTGAACATTAAACAGCAACAGTGAAAAACCGGCATCCCTGCCTACACTAAAAAAGTACTATGACTTGGTATACTCTCCTCCGCAACAACTCTACCACATTCCAGATCCACTCTTGATTCAACAGGGTTAACAACACCCTGTTTCAGGTTCACAAATACACTATTAATCTGAGAAGCAATAAATCTACACACCAACTTCTTAGTGTCATAGGATGGATCAGCATTCCAAGATTTTTTTTCAATATGCATAAAATTGTCCATAGGAACAAATATCGAGCTATTCATGGCATGTATGCTTGTGTGAATGGTTATCTTATGGTTATGGATATCATTCAGCACTTTTCTTCTAGCGGCAAACGCCGAATCAACAGCAACTAAGTTTGTTTTATGCGATAATGGCATTTTCACATCCACAAAACACTATAGCACAATCATCCTTTGTCAGATATCCACCAAGGTCTATTGTTTCATCAAAAATGTCATCGAAAAGATTCTTATCACGATACTGACAGTTTGCCATATTTTGTCTGTGTATATTTACATACATCATTCTTATTACCAACAATCAACATTTCAGGCTTTCTCAGAGGAATAGGTTTGAAACTAGGTTTAAAACTAAGCATGCTAGGTACTGATGCCTTTACTTGCACATTACAACCATTTCTGGCTTCCAAAATAGTAGGTTCAGTGATTGATTCTTTTTCACTCGTATTATATAAACCATTCTTAGTGCTTTCTAAGGAATCATATTTTTTGATATCACTTAATTCACGCTGAAGTCTGGCAACTTGTGCACTGAACATCTGGTTTTCATTTTCCAGCACTCGTATAGAAGTAAGCATATTTTTGTTTAAATTTTGTAGATCCTGTAAATCGTCACCTAGCTTTTTATTTTTTTCCACATAAGATATCTTTTCCTTCTGCATAGAGGTATTTTGCTCTAGGATATTCATAATTTCAAGTTTAAGTTTGGTTGCTCCCTCTGTCTTTTTATTTACTTCTTCAATATATTTTCTTTTTGACTCAAACACCTCATCCTCAAAATCCCGAGTTTTTTGTCTTTCTCTGCTGTATTTCGTGTCCTTCTCTGCCATTTCTCTAGTTAATTCCTGTATTTTTTCCTGAAAAACTACATAGTAGTTTCCTTCATTTCTAACTCAAGAGCATACATTTTTTCATGTATTTGTCGTTTTAGTACATGCGTGTCGCTCTGAAGTTTATCTAACTCAACCTTCAGCTTTTTGAATTGTTCACTGTTTTGACCAAAAGCTTTTTCTTTGCAATCCTTTGAACAGTACACTTGATGTTTATCTAGCTTAAGATGGTGTTTCCAGTCTCTTTCCAAGCAAGTGGGATGCAAAACGCCAAAACATGTGACACAGTAGTATTGAGAAAAACATTTATTTGTACATTTAAAACTGAATTTCGTATCCATACTGTAGCTATTTGACCTAAGATAAAAAGAGTTTATGTCTTAAAGTTATTTTTGGAAGACACTACTCCCCCACTCAGTTCAGAGTTCAGCATCCCAAAATAAAAGCCGCAGAAAACTGACTCTTCACCAACCATGTTTCTATTAAAATTTTAATAATGTTTCTAAAAATGTTTGTAAGGAAATTTTATCAAGTCCGGTTCTGTCCTTTATCATTCAGAAGTTCAAAGTTAAACACAACACAATAACAACAGAACAGAAAAAAAAAGGGAATCCCCACAGCTATTTGTTGAATTATCTGTGATCCAAACAGGACAAAAAATGGGTAATTTCCAAAAACCCACTCTTCAAATAAAAAAAATGTAGGTAGTAGGTAAATGAATTACTTCTGAATGCTATCAGTTTAGAGATAAGAATATAAATGTTTTTGCCGTTTCTGTCTATGGATCTTTTAAATATTGCAAGCAGAATTGGGCAATATTTTAAGGTTTTAGGTCACAAACATTACATTTTACAGAACGAAAAACTAAACACCATATAGACGAATTTTTTCACTTCAAAACGACACTTCTTACACGAATTTAAACGGAAATATAGCTCCAAAAACAATTAAAATGCTGGGAGCAAAATTTCACCTGTTTCACTTTTTAAACACCACAACACCCAAGCTAAGCTAATTTGTTATGTTTGTTATTTCCAATTACCCCAATTGACCCTAGCTTCATTTCAAGAGCTGTATCAATAATTATAAAAGTAAAATGCCATACAATTTGCAAGAATAAATTATTAACAGTAATGTGAAAAACTTGGCCACATTAAAGGAAAGTTGTGGTAATTGCCAATCGAAGTTGCCACATATCAACAAACATTTTTCAAACAGTTGTGATCAATCAATCAATCAATCAATAGCTTTATTGTCAAAAGTACAAAAAGTTCTTATGGACAAAGCATACAAACTAAAAGTCTTTACAATCAACTAAACAGGAGAAAAAAGAAAAAAAAAATATAAATAAATTCATTTACAATAGTAACTAAGAATAGCTTGTCTTGCATAAATTAAATTAAATTACAATAGTAGTCAAATAGAACTAGTTAAAATATAAAATAGAAATACTAATAACAAACGAGAAACAAAAGGTGGTAAAACTTGCATATATAAAATATTACTTAACAAATACAATGCAAATAATAGAACTAACAAACCAATAAAGACAAAGACAATTAGTGCAAATAAACATCAGAATAAAACAATACAGGACCCAACAATTACAAAGAACAAATAAGCGGGCTGTTAACCTGTTTAAAAAATATTCATTCACAGAATAATAAGCCCTCGATACTAGCAGCCTTTTAATAGTTCTGCGAAACTTCATTATGCAATTAATTTCCCTTAAGTTAATAGGGAGATGATTAAATATTTTTTTACTATTATAGATCACAGAACTTTTGATTAAGGAGGAGATTGGTATTGGAGGACGCATAATATAAGAGCTTCGTGTTGAGTAAAATGACTGTGCATTTACTTCGTCTTGATGTTTTTGAAAAATTACA
Source organism: Kuschelorhynchus macadamiae (assembly GCA_030620095.1). NCBI lineage: Eukaryota > Metazoa > Arthropoda > Insecta > Coleoptera > Curculionidae > Kuschelorhynchus > Kuschelorhynchus macadamiae. Next base: position 438,942 of record JAUTXW010003824.1, on the reverse strand, counting down.
CATGCAGTTTCCAAGATGAAAATACATGGTAAAGTTGGTATTCTTCGCGATATGAAAATTGGTTTACAAGATTCATGAGGTCTGATGCAATACGTATATCTAATGGCTCTTTTCTGTATCACAAAGATCGATTTAAACAAGTAGCCACTACAGGATCCCTAAAAACATATTCCGTATCTCAAATGAGATTCAACCAGTGCAAAGTAAGTGTTTCGGGCAGCAGCCTCGTCCAACTCCCTAGAGAAACGACTCTAACGGCGTAACATCCCCTAGAGATCTTGTTGGAAATCTGTAGCATGTGTTGTTCAAATGTCAAAGCACTGTCAACATGAAGTCCGAGAAACTTTACTGCATTTAGACTATCTATCGCTTCAGAATCCAGAAATATACCCGTTAAGGCACACTTAAATGATAGTATATAAGTTTTAAATACATTGAGAGTTAAATAGTTTGCGCAGCACCAATCTTTAAGGAAAACTAAATCTGTATTTATGGTGTTCACCAGGCATTTAGTATATTTATCATGCCACAAAAATGTGATATCGTCAGCAAACATGGTAAAATTGCCAGAAATCCCAGCATTGAGGAGGTTGTTTACATAGGGAAGAAACAAGAGCGGTCCCAATACCGACCCCTGTGAAACCCCCGATGTAATCTCTTGAATTCCCGATTGTCTGCCGTTAAACACCACTATCTGAGTATGACTCGAGAGATACGATGATAACATCCATGATTTTATATATTTTTGTACATACTTACTCTTCAGTTAATAATGTTTTGATATTTACAAGTAAGTTTTCCCTTTAATTAAATAATTGGTGGTGTAAATGTCCTGTTTTAAACAGAATGCATGCCAATATATTAAGTGTTTAGGTCATTGCGAAAATTTGTTGAATAACAACCTATATATTATAAATTTGGTGTTAAATAGTATATAAATAAATAAATAACGTTTCATACTTATTTGTAACCATTGAAACCTACCAACTAATATTTCTACACGATCGCCCCTAAAAAAACTCCATTCTTTAATAGGTTCCAAAAACACTTTTCGAGAATACGTATTTGGCTGGTTATCATTGTTAAATTCCATAGACCAGGGCCTATGTACGTTAAAATGAAATTTTTTTCGCTGCATTACCGCCTTAGGATTATATTGGGGACCTTTAGGGTTTCTCCAGTACACTTGATTCATAGCTCTATTTATATATCTATCTGGTAAATTAGCAAATTGCTTCGACCATTTTCCAATTCTAGTCAACTGTGCAACAGAAATTCTCATTTTTTTTTTTTTTTTGATTAAAAATAGTTGGAACTCAAAACTATCACAACCAAAATAATAAATTTTGAAAGGTTAGAGTGTTTGTACTCTTTCTCAATATTAAGTTGGCTGCCACTTTTTGGCTTTCAGCGCCATTCTCCAGCCTAATGCGATAAGATGTTTGAATAGCGAGCTCTAAGCTTCCGGAACACCCCGAATCTTTCAATTAACTTTTAAAGTTTTGAAATACATCTTGGCTTCCACTAGATGCCACTTGAGAGTACTACTGGTCTCACGAGATAACCTTTTCTTTCAAGCTATTTTTTTTCCACTCCCGCCACATAGCGGCATTTACCCTAATATCCTACAGAACTGCGGCAGACGAACGGGATAGACCAGAAACAACTAGGCTCCACACGTTCACAGCGTCTGCTCCATTTCTAGCTGGGTAATTAGTTTCCGCACTGAGGGTTTGAGTCTCCCGCTTCCCCTCGAAATAAAGCATCAAAACCGAGCACGTGGAACCACTTATGTTAATACACAAAGGTCTGCCCTAGAAGAGACGAACCGAAAGACTGAAGTTTCTACTTTTTCTTTCTTTCTTTCCATTCTATATGGAATCGGCTGCCGCTTTTTTGTTTTCAGTGCCGTTCTCCAGCGCAATATGTAACCACGGGTTGTCGAGCAAAGTGTTTTCCGTAAATCGTTTAACCCTACTAATATGTTTTATTGTGTTCAAATAGATCTTGGCTTCCACAGGACCTCTTAAGGAAGTAGTACTGGTATCACGAAATAACCCTTCCTTTCAAATTATCCCCGTACTGCTCCTATTCATGCTTAATAGCGGCCATTAGGCCATATATTTTACGTAGAAATGGGCAGACGAATAGGATAGAATGTAGTAATAACTAGGCCAGACATGTTCACAGCTTCTGCTCCGTTTGTTGTGGTGTCGTTAGTTTCCACTCTAAGCGTTTGAGTTTTTTGCATCCCCTCGAAGCAACACAGCAAAACTGAACACGTGGATCCACCTATGTTAAAAACACAGAGGTCATTAGGTTACTCGTTGAGCAGCTATCGGGCGAGGGGGACGCGCGATCTGACAAGGCGGCCAAATTATTGCTTATTCAGCTTGGCGTTTCCGTTGCGTTTTTTGAGGCGATCCGGGAAACTCTTCTACTATTTTTGTTCCAATTCCAATCTATGTTTTTGGAAATGCTTTTCGCAACTTGCCAGATTTTTCTTCGGCTGGGACTTAGTCAAAGCTGGAGCTATTCTTTCAGATGATTTACACCTTCCAATTCCGAGACATTTTCAATCGGATGTCTAACTGGCGAGCTCTAAGCTATCGGTACACCCCGTATATTTCAATTATCTTTATAATTTTTCCTTCTTTAAAACTGTTCTAATGCATCTTGACTTCCAGTAGATGCTCCTTGAGAATACTACTGGTATCACGAGATGACCGACCTTTTCTTTGAAGCTATCCCCTTACCCCACCCACATAGCGGCCGTTTCACTAACATTCTATATAGAACTGGGCAGATAGAATACAGGCACAACTAGGCCTAACTTGTTGACAGCATTTACTCTTTTTCTAGCGTGGTCGATAGTTTCCACACTGAGCGGTTAAGTCTCCCGCATCCCCCCGAAATAAAGCAGCTAAACCGAACACGTGGAATCAGCTGTCTTTTGCAGAATCCCGTTTTTTTGTTTACTTTACGACTTTTCCTTGAGAAATATAGCCGGAGCAAAAGAATTTTATCAACTTTTTAAGCTCTGCTAAGAAGCAATCTACCAGTTTATTATGAGGAATATCGGTAATTATTTACTTTTTTACTCGGCGAACGTAGGTTGATTCTGGGGTTTTGATTACGAAGTCGAAGTCAATTTTTTTTATCACTTTTCAATTTTTGAGTTATTATTATTATATTTATTCTCAAAATTCATAGACATTGTAACCCTAATTTCCCCCTTTTTCTTTTTTATAAAAATTGGCTAGTTCTATGTTAAACAAACATAACATAACATAACAAAGTTCTCTTCTTGATTTTTATTAGTAACACTCAAAAATAACCATACTTCATATTTTTTGGACAAGTAACTTTTTCATCCAGTTGTTTCCAATTTCCCCCTTTTTCTTTTTTATAAAAATTGGCTAGTTCCATGTAAAACTACTACAAGCAGTTATAAAAGGCATAACAAAAGTCTCTTCTTGATTTTTTATTAGGGACACTCAAAAATAACCATACTTTATACTTTTGGGACAAGTAACTTTTTCTTCCAGTTTTACGAAACGCCTCGTGGAAATCAGACATCTGTGTTTTTAACAAAAGTGGTTCCACGTATTCGGTTTTGCTGCTTTGTTTCGGGAGGAAAGCGAGAGACTCAACCACTCAGTGTGGAAATTAACGGCCCCGCTGGAAAGGGACCAGACGGTGTAAACGTGTAAGACCCAGTTGTTTCTGAATTATATCCTGTTCATCTGCCCAGTTCTACATATAATATTAGCGTGATGGCCGCTATGAGTCAGGAGTAGGAGGGGGTGAGGGGATAGCTTGCAAGAAAAGGTTATATTCTGATACCAGTAGTACTGTCAAGGGGTAACTAGTGGGAGCTAAGATGAATTTTAAATATTTAAATAAAGAGGGATTATTAAAAAGAGAGAAAGCAAGTACAAACCGGAAGTCCCGGTATGGACCAGAGCCGGAAAATACTGATATCGCGCTGGCGATTGCCTCGTAGCAAAGCCATAAAACAAGCAAGTCAACTTTTCCGTCGGCATCTTGACATCATAACAAACCATCGGGCTACTTTAAAGAAAAATCATATTAATTGATACATATTAATTGCAGTAGCTAATAAGCACTGCAATACAAATTAATTATAGATATTTTGTTACATACATAAGGTGGAACGGTACCAGCAGGAGCGGTGAAACACTAGGTGAATTGGTCCCGTGTTAGCAGTAAGTAAGGCGCCATAGGCATCATCAATAGAGCCCTAAGACAAACCGCATTCAACACTAACAGCAGAGTGCATCAGTGGCGGAAGTCAAAAATTCGGCACCGGCTCCCGATCGGCCGATGCCAAATGTTAGACTGTCAGTGATGCACTAAAGTTGGAATATTCCTTTTACTTTGTGAGTGTATGCTAATTTAATGTCTAATACGCAGTGAACTTTATACTACGTAACTGGAACGGCACAATAATGCTAGAAAACCGAAGCAAATCAGTAGATAGATGGCCCGCAAGTATATCCGTCTTTTTCTTTCTGATTTCCTTCTTAAATGGATTCTTACCCATATCTAAGTTACTGTAACAGACTTATTACTATTTAGAAGGCAGTACTATTTAAAAGTATTCATGAACAAGGAGTATCATACCAATCACAACATTGTTCAATGTGCTTTCTTCTGGTCCGCCTTTTATTCTTACGGAGTTTAAACAAGTTTTATTGAATGTTCAGTGTAGGTCCTCTAATTGTTAGCAGATTTTTTTATTCTCAAACACCCGTACGTGTTCCGCTACTTGCCGAGTCTCTACGTAAAATTCATATAGGTTTATTTCTGCACAGTATAAGCAGGTTTTGTTGAACGTTCAACGTGGGCATCATTGGTAGAATACCTGGATGCAGAGTATATGTGTCCGTATCTTCGTTCATGGTTATAACTTTTTTTTAACTTATAATTAGATATACATATAATAACAGGTTTGCTGTTGTAGAAAGCGGGACACATAATTCGGGATATATATATATATATATATATATATATATATATATATATATATATATATATATATATATATATATATATATATATATATATATATATATATCAGTTATCCTTGGTTTTAAATATTTTGTGTTGGGCACGTGGCCGCGATTAAAAGAAATATTAAATATTTCTAAAAACAAATTGTATTTCCTTTAAATTTAAGGTGTATTCTGGTAACTTTTCTTTTTTTTGTTTTTAAAATTAGTATCAAAGGATAACTTAAATTTTAGTTTTAAAGACAATAAGCGTTCACATCCACATTTTAACTTTTGTTTTAGTATTAATCATTAGACACTAAAGTTCGTTTTTGTGCAAGTAAAGTATCTAAATTTATTGTTTTTTACTTTGAGTTTTATATTTTGATTTTACAAATTAATCTATTATGTCACTTTTAATCATTAGTCGCTAAGAATGTGGACACGGCCAGCCATTACGGAAAAAGTTATTTTACTAGAATTTCGGATAAAACTAAAGAAAAGGAAACAAACTAAACTGAACCCACCTTTAGAGAGATAATTTTTAACTTTGTTTACGTAGCATGGCGGAGGCGATGGCTAAGACCAACACGATGCCGCTTCAAACGCATGACTCAAAGAAAGCTTGTCACGTGCGCGGATTATTTAGGCTGTTGTCAAGTTTAATACAATGTCTTTAGAGAAAGTAAATGATAAATAACCAGTATGTTTTGTATAACTCATTATAACGTGTTTCTAGATTTATTTATAAGCTAAAAATAATAAACTTCAAATAGGGTAATTAACTATATGTAACAAAACAAAACTGTTATTTGTTAATTATATGAGATTATATAGATTTGTCCTGTAATCTATCAAATTCGAATGAATTTATTCGAATACAATCATTCGATAGTTGATTATGAATGATTAGTAATTATTCGATAGTTCATTTCATTCGGCAGTTCTAGAGGTGGCTAGTGAGTGAGTGATTCGGTTCGCGTGACCCGATCTTTGATTTTAATGAATAACTCGAGTCATTTATCTTAAAATCACTCGAGTCTCGAATCTCAAACGACTTCTAAGTTCACTTACTACGTACACTAGTACGCTCTCTGACTCCTGTTTCAGCTCTCGTTACTCTTATACAGCAGAACAATTCTGTGAACTTAATTTTCAATATTTGTACATAACTGATAGACGGAAGGGGTTTTTCATACGCTTATTTTTTATTCCTAATACTAAAAGAAACATAATTTGTTTATTTCGTTGCTAATGAATAAATTGAGTATAAATGAGTGCAATTTATACATGCACCCCAGAGTTTCAGATAATAATAGAATAAAGTTAATACATTGTAAATAAAATATAATGACGATTAGAACATTACAAAATATATTTATTTAAGTATTTATAATTTACAAAAGCAAACAAAACCTATAACTTAAGGAGTTATACGGGTAAATTATTGACACACTCTACCCGTTTGTTTTTCTAATCTTGACATTGCTAGTTACCTTATAATTTTCAAAATATTATCCAAGGGTACACTGTTAATAATTGCGAATAATACCAATGTTTAAAATATCATATCAACTAAGCACATGAAGGCAGCATTCAGAATACGGAGAATTACTAGCCTTAATAACCTAATTACCATTAACCAAACATGCATACAATTCCAGAAATGTTCATCAAATGCGTCATCTGCTAGTTAGGGGAAAAAATAACTTATCCGGCCGCATGCAAACCAAGTTGAAATTTGTAAATGCGGGTGATTCACTGAACATCCAGCGAATAGTCAGCATTATGCCGTCGCTCGCGGCAAGCAAGAAATCACAGGTATGCTCTGAACTCCGCTCCGATAAATGACTCGATGACTCGAGTCAGTGACACGATTCATTTAAGGCTGATGACTCGACTAACTTGACGCAATAAAAAGACCCGCTTTTGCCATCTTTAGATAGTTCTCATCGCTAGTGCGCCCGCCGCACACGCGATTTAAGGTCATGTTATTAATGGTCAGTGTTGCCAGGTCCGGTGACTTTATATGAAATCTGGTGATTGGTGAAAAATTCTGAAAAATACCGTTTCTGGTGATATTCCATTTCTGGTGATTTTTACTTGTTTCTTTAGCAAAAACCGAGAGATGTTTTTAATTGGTAACAGTCTAGTTTCCGAGGTCCCAAAATTTTGGCGTATTTGTGGTGAATGATGTGCTGTGATTCACCGATGTTAGACAATAATTTAAAGACACCACAGTTGCCGGCCAATCAGAGCGGTTTGTTTATATTTTATATGTTTATAGTTTGTTCTATTTTGTGCCGTTTTATAATAAAAAATACATCGTTTAACAAGATTTGTGTTTGTGTTTTTTAACTCAAAGCTCATCTATTATCTATATCTCCCTCCCCGAATTAATACATCTGGTAATTTAAACTAATTTTTTTAGAAATCTGATCTGGCAACTTGTTTAATGCAAATCTGGTAATTCATATTTTTTCAGCCTGGCAACATTGTTCACGATTGAGCAGTTGCAGATGTTCGGCGGCTACCCGGCGGGCCTTTCCCTTTCTTGGATTATTCAATCTCGAAATTTATATGAAAAGGGGATTCCCAGAAATCTTGTTATATAACTTATATAACTGGGCTTCAAAGCGGGTGTGTTATTATTTTGTAGTTCTTTAGTGAACGTTGTCAATAAATATAATCAGAGTTATTATTTTTAAATATATATATTTCCGAAAATCAAATTCAATATCGAAGCATGTTGTTTAGATCCTGTTTAATACTTCTGATCGTGATTCATTTAACGTTATCGGTTTTGTGTGACGAACAGAAGAATGGAAGCCTAGTGTAAGTTCCTTTTATGTAATTTAAAATATTGAAAATATAAAGTATATACAGTTTCTGTGTATATATGTTTAAGTTTTTTCTGTACAGCCAGGATTGCTAAAGAAATAAATAAATATGATAATTGGAGAATAGTCGGCTATGTTAGTTTAAATTGAACATTAAATGTAATATTGTTTCAGGACTTGGGACTCGTAATTCTTTTTTATATTATAAATATACAGGTTTGATACATTTCTATTTAAGACATCTGGGAAAATTAACAGAAATCTTGCTATAAGAAATAATGTGACAAAAAGATAGAGAAAAAGTTATCAAAATTATATGCTTGTTTTGAAAAACAACTACTTGTTCATAAAAATGTTTCTTTGGATTTGTTTGATCAAAATCCCCCCCTGTTATAAGTTTCTTCTGAGTTAGTAATTTGACAGGTAGGACTCAAATAGAGATATACCTACAGAATGTTCGGGGAACTTTCCCACACACTTGGGAATGTTGGTATTCAGTTGTTTAAAAGTAAAGTAATGCGATGTACTAATAGAGGTTGTAGAAATTATTTTTCCTTTTGTTGAACGAACATACTTAAAAATGATGACCCTGATGCCCTCAGTTTCCTATAAGATCCTAAATAATCGAGTCCAGCTATAGAGTATTTCCAGATAGACGTAACTATATCTGTAAATGTTATTATTTATAGGAGAAAAATGCATTCATCATAAAAATGTTTGCTATTGCCTTGAAACTTCTGTTGGAACCTGACTTAGTTATAGAGATTTCCCAAAAATTATAAAAATCTGATAAGACTTTGGTAGTAATGTATCCTTGTAATACATTTTTAAACTTATTTCTTATCAAGAAATGTACTGTGGGAAAAGGGAAATTTTATAAAATTGAACAAAATGTATGTAGAGTAGAGGCATTAGAACCCTTTATTTCTCTTGAAATAACATTTTCATATAAAAAGTTTTCTTTTATTAACTATAAAAATAGGGATACTTTACTCTCTAGGTAATTTTTGATTTTTATAATTTTTTGTCATACTGTACTCAATACTAAATATTGTTTATTTATTATCTATTTTTTTATTTATTTATTTCAATTCTACGGCTAAAAAACATCTAATAAAAACAAATACTTATTCAATTCTTACGTTTCATAATATCACTTAACGTACTTTTAAATGAATTAGAACTTATATTAAATATATCTATATCATTATGTTCAAATATGTTGTTCCCTGTAGCATAGAAACGTGTAATGGACGAAGCTAAGCCATAATTGGTCCTATGGAAAGGGACATGGAATAATGTATTTGCTCCCGTTGTTCTTTGGGGAATGTGAAAGGAGATCATTTCCAGTAATTCTGGACAGTTGAAGTAGGGATTTACAATTTTATATACCTAGTGTACACAGATCAATTATAATTTGTCGATTCTCTAGTGTGTCAATGTTTAGTATTTTTAAAATGTCATTATAATTGATTTGCTCACTTGGAATTTTTAATTTAAAAGCAATTAATCATAAATATTTTTTTGCACTCTTTCCAACTGGTCAACATAGCCTCTGTAATACGGAGACCACACTGGACAAGCATACTCAACAATAGATCGTACATAAGAACAATATAATATCTTAAAACATTTAATATTATTAAAATTAATTTCAATGTGGTTATTAAAACTTAATTCCCTGTCAAGTGTTACACCAAGATCCTTTATAATTTGTACTTTCTCTAAACTACAATTATCAATCCTATTGGGTCAGACAAAAAGTTCTTTATTTTTACTATCTGAGTACGCCCAGTCAAATAGCTAGAAAGCCATTCCAATAGTCCACCAAAAATGCCAATACTCTATCAAATACCTTGGCGACATCCATATAGATAGTGTCCACCTGGTACTTTTCCTCCAAAAAAAATACAGTTAAAAACTTATAGATACTATATAAAGGAAACTAAAATCTCAAATGACAATAAATAATATATCAAAAACATCAAAACAGTATATGAATAAATAGTTACCTATATTTAAATTTAGTGAGTAATAAATACATCACAATTAACAACTAAAATATTTCGTCTTTCAAAGAACTTGGCTGTAGAGTAATATGTTCCATTAATAAGAAACTTCTTTACTTAGTTTCTTTAAAGAATTATTTTTGAGGTCTCTGGGGAACCTATTGTAAATTTTAACAACGGGTAATAAGCACTAATTTGTGATTTTGAAAGTCTCTTATAATCAATCACAAGATCACAGCTGGTTCGTGTCCCATAACTATGATTGTCATTCTTACTGCTGAAAAGTGATCTGTGTTGAACAACAAATAAAGCAAGCTGGAAGATGTATAGGCACAGCATGGTCATTAGATTCAACTTTTTAAAGCTTGCTCTTACACATGCTTCACGTCTACACAGGAAGTTGAGTTTCATCTCCCACCTGATACTCTATGTAGGTAGAGTCCTGCTCCTAACAAAAGTTAAATAAACTAAATGAGATGTTGTATCTTAAAAGTCAACTGATGGACAATTATTGAAGCCAAGTGAATGTTGTAAAGAGAGGAAATACAGTCAAGAGTAAAAAAAGTTCGCGACTGATTTATGGTACTTGCTACTTGGGAATTGGAGATGATACACTTCAGCTGAAAGAAGTTTTAGGCAGGCTTCTTTAAATGCTCATTCTTCATTAAATGCTCAAATATCATTGATAGTTGTATAGTTGTCCAAATCCATATTTCTTCAAAAAAAGATTTGAAAACAAAGTTGTCCTTTTGGCCTCTCATGCAATATTTTAATCACATTGTGACTACTCTACTTACTTGGGATTTGTGGTTACTCCGCCCAGTCATGTTGATTTATGGCCAGAGCCAAATTCTCAAAACAATTTATTGGTTTTCCAGATACTTCTAATAGGCCACTGCTGAGTTTATATATGTATATGTATATATATATATATATATATATATATATATATATATATGTGTGTGTGTGTTGTATATATAAACATATATGTTTTCATTCCGGTAATGATGTAAAATATCACTGAAAAGAAAATTTTGCATAAAAAATAACCTATATTTATATATATATATATATATATATATATATGTGTGTGTGTGTGTGTGTGTGTGTTGTATATAGACCCATATATGTATTAGTCTATTGTAAAATATCACAGAAACATAAAAAGAATAGACCGGGATGATGTATTAAACAATTTTATTATTATTTCAGACTAAAGCTCAACCGTCAAAAAACTCCGTTTGAACAATATTTGAATAATGCTTCTAAACTGAAGAAGTATGGCTTAAACATTGACTGGTTATACAAAAAGCACCATAAAATACAAGATAAAAGAACCAATGATTCTATTGCTCTATACCGTTATCTTGATGTAAGTATAATACAAGTTTGCTAGTACCATTTTATAAGAAGTACCATTTGTGACTCAACCACCCTTTGCTTCCTGAAAACTTATGTCTACTTCACCAAAAATTGGACAGATTTAAATTGTGTTTAAATAGTTTATTCCCAACTAACTTATAGTAAGTTCATTACAGGGAAACTAACTAACTAAGAACTAACTAGTTATCTAAATAAAATTATATAAAATAGTTCAAGAAAACTACTACCTAATCTAAATCCTAGAATAAAAATATATTATTAATTATACATGTCTATACAATTTTAAATATAATTATTTACTATATTTCCACCATTTTTTTTTTTAATACTTTTCTAAATTGAAACATATTTTTGATATATTTTATTATTTTTGGATTTTCATTGTAAATATGTATAAACTAAAGATATTTTGCCAAAATTACCCTTAACGTTTATCGTTTGAATTTGGTTATGTTGTCTAGTGTGATGGTAATGTAATGAAGAAATGTTTTTTAAATTAATTACTGAATATTTGTCTTTTAAAATGATCGAATGAATTAATCAGCAAACTTTAAATTTATATAAATTTTCTAAATTTAAAAGGCCTCTTGGTTTATACAAATGTATTGTTAATTCCAAATATAACAATTTATATATACATTTTATTACCTTATTTTGTAATGTTTTAAGAGTTGTTATACAAGTGGAGCCCCATATGGAAATTAAATATTGAAATTTTGAATAAATTAGTGAAAAATAAATATATTTTAAATATTTTAGAGCAAGAAAATTCCTAATTTTGAATAAAATTCCAATAATAGGAGAAATGCTTTTCCTAATTTTATTAATGTATACCTTCCCACTTAAATTTTCATCAAAATATAAACCTAAAAATTTTATTGACTACACATTTTTTTATTTCTTTTCCATTAAAATTAATATTTGGACAAACATATTTTGTTGGTAGGCTTTTATTAATAAATATATTTGATTTTTCAAAATTTAATGTAAGTTTGTAAGGTGCTAACCAAGAAGATATTAAAGATGAATCAAATTTTATATCACTAGAAATCGTGAAAATATTTTTGGCTGCAATTAATTTAATGCTACCTTTCAGTTTCAAATTTGAAATAGAATTTATATATATTAAAAAAATTCTCCTAACTCCACAAGTTATTATTTTTTCTGGACTTTTGAAGTCGTAAATTTTAACAAACTGTTTTTGATTATTTAAATAACTTTGAAACCAACAATACATTTGACCCCTTATACTAATATTGTATAAACATTGAAATAAAATATGATTTACTGTATCAAAAGCCTTTTTAAGATATAATGACAGTAAGCAAGACTTTTGATCATTATCGACATTAATTTGAATTTCAGAGACTATGTCGGCTACTGCAATTTCAGTATCCTTATATTTTCTAAAGCCATATTGTCTGTTAGAAAGTAATTTTTTAGCATCTAAAAAATGTGTGAATAATTTGTAAATAATTTGTTTTTTAATAATCGGGAATTTATATATAATATTCGAAGGCTATGTACATTTAAATTACAACTACCTTGTTGATTTATATTGAGTAGTTTATTCTTTCTTTAGATTCTTGCATTTTCCTTACATGAAATTGACATTCATTACTTAGTGCCTCATGTTTGTAATTAATATTTTGGATAAATTTTTCATTGTAAATTTTACAATTTATACAAGTGGCTTCTTTTTCTTTACATTCATGTAGGCTTTGATTTTTTGCATAAAAAGAACAAGTTTTATTTTTATTATTATTACATTCACTGGTTTTATGCCCACAAGTAGACCATCAAAAGCATGTTAAAATTTTTAAGTCTTCCTTAATGTATATGTGTCCCAGCCTAAGTAGATCTCTGTCAACTAATTTTTTAAAAGTTCCACTCGATGCTTTGATGAAAATATTATATTTTTTTATATATATTGATTGTCTCATATATACAATCTTTAATGTATCTTCATTGCTAATATATATACCTTAAAGTTTTAAGTTCACTTAAAAGTTCTTCATCATTATATTCTTTTCGTGTACCTACCAATACAAGTAATGGCGCTCTTAATTTTGAAATTTGTACTGTATAAGTTTGTTGTAGTTTTTCTTCAGACAATTTTTTTAGCTTTTCAATATCATTTTGCGATTTTGATTTTATTATAATTCCACCGTTTTTTTAAATAAAATACTGAATGGCCTGGGTGCTTATTGGGTTCACTGGCTTCTTTACTTGTTCTTTAGTTAGTTTAGAACTCTGAATATTTTTGGGTTTTATGATAACTACTGGTAAATTACTTTTTGGGGTTTTATTTGTTTGTTGCTTTTGTAAAATATCAGAATATGAACTCCTTGATGTTGTTATTTCCCGATTTTCTGTATTTTCATTACACTTTGGTCCAAGTTGCTTATTCATTTGGATAAGTCTGTCTTCTAAATAATTAACTTTTTCTGCTAAAAAATTTAATTTATCATTTGCTTCACTTATATATTTCCTAAGAAAGGTGTTTTCACTCAAAATTTGTTCCAATATTGGTTTATTAAAATAATTTTCTTCTAAATTTAAAGAGCATTCTTCACGTTTCCAACTTTGTTTCTGTTTTTTAAGATTTGATGCTTCCTTTGATGATAACTTACCACATTTTAAACAATACCAAGTTTTGCAATAATCACGAAAAATTTAATAAGATTTCTTATTAAATTTATTTCCACAACCTTTACATAACTCAATATCTTGTGTTAAAGTACTTAGGAAAACACCGGTTTCTCGTTAGTCCTGTGTTGAAAATTTACAATTCTTCACGTATTCACAAAATCTATAGTCTACGGGATATTTTATTTCATCATCTGAATATAATTAAATATTTTTGAGAGATTGTGACTTTTCATTATTTAAAGTTGAATTGATGGCGACAATGACAATGACGTTTTTTGCGTTTTGTTTTGTCCATTTTTGCCTTATTTTAATATATTCTGCCTTGCCTTCACTTTTACTGATTCACTATTAATTTGTAAATCTTTTAGGAATAAAAATTCAAAATATTTCGTGGAAAATCACTGAAAAAATAAAAATATTCTATGTTGTTGTTAATATATTTCTGAAAAAAAATATAACACTTGTTAAAAAGTTCAAGGCAGTATTAGCATCAATTTTAAAAGCTTGCTTCTTTAGAATTTAGAATCAATGCAGTATATTTATTATTATTTGTAATATTTATTTAACAGCCAGTTATTGCATATCAGTAACATACATAACTATATAAACTATATTCTAAAAAGGAAAAAAATAATACTCTACGTACCTGTAATACATAACTATACAATTAGTAATACTAAATAACTGCTAATTAATGTTAACATTTGTACCTAGAAGCTAATGAGTATCCATTTTTATTTCTCAGCCTTTATAGAGTATCAGATTATATATATATATATATATATATATATATATATATATATATATATATATATATATATATATATATATATATATATATATATATATATATATATATATATATATATATATATATATATATATATATATATATATATATATATATATATATATATATATATATATATATATATATATATATATATATATATATATATATATATATATATATATATATATATATATATATATATATATATATATATATATATATATATATATATATATATATATATATATATATATATATATTATGGCAACAACATTAATACCAATAATTGGTAATATAAATATAAAATTGAAGTTTAAAAGGTTACATATCAGAGGTGGTAATTCACAACTAGTATAAAAAAGCAAGAACACAATAATTATATAATAAATTAGTCATTCTCGCAGAGCTTGGTATATCAGGTGGAATCACACTACATAATGTTAACAGTGCATTAATATTCTCAGGTATTTTGGGGAATTTCTCAGACAGATTTTTCAATCTTATTGGTAATGGTTCTACGTTGGTAGTCTGGTATAGAAGGTCATAGGACGGATTGTGTAGAATATTTTATGGGTGTCTCATCCTTGTTATTGATCGAAGAGGGCTTCTTTTGGTGTTTAAATAGATGGGATGGCAATATTCGAGAAGTGGTCTGCAGATCACTTTGTATATATAGCTTGCTGTTTTTATAGTAATGTCCTGTTGCCCTGAGGACCTTGAAGGGTTTTGCTCTGGTGATACATTTGGTCTTAACTAACTTTGTGTGAAGGTTGAAGTTTGATTTCTGGTCTATTATGATACCCAAATATTTTGCTAAGTTCTCTAGTGTAATTGGGATGATTGTTTAACAGGACTGTAGGGGAAGATATTGTGATTAAAGATGACAAATTGTGATTTTAGTCGGTTTGGTTTAAGCCTCCAGAGATTAAACCAGTTTGATGTTTTATTGATTAGTTGTAGAGAAGATATAGTGTTTTTTAGTATTAAGTTATGAGCAATTAAGGCAGTGTCATCTGAAAATGGGAGAGTATAAAACTTACTATGAAAATAGCCTACTTGTGGATGGGAGTAATGATAAAGGTCATGGCAGAAAACATTGTACAAGAAGGGAGAGGACTATATTTTCGTTAAGTTTGGTTTATAAATAGCAGTGGTCACACGATTTCAGTAAACATTTTTAAAAGTAAAGTAGCTCTTAAGCTATAGTTATTAAATTAAGACGGTAGCACGTTTTTTATTCTGGTCAGCAAATTATGCACACCCCAATGTAGTTTTGTAATAATTAGTCCTTATGTAATATTTTACTAATCTCAAATTTATGTTTATGTTCAAAATATGTATAAATGGTACATTATGTAATATAAGTTCGAATTTGTTTACTTTATATTGATAAATTTCTCAATTTTGTGGATATAAGTATGATTCATTGCGTAAATATCCTATCTGGAACAGACCCTGTACACAAATCATACGTTCCTAGAATTGTCGCCAAACTGATAACTAATGGATGTATATTTTTGTGATAACAAATATTTGTTTGTAACTTTATGTGGTTTTGGTGTGGAAAGATACAATATTATTATTAATATAGATAGGGGCTAAGATACAGGCCCGTACACAGTTTTTTCTTTTGAAGCTACAAATATTCATTTATAGCCACTTTTTAAGTTTTAAAGAGTCGTCTTGTTCTTGTTGATTTATTGTAGTTTGGAAATTTAAAATGAGTGAATTTATTAATTAGATTTTTTGAACATATTGTTGATACCACCAAGGTCATGTCATGACAGTCTGTTTTCCACACTAATTTACACTGTTTTTGGATACATCGTTCCTTTTTTTGGGTTTCCTTGATTTTCTCAAAAAATATGCAGTTTTTCAAACACATCTTTTAAACAAATATTCATATTTAGCCTGAGACAATAATTTTTTCCTATGAGTAATTGTAATTTACTTTCCTCACTCGTGCTTAATAAAGACAAATTTTTTTTTCAGCTGTATCCGAAGTATTAGATATTAATGCATTGCATAATTCTACTGGTATTTAATTTTAGTTTTTATTTGTACATTGTTTTTAAATTTCTCTCTCTCCCTTTCCCCGTCTCCTACTTTTCTTCTTATTTCGTTATCAGTTAGAATTTACTAATCAATTACTATCTTTTAATAGGTATAAGAATACATACTACTGTACCTATTTTACATAATTATAATTGCACATCTAAATGTACTTTCAAAGTTGCCACATCTGACAGAAATTAAGCAAATTATCTTGGATAATAATTTTAGTATTAGTTGTCTAACCGAAAACGGCTTAATGATAATATCGATGATTCCTCAGTAAATATTACAGGTTTTCAGCTTTTTAGAGGGGATCGCCCTATAGCGCGGCACGGAGAAGGGTTGGCCATTTATGTCAGTACCATATAAGCCATATAAACATTCACCAAACTAACTGTTTATTCGAATACCACCATCTTAAACTTTCTAGTCATTCAATAAAATTTGCAGTTATTTTGATATACCCCCGATAAAAATTTAAATAATTGCGTAGACCAACTGGACAATATAGTGTCCCAAGTCTTGCAATTGGTAGAGTATATACTGATTTTGGGCGACATAAATGTCAGTCTTCTAAACCTAAATAATCCACTAACAACATGTTTAGATTCGTATAATTTTTCCCAGATTATTAGCGAACCCACACAAGTAATAAATGTTTCGAGCATCTTGCTAGACCCAATTTTTGTTAGTGATCGTAATCTAGTGGTTAGCTGTGGTACACGAAATGCTGATATAATTTCGGATCATAGGTTAGTTTTTTTGCGAACTAAAGTTTCAAAAACAAAGAAATGTACCAAAAATTTTAGAGATAAGGGACTTTAAATATTTTAACTACAATAACTTTTTATATGATCTTCAAAAAATATCATGGGGCAATATTCTATATCGGGCCAATGTTGATGAAAAGGTGGTATTTCTGAGTACACGCGCCTATCAAGGTAATTTGTGAAAGTCAACCAAAAATACCATGGCTTACTGATGTTATTAGAGAAATGATAAAGCTCTCTAAAAATTCAAAAGGTCTAAATCTGAACAAGATTGGTTACAGTATAAACAGCTCAGAAACTACACATTGCCAAGTTTGCGTCGTGAAAAGAAAACCTATCTTAATCGATCGTTTCAAATTAATGCAAAAAGTGGCTGGAAGTCTTTAAACACTCTTGGTGTAAATAATAAACATAAAAATATTATTCTTAAAAATCTCTCTAAGTCCAATGATATTAATAACTATTTTATACAGTTTCTAAATGATAATAAGAGTAATAACGTCACAGAACAAATTAATTACCTCAAATTAAATAAGCAGCCTTCTAATCAGAGCTTCAAGTTTAGGCTTGAGTCTCCAGAGGAAATTGAAAATGCCATAAACTCCATAAAATCAGATGCATTTGGTACTGACGGCATTTCTATAAAAATGTTGCACTATTGTTCAGCCTCTACCAAAATGTACAAATCCAAAAATTTTACAGATTTGAGATCAATAAGTATACTACCTGTTTTATCAAAGATCCTTGAAAAAATAGTGTATCGCCAAATAATAGTCTATGCAGAGGAATTATTTATTGTATGAAAAACAGTCTGGTTTTAGAAAGTCTCACAGTACCATCTCTGCATTACTAAATGTTACAGATGACATTTTCTCGGCATATGATAAAAAGGAAATTACAGCCTTAGTGCTGTGGGACTATTCTAAGGCCTTTGGCACTATTGACCACGAAGTCTTACTATCAAAATTACAGTTTCTATGATTCAGTGATATTTCGCTTTCTTTTTTCTCTTAGAAGTCAAAAAGTTATTTTAAATAACCAGTTCTCAGAAACTAAATCCATTTCAACTGGCGTGCCAGAAGGTTCTATTTTATCTCACCTCTTATTTCTATTGTACACTTCCAATTCCAATTCCAATATATGTTTTTGGCACTGCACTTCGCAACTTGCCAGATTGCTCCCCGTCCGGAGCTTACTCGCTTTATCCGGCGACCCTCGGAGCCAGATACACTTTATTCCGGTTTGGGGACGTTATCAGTGGGATGTCCGGATGGCGAGCTCTGAGCTCCCGATCACCCCGTGTATTTCAAAATCTTTAAATTTGACTTTCTTTAAAAACTTTTCTAATGCATCTTGGCTTCCACTAGATGCCCCTTGAGAGTACTACTGGTCTCACGAGATAACCTTTTCTTTCAAGCTATCCCCTTACCCCTCCCACTCCCGCCACATAGCGGCCATTACGCTAATATTCTATGTAGAACTGCGGCAGACGAACGGGATAGAATACAGGAACAACTAGGCCTCACACGTTCACAGCGTCTGCTCCCTTTCTAGCGGGGTCGTTAGTTTCCACTCTGAGCGGTTGAGTCTCCCGTTTCCCCCCGAAATAAAGCAGCAAAACCGAACACGTGGCACCACTTATGTTATCAACACAGAGGTCTGCATTCGACGAGACGAACCGGAAGACTATCTATTGTACACTTCGAATTTGTTTGGCAAAGATAGGTTCTGCAATATGCATGGCTACGCTGACGGAACTAAGTTTACTATAGTTTTAACCCCAATAATGCTCAGATAGCCTTAAATAGAATTAATAGCGACTTAAATAAAATTTATGAGTTTTCTATTTCTCACAATTTAAAATTAAACGCCGCTAAATCTTGTTTTATGCTCTTTGGGAACCTCAATACGATTAAAGGATTAACACCTAATTTCGTTCCGGTTATCAACGGAGTAAACCCGACTTAGCGAAAATACTATAAATCTGGGAATTATATTTGATCCTGGTCTAAGGTTTGTTGAACATATAAGAAAATCTTTCTAGATCATATTGCGTTTTAAAAAATTTATATTCAAACAAAGACTGCCTTAGTTGCCATTTACGAAAGAAACTGTGTGAACCTCTTATTTTCTGGAAATAACACTGGCCGACAAGATTTTTCTAACACAGGCCAGCTCATTATTTTCACAATTGAACTAACCTTCCTAATAACTAATAAGAAAAAAAATATTCGGAAAGACCTAATACGTACCATTTTTTAATAGCTTAATTAGAACCTTTTATATTTTTTTATGGGGCAGCTAAAATGGGTCCATTTTACAACGGAAAAATTACCTAGACTGGGTTGTTTACAACATTAGACATAAAATAAACGTTAAAAATCACTCTTCTGTTGAGTTTCGAATTGAGTGGTTCTCTGTGCATCGATAAGCAAGTATATGTGAAGACGACAATGTCGAGTCAAACGCGCCGAAGAAAATTTCTCCTGGCAAATTTTGTTATATTTGTGGAGAATTTCTGGTGAAATCACAAGCCAGGCCATTTTCCGAAAATGTAAAAAAAGCCTACTTTAAATATTTTGGTGTGTTAATTGGGGATCAAGATAAGCGGTGGGCTCCCAATATGTGCTGTGTTAGCTGTAGTGTATATTGGTGCAGTGGATGAAGGGAAAGAGAAAAAGTATGCCTTTTGCAGTTCCGATGGTATGGCGAGGACCCACCAATCATTCTGACGATTGTTATTTTTGCCTGACAAAGAAAAGTTATTCCAAAAAGGGAAAGCACAATATAGAATATCCAAATTTGCAATCTGCCATACGACCTCTTCCTCATAATGCAAATTTGCCAGTGCCGATTGCGCCTTTAAATTGGCAAGCTATTGATTGGGGAGATAACGCCTAATCAGGCAGCTCAGAAGAACAGTGCACCGATCCCACTTTTACCACAGGTCCCAGTTCCGGCGAGCTACATTTGATTGTTCAAATTGAATTAAATGATTTAGTACGCGATTTTGGGTTATCCAAGCAACAGTCAGAACTTCTAGATTCCCGTGTTAAATAATGGAACCTATTGGCCAAAGAAACAAAAATTACGAATTTCAGAAAAGAAATGTTATGTTTTCTGAATTCTACAGTATGGAAAATTCGTTGTGCGCGTGTACTGATATAGACAGTTTAATGCAGGAACTTGATATTGAACATTCTCCTCGTGAGTGGCGCTTATTTATAGACTCATCTAAATATAGCTTAAAGGCTGTGTTATTGCATAATGGAAATTTAAAACCCTCTATACCAGTTGCCCATTCAGTTGCAATGAAAGAAAATTATGAAAATATGCGCACGATTTTTGATAAAATAAACTACAATAGGTATAAATGGCGGATATGTAGTGACTTAAAAGTTATAGCGATTTTAGTGGGACTTCAATGGGGATTTACAAAATATTGCTGTTTTCGGTGTTTATGAGACAGTCGTGCAATAAATCAGCAAAAATTTGGCCAGAAAGAAACGAATTTCAACCGGGATCTCAAAATGTTAAATTTATACCTCTTGTTGATCCCAAAAATGTCCTTTTGCCTCCTCTTCACATTAAACTTGGGCTGATGAAAAACTTTGTGAAGGTTTTGAATAAAGATGGTGATGGATTTAAATACCTAAGACCAGTCTTTCCCCAGTTAAGTGATGCCAAATTAAAAGAAGGCATTTTTATTGGGCCTCAAATCAGAAAATTGCTGGACGATGTCAATTTTACGGAAAAGCTTACCAGGCAGGAACTCAGAGAGCATGGAATTCATTTGTTAATGTAGTAAGAGGATTTTTAGGCAACAATATGGATGAAAATGATGAACAATTTTATGAAGTCTTAGATGCCTATAAAGCGCTTGGTGCCAGAATGTCATTAAAAATTCACTTCCTCCATTCCCATCTGTCATTTTTTCCTAAAAATTTGGGAGCTGTTAGTGACTAGCAGGATAAAAGGTTTCACCAAAATATCAGAACAATGGAAATTCGGTACCAAGGACGATGGGATCCAGCCATGATGGGTGACTACTGTTGGTTTTTGAAGAGAGAAGATAGGACTTTTTTGCTTTTCTCTTAGATGTATGGTTAGAATTTTCTGAAATAATTTTTTTCTATAGATATTAAGTATCGTAACATTCGATATGGTTCTACAACTCTAACAAAATCCTACGTGCTACAACTTTCTATTTGTCATTTTCATATTTGGATAGGTCCATTCTATTAGATTATGCAATTCTGATTTGTGTTACAACAAAAAAAAAATTTTGTCGGCCAGTGTAATTATTAACACCATTTTCCCCTCTTTCTTCTATTCATCTTTTCTATCTTTGTATCACCTATAACAATTTTCTTTTGCTTTCCTCTCTATATAAGTACCATAGGTACTTTAAAATAAGTAATACCTTTTTTGATTTCTTTTTGTTATATATTACTATTTTTTCTAAGCTAAATTTGTACTCATTAGGTTAGGTAAGAGTAACAGATAACACTGGCCGACAAGATTTTTCTAACACAGGCCAACTGATTATTATCACAATGGAACTAACCTTCCAATAAGAAAAAAAATATTCGGAAAGCCCTAATACGTACCATTTTTTAATAGCTTAATTAGAACCTTTTATATTGGTAGGTAAACAATTTTATTATGGGGCAGCTAAAATGGGTCCATTTTACAACGGAAAAATTACCTAGACTGGGTTGTTTACAACATTAGACATAAAATAAACGTTAAAAATCACTCTTCTGTTGAGTTTCGAATTGAGTGGTTCTCTGTGCATCGATAAGCAAGTATATGTGAAGACGAGAATGTCGAGTCAAACGCGCCGAAGTTGCAAAATTTCTCCTGACAAATTTTGTTATATTTGTGGAGAATTTCTGGTGAAATCACAAGCCAGGCCATTTTCCGAAAATGCAAAAAAAGCCTACTTTAAATATTTTGGTGTGTTAATTGGGGATCAAGATATATATTGAATAAAGATGGTTATGGATTTAAATACCTAAGACCAGTCTTTCCCCAGTTAAGTGATGCCAAATTAAAAGAAGGCATTTTTATTGGGCCTCAAATCAGAAAATTGCTGGACGATGTCAATTTTACCGAAAAGCTTACCAGGCAGGAACTCAGAGCATCGAATTCATTTGTTAATGTAGTAAGAGGATTTTTAGGCAACAATATGGATGAAAATTATGAACAATTTTATGAACTCTTAGATGCCTATAAAGCGCTTGGTGCCAGAATGTCATTAAAAATTCATTTCCTCCATTCCCATCTGTAATTTTTTCCTAAAAATTTGGAAGCTGTTAGTGACGAGCGGGGTGAAAGGTGTCACCAAAATATCAGAACAATGGAAATTTGGTACAAAGGACGATGGGATCCAGCCATGATGGGTGACTACTGTTGGTTTTTGAAGAGAGAAGATAGGACTTTTTTGCTTTTCTCTTAGATGTATGGTTAGAATTTTCTGAAATAATTTTTTTCTATAGATATTAAGTATCGTAACATTCGATATGGTTCTACAACTCTAACAAAATCCTACGTGCTACAACTTTCTATTTGTCATTTTCGTATTTGGATAGGTCCATTCTATTAGATTATGCAATTCTGATTTGTGTTACAACAAAAAAAAAATTTGTCGGCCAGTGTAATTATTAACACCATTTTCTTCTATTCATCTTTTCTATCTTTGTATCACCTATAACAATTTTCTTTTGCTTTCCTCTCTATATAATTACCATAGGTACTTTAAAATAAGTAATACCTTTTTTGATTTCTTTTTGTTATATATTACAATTTTTTTTAAGCTAAATTTGTACTCATTAGGTTAGGTAAGAGTAGCAGATTGTAATGCCAAATCTCGCCTATATGTGTAACTGATTTTTGAATAAAAGACGATTTATTATTATAATTATTATTATTATATTTTTTTTCAAAGATTATTAACAAAACCCGCTTAATGGGTAACTTCAAAAGTACTTCAT
Organism: Kuschelorhynchus macadamiae; assembly: GCA_030620095.1. NCBI lineage: Eukaryota > Metazoa > Arthropoda > Insecta > Coleoptera > Curculionidae > Kuschelorhynchus > Kuschelorhynchus macadamiae. Next base: position 415,429 of record JAUTXW010003824.1, on the reverse strand, counting down.
TTCACTTTCCTCACTAAAATGCCTTTGCTAATACCTAACTCGTTCGGAGAATGAGTTTTCCGCACTCGACTGCTTACCGAACTCCGCTACGCGTTATTTGGTATACTGCAGTCGCGTGCGGAAAAGTCAAACTTTCCGCACTAGTTAGGTAAATTACTATTACCAAAACGTATACTGCATGAATTATTTAACTATTTTATAACCCATGTCACTGTTTACAGTGGCGTGTATAAAGTCGAAACATAGGCTTTTTTTCTCAACATCTATACTCTGTAAAGATTCGAGCGGTTTTTTAAGATCACAAAGTAGGTAAAAGCTAGCTCTTTTCCACAAACAAAATAAATAAATTATGTTCTCAAAACTTGTTTGCAACTCTTTCAAAAAATTACCATAGGCGTAGATATCAAAGTTACTATAGATTTAAAGAGTTCCCTTTAACGAAAAATTCTACAATATTTAATAACATGGCCATGCAGTTTAGTGTTTCGAACTTACCGCCATTTATCTTCAGCCACCGACTGAGTTGCCTACACAGTTTTTTAAATGCCCAAACTTTTATCAAAACTTCTGATACCTTTGTTATTATAGAAATGCTCAAGTTTTATGAAAGTAAATAAAGTGTAGTTACTTTTTACTTTCCTCATAAAGGGGATGTACTGTAATCGTGAGAAAATTATGTTTTCTCAATTCCGTAGGTGTGTCTGTTCGCGACAAAGCTAAAAAACTACGTAACCGATTGACCTCAAATTTTAGTAAAAAATTATGGGTCCTACGGTGATGACATGGTAACATTTTGGTAAAAATCCAGTGTAGCTAAAAAAAATGGCGCCCTAGTGAAATGTTAAAAAAATCTATTACTAAAAAACTACTTATCCAAGGTATGTCAAATTGTGCACAAAAAGTATTATATAGAAATCAAATGGTAACATTTTGATACGAGTCCAAAATGCCGGAAAAAACTGGCTGCTTAATAAAATATTTAAAACTTCAGCCTAAGAAAATTCTTAATGGACTGATTTCAAATAGTTTGCCCTAACTAACTGCGATATACCGAAGAGCTAGTAAAATTGTGGTACCAATTTAAGATGGCGGAATAAAATGGCGACCAATAATATATTTATTATCGGGAAAAAATCACCCTCTCAGGTTTTAGCAGCCCTAGATGCCCAAAAATATGTTTATTACTTTAGTCGGTCTGTCTGTCGGTTTGTGTGTCTGTCAGTTCTTGACATAGCTTAGAAACTACTCATCATATTGACTTCAAATTTTAGCCAAAAATTAAGGGTCATATGGGGATGACCTGGTAATATTTTGGTAAAAAATCAATTTGTCAAATCAAAATGGCGGCCTATTGAAATGTTAAAAAAATTATTACTAAAAAACTACTTATCCAGTTTATCTCAAATTTTGCACAAAAATCCAGTATTATGTAGGAATCTAGTGATACAATTTTGGTACGAATCCAAAATGGTGCTTGATAAAATAATTTTAAAATTCAGCCTGAAAAACTACTTAATGGTCTGATTTGAAATTGTGTGCCATAACTAATTGTAGTATAGAGAAGAACTGGTAATACTGTGATACTAATTTAAGATGGCGGAACAAAATGGCGGTGAAATAAAATATGTGTAATCGTAAAAAATCACCTCAGGTTTTATCTGGGTTTTACATATTTTCAGGTTTTAGCGCCAGATGCCAAAAAATATTGTTATCAATTCCGACGGTCTGTCTGTCTGTCAGTTCGCGGCATAGTTTAAAAACTACTCATCAGAGTGACTTCATATTATGGGCAAAAATTAAGAGTCGTATGGGGAAGGCCTGGTAATATTTTGGTAAAAATCGAATATGCCGGAAAAAGATGGCGGCGTAGATGAACGTTAAAAAATTATTACCAAAAAAACTAATCCAATATCCTCAAATTTTGCGCAGAAATGTTACATAGGAATAAACTGGTAACATATTGGTATGAATATAAAACAGCAAAACAAATTGGCGGCCTAATAAAATATTTAAAAAAATCGGCCTGAAGAAACTACTCATCAGATTAATTTCAAAATGTATATGTGATATAGAGATAAACTGGTAAAGTTGTGGTACGAATTCAAGATAGCTGAGCAAAATGGCGGCCAAATATTTATTTAAATTAATGCAAAAAAATTTGATTCAATTGAATGGAATATAGGGATAACCTGGTACGAATTCAACATGGCGTAACAAAATGGCTATGTCTGTCAATGCAATATTGCGCCCAATAAAGGTCTTTGAAAATATAGTATATCGCGGGTGACCTGGCATAACCTCCTATCTGACAATTCGCAAATTTTACAGGGTGAATAAAAAACCTTATTTTAGCTTTAAAAGAAATATTTAAGGTTTAAAAAATATAACATTTGAGGCTTCTTTTATGCCATTTAGGAGATATCGCATGCCTAAAAGTTTTTCAATAGGAGATTATGCCATGCATTTTTAAGAAATTGGAGAAATTTATACTAGAGTAAAATAGCAATAAAGAGCACGTCAAACTGTTTATTTGCATAAAAAAAATCTACAAAATCATGACACAATTCTACAAATGAATTAAAAACAGGAAAAAAACTAATCCGAAAATCTTAATGTTTTTAATCTGAGGTAAGAAAAAAATCGTTTTAATAACTTACAATGCTAAAAACACAAACTTATTTTCTTTGGTACTAAAAAAACATTAATTGTACTTTTCATTTAGTTCGAAAAAATTAATTTTAATTTTATTATAGTCAACTTAGTATTGAAAAAGAAATTTTTAATTATTCTTAAGAAGAACAAACAAGGAAATAAAAGTAGGTCATTTAGTGTGTAAATTAATCAGGCTAAATAACTACTCATGAAGTAAATTGTCATAAAAACTATGGGTGTTCTTTGGCAGGACTGTTTTAAGGTCCTGTAGATGTTGTCATTTCTCCTTTTTTATTCTACAAGGGCCTTTTAGAAGCTTAGGATACTCAACAATGGGAGCTAAAACTTTTGGCCTTATCAATGTACTCTCCATCATGGTCTAGTTTAACTTGAATTTTGCCTTCAGGTGTGTAGTGTATACATTTAATATCATTGATAACGGGTTCAATAACTTTTTTACCCGGACGGATTGATGAGTACCTTAAAAATTTTGAGTCAGAATAATTAAAAAAAATCGTAGCCTGAAATTTCGACATGGTATGATTTTGGTACTAACTCTTGCTTCTTTGGTTACAGATGCATAATCACTTGGTAAATGAATCTCGCGGTTTCGCAACTTCCTTTCTATCACGCTATGAACCGAGTCACACTCCATCTGAGTATGACCCGGTTTCAAATATTTTTGATACACACCTATCTGGTTATTTACTGAAAAAATCAAAAGTGCATTGGAAAGGACATTTATTTCGATTTTGATACCCACATCAGAATAAAGAATGATGCATTTTTTATCAGGTGTTATGCAGTTTTTCTCTCAAAAATAGATAATACATGAAGTAAACGTAGAAGCCGTCAACTGATTATTTTGGTCCTCTGAGAACCAGTAACAAGTTACGTCGCGAGTGCCAAGATTATACATTGTGAAATTATGACAACATAATTTTGTTTTGAAGTACAGTTTACCAGCCTGCAAAAAGGGCGAGAGCTTAACGGCCTATAAATCCATGGTTAAAACTATTGCCTCTTCCTTTTCTGCGAGAGTCTTGTCATCTGCTTTTTGTTTTCTGGCCTTTTCTTTATTTTCAATGTGTTTTTTCCATTCTTGTTCTGTGACGTTCCTATATTTTTAAGCAAAACATGTGTTGCATTGGTCTTTTTTCTGATGAAACAACGACAAATTTTTACTATGAAATACCTTGTTGAAAACATTTCGGCTAATTGAATGGAAGTTCCGCTTAAGCTCTGGAAAGTAGTTTCTAAATATAACATTAGAGTATCTCTACGGCAATAGTGAGCAGGTAATTTAGGTAACCGGTCAAAAAATTCGTTTAGGTGCCTGTATTCTTCTACAAAACGCTCTTTTACTGTGTTTTTTACACAAGGCTTTGCTGCAATACCATATGAGCTTGTATTGACCCATTCCTGTACCGTTTTATAGCCTAAACTTAATTTATTCACGAACATCGCCCTACATACTTGCAATATTTGATTTCCATTATTAAGGAAATAAACAAAAGTACCTTGCCTTCTAGAATCTGCGCTAGATGACTTCAAGACAGGTTTTTTCAGCACATGAGATGATACAAATACTTTTCTTTGTTGCCAATTCATGTTCTCCTAAAAACTTACTTCTACACTCCTTAGTGAATTGAGAACAGAATCTTTTTTTAGAACTTCTACATACTGGCGAATTACATGCTGGTTTTAACCTTCTTTCTTCACGCTCACAAATTTGTTTAATTTTCCCTGCTTCTTTTTTAAAACCCACATACGCCTTGCCTTGCATTCGTAATTTTTTATTTTTTTGCCTTATCCATTCTCCTTCTTCGGCCCCTTTCTTTCTCTTCCTTACCGCGTCTGTATTGATTTCTTCTTCATTTATTGCTCCGTTTTCTGTGCTAGGAACTGCCTTATTTTCAGACTCGTCCGCTGTCTGTCTGTTAGTGCTATCGACTTCAGAATAATCTTCATCGGTTTCTATTTCATAGATTACATTTTTTGTGGTCGAAACGTGCTCTGAATCATTGTCCATGATGTTATTGGCGGCAGTAGAACTTTCTAATGAATCAGTAGTCTCCATTATTACTTCGGTATTCTCTATTACTACATCGGGTTGCTGTATAGCATAACAGTGGGCAATGCTTTGTTTCTGCTAGAACGTCTTTTCGAAAAGATCTTGAGTACTTTTTGTGGCAAACTCATATCCTGAAGAACCATTGTTTAATACAATTAATTTTATTATTACTAAAATTTTGGTCCAGATCGATTGGCTTAGCTATAATTTCTTCAGGTTTCTCGGCTGTTATGTCTGGTCCCTCGGTAGAAAAAAAGCTGCCAAAACCTTGTTCAGACGAATGCGAGATTGGTATGCTATTAAAAATTGAACTTTTGTCACAGTCAGTAATTTTGTCTATTTCATCATCCTGGGAAGGAAAATTACTGATTAAATCCGTTTCTGGGCAGCAGCATAAATCATTAGGAACTAAGCAGTCTTTAGTACTACTTTTTTTAGTCTCCAAATTGGGTAAGTTATTTAAGCTACTATTAGAAGTTGGTAAATAGTCATCGTCTCCAATTATCACAGGCATATTTGTAATGTCAAAAATGTCAGTTCTTTTTTCTGCGGCAATTTCATTATCACAAACGGGGCTCGTCAAAGATAACAAAGAAAAAATTTTTTTAGTCCTGGCAGTCATATTGCAAAACTTCCTATGTTCAAAATATCGACTTGTAAATTCTCCTATCTGCAACCACAAGAGAAACAAAGGTTATTACCTTTGTTTTGCGGAAATGATAAAATATAACCCTAAAACATGCCTAATGAATCTGTGCGTTTGTAAGATCGTACTAGACGTAAACACAAGCAAAAACTTACCCTAAATTAATATAAACATACAACACTAGCGCGTGCTACCACCACTGAATGCCTACTGAAAAATAGGATAATTTGCATGACACGTTAAACTGTATTCCTGATGGGAGATATTGTAAGGCACATTTTTAACTTATTTTAAATTTTTTGACGTAAAGGATAATTTGCCAGCGTATGCGCCTATACGGTTAATAATTAATAGTATAAATATCTCATTTTCCATCAAATTCGGAGATAGGAGGTTTAGCCAGGTCGCCCGCGATATGTGTTATTAAATGACTATGTATTGAACTAAAATGAAAAAAATTGGAAATGTTTGTTTTTTTTTTTTGGTTATTACATATAAGAAATGTAATGGAATACTAATGTTGGTTGTAGTAATTATTGTGTAATACTAAGTACATAATATTGTATTTACCTAGAAAAGGGGAAATTCTCGTTTTCCATCACTCACTAAGACATTTTCGACTTGTTTTATAAGAAAAAATTATGTTAATTAAGATATATGTATTTTTCTCCAAGATAGTGCTTGTACATTCATATAAAGGATTAACTACAAAAGTTAGAAAAAAAAACTTTAGGTTTTAACTTAAGCCACCAGCATTTTTTTATCAGATTAAAGAAACATTAAACGAATATCACAAAACACCAATAGGGCATAACCACTACAATTTTCTAATATATCTTAAGTAATCGAGTCCATGGTATACATATTAGAAAATATGGAGTTTTTAAAGCAGGTTATCGAAAACTGGGAAAATTGGGCGTTTTCTATTAAAATGCATATTTTGACAGATAATTGGATTATACATCACTTCCGGTTTAACCGGAAGTGACCTACACTTCAGTATATTAAAGGGAAACGTGTATATTTTTTTTCATAGTCGTATTCTGTGCAAAATGGCCTTTTAAATGATGTATCACAAGTTATATTTTTCTTCCAAAATGGCGGCAATAAAACCGGTTTTCATTATTTCACCATATAATATATAAAACAAAAGACAGTGTCAAACTTTTGAGGTGACCTGATTAAAATTAAACTTTTTAGGTTAGAAAAAGCATGAAAGCATGTTATTATGTTTTTTTCAAAATATTACGCCTTTTCGAAAAAAAATACAAAATGACTACTTTTAATGTAAATTTTCTGCTAAAATTTAAATTGGACCCTGTTTATTTTATTTATCTGTTTAATTTCTCGTTAAATTACGTTTTCAATAATGTGCGAGAAGTTATCCTTTTGTCGTTAAATTACAACAATATTTCGATTTTTATCCGAGCTACATAATTTTTTATCGGGAAACCTACTACTACTAAATCAAAATTTACCATTTTTATTAGTTAAACTATCTTAGATTTATTTACCCATCATTTTTAGTAGACAATAACTAAGTATTCTATTTAGCCTCAACATGTGTCAGATTTGTTTATAGCATTTAAACTTAAATGACCAGGCCTAGGTTGGCCATTTTATACCCATACCTGTATAAGCAGTGTTAGCGATTCTAATACTCTCATCTCAATATTCCAGTTTATAGAAATAGGTAAACTATCCATTTTATTTTTGTAAAAACGTGACAGTTCGCTTATATTAATTTTAAGTTTAATTGTTTCTAGATGCTTGCTTACGATCGTTCAATGTAAATGCAGCTTAAATAGCATACTACAATTGTCAATAACCAGATAATGATGGCTGTATTATGCTATTCTGTTTTTCATTGCCTACTACTTCTTTTCAGTGTATGAGATTTAAGCTGCATTTACGTTGAACGATCGCACAGACTAATATTTTAGCTCAAAACCTGGCCAAAAAGGCAAAATTTAAAACAACAGCAACAGACCTGTGGGTACGTATTTTTATTTGATAGATAAATATGACGTTGCGTAATGCACTCGCCACCTACGATAAAGTAATCAGTGACTTGTACGCGTGATCGTAATTTAGCAATTGTTTTTAAGAAAAATGCGTTGACAGAATTGTGTTGACAAGCATCATTTCGTTGCGATAATTTATAAATTGGCTGGTTATTTTGTGGCATAATTGATCATGGATATTGTTGCAGAAGGTATGTACATTGTATTAATTATTTCTGTGAATGTTAAAATCCTTCTATAGGGTGTTTTTGCCGACCCGCCATTCTTACAAAAAAATTGTCAGAATTTATAACTTTTTTGTATATAGTAATGGTTTTAAACATATGCAACTCATCGCAACAGCACAAACTTTACGGGTTATTAAATTTCAGTATATCTAGAATTACTATACTGTAGAAAAGTTTCCCCAAGTTTTCACATTAACCAGAAATTAAAGTTCAAATGTGCTATGTCCAGTATAATATCATGACATGCGGTTACGGGCGAAAATCTGCGGACACTCAACGTCAACTCAGCGTTTTCTGTCATATTTTATAAATATCCTCAATATGTCAAAAGCAACCTAAGTGTCCGAAATTTTCTGTGCCCAACTGTATATTATGGCAACATACAGGGTGGCGCATCGGCAATGTACTTTTTTTATTATTACTGGGCGTCTTTGCAGATTCTGTCAAATCTATGACTCGAAGGGAACTGCATGATCGAGTGAGAGCGAGCGCAAAGAGACTATTTGATGAAAAACTAAACAGCTTAGAAGCAGAATTAGTTGCCATTACAAATTGCCCCCCTGAAAAACTTGCTATACTTCAAAATGCCATTAAGAATTTTTAAACAGTTTATAAACGTAAATGGCTCTCGTGCAATAGTACAGAAAAACGTTTTTTGGAAAAACATCAACAATGGTTGGATGGAGGAATTACATTCCCTGCTGCCCCAGCTCCTCGCAGTTCCAAAGGTAGACCAAGTAAAGAATTTGCAGAACTAAGTGACCGATCAAAGCGGCGCAACACTATGGATCTTAGAATGAATGTCCCCCTTGATAAGTTGACATACGCGACACAGATGGGTCAGCGAGCTGCGGGTAATATTGAAACATCAAAAATAATTAAACATATTACCAAATCTCCAACTAGTGCGGGAAATTTTCGAAAGTTAGCCGCTATTGGTGACCAAAAAGCTACAGCGGAAAAACACACACCAGAAGAGGCATTGGCGATATTCGTCGAAGCTAATTTAACCATGAGTCAATACGAGGTGATTCGTCAAGCAAATAAAGATATATACCCATGTTACAAATAGGTTCAAAACGCTAAACACAATTGCTATCCCCCAAAAAGTATTGGAGAAACTTTTGCCGAAGTGAAGTTACAAGATTTAGTCGACCACACAACTTTGCGGCTGTGTAAATATTTGGAACCAGTTTTCGAGAACATCCAAGGCGAAAATAAAGAATTTCTGCTTATATTTAAGTGGGGTTGTGACGGCTCCAAGCAATGCGAATATAAGCAAAAATTTGAAGATAAAAGCGACAGTGATGCTAACATTTTTCTAAGTTCCCTTGTGTCAGTAAGACTTATGTGTAGACAACAAATTGTATGGCAGAATCCTAACCCATCATCACCTAGATTTTGCAGGCCTATCAGAATGAGATTTGTCAAGGAAACTAAAGAAACCACTAATGAAGAGTTTGAATACGTGGAAAACCAGGCCAGAAATCTGTATCCAACAAATGTTAAAAATAATATCCAAATAAAGCACAAATTATTGCCAACAATGGTGGACGGCAAGGTGTGCAATGCTGTCACAAACAATGCTTCGACAATGCGCTGCTACATATGTGGCAAAACATCCAAAAACTTCAATGACTTAACACAAAAAAGCACAGAAAAACCGGAAACTTTTCAATTTGGGTTGTCAATATTGCACGCCAGAATCAGGTTCTTCGAATTCGTACTACATTTATCGTATAAAGTAAAGGCAGGAGTATATGTAAGTCGCGTTACACTAAAAAGTGACAAAGAAAAAATTCAAACTGCCAAACAGAACATTCAAAAAGAGTTCCGCGAGAAAATGGGATTGCTGGTGGACATTCCGAAAGCTGGATTCGGTAATACTAATGACGGGAATTCGTCCCATAGATTTTTCAACAATGCAGAGGACGCAGCTGCTATTACAGGAATAGACTTTGAATTAATAACTAGATTTAAGATAATATTAAAAGTATTATCCTCTGGCTTCAAAATTGGCGTGGAAAAGTTTTCTCTGTACACTATGGATTCGGCCAAGCTCTATGTAAATTTATATCCTTGGCAACCAATGTCACCAACTGTGCATAAAATTTTAACCCACTCGGCAAGTGTTATAACACATGCTTTATTGCCAATCGGTCAGTTGTCGGAGGAAGCTGCGGAAGCCAGGAATAAGCACTTCCGGCAGTACAGAGAAAGCTTTTCCCAGAAAATTTTCCAGAAAGGAGTGTAACGAGGATGTGTTGAATAGGCTTTTGTTGACCTCAGACCCTTATTTAAGTAGCATAAGAGCTACGAAAAATACAAAAAAAAAGTTGTTTACAAAGGAGGCATTGGAATTCCTAAAAGCAGATATAGATGTTGATGATGATAGTGACATAGAGAATAGGCTGTAATCTTAATCTTAAACGAATAGGGGTCTTGTTTCGATTTTTTTTTTAATTTAGGGTTTCGATATAAGCGGTAGATCTGTACCTCAGAGGTAAACTGTAGGTTTTAAGTCACTTTTTTTCAGATAATGAGATTTTAACTTCATTCTAGTTATCATAACTTCCTTTACCACTAAAATTTTTTTCAGGGTCCTGGCATTAAGCATAACCGAAATATACTCACTTTGATCCTATGTCAAGTCACTTAATTACACTAACTTACAAAATGTTTTTTGCCTTCCCTGAGAAATTAGGATTTCAGGACTTACAGTACAGTACAGTTTACCTCTGAGGTACAGAAATAGTAAATAGATATATACGTATTTTTTCTCTTTGTTGTATCTCAAAAACTGAAAATTGCTTATGTATGTCGATGTCATCATAAGGAAGCAGGCTCATAACCTAATACCATGCTTATAGTATATCTATGTATAAAAAACTAATAACCTTTTCGCTTCGCCTTGGTTATTAGTTTATTAGTTTTTGTACGTAAGTATCGATTTTTAGGATTATTCTATAATTTACCACAGAAAAATAACTTATTTTTCATTGACGCATATTTTATGTTTTAGTACTAATAATTTATTATTATATGTTACACTAGTGTTTTTATGTTGTTTTCGGCCAAATAGAATTTCATGTTAGACTAGAGAAGTTTTGTACCTATTCCTAGTTACCCTACAAAAATATTTAATTTTACATAGCCACATTCCAATATTTACGCCCGTAAATATACTTACCATCACTAAATTAGATAAAATATTGCTAAATAATCATTAATTAACCGCATTCACGTGAAAAAAACAAGTAAACATTTTTGGCCAGGTTTTGAGCTAAAATACTAGTCTGTGGATCGTAAGCAAACAAATTGAACATTGAAACAATTAAACTTAAAATTAATATAAGTGAAAATGATTTTAAAATGATTATATTAATCAACTGTCACGTTTTTATAAAAATAAAATGGCCGGGTTACCAATTTCTATAAACTGGAATATAGACATAAGAGTATTAGAATCGCTATTACTGCTTATACAGGTATGGGTGTAAAAAGGACAACCTAGGCCTGCTCATTTAAGTTTAAATGTTATAAACAAATCTGACACATGTTGAGACTAAATAGAAGACTTAGTTATTGTCTACTAAAAATGATGCGTAAATAAATCTAGCATAGTTTAACTAATAAAAATGGTAAATTTTGGTTTAGTAGTTTCCCCGATAAAAAAATATGTAACTCCGAGGAAAAATCGAAATATTGTTGTAATTTAACTACAAAAGGATTAACTTGTGGCACATTATTGGAAACGTCATTTTAAGGTGAAATTAAACGGTTAAATAACATATACAAGGTCCAATTTAAATCTTAGCGGAAAATTTACATTAAAAGTAGACATTCGTGTACCCTATGTTCTGTGTCAACCGATATATTGATCCCCCTAAAAAGTTGACCACGTCTCGCCACTGCTTTTTGAATCCCTAAATGCAAAAAAAACATGTTTTTTCAATTCCTGTGTCTGTATGCGACATAACTCGAAAACTTCTTTTCCGATTGGACTTCAAATTTTGATTAAAAATCAAGTGTAATAAAGAGATTTACATCATTTTGGTAAAAATCCAATATGGCGCAGCAAAATGGCTCGAAAACTTCTTTTCCGATTGGACTTCAAATTTTGGTTAAAAATCAAGTGTCATAAAGAGATTTACATCATTTTGGTAAAAATCCAATACGGCGCAGCAAAATGGCAGCCTAGTGAAATAACATAAATATAGGGTTGCCACCTGTCCTTTTTTGAAAAGGACAGTCCTTTTTTCAGACAAATTGTTCTTGTGACTTTTTTTGCCACAAAATGTCCTTTTTACTTACTTATAAACTATTGACAACAGCACGGCACTGCTGTGACTCGTAAATTCTTCCGGCAACCGCGGCTAACAATCGACAACAGCGCAGCACCCCAACCTGCGAATAGTCGTTATTTTCTAGGCTGAAAATTCGCGCGTCGGGAGAGCTCGATGATATCGGGATATCGCTGTCTTTATTTACCCAATGTAAAAAAGGAAGAACAGTAACATAACATCGCCCACATTTCCCTGTCGTCCGTGCGACATTTGACATTTATTTGTTCCCGTTCCCGCTTTTTTCGCGGTTTGTAGTTGATCGTTGATATTGAAAAGTAAAAAATCCTATTTTTAATTATTTTATTGTGGTTTTTCTTTATTATACTTCATCGTCTTTATGAAGTTTACCTACTGGCGGTAAGTCTATATTTTTAATCATTAAAGTGGTTGCAAGTTGCAATTTTTGTATCTAGTTAGCTTTATTTCCCTGTTGTTTGTTGTTGCATGAGTTTTTGGTTTTATTTCAAGTTTCTATTACTTAATTAATCTGGTCCTGGTTTGACTTTAGTTTGGTTTTGGTGAATTAACAAAATTAACAACCCAGTCCGCCAGTCCCAGTGATAAAATGGATGTAGATAACGTAGATGATGTGACTGAAGTAGCAGAAAGGTTTGTCAATAACGGTGATGGTGATTGTACTGAAAATGGTGGAAGTAGCTCTACAGGGGCGGCGAAGGTTTTTAGTTTTTCAGCTAATATGTTTGAATATTAAAATTAAAATATGTTTTTTATTTAGGATTGTCAATCTAAAGCCAGAACCGGAACCAGTACCTGTACTACCCCTCCTCCTCCTCCTAAAAAAAAAGAGAGCAACTTATTACAACAAAGAGTGGGAAACTAAATACGGCTGGCTAAAGCAAGGCGCAACCAATACCGAAGCATTTTGTAAAAGTTGCCTGCTTTCATTCACAGTTGGAAACATGGGACTGTCTGCAATAAAGCAACACAATGAAAGTAAGATGCACAAGCAAAAAATTTCTGCAGCGAAAAGCTCACATTCCATGGAAACATTTTTTGTCAAAAAAAATTCTCAGGAAGAATCTCATGTAATTTTAACAGAAATATGTAAAATTTTCCACTGTGTGAAGCATAACCAGTCATATAATTCTTTGGATTGCTCATTTAAATTGGACACAAAAATATATGTTGATTCAAAAATAGCATCCAAACTTTCATGTGGAAGAACCAAAAGTGAATCAATTGTGAAAAATGTTCTAGGTCCAATTGCACTGCAAAAAGTGATTGAACTTTTGAAAAACCATGTTCCAAAACTTTTCTTTAGTATTCAGTTGGATGCTTCTAACAGAAAAAATGTTAAATTTTTTCCAATTTCAGTACAATTTTTTACAATTCAATACGGACTTCAAAATTTCTTGCTGCACTTTTGTGAAAATAGTGATGAAAGTGCTGATAGGATGTTTACCATGGTAAATGATAGTTTAAACGAACTTAAATTAGACTGGAGTCAAGTTTCTGCATTAAGTGCCGATAACACCAATTCAAATTTCGGTGCCAATCACAGCCTTTTTACCAATGTATCCACAAAAAATCAACACCTGCTAAAAGGAAATTGCCATGCTCATGTTATACATAACTGCGTGAAGTTTTCAATGGATGCTTTGAGTTTAGATGTTGAAAACCTTATTCTTAAAATTTACTCCTTGACATTTTTCAGTATCTGCCAAACGCCTTTTCTGGATAGTTGGCAAGAACTTTAAATCTTTTCACGAATTTACAGATTGTCAATGGCGGGAATTACTAAGACACGTTGGTACTCGTTGGTTGTCTCTAAATCCGTGTGTAGAACGGATATTAAGCAATTATGTAGCTCTTTGTAGTTACTCTTCAATAATACTGAAAATTTTAAGTACAGAAAACAGCCCGTCACACATCAAAAAGCTGCTGAGAATAGATGAGAATAGTGGTACTGTTTCGCCTGAAGTTGAGATTTATCTTCTTTTTTTTTGTAATCATATACTTACTGTTTTAACTGTTACGTAACTTTTATTAAAAAAAATTGAATCTAAACTTCACGTCAGTATATATATATATATATATATATATATATATATATATATATATATATATATATATATATATATATATATATATATATATATATATATATATATATATATAAACACATAATAAAACAACAGGATAAGGACTGTTACGATACAGAATAATAGTGTGATATAGATAACCATGAAAAAAAACCCTCCAAGGTTTATCATAGGTCGGTCTTCCTGTCAATTGGGGGCATAGCTATAAAACTACTTATCCTATTGACTATACATTTTAATAAGCCTAAAAAAAATTGCTATTATTAGACTTTTTAAAATTTTCTGTAAGCCTTAAGTATGGTATAGTAGAAAGGATCTAGTAAAATTGTGATACGAAATGACGACCAAATAAAATGTTTAAAAAATCAAGGTAAAAAGTTTTCTTATTCAGTTGATTTCAAACTTTATACAAAAATTATATGTAATATAGTAATAAATTGGTACGAATTCAATATGACGGAACAAACTGACGGTTTTTAAACAATCACCGTAAAAACTTCTTGTTGAATTTATTTTTAATTATGTCCAATGATCAAGTGTGGCGTAGGTAGGAATTGGTAAAATATTGGAACTAATCCAATATGGTGCAATAAAATGGCTATTCAAAAGAAATGGAACGATTCATAACAGGGAAGTTCCGGGTAAAAAAATTGCGGATATTTTTTAATAAATAACAAAAATCTGGGAAAACATATACAGAATAATAATAATGTCACAGCTTACTATAAAGTACTATTTGTCGCTTTTAAATGCTATATTTATTTTAAAAATTTGAAATAACAAAAAAAAACATAAAAGAAAAAAAGACGAAAAAATGAAAACTTAAAAAAACACAAACGTACTTTTTGTCTTTTTTTAGGATTAGTAGACACTGGGTCATCTCTTTAACCTTTTTGTTTGGCCCATGGTTAGCCTAACATAGTGCAAAAAAATCAGTGTATTATTTGAATTGTTTCTTGTGCTAGTTCTCTTTTCAAAAAGCTAATTAAATAAATAGATATTTTTGTATCATTTTTCTAACTGCTTTCCCATTTTTTGGACAACTATTCGGGAACATTCCTAGAAATTTTTCAAAAAACTATTTTCCTGGGAAAGTTTCCATCACTATACAAGATGACTAGGAAATACCGTCTATTAATATTTCTTTATTCCTTCCAGAACGAATTTTATGGAACCATAGTCATTGGTCATCCAGGACAAACTTTAAATGTAGGTTTTGATACAGCTTGGACCTTGTCTTGGGTTTTATCATCAGAGTGTCACGATTTTACAAACATAGGCTGCCGTAAGTATTTACAGATAAATTGTGGATATTCTTTGGAGTTGTTTCAAATTATTTATATTCCATAAAGAAATTAGTAAATCACGAGGGGCGGATAACTCCAAAAAAAATTGTACGTAGACTTACAAGACTTGGTGAATTATAAGTGATTTCTGAAGTCTTTTAAGCGACGTGTTAATAAATTATAAGTATTTTAAGTGAGTAGATTTTAGGCTAATCTGAAATCTTTAAGGGAGAACTGCAGGCAAAAAGCAAAAAACCAGCGACAAGATCTAGTCGAGTTGAAAGTAAGATGAAAAGGTACCTACGCATTAAAAAAAAAACTTCCTGCACGTCCGACCTCAAAAAAATGGGTTCAAAAGGGTTCACGCGCTGCAATACAAAGACATGAGTACGATTTACCATTTCAAATTTTGCAGTTACGTAGACAAAGGATCAATGTAAGGCACAGTTTTTTCAGAACGATTTTGTGGAAAAAAATATTATATGCGAAGCATGTGCGTCAAAAAGTGGTCAAAAAATGGTCGAAAATGGACAAATCTACTTTTATTTTATAACTCTAGGTTTGATTTTTTCATAAAAATTCGCATGTAGCGCCCAACTATACATATTTCCCTATTAAAATCACATTGAAGCTAATACATATCTCTTATAGTTTTAACATAATATTGCAGCGGCGGAAGGCTTGCAAATGATCCATATTACTGCGTGCAGTCCCCCTTAATGGTATTTTAGGTAATTTTAAAGTCTTTAATGTGACTGAAGTTTTTTCGTGGATTTTATGTGAATTTTAAAGTCATCTAGAGTAGTTTAGATGATTTGTATGCCTTTCCAAGGATATTCTCTAGAAATAACAATACGTAGGTGTTTAATTTTGTAGTATCGTATACAGGGTGTCTACTAACTACGTTACATAACTCCAGGACGTGATTCCTTAGGTCATTTTTAAGAAAAAAAGTTTGTATGAACATGTGTCCGGGAGTTATCTCGATTCTGAGATACGGGGTGTTAAAGTTTTTTAAAAAAATCGGTTTTGTATAAACATCATAAATATCCTTAAATATCCTTGGTTGAAATTTGGCAGTGTCATTTTTAATACTAAGGCGCTAATTCAGCCCTTACTAGATTGAAGTTATTAAGTCGAGTAACGTCTCAAGGGGCACCGCAACCATTATTATTAACAAAAAAAAGTATGCCATTGACTTTTTGCAGTTTTTATAGTTTAAGCAACTAAAAATACCACTTTTTTGTATCTTGTGTTTTGTTCGTATCTAGCCTCGTTTTCGAGAAAAAATATAAACATGTCTATAAACCACTTTAAAAATTATCCATGGACAACATTAAAAAAATAAAAACTATGTATTAATTACTATACATAAATTACAGAAAAATAAACAATTTCGCCCTTAAAGCAGATGAACAAAATAACTACCATCTGAGATTTGAGACGTTTAAAAATCCCTGGAGTATTCCTTATGACATTGTAATTGTCGATTATTCGATTTCTCAAGTCGTTTACATCTAGTACATACATACATATGTTGGGCAAACTAAACGCTCCATAAATTTAAGATAAGATTTAAGATACGGAAGAACGGAAAAGTCAAGCGTTGCCCAACATGCTTTGGAAAACAATCACCAAATAGGAATAAATAATCTTAAGTTGATTAAAAATGTATCTAATAATAGATTATTGGATGCATTTGAGAGTATAGAAACAGTTAAATGTGGTAAGAAAGCACTAAATAAAGACAGAGGGCCTATTCCCTATAGTCCCCTCTATTGTTTACTTGACAACGCAGCAGTAGGGTGCAACCAAGTGTGACCAAATTTACCTATAAATAGTCTCGGTTAGGATAAGTTACTTTAGTTTGTATCATCTGCTGGTGATGCTAACTTGGTTAGCGAAACGCGCGTTTCTTGTGGTGTAGTGTGGTTAGAACTCTTGTATTTTGATCTAGTACAGGAGGTTTATAAACCAGAGCCTTCAGATGACCCCATAAATAGAAATCTAAAGGATTCATATCAGGACTACGAGCTGGCCAATTTTGAGGTCCTGCACGTCAGATCCAGCGATTAAGGTAAGTAATGTCGAGATGCTGACGAGCAAGGTCACTAAAATGAGCTGGGGCCCCGTCGTCAATAAACCACATATTTACTCTTACATGTAGGGATAAATCTAACAAATTGGGTAGATGTTCTCGCAAAAAATCTGTATAGAATTAACCTGTTAATCTTACTGCTAAAAAATGTGCCCATTAGTCATCAATAATTCCTACGCAAACGTTCAGCGAAAATTGTTGGTAAAAATGACTTTCTCTAATAACGTGCCAGAAATGGTTATTATTTGCCTCGTCCGTAAATAAAATGTTTATTAAAAAAATTGTTATTGTGTGCCGCCATATGAAGCAACCACCTACAAAACATTAATCTCGGGTGAAAATCCCGAGGCAGTAAAGCTTGAATCTTCTGTATGTCTACAGTAGATTTCTTTTTAAAACTTAACAAACTGTTTTGGGGCAGACTTGAAGCTGCAGTGCAATCTTCCTTGTATTATTTGAAGGATCTTCTACCGCATTAAGTATAGTTTCTTCTAGTTCAGGCGTTGTTACAGTTTCTGGTCTTCAACCACCTGTATTTTTATTAAAATTACCAGTTTCACTTAATCTTGCATGTATCGTTCTCAATGTTTTAGCACAAGGAATTACTGTATTAGGATATCTTGTCTTGTTAAATTTTCCGTGCCTCTTCCGAATTTCCATTTGCCAATCCATAAATAAAGTGCATGTCAGTCATTTCAGAATTACTAAAATTATTCATAATGGAATCACTGCTAATTAACAACTTTAAAATTTACTGATATGACAGAGACAATACTATCAGTGTATGCTGATACCAGTAAGGTAAACTCCCCAGGTAGATGTAAAAACATGTAGAGTGGTTTAAAGTGATTTTTTTTTATCGGAAAAGAAGCTAGATACGAACAAAACACAAAGAGACCAAAAGTTGTATTTTTAGGTGCTTAAACTGAAAAAGCTATAAAAACTGCAAAAAAGTTAGTGGTGTCCTTTTTTTCTAACTATTTATGGTTGCGGTGCCCCTTGAGACACCACTGGATCCAATAACTTCAACCTAGTTAGGGCTAAATTAGCGCCTTAGTCCTACAAATAGCCCTGCCAAATTGCAACCAAATCGGCTTAAGGATATTTATGATATTTATAAAAGACCGATTTTTTTTTAACTTTAACACCCTGTATCTCACAATCGACACGACTCCAGACACATGTTCATAAGAACTTTTTTTTCTGAAAATGACCTAAGGAATCACCTCCTGAAGTTACGTACTGTAATTAGGAAACACCCCCCGTATTTCCACCACTATTAGTGCCAGTATTTAAATCTGTGTTTGAAATTTTGATTGGACTGGAATAATTTTTTAGATTTTGGTACCTTCTAAGAAATTTAAAATGTTCATATATTTTGAATTATTTAACTATGTTAAAATTTATATTGATGTTTTGCTTTGTTATTTGATAACCATGTCTATTATATTTCGAATTACTTATGTAATATCTGATGATTAATATATTTTTAGAAATTAAGCAATTTGTGTGTTTATAAATAAATGCTTTATTGTCAAAAAAAAATTTACAATTTTGTGGACAAAGCTGTTAAGTTTATTAAGGAATTATTCACAGAACAATATAAAAAGCTACTTGTAAGAAAATAAAGTTTTGTGCAAAAAAAACATCGATAGTAATAAAACATGTACAGAGTAGTTTTTTTGTAATATTTTGAAATGGGTTTTTAACTTTTATTTTTTGAGATACCAAAAAGTGTAAAAAATTCATTCATATATATATATATATATATATATATATATATATATATATATATATATATATATATATATATATATATATATATATATATATATATATATATATATATATATATATATATATATATATATATATATATATATATATATATATATATATATATATATATATATATATATATATTATATATATATATATATATATATATATATATATATATATATATATATATATATATATATATATATATATATATATATATATATATATATATATATATATATACATACGTATATATTTATATATATATATATATATATATATATATACATACGTATATATTTATATATAAATATATATACATATGTATATATTTATATATATATATATATATATATATATATATATATTTATATATATATATATATATATACATTTATATATATATATATATATATATATATATATATATATATATTTATATATATATATTATATATATATATATTTATATTATATTTATATTTATATATATATATATAATGTGTACATCCGTTCACTACTGTCGTTCTGAAAAGAACAGTTTTGCTGACGTTTCGCCAAAATCACATTTGGCATTTTCGAAGCTTTCTTTCTCGCGTCCGAATAGAGACTGAAGTGTTGGTGACTGCGACGCTTCCTTTTATACCCCCACTCGGGGCCGAAGGTTATATCTGCGCAGGCGTAGGTCGTTTATATGTTATTATATGTTATTATATTATTATGTTGTTTATATGGTTTTTATGTTTTCCGGATGTTGCTGTTGTTGCGCTAATTGGGCTTGAGTTTTTGCGATTTTAGATTTGTCGATTATTGTCTTCCATACTGTTGGTAGTTTTAATGATTCGTCCCTTTTATTCAAATCACCTTGTTTTTCAATTTCTATGGCTTCTCGGATTATTCTGGTCTTATAATGTCCTATATTGGCAATCTCCCTACACCCATCGAAATTTATTTTATGGCCGGTTTCCTGATGATGTAGGAATAAAGCTGAGGTTGTTTGTTTATTTCTGATGCTGAGTTTATGTCTTACACTCTTGCTGATATTCGCCTGTTAGTTTGCCCTACGTACAAATTTTCACAGTCCTGGCACGGAATACTGTACACTCCGTGGTTTTCCAGTTTGATTTTATCTTTTGGGTTTCCGAGTAGTTTACCTATAGTTGTTTGTGGCTTGTGTATTGTTTGTATGTTGTGTTTCCTCAGAATTCTTCCGATTCTGTCTGTTGTGCCTTTTACATATGGTAAGACTACTCGTTGCTTTCCCGATTCATATTTTTGTTTGTTGTTCGGGAAACCTGTGCATTAATAGCTTTCTCTATGGTGCGATTTGTGTAGCCATTTTTCTTTAAAGCACTAGATATTACCTTAAGTTCGTTTTGTCTCGTCTGTGTTTCAGTTAGTCGCACGGATCTAGATATTAGAGTATTTGCCACAGCTTGAATTTGTGCTGGGTGATGATGTGATTTTGCATTTAAATATCTGTCTGTATGTGTTGGTTTTCTATACACGGTGTATTCGAAATGTCCGTTATGTAGTTTTGTAACCAAAACATCTAAAAATGGTAGTTTGTTGTTTTCCTCTAGCTCTAGAGTAAATTGTATTCTGGGGTGGATTGAATTTACGAGAGTCAGAAATTTTTCGAGCTCTGCATGACCATGTTGCCATATAATAAATATGTGGGTTTTAAACTTGCTTTCTCAAGAGCTTCTTTCTCGAAGTATATCATAATATATATTCATACTAAAACTAGAAAAACTAACACCATACTTCAAAATGCTAGTAAGGCGTTATTAAAAGAACAAATCCATCAAACTAGAAAACAACTAGCCGAGACAGAGAAAGAACTTTTAAAGCTACACCTTAAACTAAGTAACATCATTCACCCTTTATTGTGGAATCGCATAGAAACTTTGGCTTTTATATATATATATATATATATATATATATATATATATATATATATATATATATATATATATATATATATTATATATATATATATATATATATATATATATATATATATATATATATATTTATATATATATATACATATATATATATATATATATATATATATATATATATATATATATATATATATATATATATATATATATATATATATATATATATATATATATATATATATATATATATATATATATATATATATATATATATATATATATATATATATATATATATATATATATATATATATATATATATATATATATATATATATATATATATATATATATATATATATATATATATATATATATATATATATATATATATATATATATATATATATATATATATATATATATATATATATATATATATATATATATATATATATATATATATATATATATATATTTATATATATATATATATTTATATATATATTTATATATATATATACAGGGGTGATTCACGTGGATGGACCGTTAGACGTTTCTGGAGAACGGATTGATGGATCCTTCTGAAATTTCGGTTACTTACATAAATGACCTTGATCTACCGTTTTAAAATATTTTCAGCCTTACAGTGTTGCCGGTTATACTCAAAACCGGTGGCAACATCGCTATTTTAAATGAAATGCCCTATATTTTTTTACATTTTCTGAAACTACGCGTATTTCTGAGCAACTTTTCTAAATACTTCCCTATACCTATGTGTAGCCGTTTTTCAGGAATTAATTTATTTAGAATATTTTTAACGAAAACAACACTTCAAATAAATCTGAATTTCTCCCAACTCTAAAACAATTTTAATCTGAAATTTGGGATGCGGTTAGATAATGCCCTTAGGTATTTGATTTTTTTATCATATTTTAGTTGAAGTATACAGGGTGCTCCAGAAATAGATGCATGTAGGTAACTTACAAAAGTGCGAGAAATTCGATTTTTTTAAATGAAACACCCCGTATATCAGTACTGATTTGAGTAGCTGATAAAAGTAGCTTTCTAATAATGTATACTTTGCCTATACCTAACTTTTCAAGTTTTTGATTTATAAGCATTTCTTTATGAAATATCAGAAAACATGTCATTTTCAATGACTATTTAATGTTGATTTTAAATGGAACACCCTGAATTTTTTCCTTTTATTCGATTCAGCATTAATTTTTGAATGAAAAATGCCAAAACTATCCTATAATACCTATTTTTGGTCATTTTAACATATTAAGGTTTTTTATACTAACGGAATGGACGCAAAACAAGCGCTTTGAAAGCTTTTAGACAGTAGGCTGTGAAAAAGCAACGCCACGCTATTGACAAGCTTGCCATGATGATTTAACTCTTAATTTGAAGTAAGGCTGACATTTTTTTATTTACGAAAATGGCTGAAATATTTGATAACAATTATACGTTTTCTCATATTTGTGATTTGTTTGTAATCTTTGGTGAGTGTAACAAAATTTATGCTAATTTAATGAAAAATATCCAGAGTTAACTCCAATGACGAAGAAAAAATTCAAACGCATACAAAGGAATTATGTTTTGCATGGAACTTCGGTTTGTCCAAGACGCCGTGTGAAACTTGTCACCGGAGATGAAGATATAGAAATTATGGTGCTGGCATATTTTTATGCTTTTCCACGAAGCTCAATACGTAGTGCGGAGATTCATTTAGGAGTAAGTTATTCTTCTATTCAAAGAATGCTTTCCAAACATCTTATGCATAATTTTAAAGCAAATACTCTTCATGAACTATTGCCTACCGATTTTCTGCAAAGAGTGGAATTGTGTGAAATGCTTTTATCCAAGTTCAGCAGAGATGGCATCTTTAATAGAAGAAATAATCACTATTGGTCTACCGAGAATCCAAATTTTATTGTCGAACGGAATCATCAACAAAAATTTTCTTTTAATGTGTTTTGCCTTCTTATATATATATATATATATATATATATTGATATATATATATATATATATATATATATATATATGATGAATATATATATGGATATATATATATATATATATATTTTAAATCGGGTTCATGCAGCTTTTGGTATACAGCCAGAACAAATTATATACTTTTATTATTATATTATATATATATTTATATATATTATTTATATATATATATATATATATATATTCATATATTTTTATTTATATATATATTATTAGGTATATATATATATTTCTTTTTATATATATAAAGTATATATATATATATATATATATATATCTATATTTTGTTATATATATATATATATATATATTATACTGCCATAGCCTTATATATATATATATATATATATATATATATATATATATATATATATATATATATATATATATATATATATATATATATATATATATATATATATATATATATATATATATATATATATATATATATATATATATATATATATATATATATATATATATATATATATATATATATATATATATATATATATATATATATATATATATATATATATATATATATATATATATATATATATATATATATATATATATATATATATATATATATATATATATATATATATATATATATATATATATATATATATATATATATATATATATATATATATATATATATATATATATATATATATATATATATATATATATATATATATATATATATATATATATATATATATATATATATATATATATATATATATATATATATATATATATATATATATATATATATATATATATATATATATATATATATATATATATATATATATATATATATATATATATATATATATATATATATATATATATATATATATATATATATATATATATATATATATATATATATATATATATATATATATATATATATATATATATATATATATATATATATATATATATATATATATATATATATATATATATATATATATATATATATATATATATATATATATATATATATATATATATATATATATATATATATATATATATATATATATATATATATATATATATATATATATATATATATATATATATATATATATATATATATATAAATAAATAATATACCCTATATTTAACTATGGAAACCTTATTTTCTTGGGTCTAGGTTAATAGTAAAGCACAATTTTTCATATTAAGTCAACTTTTCGCGCATAGCGTTGAGCTTTTTCAAGACTTTATTTAGGCTTGCTTGATTTCTAAAAAGTTTTTTTTGTTAAATAAAGAAAACAGGAAATTTATATACAAAGACGCAAACATTATCAAACATACTGGAAACATTAAAAGGTGTAAAAACTTTAAAACTGACGTATTAATAATATTAAATTTAAACATATTTTTTTATTTACAATAGAAGGCACACCCTTAGTGATAATATAATGTTATAATATAATAATATTAGGTATCTTTAACATGCGATTTACATTATTGCGATATCATGCTAGTGCAGTAAATAATATTAGACTGATAGCATTTGAAGTGTTTCGGCTATCATTTTTTTTTCTAAACGGTTGAGTTTATCAGATGCTTAGCTGCAAATAATATTTTTATTAGTTATACAGAGGCAAGTTTATTTCTTGTTTAACATTTTATATAGGGAAAAGAAGATTCTTGAATTTGAAATCTGATTTATTTAATAAATCAAATTTTAAAATATATTTGACTAAAACTGCTAAATCTCCATTTTTATTTTTATCATTTCTTTAAATGTTGATTTACAATTCCTATCTTGTGCTTTTATCACATCACTTCCAAAACTGGTATTTCGATGGTTTTAGTTTCGAAATAACCTAATTTTAAACACTAGTGCCAAAAAGTGACATTTGGCATAGTAATACTGAAAATAAAATTACTTAATGTTATACCTAATATTATATCACATTAGTGAGATATAGAAATGCGGTTTTTTGCGAAAATATTGCATTTTTAGACATCTCGTTTCTCGGTGAAACTTATCGGAAAGGTAAAATGTTCAATTTTTTTCGCGTAGATTCCAGTGCCGCACTCAGTTTTTTTTTGTAGGGCCACTAATTTTGATTTATAAACCAAACTTTGTTTTCTTTTGTCGTTTTAATAATATACCGCACAAATACAACGAGAATGGGACACCCTAATCTAGTGAAATCTCAAATTTGACATGTTGCTAACGTTTTTAAACATGCAATATTTTTTATTCAACGGTTTAACAAAGAAATTTTGTAACGTGTTTCCTAGTTTAACTTTTTCTATGTGGATAATCTTTTTACATATTCACTATAATGTTGTGCCGTTTTTTCTAGTGTTCCATCATAAGTATGACCATACAAAGTCTTCAGAATATAAACCTAATGGAAAGAAAATTACAGTACCCGAGGGAAAATATAATTTGAGTGGATATTTTTCATATGATAACATTTCAGTAAGTATTTTCCCTTATTCTAATATCACTTCACTAATCTCCCTAACCAAATATCACTAAGTTGTTAGAAACAGAAATCATACAATTAAAAACTACTTGAGTCACGAGTGATTCATCTTTCATTAAATCTTATAAAGCTGATAGTAAAACATTTTAACAATGTAAAAGAACACTTAATCATTCTCTTTTAGGCATCATTTCATTTACATTAATTTAGAGTGTAGTTCCTATTCGAAGGATGTGTTTAAAAAAAGGTAATTAATAGTATTTCTTATTAATAGCCAAAATTGCTATTTTGCTTGAAAATACGAATTTTAAGTACATTCATTTTTAAATCTATTCTCTAAAATATGCACTGAATCGGCATCCAAATATGGGACCGCAAGAGTTTTCCGAACCCCAAACCAAGGATAAATTAGTTAATATAAGATTAATTTGTAATAAAGAAATGTTTCGTTTTATATTCAGTTTGGCAACCTGAAGAAACTATTTACTAGTTTGATTTCAAATTTTGTGCCAGAATTAACTATGATAAGAGATGAACTGGTAAAATTGTGGTACGAATTCAAGATGGCGGAACAAAATGGTGGCCAAATGAAACGTTCGTAATCGTGAAAAAATCACCCTCCTAGGTTTTACATATATTCACTTTTTATCGACACTAGATGCCAAAAGATTATACTATAGATATTTTTTGAACTCCATCGGTCTGTCTGTCGTTCTGTTTGTCTATTAGTTCGTGGCATAGCTAAACAACTACTTATCCGATTGACAAAAATTAAGGATCATGCGGGGATAACCTGGTAACATTTTGGTAAAAATCCAATTTTACTGAATAAAATGGCAGCCTAGTCAAATGTTAAAAAATTATTAAAAAACTACTTATGAATCCAGTTTATCTCAAATTGTGCACACAAATGAAGTCTTACATATAATTTAACTGGTAACATGCTGGTAGGACTCCAAGATGGCAAAACAAAAGGGCGCCTGAAAGAACTACTTATTAGATTGATGTCGAATTTTGTGCAAGTATTAAGTGTGATATAAGATAAATTGGTAAAAATGTGGTATGAATTCAAGATTCATTTAAAAAAATCGACCTAAAAAAATCTTATTCAATTGACTAAAAATTTTGATATAGGGATAAACTGGTACCAATTCAACATGACGGAACAAAATGGTAGTCCTAAAAAATTAGTAAAAACTACGTATTCAAATTATTTTATATTGGCATAGGTAGAAACTGTTTGGTTCGAATCTGAATCTGATATGATGGAGCAAAATGGCGCCCAATAAAAATGTTTCACAAGACATATATATATATATATATATATATATATATATATATATATATATATGTATAATAGCAGAAATACATAATTTCTGCAGGTGCGAAGCGGCCTACTAGAAGAATTGCTTTCGATTATGTCACAGGGTACGCTCCTGCGATCATGATTTCTGGGCCTCTACCCTCATCAGGCAGGCTTGTACCCAGGGAGATCTGAAATAACAGATTGCTCGATATGACAAAATCGAAAACGAAACGTCTATCATACTGAAACAGTACTATAAGCTAAATGTAACACTTAGCACCACCTATTGGGGCTCCGGTGATTTCCGGCTGCAAACCCATAGGTAATTTAAAAAGCATGCACTAGCACCATCATGCGGAGAGTAGATACTAAAAATCGATAAAAATGCGCTGTCACACATCTTTATCAAAAGTTCTTGGCCGGAAAAGATATATGTATAATAGCAGAAATACATAATTTCTGCAGGTGTAGTTTAGTATCTACTCTCCGCATGATGGTGCTAGTGCATGCTTTTTAAATTACCTATGGGTTTGCAGCCGGAAATCACAGATTGCGAGCCAAAATAGGTGGTGCTAAGTGTTACATTTAGCTTATAGTACTGTTTCAGTATGATAGACGTTTTCCGGCGTTAATTTAAAAAGATTTTGTCATATCGAGCAATCTGTTATTTCAGATCTCCCATGGGTACAAGCCTGCCTGATGAGATATATGAGGCCCAGAAATCATGATCGCAGGAGCGTACCCTGTGACATAATCGAAAGCAATTCTTCTTTAGGCCGCTTCGCACCTGCAGAAATTATGTATTTCTGCTATTATACATATATCTTTTCCGGCCAAGAACTTTTGATAAAGATGTGTGAGAGCGCATTTTTATTTTTAGATTTATATATATATATATATATATATATATATATATATATATATATATATACACATATGTATATATATACACATATATATATATATATATATATATATATAAAGATGTATATATATACACATATGTATATATATATATATATATATATATATATATATATATATATATATATACACATATGTTCTGATCTAAATTAGGTCTCACTTCAATATTGTTTATAAAATGAATGATTCATAAGGAGGGAGGTTTCAGGTAAAGGAAATTTACCAAATTTTTTTGTTTAGAGGTGTATTATATTACAAATTTAAACAGTTTTTGAAGACAGGTTTTATTAGAAATAGGGTTAATATACGGGTTTCATTGTTTTTTCTATGTAGAAAAGCTCAAACAATTGAGAGTTTTGGTCTCCACCTAAAATCCTTACCAAAGGTAAGAGTGCACCCAGCATCTACATTTTCAGTGAGTTTTCTTTTAGTAAATTCTAAAATTCTTTTATTAATTAACCTATATTAATTGTCTTTTGTCAACAAAGAAGTATAAAAAAAACCTGGAAGTTTGAAAACGATTCAATTATAATTAAATCCGCCACAAATGTTCTGTCATTAGGACACCTCCTGTTATGATAAATTTCCCAGTATGTTTGGGACGCCAAACGAGCATTCTGTCTACACTCTCCATAAATTAGTAACATGTTTGCATATTCAATATTCGTATACATTTTTAAAGAGTTTTTAAATCCCGGCTTCGCATTAAAACCGTATGGAATTGCCTCATATGGCAAAAAAATTAAGGTGAAAGATCAAAAAAACAAGACAAGTGCAATTGATATGTTTGCGAATTTTTATGTTCGACGAAGCTACTTTGTCAAGTGTTGCCATTTTCAAATAAGCATTCTATGGTAAAATGAAACAATCTATTGGTTTTTTATTTTTTAAATTTAGGTCGTTCAGATATTTTACTAAGAAAAAATTTGTAGGCATTTATGAGTCAGTTGCGATAGAGTTTCGAGTTGAGTTGCGCACTTATTGTTCCAACACTTAACAGTACTTATTATAATTTATTTCGGATACAGTTCTTAACATTTCTTTCAAAACCATGTGGAAGTAAGAGGAAACTTGTAGATGAGCATCGTATCTTTCAAGAAAAGTGGGAATTAGAGTTTTTTTGCTGTGAAGTGAAAGAAAAAATTATTTGTTTGATTTGTAATAGTACAGTCGGTGTCCCAAAATTATATAATATAAAACGTCACTATGATATTCATAAAACTATGTTTGACAAGTATACAGGCATGGTCAGAAACAAGTTAAATAAGTTAAAATCACGGTTGAAAGATCAGCAGCTTATTTTTACACACCCAAAGCAAGAAAATGAATCTGTCCTTCAAGCGAGCTACGTACTGTCGGAGTTAGTCGCGAAACACTCAAAACCATTTGTTGAAGTTGAATTTATAAAAGAGTGCAAGAGAGCGAGAAGGCATTTCAAAATATATCCTTGTCCCGGAATACTGTCACTGAGTTGGCTGCCAATATAAGTGATCAGATAAAAACAAAATCAGACTCTTTCATTACATTTTGTATTGCCTGTGACGAAAGTACGGATGTGTTTGGTGTGGCGCAACTCGCTGTTTTTCTTCGTGCGGTTGATACAGATATCAATGCATATGAAGAATTACTGGAATTAGTACCATTGCATGATACAACAACTGGGAAGGATATTTTCAATGCTGTTTATAGACTTCTGCAAAAGTACAATTTAGATTTGTCAAAACTGTGTTCCGTTGCAACAGACGGAGCTCCTTCAATGATTGGAGTAAAAAATGGCTTCGTTAAAATATTACAGATAAAGATCAGAGAAACGGGCAGTGAGAAACCAGATTTTGATCATATTCATCAAGTGTTTTAAAGTCAGTGAAAAAAATTATAAACTTCATAAGGTCACGAGGCCTTAATCAGCAGTTTTCTGCATTTTTACGTGATTTAGAAAGTGAGTACACTGGTTTACTATATTAAGCAGAGGTGCGATGGCTTTCTTGTTCGATCGGTTTTGGAAACTCAAAGAAGAAATACGCGTTTTCATGGAAACAAAAGGAGAAGATGTCAGCTTATTATGCGATGTACCTTTTTTACAAGATCTTTCATTTATGGTAGATATCACAAAACACTTGTCAGACTTAAATACGAAATTGCAAGGACCACGTCAAGTTATTACAGATATGCATGATCATGTGAAAGCTTTCAAGTGTAAGATTATGTTGTGAGAAAAACAGTCAGCACATTTTCATCCTCAATATCATACAAAATATATTCAGAGAAAATGAGGAGCCTTCTGGCAGAATTTGAGAAGCGTTTTCAGGATTATAAGACCCAAGAAAACAATTTTTCTCTATTGAGTGGTCTTTTCACTATCGATATTGATAAAGTTCCCCCTCACTTGCAAATGGAAGTAATTGAGATTCCGTGTCAAACCCATTTAAAACAAAAATTTGAAGTACTTGCGTGTTCAATACCAAGAAATGAGAAAATTTGCCTGTAAAATCCTGTCAATGTTTGGAAGTACCTATAAGTGTGAACAACTATGGTCTTTGATCAAAGGAAATAAATCTCCCGCAAGATCGCGATTGACGGACGCACACTTGGACGCAGTTTTAAAAGTTATTTCCACCGATAAATTCGCGCCAAAAATAGACAACTTAATTAAAGACAAAAGATGTCAAATATCTGGCAAAAGAATTTAATGTTTAATTTAATGTAGTTTTTGTGATGTCCTTTTTATAGGAAATTTAATAAACAGTAAAATATATATATAAAAAAAATAAATATTTTTGTTTCGTCAGTTTTTTGTTATATAAGTTCAGTCCCCATACCTTATTTAAATCCCATGAAATTATAACCTTAAGATCAATTTTAATGGATTTTGGAAAGTAGCAGGAAATCAAATCGTTAACATTTTCTTATGAATACACTTTATTCTAGGCTTTTTTACAGAAACAAGCATATTTAAGCATTGTTTATTCGACCTGGCAACATAAATTTCAAATGATTAAAAAAATCATTGTTAAAAGTAGAAAAATCGTACTAATAATAAATACTTGGGTCAACAATGATTCATAATTCATTGAATCTGTAATAAAACTGGTAGAACACTTACTCATTTCCTCTCAGACATTATTTTATTTACATAATTTTTTAATATCCGCATAATATACAGGGTGTAATTGCTGTCCTAAGTATGCATTTTGGAAAGAAGAGTGTTCAGTGTTGTTTCTATGTAGGAAGAATATTTTATTCAAAAGCGTTTATATATTTTTATTTCGGGCCTAGCGGTCCGTGGGAAAAAAAGAGAAGAAACTCTTTTTATCTTAAGTGCTCAATATTTCGCCAATGTTTATTAGCTTCATCAGGAGCAACTACACAAATTGTAAAGAATAGGTCTAATTAGAATTATAACATTATAATGACAATCAAAAGAATAAAATTTTGCTTAGATATACATAGTCAATACATACTTAAAAATTACGTACAAGATGGTAGAGTCAATCATTTTTAAATTTTAACATATCTACGTTACAACAGCTCAAATAATGTGGCGTTTTTAATGATAATATTCATGTCTCAGCAGTTGAATTGCAAAAAAGGAGAACAAAACATATTAGCTACACAAGCCTTATCTAGATGTTAATAAATTGTAGGAGGTGAACTATTCTACGGTCTGCATTTAAAAAGTATATATATATATAATATATATATAAAAGATATATATATATATATATATATATATATATATATATATATATATATATATATATATATATATATATAATATATATATATATATATATATATATATATATATATATATATATATATATATATATATATATATATATATATATATATATATATATATAAATATATATATATATATATATATATATATATATATATATATATATATATATATATATATATATATATATATATATATATATATATATATATATATATATATATATATATATATATATATATATATATATATATATATATATATATATATATATATATATATAAATATATATATAAATATATATATATATATATATATATATATATATATATATATATATATATATATATATATATATATATATATATATATATATATATATATATATATATATATATATATATATATATATATATATATATATATAAAATTTCTGAGAAACAGAAATTTCAATTTCTGTGTGTAATGCAGTTCTTGGTCGTAAAAAGTTATATAAAACGAAACCAGTAACGGTAAGAATTACTCCTTCACCATTTTGTCGAGAATCGACCAAAACATGACGCTATGTTTGTTTCCAGGGCCAAGGTGCCAATCTGCTACCGTGGTATCTGCCTCGGCAAGGCTCATCAGGCAGTTTCCTTGGGGGGTATCGGTATTAAGTAGACCAATCACAACACTTCTTAATATCTTAATTTCAATTCCCACCATCCATACAAACAAAAAAGAAGTGTTGTGACTGGTCTAGTTGACCGTGCCATATCTTTAACGTCACCAGAATACCGTCCTGAAGCCCTTAATAAAGTTAAAGACACCTTGAATGCAAATTATTTCCCAGAAAAACTGATAAAAAAAAATTATCAAACAAAGGACGTACATATATTATAACAATCATAACGAAAACGTAAGACAAGATAATACGCAAAAAAAATATATTGCAATGCCACATCTCAGTTATCTGAAAAATTAAAACATATCTTAGGAAAATATAACATAATTGTGTGTCATAAAGCCCAGAACCTGATAGGCTCCCTATTTACAAAATTAAAAACTAAAATTCCTAAAAATAAAAAATCCAATCTCGTATACGAAATTCCTTGTTTAAACTGCTCGATGAAATATATTGGTATGACTACCCAACTTTTAGAAAATAGAATAAAAGGGCATAAGTATACAAAGAATGCATCCACTGCATTACACAAACATAAAAAAAGCACAAAACACGAGTTTAATTTTTCTGAAACCAAAATGAAGATAACCTGTATCAGAAATTAATTATCAAAGAAATGATTCACATAAAAAAAAGAAAAAAATGCAGTAAATGACAAACAAGACATAAAAAAATTAAGTCAAATATACCACAATTTGATATTTTAGTATAGTTTTAACTTCGTCTAAGCCATTATTTTTAAAATGAAGTATATCATTATGAATGTCTGATTCTACTCTAAGGTTTAAATTAAAAAATAGCAAAAAATTATCTTTAAATTCCTCCAAAAAAAAACGTACTACGATAAGAACACTTTTTTACCTAAAACTGTGCCATGAGTTGCCTGGCAAACCACTAACTTGCTACCTATCATTCAAATATAAATAAATAATCAACATGTATTTTTCGAGGTATGTAACCTTATTTTATTAATTTTGTAATAATTATTGTCAATAGTATAAATTTTTAAATCAGTTTTAGAAAAATTGTAAATGTCATTTTATAATTAGACCACTAAATGTTTTTTAAATTAATTGTAGATAGGTAAGGAAAGCCATATATACCAAAAAAAAAAATAAAGGAATGAGTAATTTTTGGGAAAGCCTACTATGATAGGCGAAACGTCAAGTTAATCCCATTATTGCATTGTTTGATTTTGCAAATAAACCTATACCCAAGCAAGAAGTCAAGCAGCAATATATATATATATATATATATATATATATATATATATATATATATATATATATTGAATATACATATGTATAATTCAAACAGTTTCGCCATTTGGGGGAGTTGCATGTGCCTCCACTACGTCATTTTCATTCCATAAAATAATAATCTCAGGAATCTTTTGGAAAAACATAAACTTTTACAACTTATTAATATTTTTTTATGAAGATACTTTTATTCTAAGCTTGTTTTACAGGCAGTTTGTTTACTTGACCTGGTACATAATTCAGTAATTTCTGCTTCATTGAGGCCTTTGATAAACTTTTAACCTTTCAAATAATTAAAGAAAAATTCAGGGGCGGATTCAGAAGATTGTTTTAAGCAATAATGTAAAATTTTACAGGCAAGGCTAAGCTTCGATAATATTGACACATTAATTAGACTGGCGTATTATACCTACATTTACAATATTGGTTATTTGGACAAATCATAAATTCTAAAAGCCCTACAGTATTTGGTGGAATGAGTCTAACGGACATCCTTGTAGAGTATGTTTACCATCAAAATGTTCCTCTTTGTAATAATTTGAAAATTGTTTTTTTTGTGCTACATTACAAGATGAAATTCGTGTAAATGTATTTATTTAAATTTTACCTTTCAGATTGCCCACTCAAATGTCACCAATTTTTTATTTGTGGAGATGACTAGTGTTCCTTATACTTATATGTTCAATAAAATAGATGGAATTCTTGGACTGGGATTGCAGAACGACACTTATGAGCCATTCTTTTATACTTTGGTGAGACAGGGAAAGATTAAGGAACCAATTTTTTGTATTTATTTAAACAGGTAATAATAACTGTCAGTGTGTGTGGTGGAAAAAATGTTATATACAAAGATATAAAACAAATATGACGTATTTAACCGTTTTTAACTAATCGCTTTAAAATAAAATAATATGTTCCGTATATATACCGGGCGACAAGTTATAAAGTAACACTCCCCTTTTTTTACTATTCATCACACACCGCAACCTGACCGGGAAAACAAAAATACTTCCTTATAGAATATTTCTCATAGATTTCGAATCCGCACTCGGATTTGAAAAAAAATACAATATACAGGGTGGAGCGAAAAGTATACTTTTTTTTAAAGGAACACCCTGTATTTTTACTGGTGTTGTAAAGATCATTAAAAGAGCTTTTTAAAAATAACCTATTTAATACTTTTATCTTTGATAGTTTTTGATATATACGCATTTAAAACTAAAAAGATGTGTATATTAATTAATTTACTGCTAACAAAAAAGTAGGCTTTGCTAACCAAAAACAATGTATATTGCTTAATAACGATACAGTTATTTAGTGATTTTTGCTGGTAAAATGGTATAGATGGTAGAAATATTTCTTTTATTTTTTAAAAATAACCAAAATATAGCCGCAGCCAGATGCGTATACCTAGAATACCCTTATATATTCCCACAACAAAAGCCATCAACGTTTTGACGAAAGAAGGGGATTTTCGCGTGAAAGGGTGCATATGATTTTAAAGAAATATAAATTGAATCTCTACAATTTTACAAAATCCAAAAACTCTCGTAGCAGCTTAAATATCAGAGGCTCCAAATTTGTAATTTCATGCTGAGAAGACTTCAAAAGGAGATTTTTGAAAAAATACTATGGACTGATTAATCCAGCTATTCAACAAGTGGTTTATCAAATCCGAAAAACTTTGGGCACCAATCACAAGAGAACCCCCAATTTGTAAGAGAAGTTTAGTTTCAAGGAAGGGTAACAGTAAATGTGTGGTGGGGAATCGAGTGGGGAATACTTGGTGATAGAATTGTAGGACCATATTTTTTTTGACCGCAACCTGACCGGGGAAGTATATCATCAATTCTTAAATAACTTTGTTGCCGAATCAGTAGTAGATCTACCGATACCTACAAATGCGAGATTATTTACAGGCCAATTATGATCGAGAGGCACGGACCAATTCCTTGGGGGTATCTTAAAAACCAAATATACCAACATAATTTGGATAATTCCGAAAATACAGTTGCCAATATTTATCAAGAATGCATACGTAACCAGGGCGGAAATGTTAATAGCGATTAATTTAAGTTTTCAATTCACTTTTTTTACTTAATTTTATGAACAAAAAATAACTTCGTCGATTATTTTTTTGTTTTTTTGCTATATCTGTAAGTAATAAAAAATCGGATTATTTTTAGCTTTAAATGCTTTATAATATTTCAATAACTTTTGAAGATAATGTTATCAAATGGAGTATTTTTGAAAAGCGCTTTTATTGATTTTTCCAACACCAATGAATCCATGGTGTTCCATTTAAAAAAGTTTGCTTTTCGCTCCATCCTGTATTTTAATTTTTCCTATAAGGTAGTACTTTATAACTTGTCCCCCGGTATAGAGTATCCCATTCTCGGCACTTTTGCGGGGTATCTCCCTTATTTTTAACGATAGGAGGGTTGCGGTTTTCGCCACAGTGTGAAATTAAAGATGGCGCCAGCAGAATTTTCATAGCCCTTTTGGTTTTTGAGATACTTATGCTAACTAATCAAAAAGACGATTATATAACTTTTTCTGTAGAATTAAGTGCTGCTTTCAGAATAAGTATACGGGGTCAGGTCAAAAAGTTATCGGACCCGACTTCATTATTTTAAATGGGTTACCCAGTATATTATTCCTAATATTTATTAGGAAGAATGCGGGCTTTCTAAAAATGAAAACACGAGCAGTTATTTTGAAAAAAATTCTTTTATGTCCAATTAGTAGGTCAACAAAATGTCAAAATCTGTGGTTTTGTCAGTTTTTGATTATTAATGAAATTTTTTGGTTGTTTTGGTATTTCTATTTAACTATATATTATATTTAATTTTTTTTACAATAATGGCAGTCTACGAAAATTATGATGTGTTGGTTTGTTTCATACAATCTTATGAAAATCCCCAAGAAGCTTCGGTATTTACAAAGGTTATGTATTTTGAGCTTGTTATGGTTAGGATAAAATCTTAGAAGTCTTTTTTGTTCATATTAAATATCCAGGGAGAAGGCAACCTTTACGAGACATATTTACTCGTCCTAGAATCACAAAAAGGACCACAACGTGTATGTTGTCGTGCAGACGGTCCTTCAGATCAGCTTGGTGTTTAAAACTCACTTATGGCGCTCTTGTTTGGTGGCCCGCCACTCTCAGGACGACATACAGGAGGATGCTTGACAAGCTCCAGAGACTTGCCTGTCTGGGCATAACTGGAGCTATGAGAACCACACTGACCCGATCTATGGAGGCCATTCTGGGGCTAAGTCCTCTGCACTTGCTTGTAGAGGAAGAGGCTCAGAAGGCTTCTGTTCCTGGGGTCGTTGGATACACAGGCACTGGAATTTTGGGCATACGCGAGTTTGGACTGAACTGATCAGATCAGACCCTCTCTTAGCCAGGAGAGATGCCATTATTTCGGTCTCAATTGCCTCTAAAAGGTTTTGTGTAATTGTTCCTGAGATAGAACAGTGGAGGGATTCCTCCCCGTCCTTCCTCAAACCGGAGAGTCTTGTCTGGTTTACAGACGGCTCTCTAATGAAGGTGGGATCTGGGGCGGGAATCTATGGGGAGAGACCCAGGACAAGAATTAGTCTTGCTCTTGGACGGTATGCGACTGTATATCAGACTGAAATTACAGCAATATCGGACTGCGTACAGGAAAACCTTTCCAGAGGAAATCACGACAAACATATATATATATATATATATATATATATATATATATATATATATATATATATATATATATATATATATATGCTGTGATAGTCAAGCCGCGATGAAAGCTCTGTCCTCGAACAGGGTCAATTCGGTGCGTAGAGAGGCTGTGTGAGTCCAATAGGTTTAGCTTCATTTGGGTGCCTGGCCATCAGGGCATTGGGGATAATGAAGGGGCGGATCAGCTGGCTCGGGAAGGTAGCAACACTGCTCTCACTGGGCCGGAACCTGCTCTTGGAATTGCTCCTTTAGCTATCAAGGCTAGTTCCGTGCTGAATGGCACGAGCTAGTAGGACTCAGATAGTCTAAGGTCTTCATATCGGGCCCTTATAGAGTCTAATAGACTTCTAAATCGAAACAAAAGCCAACTTAGAATCATTACGGGGGTCCTAACTGGCTGGTGAAATATTACCTGCATAAGGTTGGACTCGACAACGAGCCATACTGAAGGTTTTGTGCTACCGAGCATCTAGTCTGTCGATGTGACGCTTTAGTCAACGCCAGACTGCTTTGCTTGGGTGACACCTATGTGGGATCTGAGCTTGTGGGACGTGCACGACCTGAAAGGGTCCTTTTCTTTCGAAAAAAGTGGGCTCTTGGCTTTGACACGCCTACTTGGGGGGATAGCACAATGGGCCACAGTGAGCCTAAGTGCTTGTTCCAAATACCAGTGGTCGGGCTCCCCATCTATGTCTATGTCGTCCTAAATCAAATTTACTGGACCACTGATCATTTATTTAGGCCCGTCCTAAAGCGTACACCAAACAAGATAGATAGAAAAGAGAAATAAAGTATTGGGTCATGTAGAAGCGACGATTTCATCTTCTTGCCTGCAAATAGAGGAAGCAACTGGTGTATCCAAGTCTGATGATCAAAGAAATTTGCAAAATAATAAGTATCACCCTTATAAATTCCACATAGACACCCTGGCGATGCCGAGCTCCGAATGTTGTTTTGCCAGTGGTATTTACAACAAATTCATACAGATGAATCTTTTGGCGGATTAATCTTATTCTTCAATCGCCACAATACAAGAAACTGGTCCGCAGAAAATCATCATTTTATTTTTAAAAGGGCACAACAGGGACGCTTTGGGATTGGTTTCATGTTTCATTTCTCGAAGACGCATAGTGTATAGAATTTTTGAAGTAGGTCTCAGCTTGTCTGTACCTAGAAATCCTGGAGGAAGTTATTCCACAACTGATGGAAAATATTCTATTGCACTATATGTTTATCTTCAACAGTACGGTGCCCCAAGCTACAAATCTGCGCTTTTAAGGGTATTTGTAGACGATAACTTTCCTCAAAGATGGATTGGTTCCCACGGACCTGTAAGATGGACTTGATCTCCAGACCTTTCGATTTTAGATTTTTTTCTTATGAGGTTTCATGCAAAATAAAATATATAAAACACGATATCAGTGTATAGCGGAGCTTCGTGCAGCAATCGATCTAACTTTCCGAAATGGTAAGAAAAGTCTAAAAAGCATAATAATAATGTAATTTTCAGCAAGCATTGAGATAACCAGTTGTGTCACACAAGTATTCGTTAATTTAACGCACTTTTTCCCTAATTTACTGGAATTGTTTAGTTACTACTAATTTTTATTATCTTTGGTAACTCTTATAGAACGAATTTTGTTTTTCTAGTTTAGTGGTTGTCAAATTAGTCTTTATTTAAAGGATAACTAAAACAGTATCAAAAGTTCTTGGCCGGAAAAGATATATAGAAATATATAATTTCTGCAGGTGCAAAACGGCCTACAAGAAGAATTGCTTTCGATTATGTCACAGGGTACCCTCCTGCGATCATGATTTCTGGGCCACTACCCTCATCAGGCAGGCTTGTACCCAGGGAGATCTGAAATAACAGATTGCTCGATATGACAAAATCGAAGACAAAACGTCTTTCATACTGAAACAGTACTACAAGTAGTTCAGGGTGAGGGTAGAGGCCCAGAAATCATGATCGCAGGAGGGTACCCTGTGACATAATCGAAAGCAATTCTTCTTGTAGGCCGTTTTGCACCTGCAGAAATTATGTATTTCTGCTATTATACATATATCTTTTCCGGCCAAGAACTTTTGATAAAGATGTGTGAGAGCGCATTTTTATCGATTTTTAGTATCTACTCTCCGCATGATGAGTGCAACTTTTTAAATTACCTATGGGTTTGCAGCCGGAAATCACCGGAGCCCCAATAGGTGGTGCTAAATGTTACATTTAACTTGTAGTAGTGTTTCAGTATGATAGACGTTTCGTTTACGATTTTGTCATATCGAGCAATCTGTTATTTCAGATCTCCCTGGGTACAATCCTGCCTAATGAGGGTAGAGGCCCAGAAATCATGTTCGCAGGGGGTACCCTGTGACATAATCGAAAGCAATTCTTTTTGTAGGCCGTTTTGCACCTGCAGAAATTATATATTTCTGCTATTATACATAAAACAGTATACATTTTTATATAAAGAAAAGGATAAACTGATGAAATTTTGCATATGACATATCAATTTATTGGTCGCCTTATTTTTAGAAGCAGGTTATCAACTTGATATATAAAAAAAATAAAACAAAATAAGCAAAAGAGAAGATTTGTCAAACTAAACGTGATCAAAATAGTTTCCAAATCCGAAAATACCCTAAGAAGTTTGTTGCCTAAAACAAAGCCAATTACAATTATTAGTAATCCAGATAAATGTATAACATTTCGTGCAAGAGTGGTAAATTCTATGTAGGTGAACGTCGTAAATATCCACAAAGAGGAGAGACATCAAAGTCGAGTGTGCTTGGTCCAAATACTAAATTATTCATAGTGCTGTAGACAATAAAAAGAAAAGACGAAAAAACACCATTTTTTGATAAAAATAATGTAATTTTCAGCAAGCATTGAGATACCCAATGGTGGCCACTATTTCTAAGTCACACAAGTATGCCTCTATTAGCACGAAATACTGTCGGTAAATTCTTTTTGCAGCTGTCATTTGATATAAAGCGTGTCGTTTATTGTTTGCTTCAAGGTCACAACGAATATCACATGTGTTTGCTGCAAGCTGTTATTGGATGGGCCACCAAGAAGGCGTACTTCACAGTACGACAATGCTTTACGTAGTATCGATGGAAAGGCGATTTTACGAGGGAACGCGGATAATATGTAGTGTCACAGAATAGCTTATAACGTATATTCTGGCTGGGGTATTATGTAAGCGCCTTGCCGGAGTGAACGGAACTATGCAGATAAAAGTTAAAGCTTATTAACAAACACGCTACTGCCCAAAAGTTGATTCTTAACACAATTTACAAATGCTGTGAGGAGACTAATTAAGGATCAGCAGTTTTATTATAACACCTTATGTTAGAAGAACTTTAGAAACGATCAGGAGATTTGACAAACCAAACGGAATCAAAATAGCTTCCAAATCCGAAAAAACCCTGAGAAGTTAGAGAGAGTAAAACAAAGTCAGTTACAATTTTTAGTGATCGAAAGAACTGTATAAAATGTCTTGCGAATGTGGTAAATTCTATGTAGGTGAACGTCGTAAATATCCACAAAGAGGAGACACCAAAGTCGAGTATGCTTGGTCTAAACACTAAAATTATTCACGGTAAAGAAGAAAAAGAAAAATCGAAGAAGCACTATTTTTGATAATAATAATGTGATTTTCAGCAAGCATTGAGATACCCAATGGTGGCCACTATTTCTAAATTTCTCTAATATACAGGAATTATCTAGTTACAACTAATTTTTATTATCT
This sequence comes from Kuschelorhynchus macadamiae, assembly GCA_030620095.1. Taxonomy (NCBI): domain Eukaryota; kingdom Metazoa; phylum Arthropoda; class Insecta; order Coleoptera; family Curculionidae; genus Kuschelorhynchus; species Kuschelorhynchus macadamiae. The sequence continues at coordinate 374,434 of JAUTXW010003824.1, read as the reverse complement.
TTGGTAACTCTTATAGAACAAATTTTATTTTTCTATTTTGTGGTTGTCAAATTAGTCTTTATTTAAAGGATAACTAAAATAGTATACATTTTTAAATAAAGAAAAGTACAAAGTGACGAAATTTTGCATATAACATATCATTTTTCGTCCCCTTATTTTTGGAGGTATGTTATCTTTGTATATAAAAGAATAAAACAAAATAAGCAAATGTGTAGTATCTCCAAAATAAGGTCACGTTGGTTGCTTTAAATAAAATATGGTCCTTAAATTATGTATATTTGAACTTGATTTTTTTCCCAGAGATAAACAGTCGAATCATGGGGGTAACGTTATTATGGGATTCCTTGAGAAAAGACACGTTCATCACCAAAGAGATGAGAACAATAACACTGTATATGATCCAATCAAATACATGCCTGTAAAGCCAGGATACTTCTGGCAGTTTGATCTAGACAGGTAAGTAGGAAATTACTTGAAATAATTGAAATTCGTTAGATTTTTAACGGATAAATAATTACATAGCTAATACGATTTAAAATAAATTGTGGATTTTAATTATGAGTAGCTAAAATCTAAGTACTAAACTCAAAGTAAACCTAATGGTAAGTGATCTTTACTCGACATTTCCTATGTAATGCAGCCTAGCTTACAGTTCATTGACTTATGTCCTAAAAGTCTTAACTTTTGAGATACAGGATGGCAAAGTTTAAAAAGAAAACAACTTTTTTCATCCTAATTCTGATGCTATTGTAGATAACTGCGTGAAATTTGATACACGTCTTCTATGTATTAAGGAGCATACAGATTTACCCAGGTTAATTACATATGCACGCCACTGGTAGTAATTTCAAAAATTGATTGTTAATAAAAAATGCCCTTTTATGCATAAAAGACGTGTATCAAATTTCACACAGTTATTCATCTGTAATAGCATCAGAATCAGGATTTAAAAAAAAATGTTTTTTTAAAACCCAGTATCTCCAAAGTTAAGACTTTTAGGTTCATATTAAACTTTTTTCTTAAAAAGATCCAAGAATCACCCCCCTTTAACATTAGCACGCAATTAGGAAACGGCCTGTATAGTACTTCACGTACTATACATGCCCCCTGTACAAAGTAATATGACAGACGGAAACAAACGGTCACTTTCGGCGTACCCGAATAGCCCAAAGTCGAACTGCATAAGTTAATATAAGTAATAAGTAAATTTTGATAAATCTTGTTCACTGGAATCAGTGCTGGCTCCCCTACTATAACTACATTGAAGTGTTAATTTTGGAAAACTATGCGTTCTGTAGTTTTTCAAATATTAATTGCAATTTTAGATATTTTTTGACACCCGGTATTGAACAGAAAATTAATTATTTTGAAGCAGTTTATTGACAGCTACTTTATGAACAATTTTACAAAATATATGAAAAAAAACTAAGCCATTTTTGAGGTTGACGGCTGTGATTCTAATGGTTCGATTCCTTCTAAATCGTTGTCTTCCTCTGAAAATGATGAGGTTTCCGTCGTCATTACTTGAAGATCTTAGGGGGATAACTAAATCATCAATAACCGTTTCAATTTTGCCATTTACATCCCAGTATTTCAATAGAACAAACATGTTTAACATACGATTTCCAATTTTCAGCCGATATTGATTCAATCGCTTCTAATGTTATTTTATTTAAATCTTTAATTAAAAGTTCACCGGTGTTGCGCTCTCGAATATATTTTTTTTACTCCTGTCCATGCAAGTTCAATAGGGTTGAAGTCGCACATGTATGGAAGCAGCCTTAAAGGTGTATGACCGAAGTTACGTAAAAGACCGTCAATTTTATACTTTTTTCTCTATTCTTGTTGGCTGATATTACTTCATATGAGCTTTTGTAGAGTATTTAGTTGACACTTTATCTTCTACGCTATCTATCTGTAACGCTCGCAATAACTTTACGTGCACCGCTTCAAATTGTTTTTCCTCTTTTGCTCTCCATCGTTACTTTGAAATAATAATTCAAATTCAACGCAACGTATTTATATAGAAATGAAAACAAATGCTCGAAATGTATAGGCGCCGCTGGAAATAGCAATTACAAGTGGACCAGTGCTAGGGATGGATTGCTATTTGCGAAGCTGCTATTTTGAAGCAGCTATCTGGCCGAAGCAGCTTACCGCTGCTTTCTGTTTTAAGAAGTAGCTGCTTATTTAAAATCGCGTTAGTCCAATAGCCGCATCTACAACCACTGTTCCGCCGTCCGCCGTTGCTTCGGTGCGGTAGAGAAATATACCGGATTGCCGCCGCTGTCGGCGGGATAGCAATTTAACAGCAAGGATCGAAAACACTAGAGTATTATGTAGTATGTGAGTAGGTATTTGGATGTTTAAATAAGCTGATGCATCTTGCATATTCGTTTATTTTTTGTGGTATTTAATCTTGAGATTTAAATTGGGTGTGTACTAAAACAATTTATAGTATTGTTTTACTGGAAATTATAATTTTATTAACATAACCTATTAGGGTATTTAAAAAAAACTAAATAAAAAACATCAAACTCCAAAAACTAATAATTTTCTTGGAAACAGGACTAACACGTAAACTCTTTTAAAAAAACAAATAAGTAATATCATATAATATCTACTGCAGCGTTCGGTACTTCGACTTTGATTTACTAAGAAATAGCTGCTTGTATGCCGTCAAGTAAAACTGCTGTGCAACTGTGCGCGCGAAATAACGACGGGCAAATTGCGAGCTCCGGCAAATACTGCTTTTTTGAAGCAGCTATTTGAAAGCTGCTATTTCAAAGTAGTAATAACTGCTTCAAGGGCTATCTAAAATTAGTGGATTTTCCCACCACTAACCAGTGCGAAATTTACTAAATCCTCGAGTAATTTTCCGTACCGCTCAGCTGGCGCACTTTATTAGGTGAAGCGGCAAACTGTTACAACAAATAAAATAACATAAAATTTATTTTCATACACAAATTTTACTTTTCCGCTTGCTTAAGACTATGAACATTTATTTTAAGGACCACCCGGTTTTCTTTCATGAAATTCGTTTTTTTTAAGTGAATTTACTGTAGACGAAGTATATAATTATGATATCTTTTGCCACTATTCATTTTATTTATTCATGTGAATTTGATTTTATGATTAGAGTTTTCTTAGAGGTTGCACTAATAAAATGCAGGGTTGACCTAGGGTCCAAGGCGTTTATAATGTAAAGTAATTTTGGCTCCCAAAATATTCATCATACTCTAAGGTAGAAATCCAATATGGTCATACAAAATTCTCCGGATCCGGCACTGTATGAACGAAAATTATCCTTCATGCTTCCTGTAATTAATAACACAGGCCAACACATTTGCCACAATTTTGGTGCCTGCGATTTTTTAACTATCCCTGGGTAATTTTTGGATGCAGAATGTAAAAAAGTTCTCAGATTTTGTCTATCAGAAAATTGTGTATATGTTTTACGTTATAACTGTTATAATATATAATATTACTATTGCCAGTTAAAAAAACAAAGACACATGGATTTAAGTATTTATTGCAACAACTTAATTTACATAATTACATTAGTCACTAATCACATAAAAATTTCTTTTATACGACTTTCTAGAATGGAGTTTACTAGGGCAGCCTCGCTGAAGGCTCCAGCAGTAGTCCGCCATCATGTGGCTGTCCCATCGTCCTTGATAACGATCTTCCATAATTTTAATATCCTGATGGAATCTTTCCCCCTGTTCTTCACTACAATGACCTAAGTTTTTTGGAAAACGATCTAGGTGGCTGTGGAGGTAGTGAACTTTTATACTCATATTACAGCCGAGAATATTAAAATTTGAAAGCATAGTTTTCACTAATTCTACGTAATTCTCTGCTTTATGATTGCCAAGAAAATTTTGTACTACTTGAACAAATGAACACCAAGCGTTAGATTCAGTCTCGTTCATTGATGTGGTGAATTGTGGATCTTTAACAAGTTGCCTTTTTTGAGGACCATCAAATATACCAGCTTGTAGTTTTTCCGTGCTAATGCCAGGAAATTAATGCCAGGAAATTTACGTGACAAATACCCAAAACAATTTCAATCTCGATTTAAAGCCTTCACAAATTGCTTCATTAGGTCTAGCTTGATATGCAAGGGCGGAAGTAAGATTTTTTCTCTTGAAACCAAAGGTTCGTTGATCACGTTTTGTTTTCCTTGAATCATGACAAGGTGCTGATTTTTAGCTCTGCTATCCCAAAGACACAAAAAACAAGGATATTTTGTATAACCACTCTGCTGTCCAAGGAGGAAGTTAACCATTTTTTAATCAACACAAATTCCAACTGATGTTCTTCATATTTAATTGTTCTCAAAACTGATGCAATTGTTTCATATTCTTCCTTCATGGTAGTAGAATGACCAATAGGAATTGAGCCATATTTGTTACCGTTATGTAAAAGAACACATTTTAAACTACGTTTTGAACTGTCAATAAAAAGGCTCCAATCATCTGGAGTGTATAGAGGCAAACCCATTTTTTCTAAGAGGCCTTTTATATTGTTACAGAATACCAAGTCATTTTCCTGAGCGAAAAAAGGCAGCAGATCCTTATCTCTTTTACGATAAAATGTAATATTAGTACCTGGACAAAGTAGATTTTTTTCTTTTAATCTAGATGCAAGTAATTCAGCGGATCCCTTTGAGAGATTCAGGTCTCTTATAATTGATGATCGTGTAGTTCTTCTGGATTGAAACACTGCGAAGTTGCTTAATCTGCTTCAAATTCGCTGTCGTTTTCTGATTGAATTCTTTGAACTTCGTCAGACGTTGAAGTTTCTGTATCATCTTCTGTCAGTTCTTCCGAATGCGCTACAGGCCTTCTTGCAGAATCTAGATCAGGATATGTCCATTTGTGTCTATTGTTTCTATGTATGCCTTTAATATTTACGAGACAAAAATAGCAGTGGTCATGATGGTTTGGCGATTCTTTCCAAACCATTGGTATACCAAACTTTAGGCACTTCCTCTTTCCAGTTGTCCACTGCCTCAAAACTTCAACACATGTTTTACATATGAAATGTGGGGCCCAAGATCTATCTTGATCTCCTAAATGAATGCCAAAATAGGCAAGATAAGCTCTTTTCACAAAGTCAGAAATCGTTTTTCTGCTCTCTTTCAAAGTGTATTCACCACACACACATAACAAAAAACATCGGGATGATTTACACAGTTACGTCTGCTTGTGGATGCCATTGTTTCAATTTAGTGTCTTGATACTACAAAACGACCAAAATTTACACAAAATGATAGTACAACTTTACTTGGGAAAACTCAGTAATATACTAAATCGAGTACAGCCAAGCAAGTATAGAAGGATCGGGTCATAGGCAATTACAGGTATAAAAGTAATTAAGAGCAGTGTATTGAGTAGTTCCTAGCATAGGAACATTGGGTCAGGGACAATTACAGGTATCCATTTGGTCAATTAGATTCTGGGAAATTTCTATTTTGGCGATTAATTTTTTTTTGTTGTTTGTAATTTGTTGTCCTTTATCAGAAAAAAATATCAATTAACCTGTAACCTGTATCTCAAAAACTAAAGCTGATAGAAAAAATCTGGAGGCATTTTTGGAATCAGCACATTAAAAACATCTAAAATCAGATGTTAGATTTCCGGCACCAAATTTTTGTTTTCATTTTGTTACCCTGTGTAATATATAATTTTAAATTTTTAGTGTCTATGTAAACGGATTAAAAGAAGGTCCTCTAGAATTTTGTACTGGTAAAAATTGCAATGTAATAACAGATACCAGTTCAAACAACATATTGGGACCCCAAGCAGATATCGATCAGATTCATACCGCAATAAAGGCACGGCCCTTCTACTTGAACAAATACACAGTAAGTTTGGAAAATTTTTTAATCACATTTTTGCATTAAATTTATTACTCATTGCATACATAATAGGCTAGTACTTAATGGTGGCAGGTAATAAAACACAGATTATATAGACTTCTTAATTGTTTTTAATATGTTAGTATTTGCTGTTAGGCCATACTGTTAACAGTATTATAAGAATATTAATAAAATGACGACATTCACTCCAACTAAAAGATGTTCTAATAATTCTCCACTATCAGTCAGTGAAAAGTTATTATTTTAAATGTACACGATTGCATAAAATACGTACAGTAAAACTTGAACGATGTGATTCACACTTAATTTGACACCATTAATTTAGTATGATCAATTTCACAAAGGAATAGGTTTGTCATGTCTTTTTATTCTGAATAATATGGTGAATGCAATATATAAAACAACAACTATGATTTTGGACTGAATGCTCTGAGAAAAATATCCGAGTAATTAATTTTCGTATATAGCAAGATTAATAAGTAAAAAATAACAACAGCAATTTTTTTTAGGTTGATTGTGACACAATCAATAAACTTCCCGTAATTGGATTCACTATTGGAGGACAAAATTTTACTTTAAAAGGTCGTGATTACACCGTTAAGGTGAGTAATAGCTTAGTAATAGGTTATTCTCTAGGGTTGATTCAAAATTGCTTCGTAATGTACATAGTTCCAAGTATAAATTTTTGAATTTAATACTCGTTGATACTATAATTCACTATATATTTTTTGTATTTTTCTGTACATTTGGAACGAAACATTAATATACAAATTATGTATAATATGTAATATGTTGCATATTATTTTTATTTCAATCAAGATAATGATTTTATAATGTAATTTTAAGTAAATTTAACTGCAAAACTGCTTCTCCATTCCGTGTTTGTGGATGTTGATTAAATATAAACAAATTCAGTTTATCATGTATGATAAATATGATTATAAAATCTCGTCTCTTCTGGAAGTAAACGCATATTCGGGCGTTGGCGATGGACAGTGAGTAGGGATGGGCGTTTTATCGATATATTTGTAGTTATCGATAGTTATGGATAAACGGATTACCTATTCTTTTCAATAATTTTTGGCTCCCAAGCCGCCTTTGATGCCAAAAGAGGGCATTTATAAATTGACCCCAATTTTTCTCCAGGGGTATTGGTGATCTTGACGAAAATAGGCTGATACCAAAGAGTACAGTGACAAACATAATAACTCAATAAATGGCCCTTTTGCAGGGAAGCGCTAAAACAACTATTAGTTTGTTTTTGTTACATGTTATTAAATTTTTGTATGTTCTCGAAAGTTGTGAAAAGAACAAATAGTCAGTAAGATATAGATTTTTGTTTTGAAAGGTTCTGCGATTAAATTATGGTTGTCCGCCCATATTTTTTTACCAGCGAAGCAAACATTTTATATTTCTTTTTAAATCGTTATATAAAGTATACAAGATTTCATTCATTTCCATGCATAAGATATGTTTTTATGTGAAGTGTAAAAAAAAATATCATTAAATAAAATGGCATAGGTTGATTATATTTTTGCTTTGTTTTGCTATCAGTTAATGTTTATACGTGCTTTAAAAACTCAAGAATGATTTTAAAATATCTGAAATATATTTATTTATACAACTCACCAGACCTGACATTCAGATACAGAATATTGTCATTGTTGCATCAGGTCAAGATGTCAAAATCCTCTCTGTAGTGTGTACGTGTGTTTGCTACGCAGCGAATTGCATTTTTTTTTATTTGACTGTAACCGAGGCAATACCAAGTGCATTTGTCTGTATGTTTTGACAATTTTAAAAATATTTGTACTGAGTTAAATATGCATGTTGATTTTGCTAGACATAGGTTTCAGTATACAGTGTATAAAAAAAATGTTTTAATGAAACACTCCAATTCTGTATATGACAGACATTCCTAGATATTACAGTTTTAGACCTTGAGACGTTAATGAGCCATAAAAACTGAGAGTTTTTATGTTGAATTTATTTATTAGATTATCGAGTAAAGAAAAGGTACAATGTTAGTGCCAGGTTGGGCTGAAAAGTGCCACCGTAAGGAAGTCCATAAAAGTAATATAGGAGTGTGCAGACTATTTCGTATAAATCATTTAGATTTTATAGCCTTTCAGAGTTTAAAATTATCAAGATGTGATTGTTTTTCCTTGCTAGTTTGTCCTAACGCTGGAACACGTGGTGGAAGATAGATCAAAATACAAGAATTCTAACTACACTAAACCACAACTTGTTACGTTCTGGACGCGCGTTTCGCTAACCAATTTAGCATCATCATGATCATCATAGGTAAAAGTGGCCACACTTAGTAGCACCGTTGTCAAGTAAGCAATAGAGGGGACTATAGGGAATAGGCCCACTGTTTTGATTTAGTGCTTTCTTACCACATTTAATTATTTCTATACCCTCAAATGCATATAATAATCTATTAGTAGATACATTTTTAATTAAATTAAGATTACTTATTCCTATTTGGTAAGAAGTAAGAAGTAAAAAGTACCTTAAAACAGTGTAATAACCTTGTGTCCGATAAACTAAAATTCAAACTAACACATAGTTATCTAGACTGTATTGCCGTCCCAAAATCCATAAACCTGGGAAGTCCATGAGACCTATTGTTTCAGCTGTTAGATCACCAACGTACAATCTTTCAAAATAGTTAGTAGAAGAATTCAGCAAATTAAATATCTCGTACGATAACTTTGAGGTTACTAACTCGTTAGAATTCTTAGATAAAATTAAGAATGTTCACTTAAAAGAAGGTGAAATTTTAATATCTTTTGATGTAAGCTCATTGTTTCCTAGTGTACCCATAACACTAGTTTTAGAGTACCTAAAGGAACTACTTGAATTCAATAATTTGAAGAAAGAAATTATTGATGAATATTTGCTTTCCACAAAATTATGTATGAATCAAATTTTTAGCAATGGGTAATTGCTTATCTTCGTTCCTTGCAAATTTGGATATGGATAGATTAGAAACCCAATTCAAAAACGAACTCGAGTATTTCCCAAGTCTTTGGTATAGATATGTAGACGATATATTTGCTATTTTTGATACTAAAATTTGGACACTTTCTTAGAAAACATTAAACAATATTAATATTCCATTAATTTTACGTACGAAAAGGAGAACAATGGACAATTACTTTTTCTCGACACGTTAGATTAGAATTTGATATTTATAGGAAATTTACTAATACTGATAGATATATAACATCCGACACAATTCATTGCCGTCAACACAAAATGGCAGCATTTAATTTCTTAACTCACAGGTTAGTCAATTATCCATTAAGTTTACAAAATCTCCTTGGAAACCCTAAAGACAAAGTCGACTGGAAGGAGAGGAGTGGCATCTATGAAATTAGGTGTAATGACTGCGATCTAAAATATGTTGGGCAAACTAAACGCTCCATAAACATTCGGACACATGGCACATTTAAGATACGAAAGAACAGAAAAGTCAAGCGTTGCCCAACATGCTTTGGAAAACAATCACCAAATAGGAATAAATAATCTTAAGTTAATTAAAAATATATCTAATAATAGATAATTGGATGCATTTGATTGTACAGAAATAGTTAAATGTGGTAAGAAAGCACTAAATAAAGAGAGAGGGCCTATTCCCTATAGTCCTTTCTATTGCTTACTTGACAACGGTGCAGTCGGGTGCAACCAAGTGTGACCACATGTACCTATAAATAGTCTCGATTAGGATGAGTTACTTTAGTTTATATCTTCTGCTGACGATGCTAACTTGGTTAGCCAAACGTGCGTCCAGAACGTAACAAGTTGTGGTGTAGTGTGGTTAGAACTCTTGTATTTTGATCTTGCTAGTTTGTGTAATTTTAAGTGGTTTTGTGTCAGATTTTCCTGAATAACCGTGAGTGTGTCATAAGTTGTCGAAACACACAGGCAGTATTTTCTTCAGCTTCACTTTTTATTTCTCTTTCCTATAGTAAACCGTCAAAATATGATTCTTTACAATATATTTTTGTTAAATTTATTTAACACTGTATAAATATTATTAGTATAAAATACCATTATATTTTTTGAAATCGAGGTTAGCAGGGTATTATAGGATAAGTTGTTCTCTAATAAATTTTAAAGATATGTAACATGTCTTTTTTTTTCAGATGTCTTATTTGTCCATTACAATGTGTTTCTCTGCATTTGTGCCCCATGACTACACGGACTTTTGGGTTTTAGGAGGAGCTTTTTTGTCTGAATATTATACAATATATAATGTTCGGGATAAGACTATTGGTATTGTGAAAGTAGCGTAATTGTTTACTTTATTTTTTTAATCTACATTTTTTTTACCTATTGATTTTGTTTTATTTTTTTAATGCTTCTAAAAAGTCTGAAAATGCAAGATTTATAAAGCGATATTTTACTAAGCTAAACATCACCATCATTTGTGCCATATATCGGTTTCTATAAGATAAATTCAATTTTGATTACCTATTTGCTTAATATTTCTTTTTATATTAGTATTATTAATTTTATCTACTCCAATTTACAAAGTGTATTATTTGTAAGTAACGAAATGTTATTTTAAGATATTTGCCACAACATTTGAACTGATGCTTATTGTTTAGCTTGATCCACATATTTTAGAGATAGACCGATATCGAGACATTTATATGTCGGTAACCGGTATTGACAAAATAATGCCAATATGTTCTAACCAAAAATTCAGGGACTTAGGCAATTGTTTAAAAACTTAAAAGGAATTTTCACATATAATCCAAATTTACATGTGAATTTGTGATGAATTTTTCATCACTACACTAAAAACGAAGGTATGCATATCTTATTTGTGAATGTATTTTATTTTATCCCTTGTTATTATACACGTTAGTAATTTTGGTACCTTACAATATATACAAGGTATTAGGTATGTGTTTACTTATACTTAGATAATTTCTAATTAAACATTAACTTTTTTTTAATTATGATATGCAATCATAAACTTTCTTCAGATTCAGGCATGAATCTATTACTTTTGCTTTTACAGATATTTTTGTGTCTTATAAAATATTGTCGACATTTTTCGTGATCGGGAACACAACACCTTTGATACGTGCGATATCGTAGCTGGATTTATTAAATTTGTTGGCTTAATAATGGTTCTTCTTTTTTTTTCATAACGTCTTAATAGGTATCGATAAAAATATCCTTATTGGTCTGCCTCTAATATATTTACATGAATGAATCCCCGTTGTAATACATTCGTTTCAGATTAACATTGTAATTGTATTCATGAAGATAGTTGTAGATATTTTTAAGGTCTATTAAAGTTGTGCATATTATTGTATATCAAAGATGTTGCTATTTCTAAAAGACAAATACAGTACTATTTCGATAAATTAGTTTTATTGACAAAAAATTAAATTGAAAAACTTCCTGGTAACCATATTGCCTGACTCATCTCGTGGCTGTAGGGATGGTAACGATATATCGATATTTTGTTTCGATATATCGGCTAATATATCGATATATTAAGAAATATATCACAACGAAAACAAATAGAATAAATGACGTGAATAGTTATATTATTGACTTTTTGCGTTTCCCGGAAAACTAAGCATTTAAGTGAAATTTCCAGAAACTTTTCAGACATGTCCATGAAATTTGTTTAAAATAAATCTCTTTTAATTTGTCAAATCGATGTTTGTTTAGCTTGTAGTAATTTATATATAGTATATAAAGTGTTCTAAAAGGAGAAAATGAAATACGTCTATTACTTTACTAAGTTTTTACCTAGTATTTAGTAGAGAATAATATACTTTACAGTTTTTATAACTAAACAACACAAATAGCCCGGTTTCATCAAAACACAGCCTTAGATTGGCCTCGCGTATCAACTCGCAAAGATTATTTTGTCTTCAGTTTTTCTAAACCTAGCGCCGGCTTTGCTCAAAAACCGTAAAAATTCTGGAAACATCACAAATCTTGTTGAACATTTGAGAAAATAAAAAAGAATATTCTGTTATATATCGGCTCTGTTTGACATCGAGAAAAGTGAAATTGTTAAAGTAGTGGCAGCAAAACTGGACGGCTAGTGACATTTTCCTGTAAATTTATTGCAAATTAAGTTTTTCGCCTAGTCCTCGATATACCGCAAGAAAAATATCTTGTTATCCAGTGATTAATGCGCAAATGTCGCTGCCATTGCCGTACTCGCGCCATTTGCCGGAGTTCAGTTCAGCGTTTTGGCCATAGATAAAATAAAAAAAATCATTAAAATAAAAATGTTTAAATTTTAAGGTTGCGTTTCTTTGTTTGAACTCTGATTATATTAACAGTTCTATATTATCTGTAAAATAGTTAGGTTGTTTCTCCTACAGAGGTCGCGTAAGTAGTAGACTGTAAAAAGAACGTGTGAGGCCTATAATCCCGTTCGTCTGCCGCAGTTCTACATAAATATTAGAATGGCCGCTATGTGGCGGGAGTATGGGGATAGCTTGAAAGAAAAGGTTATCTCGTGAGACCAGTATCTCTCAAGGGGCATCTAGTGGAAGCCAAGATGCATTAGAAAAGTTTTTAAAGAAAGTTAAATTTAAAGATTTGAAATACACGGGGTGATCGGGACCACCATCACATCCCACCGATAACGTCCCCAAACCGGAATAAAGATTTCGCCGGATAAAGCGATTAGCAATCTGGCAAGTTGCGAAAGTGCCAAAAACATATAATGGAAATGGACTATTTACTAACCACCACAAATACAAAGCCAAAACTCATGAAAATTCTAGGGGACAAAGACATGTAGATATGACTTCAAATACCCAGAACTTTGATAGTTTTCCAAGTGTGATATAGGAATTAACAGACGAGCGAAGAGTATATGTAAGTACATGCAAAGGCGGATTCCTTTTCCCAACAGAATTGGAAGATCTACATCATCAGTTAGATGCTGTCATTCCATGGATGTTCAGAATTCTACTAATTGAAGATTTTGATATTGCACTGGCGTCAGCTGCTGATCTTATAGAATTCCATTGATCACTATAGAAGAAACCCAAGACTACCGCTGAATTATCTTCATTGGTTACTGGCTCTCTTCTTTGTAGTTTGCGGAATGATACGTACTGCAGAGAATTTGTTAAAATGTATCTCACAGTTTTGCTATGTAAATGGCTTTCTCGGGAAATCTTTCGTCAAATAGCCTACATGTTTTTGAAATTATTTTGCCACATTTTCCACAAATTATTGAAGTTTGAACACAATCTTGATTCAATTTTGACATTGTTTTTAGTGTGACCAAAAAATGGTGTTACATATAAAACCATGGCTTCCAAAACTCGATTACTGGTATCAGCTTACGCTTACTACAGGGGCGCCTGTTAACTTGAACATTTTTTAATCATGATTAAGCAGTAGCCTAATGCAAATTTGGGAACTTTTTGAAAAAGAAAACTTTCTAATCAGATTAGATTAAATGTAGCAACACTGCTAGAAAGTATTTACAATTCCAGATTACAACATTTTGGTGCTTTTTATGAAAGAAAGGTCGTTATTTGGTTAGTTCATAATTCGTTTTCGAGAAAAATTGATTTGAAGATTGTCTTACATGGCATTAAATACACAATTTCATATTATAGTTTCCAGTTGAGAGTAGAAACGAAATTATTTAATTATTTACTGAACCCAAAATACCCAAATAATTATATAATCTAGTTTTTAAATGTTTCGAAAATATTTAAAGTAAACATCTTCAAAGGGGTTCATTCTAGGGGCTATAGCCCCTAACGATATCGGTTACCTATAAAGCTAAACACATTTCTTCTTTTCATATTGTAGTCCCGAAGAAGGTAGCAAAGATTAAATCCTAGCCCTAATTTGGACCAATACGCCAACAAAATTATATATATATATATATATATATATATATATATATATATATATATATATATATATATATATATATACAGCTTCCTTGAAAAAGTTCGCATTATATGGAATATTTTTTTTATCAGGCCACTTTGTCAAAATTCAGCATAAGCATTAATTTTTGCTTCATTAAGAAAGGCTTACTCGGGGATAGTCACATGACTTATGTATATATACCAAATTTTGGTTGATAACTCTAATTTGTAATTCTTAAATGTTTTTCCGAAAGCAAATTATTAAAAGTTTGAAATATATTAAACTTTCGATTACAATCGATCCGAAACCAGTTTATTATTTTCATTTTTTTTTGTTACCTGTCATAGTATTTACTATCAAAAAATGTAATTTAATTAATTTATACCTAAAATTCCTATACTACATTCTGGTGAGGCTATTGAAATAAAAATTTTTTTTCAACATAAAAAATTATTATTTTATTGGAATTTCGGGCTAAAATCCGGTATACTTATTTAAAACTAAAAAACAAACAACTTTTCTTAATACATTTTTTTAATATTTCAGCAAATAAGTTGTTCACTACCACATTTCAGCAAATAAGTTGTTCACTTTTGCTGACGTTTCGCCATGGCCGGTTTAAGGTAGTTTGCCGCCCGGTGCTACAAAAACGTAATGCCCCTGCTCGGTTGGAAAAAACATTAAAACAAAACCATTTTTTAAAAACATTTATTTCACAGAATCACAAAATGAACAGTAATTTTACAAAAACTAAAATAAAATGAAACATACATAAACTTAAATTAATGCTACACCAAGAGACAAATAAGATATAAACCAACGCTTTAACAAAAATTACATAAAACTCTATCTTTGATTTAAAGGAACGCATCAAAAGTAAGTGGAACATAAAAACTAGAATATAATTATTTTAAAGGTTTTCTCGCTTTTAATGACGCAAACTATTGCGCGTCGCCTAACACAGGCCAGCTCATTATTTTCACAATGGAAATACCCTCCCAATAATAAAAAAAATATTCGGAGAGCTCTAATACGTACCATTTTTTAATAGCCTAACTAGAACCTTTTATATTGGCAGGTAAACAATTTCATTGTGGGGCGGCTAAAATGTGTTCATTTTACAACAGAAAATTTACCTAGGGTTGTTTACAATATAAGACTTAAAATAAACGTTAAACATCACTCTTCTGTTGAGTTTCGAATTGAGTGGTTCTCTGTGTATCGATAAGCAAGTGTATGTGAAGACGAGAATGTCGAGTCAAATGCGCGGAAGTTGCAAAATTTCTCCTGACAAATTTTGTTATATTTGTGGAGAATTTCTCGTGAAATCACAAGCCAGGCCATTTTCGGAAAACGTAAAAAAGCCTACTTTAAATATTTTGGTGTGTTAATTGAGGATCAAGATAAGCGGTGGGCTCCCCATGTGTCCTGTGTTATTTGTAGTGTATCATTGGTGCAGTGGATGAAGGGAAAGAGAAAAAGTATGCCTTTTGCAGTTCCAATGGTATGACGAGAACCCACCAATCATTCTGACGATTGTTCTTTTTGCCTGACAAAGACTGAAGTTTATTCCAAAAAGGGAACCATACGACCTGTTCCTCATAATGCAAATTTGCCAGTGCCGATTGCGCCTTTAAATTGGCAAGCTATTGATTTGGGAAATAATGGACATAACGCATCATCAGGCAGCTCAGAAGAATAGTGCACCGATCACACTTTTAGCACAGGTCCCAGTTCCAGTGAGCCACATTTGATTGGTCAAAGTGAATTAAAAGATTTAGTACGTGATTTGGGGTTATCCAAGGAACAGTCAGAACTTCCCGGAATGGAACCTATTGGCCAAAGAAACAAAAAGAAATGCTATGTTTTCTGAATTCTACAGTATGGAAAATTCGTTGTGCGCATGTACTGATATAGACAGTTTAATGCAGGAACTTGATATTGAACATTCTCCCCGTGAGTGGCGCTTATTCATAGACTCCCCTAAATATAGCTTAAAAGCTGTGTTATTGCATAATGGAAATTTAAAACCCTCTATACCAGTTGCCCATTCAGTTGCAATGACAGAAAATTATGAAAATATGCGCACGATTTTGGATAAAATAAACTACAATAGGTGTAAATGGCAGATATGTGGGGGCTTAAAAATTGTAGCGATTTTAGTCGGACTTCAGTGGGGATTTAGAAAATATTGCTGTTTTGTTTGTTTATGGGACAGGCGTGCAATAAATCAGCGTTATGTAACAAAAATTTGACCAGAAAGAAGCGATTTTCAACCGGGATCTCAAAACCTTAAATTTATACCTCTTGTTGATCCCAAAAATGTCCTTTTGCCTCCTCTTCACATTAAACTTGGGCTGATGAAAAACTTTGTGAAGGCTTTGAATAAAGATGGTGATGGATTTAAATACCCAAGACAAGTCTTTCCCCAGTTAAGTGATGCCAAATTAAAAGAAGGCATTTTTATTGGGCCACAAATCAGAAAATTGCTGGACGATGTCAATTTTACGGAAAAGCTTACTAGGCAGGAACTCTGAGCATAGAATTCATTTGTTAATGTAGTAAGAGGATTTTTAGGCAATAATATGGATGAAAATTATGAACAATTAGTTAATGAACTCTTAGATGCCTATAAAGCGCTTGGTGCCAGAATGTCTTTAAAAATTCACTTGCTCCATTCCCATGTGTCATTTTTTTCTAAGAATTTGGGAGCTGTTAGTGACGAGCAGGGTGAAAGGTTTCACCAAGATATCAGAACAATGGAAATTCGGTACCAAGGACGATGGAATCTAGCCATGATGGGTGACTACTGTTGGTTTTTGAAGAGAGAAGATAAGACACCTCATAAACGGAAAAAATAAAGTTTAATTAGTGTTTTAAGTTAATATTTTTTTCGTTTGCTTTTCTCTTAGATGTATGGTATGTTTAATAGGCGAAAACTGTAAACATAGTCAATAAACAGGGTTAATAATTCTCTGAAAACATTTTTTCTGTAGATATTAAGTATCGTAACATTCGATATGGTTCTACAACTCTAACAAGAAAACCCCAAGTGCTACAACTTTCTATTTGTCATTTTCGTATTTGGATAGGTCCATTCTATTAGATTATGCTATTCTGATTTGTGTTACAACGAAAAAAACTTTTTTGTCGGCCAGTGAATTTTACCGCCTGGTGCTACAGCACTCAAAAGACCCCTGGGTAAACCGGCACTGCGTTTTGCCAAAATCACATTTGGCATTTTCGAAACTTTTCTTCTCGCGTCCGAATACAGACTGAAGTGTTAGTGACTGTGAGCTTCATTTTATACCCCCTCCCGGGCCCGAAGGTTATATCTGAGCGGCCGTTGGTCATTATTTATGTTTTCTACATGTTACTGGTGTTGTTGCGCTAATTCCTTGATTTTTTGTGATTTCGGATTTGTCAATTATTGTCTTGCATACTGTTGGTAGTTTTAATTATTCGTCCCTTTTATTTAAATTGCCTTGGTTATCTATTTCTATGGCTTCTCTGATGATTCTGGTCTTATAACGCTCTATATTGGCGATCTCCCTACACCCATCGAAATTTATTTTGTTGCCGGTTTCCTGATGATGTAGGAATAGGTCCAAGGTTGTTTGTTTGTTTCTGATGCTAAGTTTATGCTCTTCTACTCTTGCTGATATTCGCCTGTTAGTTTGTCCCACGTACAGCTTTTCACAGTCCTGGTATGGAATGCTGTATACTCCGTGATTTTCCAATTTGATCTTGTCTTTTGGGTTTCCAAGTAGTTTACCTATTGTTGTTTGGGGTTTGTGTAATGTTTGTATGTTGTGTTTTCTAAGAATATTTCCGATTGTATCTGTTGTGCCCTTTACATATAGTAAGATTTCTTGTTGCCAACCCGGTTGATAATTTTTGGTGTTCGTTGTTCGGTCACCCTGTTCATTAATAGCTTTCTCTATAGTGCGATTTGTGTAGCCATTTTTATTTAAAACACCAGATATTGTATTAAGTTCGTTTTTTCTCGTCTGTGTTTCAGTTGATCGCACGGATCTAGATATTAACTACAGCTTCAATTTGTGCTGGGTGATGATGTGGTCTTGCATTTAAATATCTGTCGGGATGTGTTGGTTTTCTGTACATAGTATATTCAAAATGTCCGTTATGCAGTTTGCCATATAATAAATATGTCATCCACATAACGGATCCATAACATGGGCTTCAAACTTGCTTTCTCAAGATTGTCTTTCTCGAAGTATATCATAAATAAGTTTGCAACTACTGGTGGTAGTGACCCCATTAGAGCACCATCTGTTCGTTTATACATTTGCCCGTTAAATAAAAAAATAAGCATTTGTAAGGCAGTGCTTCAAGAGTTGTATTATATGTGCCTGAAAATCCCCGTGCATAGCAGTCTTGTCCAATGTTTATAACATGTCTATGATGAGTTATTCACTTTATCCGTACAAAGTAGAACAAAAATGTTCTGTTCCTGGTAATTAGTATTCACCTATCGTAACATTTTTTATTGTGGGAAGAAACCATAGCTCCTAATTATTTATAGTATATATTTAAAACGCAATTACGCTTGAGGTCAAAAACAGTGGACCCTTAAATCAAAGATGCCCAATTACATTGCTTTTCTACAGCGTCGTACATGTTTAAATATTCGCAGTTTACAGACCAGTAAAAAGCCAACAAGCTCCGCACATCCGACTTTTATCAGTCTTGTTTCAATTCGCATTTTTGAAATGATGGTACATGAAGAACTTCGACTCTGGTTCTTAAATTATAAAAAAAATCGTAAGGCATAGTTTATATTTGCAATTTTTTTTAACAAAAAAGTACATTTTTGTTAGTCAATCGGCCAGAGAAAATATGTTTTATTGCCAAAGTTAAAACCTATTGACAAAGCTAAGTTAATAATAACAATAAAACATTTATTGATATAAGCCTTAAATGCATTACAAAAACTAGGTGCTAACTAAACAATTTTCTTAAAAATTGTTAAAAATATGCCTTAGCTAAGCAGACATCTGAAGTTTCAAATGTTCAGACCTGAATTTATTAGAATAAGTATTTAAACACAAAATTTAGTAAAAGGAGAAAGAAGAGGGAGAAGGAAAAGAGAATATTCCCACAAAAGTTGCTACTACGGAGACTGAAGTAAAGTGCAGGACACGAAAGAAAACCGGGCGGTCCTTAAAATAAAGCTTCATAGTCTTAAGCAAGCGGAAAAGTAAAATTTGTGTACGCAAATAAATTTTATGTTATTTTATTTGTTGTAATAGTTTGCCGCTTCACCTATAAAGTGCGCCAACTTTAGTAAATTTCGCACTGGTCCACTTGTAATTGAGATGTGCCTAGAGTCTCCATGCACTCTAGAAGGTTCTAGCTATATAAATGCGTTGCGTTGAATTTGAATTATTATTTCGAAGTAACGATGACCAGCAAAAGAGGAAAAACAATTCGAAGCTGAAAATAATATATTAACTATTCCAATTCAAAATCGAACAGAAAGCGCTGCATTTTACACTGGTGTTTCGGAAAGCAGTGTAAGAAAAATTCAAAGAGAACCTAATAATCGCTGATGTTCTACTTCACCTTTAAAATCTCCTGGTAAAAAAAGACTCCCATTATCATACAGAGATAAATGGACGATGGTGATTTTCAAGCAATTCGACGAACAATAGAGGATTTTTATACAAACTTGAAGAAGGTTCCGACCTGCAAACCCCTACTTCGTGAGGTAAAGAAGAAAATAGATTTTCCGTACGGGTATAAAACCTTAAATCGCCTTTTACAATCAAATGGTTTTGTTTGGCGCAAGTGCCAAAATAAACGAAAATTGCTCATTGAGAGACCAAATATTTTTCACTGGCGGGTGAAATATCTATCAACTGTAAGGCAATATAGGCAAGAAGGATACAATATTGTGTATCTAGACGAAACCTGGGTAGATAATGATATGACAGTGAACAAATGCTGGCAAAGTGAAAGTGTTACAGGTGCTGTTCATGGAATCCGCTCTAGTAGTCGCTTTATTATAGTTCATGCTGGTTCAGAAGCAGGATTTGTTCCAGGTGCTGCTTTAGTTTTTCGCTCGGGACTATTAACTGGAGACTATCATGGACAGATGAATAGAGATAATTTTGAAAAGTGGTTACTCGAGAAGCATCTACATAACATTCCTGCCAAATCAGTCGTGGCAATGGATAATACGTCTTATCATTCTCACGCAAGTGCCAACTAAATACTCTACAAAAGCTCATATGATATCGTGGCTTAAATCGAACAATCTTGTATGTGATCCAACATGGAGAAAATATGAATTATATGAAGTAATATCAGCCAACAAGCCTAGAGAAAAAAAATGACGATCTTTTACGTAACCTCGGTCATACACCTTTAAGGCTCCCTCCATACATGTCCGACCTCAACCCTATTGAACTTGCATGGGCAGGAGTAAAAAATATATTCGAGAGCGCAACACCGGTGAATTTTTAATTAAAGATTTAAATAAAATAAAATTAGAAGGGATTGACTCAATATCGGCTCAAAATTGGAAATCGTGTTTTCAACATGTTCGTTCTATTGAAGATAAATACTGGGATGTAGATGGCAAAATTGAAACGGTTATTGATGATTTAGTTATCACACTGGGATCTTCAAGTAGTGACGACGAAACCTCATCATTTTCAGAGGAAGACAACGATTTAGAAGGAACCGAACCATTAGAATCACAGCCGTCAACCTCAAAAATGGCTTAGTTTTTTTTCATATATTTTGTAAAATTGTTCATAAAGTAGCTGTCAATAAACTGCTTCAAAATAATTAATTTTCTGTTCAATCTCGGTGGCCAAAAATATCCAATATTGCAATTAATATTTGAAAAACTACTGAACTCATATTTTTCCAAAATTAACACATCAATGTAGTTACAGTAGACGAGCCAGCACTGATTCCAGTGAACAACATTTATCAAAATTTTCACTTATGCAGTTCGACTTTGGGCTATTCGGGTATGCCAAAAGTAACCGTTTGTCTCCGTATGTCATATTACTTTGTACAGGGAGCGTCATTTTGAAGTACTATACAGGGCGTTTCCTAATTGCGTGCTAATGTTATAGGGGGGTGATTCTTGGACCTTTTTAAGAAAAAAGTTTAATATGAACCTAAAAGTCTTAACTTTGGAGATACAGGGTTTTAAAAAAACATTTTTTTTTAATTCTAATTCTGATGCTATTATAGATAAATAACTGTGTGAAATTTGATACACGTCTTTTATGCATAAAAGGACATTTTTTATTAACAATCAATTTTTGAAATTTCTACCAGTGGCGTGCATATGTAATTAACCTGGGTAAATCCGTATGCTTCTTAATGCATAGATGACGTGTATCAAATTTCATGCAGTTATCTACAATAGCATCAGAATTGGGATGAAAAAAAATGTTTTCTTTTTAAACTTTACCATCCTGTATCTCAAAAGTTAAGACTTTTAGGACATAAAAACACCCCCCTTTAACATCAGCACGCAATTAGGAAAAGCCCTGTATAGTACTTAACAATGACGGCCCCTGTATAAAGTAATATGACAAACGGAGACGGACGGTCACTTTTGGCATACCCGAGTAGCCCAAAGGCGAACTGCATAAATTAAAATTTTGATAAATCTCGTTTACTGGATCTGATGCTGGCTGCCCTTGTAAAATCTGGACTTGTAAATCGTGTATCACTATACCGGGTGGTCCAATAATAGTGGACGTAGGCAGTAGCCCGGAAACCGTTAATGACAGAACTCAAGAAAAAAATATATTTATAGATAAATCGATCAAGAAAAATCAAAATTAAATCATTTTAAAATTCGAAAGTTCGCCGTTTTTGCAACACAAAAGAGATATAGAAGTGCGGTACACCAAAGAAAACAGACAAATATAGATAAAGGTTCATTAAGCATAGTTACATTTTTTAATTATCTGAAGTGCGTATAGTCAAAAAGGGGTGCCATATTATTTAAAGAACGACGGGACAGCACTGGTTTAAAGAGATTTCTTGGCCGACCTTCCTAAACCGATTGACTCCGCCCGGTTTTCTTTCGTGTCCCTCACTTTAACTGTTTCTTTAAATTATTTTTATTTCCCTCGTAAAAGGGGAGTATGGTAATCGTGAAAAAATCACCTTCCCTAGATGGCAAGAAAACTGTTTTCCCAATTCCGTTGGTTTCTCTGTCGTTTTGTTCACGGCAAAGCTAAAACCTACTTATGCGATTGACTTCAAATTTTGATCAAAAGTTAAGGGGTGATACGAAGACGAAATAGTGAAATGTTAAAAAAATTATTACTAAAATAAGCAGTTGCTTATCCAATTTACCTCAAATTTTGCACAAAACATCAAGTATTACGTGAGAATCAACTTGTGAAATTTTGGTACGAATCCAAATATGCGAGACAAAATGGCGGCTTTAATAAAATATGTAAAAAAGCAGTCCGAAAAAACTACTTATTTTTTCCAGATTTTACATATCTTCTCGTTTAGATCCTATATGTCAAAAAACATATTTTCCCAATTTCGTCGACCTGTCTATCAGTTCGCGGCATAGCTAAAAACTACTAAGCCGATTGAGCTCAATTTTGGTAAAAAATTAAGGATAATTAGAGATGGCCTGGTAACATTTTGGAAAAAATCCAATATGAATTAAAATGGCGGCCTGGTGAAACAATAAAAAAAATATTACTAAAAAACTAATTATCCTCTTTGCGTTGCACAAAAATCAAGTGGTATATGAACTGGTTGGATTTTGGTACGTATATAAGATAGCGGCTTAATAAAATATTTAAAAAATCATCCATCCCGTATTCGTTCCAATGTGGTCACTGAAGTCGGGGTTCGTACAGCCAGTGGCGTAGCTATACCTCCGTCGGCCCCCGCGGTACGGAGGGGGCCACGGGGTCAGGTGGCCCGGCAATAACTGTTTTGAGAGGGGGCCCTTGACCGAAAACCACGGAGGGCCCTACATTTGTAGGTACGCCACTGCGTACAGCGTCGTCGAACGAACTATTAGGTGTTAATTTCTTTAATAAATTGTTTGTAAACGCAACGTTAAATTTAAAAGGCAGTACATCAGTACATCTATAGTATAGTAAGAAAGATTTCCAATTAAGACAACTGCTAGGATTAAGCTTATGTTGCAAGTGATCTAAAGCCAAATTTTAAAGTTAGTTAAATCTAGATTGATTACTTCTTAATATAAATTTATATTTTTTCATAAAAAGAAAAATATATTTCGGTATCATCCGCGTAAAAGTGATGATTGTAGTGATGTACAGATTCAAAAACATTAAAAGTGTAAATCTTAGAGTAAGAATTAAAGTAGAGATCACAACTCATTCATAAATCACGTTAGGGGTATGCGCCAACATTTTTCACATTCTATCGACCAATGTTCACGATAAAACAAGAAATGGAGATGGCCCATGCCCAAGACGTGGCCATTTGTTGACGAATGCCAGTGACGGCGTGAGTTTTCACTTCCCGCATAAGGAAATATCATTAATCATGAAAAAATTATCATTCCGGGTTTTTACAGATCCTCATGTTTTTCCATTGCTTTCGGTCGGTAGGTCTATTCCGGTATAGTTAAAAAATCCACTTACTCGATTAACTTTAATTTTATTTAATTTTACACAAAAATTGCGTCTGATTTAAAAGAAAACTGGTAAAATATTGGTATGAATTCAATATGGAGAAACAAAATGACGACCTGTTAAAATATTTGAAGTACGAAAATGAAGAAATGGGCCATGCTTCATTATCGTTGAAAAAAAGAAGGATTCTTACCTATTCTAAATTCATTATACTTCACTATCTAAAATCAAACCATTAAGTTAGGTAAGTTTAAAAGGAAATTAATTATTTCTATATTATTAAACTTTAGTTTTTAGTTATGTTTGCCTTATGTCACTATCATTTTGTAATTGTGACATTTAGAAAAATTATTTGTTCAGTTGTTGAAAATGTCATTTCATCTTAAACCTTGTAACTGTCAAGTTAGACCTTGTCTAAAGTTATACCTCTTTAGTGAATACGGGTGTTAGAGATTGTGTGTGTAGTAAAGTGTTTTTATTGGCTTCCTATTCGTCTGATTGTATGTTTGTATGTCTAGTTCAAATCTTGTAATGAATTTTTCAGCACTTCCATTACCGATTATTTTCAAATTTGACATACTCTTTCGAATATAAAAAATCCGAATTTTTTTAGTCAGATTAGAAATCCAAAATGGCGTCGCCAATACGGCCGATGAATTTTGTTTCTTATGTAGCCAAAACTGAAAATCAGTGCTTAGGAAAAGTTAAACGTGTCAGCATTTAAAAATTCAAAATAACGGTGTCAAAATAACAATGTCAACAGGTCGGACGAATGATTTTAACATTTGTGGGGATTATTTGAGAATGTACAACAAAAATCAAAATGGTGGCGCCAATATAGCGAACGAATTTTGTCATTTGTACAGATTCGGCTGAAATATCAGTATCTAGAAGTATTTAAGAATAAAAAATATGACATTTTGGTCAATATTTGAAAATGCAAAATGGCGGCACCACCACAGCAGACTAAATTTGCTGTTGCAACCATTATTCTAAAAATAATTAAGCAGGAGGTTGTCGAGGCGCGGTTCATTGCTATTGTTCTGGACGAAACAACTGATAACACTAATTTTAGCCAATTGTTTATAGTAATACGCTATGTTAAAACAGACGGACGTATTCAAGAGCGATTTTTTAGGTTTTAAGAATGTGTCCGAAAATCGTACAGCAGATGCATTATATACCGTAGTTTATAACGTTACTAAAGAAATTAATGGGGAGAAAAAATTAGTTGCCTAAAGCTATGATGGAGCTGCAGTGATGGCAGGACAATTAGGGGGTCTGCAAGCTAAAGTTCGAGAAACTGTCCCACGTGCTGTGTTTATCCATTGTTTTGCTCATAAATTAAATTTAGTTTTATCCCAATCCAAAAGTCAATCACATTAAAGAGTGTAAAGTATTTTTCGTTACTTTAAGTGGCATGGCTGCATTTTTTTCCAAGTCAACAAAACGTACAAAAGCTTTGGACTCCATTGTCTACAAACGATTGCCCAAAGTAGCTCCTACTAGGTGGAACTATAATGGAAAACTTGTGTTAACAGTATCTGAAAATCGTGAATCACGGATTGATCTATTTGAGAATATAATAGAAAATAATGAAACGTGGGACAATAAATAGGGGGTTTTTAAATTTAATTATTTGTTGAACATATTTTCAGAAATATTTCCATTCTCGGACAATGTTTTTAATATATTACAAACTAAAACAAATGATATTGCTTTTTGCCTAAAAAAGTGGATGATTTTAAGTCCATGTTAAGCTAAAAAAGACATGACTTTGACCTATTTTGGGAGAAAACGATGACGTTGAATGTAGAACCACAAGCCAAGCGTCTTCGAACAGACAAGGTGGGAGATGTTCAAACATCATACAGGCGCACAGTGAATCGTTTAATACAAGCTAGCGGGACAAAATTGTTTTTACATATTTTTTACCTAATTTCGGTTTCATGTATTTTTTTTAGGTGGTATATTTGTGTTTGGCATACAGGGTGTTGCGTATGCCAGCCGGGCCGGGTGTATCTAGCATATTATACATCTTTTATCGTTTGTTTTGATCAACAATGGATTTTCTGAAATATGTTTAACTGAAGTTGGGGTAATATGAATTTGCATCAAATACTAAATGGCTTTGTAAAGTTAACAAAAAAAACAAAAGGCTATGACAGCTATTAATCCAAACGCAACGTTTTATCGCATTTATGACAAACTGGAAAAAATGTTAGGAATTTCAGTGTTTTTTTTAAGCAAGATCGAAAATAAAAGTCTTTAGTTGCAAAAATATTTTTTTTATGCAACTATTTTTTAAACCTTTTAACATCATAACAGCATAACAGATATTAACAAAAATAATAAATCATAACAAAAGCAATAAACCCAAAATAATCAAGAACTAGTTTAACTATTATCAGTAGTCATATCACGAGTCCATAAGCAGAGTGCCGATAATTCCTTAAAAATATTCATCAATTCCTAAAGAACATAATACAAAATTCTCATTTTATAACCGAAATCTAATTTAAAAAAAAATACAAAAAAATTCAATACAAATCGTTTCTGTAACCCTTGCTACAGTTTTTCCAAAGTAATTAATCCGAGTCTTCATCGCTAGAGGAATCCTCAACATTATATATATTTAAATCAACTTCTTTCAAAGTACGTGAAGTACTTGGTGCAATAGTATTATTTGTGGGTATACTGGCCTGCGATAATAATGAAAGCACTCGTTCGGGAAAAGCATCTTTCTTTTTTTTAGGTTGCTCTCTGAGTGCATTTATGAGTGGATCTGACGTTATCAAGAGCATATTAAGTAAGTCTCTATTCGTGTTATATCTCAAGTTTTTTCTCGTGTGATGTTCACGAAACCTGCGACAGTCCTTGTTTCGCGTTTCTTGCGCCTCCTCTGAAAGTTGTCCTATAGGCACAATATGATATTTAATAATGGCAGCTCCATGATTAAGAATTTTGTGGACTGTCGCAGGCATATTATACCACGAATAGAGACTCAAATATAGCTCTCTAGTTTCTGTTGCAAATTCTTCAAACTTTTCCGTGTTTACTTTGAACCCTGAAGAAATAGCTTTTAAAATGGTGTCGAACTTCTGTAGAAGAACCGCGTCTAGCCCAGTAATGGCAGCACTTAATTCACTCTCATGAAAAAAGCGCCGAGCAGTATTGCCATCATTACTGCTGCCAAATCCTGGCTTTGGTTTATCAACAATTAACCCCATTTGGATTTTAAATTGCTTTTGAATTTCTTTTTTACGTATCTCATATAAAGAAGAGTTTAAACGCCATTTCTTATGTTCCAACTTATATGAGATATGCAAAAAGCATTCAAAGCAGCGAATCCAAGCGTGCAATGTTGATAAACCAAAGCCATAGTTTTCAATAATGGGAGGTCTGGTCACGGTAATTTTATGCATTTCTGTTGAAGTGCAGCCGCAAATAAAGCATCTTTGTGACGATGCGTTTTCTGAAAGAATATTACATATTTTTCCATCCACCATAGTCAATAAAAGTTTATGTTGGATGGAAAAAATTCTACCCGTGCTAGAAGTTACTTCTGTAAATAAATTGTTGTTAATTTGCTGCTTAATTTTTTCGGTCTCTTCTAGCACAAATTGTGTAGTTTCTTTCGAAAATGCAAATTTGATGGGACGACAAAGCCTTGTTGAACTAGGACTGGGGTTTTGCCACACTAAAAATGTATTGTCCTCATGGCTATGTAGGATGATGGGAACCAAACAAAACACAAACAAATATTCGTCAGAAAGATGCTGTTGACTAAATTTTTGCTTATAATTACTGTGACCAGAGCTTCCGTCACCACCCCATTTGGACACAAGAGTAAACACGGAAAGGTTTGACTGCAACAGAACTTCTTCATGAGCACGCACTAAGCGTTCCGTTGTTATGTCAAGAATTGCTTTCACATTTATCTCAGCTGTAGTTTCTGTTATGAAAATATGCTCTTCGGATGGATAACAGTCCTTTTTTGCCTTCTGGAGGCTGTAATATGAAGGGAAAACTTCATTACCAGTCCGAAGAGCATATTTTCTGGTTTGTTTGTATGAATGTGAAGTTGATTTAGAATCTATATAATAGGCTAAGGCTTCCTCACTTGACAAAGGTCTGCACTCCCGTACACTGTTATTCTTCAGGTCTTCCTTTATTCTGGAAACTGTAGAAGGGCTACCAGAAGCAATTGTCCTGATTATATTTGCCGCATCCCGCTTCCCCGATTTTCTAACTACCACTTCTGCGGCAGTTGTTAGCTCCAAAACGGTTCGATTTTCAACCAAATCTTGAACTCTTCGCAGCTTCGTTCTAGAATAGACAAAAAAACGATACTGTTAATTTCATCGACATGGAAAAAAATATTCAGCTCACTTTTTTGAAGCGTTAGCCAGAGTGTCCAATTTTCGCCGGCCAACTTGACTCAGACTGGGGCCAGCCAAAAAAAATTTTTCTTGGGGAATTCCAGAAAATGATAACTGAAAAGCATTTTCGTTGAGCCAACTTTCATTTTCTCCAACGAACTGAGACTTCTTGCGAAAACTTTTCTTCCATTTTCTTTCAAATACTTTGGATGTCTTCGATATTTCTTGCAAAAGGATGTTTTCTTGCTCACTAGTTAAAGAGCGACCTAAAGTGTCTTTGAAATGAGTGCAGAGTTGACGGTTGCGGCCTGCTTGTTTGGAAAATTTCTGCCAAAGTTCAAAAAATTCTCGGCGCGACACGGTCAGCAGGGTATCAAAAAAATAATAATTTCATGACTAACGCAAAAAAGCGCTCAACCGGAATGGTTTTATTTGGTAGAAAAAACCATACTGATTGATTTAAAAATAGTCTCCATAGCGGCATTTTGCGGCATACTTAGTAGATAGTCCAACGAAGTTTAAGAAAAATTTCTTTTATGTCATATTTTGACAACTTCGGTGATTTCATGCAATATTTGGTACAAATGTTGAAAATATATATATATACAAAATACTTTAAATAGAGTACCTACCTTCAGTTAACAAATCCATGTCACGGTTTTTATTTTTTTTTCTTTTTACAATAAAAATACCCACTTTAAATTAGCACAATATTGCATAAAAATGCAGACGCAATTATTTTATCTGTTATCAGTTGACACTTTGAACTTCGGTGTCTATGATACGGTTGACATTCCAAAACCGGAATTTCTGGTTTTTAGCTCTACTCACCTTTCTTAATAAGCGGTAATTAATAAAAAAAGCGTGTCTTGACATGAATTTTGTCCCGCTAGCTTGTATTAGGCGATTCACAGTGAGGCGCCTCTTTTATGAAATAATCGATCAAATTCAGCAAATGATTTTAAATTCCTCGAGCTCTGTAATTTTGATGCATTTAAAGGAAAAAATTTCCAGAAGATGTGTTTAAATCTCTTCTTCTTCATTATGGCCAGTTCTTCGACCGAGTGTTCCTGCGATTTGAACTAAAAGTGATTTACGAAACTGATGACATTAGCGCAAAAAATAACGCTAAGGAACTAATGCAATTTTTAAAAGACAAGGAGCTCGAAGATGCCTACACCGAAGTGTCAAAATTGTGTGAATTAGTATTGACAATACTTGCCACAAGTTCATCAGGAGAACGCAATTTTTCAACACTTAAACGTATAAAAAATTTCGTGAGAAATTCAACGGGACAGGAGAGACTTTCGCATACATCGCTGTTGTCCATTGAAAATAAACTTCTCCAAAATATGTCGGAGCATCGACGTTTTTATGATGACGTCATTGACGAATTTGCAAAAAATGATCGAAGAATCGAATTATGTTACAAATAGGCAAGTTTCTAAAAATTGCTTCCCTTTCTTAAAATTTCACCGCACGCCCCTGGCTGGAAAATACTTTCCTTCAGCCAACCTGTATACCCTTTACACTTCGCAAATCAGACCCTGCCTTGAGTACTGCTCACATATAGCAGTCTCTCTTTCAATCGTTAATATCCTTGACTCTGTCTAAAGAAGATCTATTCGCCTGATTGATGATTCAAACATAACAGAGAAGCTTGGATCACTAGAGCATCGTCGAATTGTGGGCGATCTGTCTCTTTTTTAGAGATACTGCCACGGATTCTGTTCATCCATTATGCCCTCCTTAGTCATTCCTGCGACGGAGGTACGAGCATCGACCCACATGCATCCCTTCACCGTCCAACTGCAAAGACTATGTAGGTCTCTTACTTTCTTTTCTTCTTTACTCCCATAGTGTCCCGATTATAGAATGTGTTACCAGCAAATACCTTTCCTTCTCCTCCTAATTTGCAAGTTTTTAAATCACGTATCAATAAACGCTCGCTGTCTTTGTGTAAAGCAACAACGGTACCCAGTACAATAAGTCAATATAGCTACGCAGTAGATCGAATAATGGCGGCTCGTGGTGAATTATATTGGGAGGTCAATAACAAATTTAAAAATAGGCATACTTAAAATAAAAGTAAATATCTTACCTTTAAATTGAGCTTTAAATTCTCTTGAAGTTCAGGTCTACTCTTCGTTTTTTAGAATCGGAAAAATGCGGAATGACACGTTCGTTAAAATTGCACATTCCTTTTATAAACGATTTCTCGATACTTAACATTGCTAAAGCGGATGGTCTATCTTGGCCCATGGTGGCAAAGTACCCAGTAAAGTTAATATTTTGACGGTTTCAGAAAACGTATCACTTAGGTTATTATTTATAAAAAGTTGAAGCATTGAAATAGCTCCAGAACACACACGAAAATCAGCATAATCATAAATAACTTGCAGTTCAGTTTTTAGTTTTAAGTAATTTATACAAGGATTATTAGGAATATTATATGAAAAATTATTGTTGTAATTTTCAAATTGATCACTATAAAATAGTTGGCTGATCACTAAATGATCACTGAAACTAAATCAATGGTGCAATTCAGAAATTAATATGTCACAGACCTCCAAAGCGACTCGACGTTTAGAATCTTCATTTGTACGTAGCCGTTTACTAGCATTAGATGAAATTGAAGGCATTTATGAAGATAGGTCGTTTAGACTTTCATCGCGAACTGCTTGGATGGAACGTTTAAAGGAGTCTATGTATTTTTCTACTGATAAAACATCGATAACACGTTTTTGAAGTTCATTAAAAAGTATTTCACAATGGGACATTATAAGATGGAAGAAGTTCAACCAAAATAAAAAATCTACATTTTGTAAAAAGCCTATTAAACCAATGGCTTGGTTAATTGTGTTGGCATCTTCTTCCATTTCAATTATTTTTTCTAAACATAATAACCTGTCTGCTTGATAAGCAAACACAGTTTCTACACAACGTACATTAAAGTACCACCTCATGGCAGCAGCTTTAGGTAAGCGAACTTTAACCAACTCATCAAGAACTGCTGTGCGCTTTGGAGATCGACTAAAGAATGTTGAGAAACCGTGTAAATTTGCAAAGAAAACTTTTACATTTTTATCTTGACCTGCTGTTTTCTGTAACATTAAATTGAATTGGTGGTCATAACAATGTACAAAATTAGCGGCAGGATAATGCTCTTCAATTTTTTTTTGTACGTCTTCTAATTTTCCACTCATAGTGGACGCCACATTGTAACTTTGCCCAATTCATTTCTCGGGGGTATTATTAATGCCTAGATTTTCTAATTCATGAAGAATTACGTCTGTAAGGTGTGAAGCTGTGGTCCCTAAAGGATTTACAAATTTAACAAACCGTTCACGGACAATGCCAGACAAAATATAATGTGTTATAATAACCATTTGGGTTTTGGTGAAACTGTCAATGGTTTCGTCTACTTGCACAACAACATATTTAGCTGACTGAATGTCTTGCTTAATTTGTTTCTGAGCGACAGCCAGCATAGAGTCTAGTAGGTCATTTTGAATGGATTTAGATGTTCCTTTAAAGACAGTTGCATTCTGCATATACTCTTTAAAAATTGGATCCAACTCCTCAACAAAATTTATATGCCCTCAAAAAACCCCTGGATTTTCAGACAAAGCCATTTCATCATGGCTACGTAGTGCAAGCTCGAATGTCCCATAAAATTTTACACAATCTATAATTTTGTTTAAAATATAACGATTTTTGGATACATGTTCATTAAAATCTCTAAGAGATTTTCTATAAGCTGTGGCTAGCTGAGTGCAAATATCAACACTTCAAACCATAACATAGTTCACCGAACATTTCATGTGATCTGCTGAAAACTCATATTTTTTTATTTTAGTGTTTTAAGTCTTTAACACCGGTTTTGCACCATCGACCGACGAGTCCTTAGAAAACAACAAACAAACATAACAGTAAAATGAGTTAGAGACACAGCCACATATCCAGTTAGCTAAATCGTACATACATTTGCGAAAGTTTCGATGAACCTCTTTACTAGTTTGTCGTATACTAAGTTCTTGCAAAGGGCGACCACTTACCTTGAATTCGGTTATTTCTCAAAATTAAGCTCGTTAGTACTCTTTAGTTGTTTAATTTTTTGCACTACCGACATTTTATTTCTTCAACATTCACAATTCAAAGAGAGACCACCTTGAAATTGATTATTTTTGCAAAATTAAGTTCGTAAGCACTTTATAGTTGTTAATTTTTTTGCACTAGTCAGTACCAACATTTTTTTTCCTGTATGTTCTTAAGTCACATCACCAAATCCCAAATCGCGATTTCATATTCCGTTTGCTATCGCGTTCGGCTGTCGCTCGGTAACTGTGAAATCTTCGGGTATTTTCGTCAAGCTTTAAGGCAATCAGGGCAATTCGGACTGCCCTGCCTAGCTTAGTATAGCTATTTTATTACGCCTAAGAAACGGAAAGAGACCATTCGAACCGCCACTCGCGGCTAATAGTGTAGCGTATTTAACTTTTCCCAAGGTTCGCATTTTATTACAACTATTAGGAGAGACGGTCAAACGAATAATTTATTTTCTGAAATATTTTTGGGTGGTCATTGACCAAATGACCCTATGGTAGAGCCGCCACTGAGATCGAACAAGACACGGCAACGTTCAGGCCCTCCTAAATAAGGGAAATTAACGCGGAAAATAAAACTGCTTTTTGAATAAAATAATACTTAGCGTTCGAGGGTTGTCGCACGAAATAATATAGTTTTGGCGAGCATTGATGTCTCAGGATCGGTTCAAGTTGTCCCATTTAAATGAGTTATCTATTGCGTAAGCTATAATGGATTTTTGCTAGTACTTAGACCTTCGACCTTCGTGGTCTGCTCATAGATAAAAAAAGCAACCATGAGGAACAGCTAATATTTACTAACTATAACAAGTTGAAATTTTTGTTATTTTCCATCAGACACGATGAAAAAAAACGCTACTTGTTATTTTTTGTATGAGGAATTTTGACTATCAAACCATTTTCGTTTTGAGCACCGTAAATGGTCATTTTGACTAATTCCTTTCTACAACATGGTCCAGCAATAGTGATAATGGTGGGAGCTTTTAAAAATAAGTATTTTTCATCGGGAACTTCTTCTAAAAACATAAATATTTGCTCTCTAGTAAATATTTTGGATTTTTTTGCACGATATCCAATGGATTTTCGTTTCAAAAACGTTTCTTTGACTTCTAACGTGGCTTTTATCATAGAGTACTCTACCACAAGGGTGAAACTTTTAGAACTTTCTCCTTTTCGTGAAAATAAGCAAGTATAATATTTTCTGATATATGATTTACCGTATTTGGTTAACAACATTCCTTAAACTTCTTTTAAACATTTGCTTTATTAAGTTTTTTGGCAACAAATCTTCAGTTCATTCCCTTCAGTATCAAACATTTTTACCTTAAATTAAACAGCAAAACTTAATAATTAACTGTTATTGACACATACATATTTCATTCCAAATTGCTTTGCAATTACCATGGCAACCCAACAATCGGTCACCTCAGATTTGAAATCTGTGTTTAGCAAATAATAAGTACATTATTAAATCGTTAAACTAATGTTTAATTTCAGTGCGAAATGTCAAAAAAAAAATGCCAAATACGGCAACTTATCCACTTTCGGAAACTGTTTTCGACTTTTCCCAAGCTCCGCAACTCTATCATCAAGATACATGCACTTTAAAAATAAGCCTTATTTGATTTTGACTAGTTTACTTGAGTACTATAAATTATTGTACACCACTGGACCGGTTTAATTACAGGGACGCAATGCTAATTATTAGGAAAATACTATGTTTTAATTTGTAAAAATAGATTTCCTTACATTTCCTTACGTAGTATATGTTTTTATTCAAGTTTGTGATGACGTTCCTGTTTACTACTTTACTTATTTTTGCACTAGTGAATTGTAAGTGTTATTTGTTTTTACTTTTTCTGAAAGTTAGATTTGTCATATTTTCAAACTTAGAACAACTGAAAAAAAACTTTTTTTAACTGCTTGTAACGTTAATCTTTATATATTATGTAAATACTCAAAACCAAACATTAAATAAATTATTTTGTTGAGATGAAGTGGGATGATAATTTTATCTTCTGAAGCGAAGGGCTTCTCATATGTTTTGTCCCTAAACCATTCATCATTCATAGTTACTAGAAATAACCATTTTTAATGCATTGTCTATTGTAACTCACTCTTACCCTTTCGTTAAATAATAGACAATTTAAATCGATATTAATTAAAATCAGAAGCAAAGCTTTTACACAATTAAATTAGTATTCGCCAGTCTATCCCATTCGGACATCCAAACGTTAATTATTATGGAAAACAAATATCAGTAGGTGCTGAAGAATATTATAAAACAACAAATAAATTTAACTATTTTTTAAAGATTAGAGAAATTACTTGTTGATGCCTGAACCAGTAAATATATTAGCCCATTTTTATTTTATGATATCTTTGTTTTCTTTTCGGATCCAGTTCTTCAACATTTTCAGTATAATTAGTTATGCTTAATAATTGTCGACTAGAGAAAGAAATAAAAAATTTTCAGCAATTTTCTTTCACGTTATTAAATAGAGCAGGTAGCAGTTTATTACATAATTTGCTCGATAATTTGTAAGTGTGCTATAAAGAAATAATTGCTGCATCGATTTTCAGAAAAAGTTTTTGTATTATTCGGATAATCTTTATCCCTTTA
The DNA here is from genome assembly GCA_030620095.1 of Kuschelorhynchus macadamiae. NCBI lineage: Eukaryota > Metazoa > Arthropoda > Insecta > Coleoptera > Curculionidae > Kuschelorhynchus > Kuschelorhynchus macadamiae. The sequence continues at coordinate 339,911 of JAUTXW010003824.1, read as the reverse complement.
GAAAGAAAATATTATTTTAAATTTAAATATTAGCAAAATACACTGTAAATTGCAGGTAAAGTGGTCGGCAGTCTAATAAGTCGGGTGTATCGTTTTATTATTTTTTTAGTATTATTTTCGTCCCACTGCATTTGTATATCTACTAAGACAAGGGTTGGTTTAGAATTGTTAAAAATAAAATTCAAAATATGTTTAAAGCGTCAAAGTAAAAATGTGATTACCTAATTACTAATATATAACTAGGTACACCGAAAAAATATTTGTTTAAAAGTAATAATTGCTCAGAGTATTTTGTTCTACTTTATTATAATGCATTAATTACACTGGCCCACAAAAAGAAAAATTTGTTGTAACACAAATCAGAATAGCATAATCTAATAGAATGGACCTATCCAAATACGAAAATGATAAATAGAAAGTTGTACCACGTGGGGTTTTCTTGTTAGAGTTGTAGAACGAATATCGAATGTTACGATACTTAATATCTATAGAAAAAATTATTTCAGAAAATTCTTAACCCTGTTTATTGACTATGTTACATAGTTTTCGCCTATCAACATACCATGCATCTAAGAGAAAAGCAAACGAGAAAAATATTAACTTAGAACACTAATTAAACTTTATTTTTTCCGTTTATGAGGTGTCCTATCTTCTCTCTTCAAAAACCAACAGTAGTCATCCATCATGGCTGGATCCCATCGTACTTGGTACCGAATTTCCACTGTTCTGATATCTTGGTGAAACCTTTCACCCTGCTCGTCACTGACAGCTCCCAAATTTTTAGGAAAAAATGGCAGATGGGAATGGAGGAAGTGAATGTTTAATGATATTCTAGCACCAAGCACTTTATAGGCATCTAAGAGTTCATTAATTAATTGTTCATACTTTTCACCTATATTGTTGCCTAAAAATCCTCTTACTACATTAACAAATGAATTCCATGCCCTGAGTTCCCGCTTGGTAAGCTTTTCCGTAAAATTGACATCGTCCGGCAATTTTCTGATTTGTGGCCCAATAAAAATTCCTTCTTTTAATTTGGCATCACTTAACTGGGGAAAGACTTGTTTTAGGTATTTAAATCCATCACCATCTTTATTCAAAGCCTTCAAAAAGTTTTGCAGCAGCCCAAGTTTAATGTGAAGAGGAGGCAAAAGGACATTTTTGAGATCAACAAGAGGTATAAATTTAACATTTTGAGATCCCGGTTGAAATTCGCTTCTTTTTGGCCAAATTTTTGTTACGTAATGCTGATTTATTGCACGACTGCCCCATAAACAAAGAAAACAGCAATATTTTGTAAATCCCTCCTGAAATCCCACTAAAATCGCTATAACTTTTAAGACCCCACATATCTGCCGTTTATACCTATTATAGTTTATTTTATCCAAAATCGTGAGCATATTTTCATAATTTTCTTTCATTGCAACTGAATGGGCAACTGGTATAGAGGGTTTTAAATTTCCATTATCCAATAACACAGCTTTTAAACTATATTTAGATGAGTCTATGAATAAGCGCCACTCACGGGAAGAATGTTCAATATCAAGTTCCCGCATTAAACTGTCTATATCAGTATACGCGCACAACCAATTTTCTATACTGTAGAATTCAGAAAACATTTCTTTTTCTGAAATTCGTAATTTTTGTTTCTTTGGCCAATCGGCTTCATTCCTTAAGACGGGAACCCAGAAGTTCTGACTGTTGCTTGAATAACCCCAAATCACGTACTAAATCGTTTAATTCACTTTGAACAATCAAATGCGGCTCGCCGGAATTGGGACCTGTGGTAAAAGTGGGATCGGTGCACTATTCTTCTGAGCTACCTGATGGTCGTATGGCAGACTGCAAATTTGGATATTCTATATTGTGATTTCCCTTCTTGGAATAACCTTCAGTCTTTGTCAGGCAAAAAAAACAATCGTCATAATGATTGGTGGGTTCTCGTCATACCATTGGAACTGCAAAAGGCATACTTTTTCTCTTTCCCTTCATCCACTGCACCAATGATACACTACAACTAACACAGCACACCGCTTATCTTGATCCCCGATTAACACACCAAAATATTTAAAGTAGGCTTTTTTTACATTTTCGGAAAATGGCCTGGCTTGTGATATCACCTGAAATTCTCCACAAATATAACAAAATTTGTCAGGAGAAATTTTGCAACTTCGGCGCGTTTGACTCGACATTCTCGTCTTCACATACACTTGCTTATCGATACACGGAGAACCACTCAATTCGAAACTCAACAGAAGAGTGATGTTTAACGTTTATTTTATGTCTAATGTTGTAAACAACCAAGTCTAGGTAATTTTTCCGTTGTAAAATGGACCCATTTTAGCCATCCCACAATAAAATTGTTTACCTGCCAATATAAAAGGTTCTAATTAGGCTATTAAAAAATGGTACGTATTAGGGCTTTCCGAATATTTTTTTTATTATTGGGAGGAAATTTCCATTGTGAAAATAAAGAGCTGGCCTGTGTTAGAAAAATCTTGTCGGCCAGTGTTATCAATCGAATAGTGTTTGAGATAATTTATTGGTTTGCCCACCTCTGTAAATTTAATGTTTGCTGGTTTTTTTAAATCCTCGAACGAAGAAAATGGTGCTAAATTTAGTAAGCTATTTTGAAGAGAAGCAAAGAAAATGTACATACAGAAAACTGTAACGTAATAAATCCACAGTCTGTCCATAAAAAAGTATCACAAGCACTAAAGTTGAACATAAGAACCGTAAAGGATTGTTAAAGAAAAACACGATAATATTCCAGCGAAAAAAGAAAACGAAAAAACAGCAAAACTCAAGATTTAAACAGGTGCATGAAGATGGATGTAAGAAATGTAATATACGACTTATACAAATCAAACGTTCACATAAGACTTCCAGTTTTAAAGGACAGTTTAAGGAACCGTGGGATTTTAGAAATTGGGCTTAAATCTTTGTCAAAATTAATCAAGCATCTAGGATTTAGGCATAGAAAAGACTGCAATTGAAGATATTTGTGTGAGTTACCAAATGTCACCTTTATAATGTTAAAAATTTGAATTCAAAATTAAGGAAACTTTTTTTTTTTTGGACGAAATATGGGTTTTTTCCAATGGGAGTGGATCGAAATCCTGGTAAGATAATTCGACTAAGTCAGTTAAAAAAAAGGTTGTGGTCCGGGAAAAAGATTTATTGTTTTGCATGCTAATTCATCTAGTGAATTTGTTTTTGGGGCCAACCTAATATTTTCATCCACATCGAAAAGTGCTGATTACCACGACAGCATGAATAATGAATCTTTTGGAAAGTGGCTAAAGGAAATGCTTATTTCAGATTTAGACACACCCTCATTAATAGTTTTGGACAATACATCATATTATTCTAGAATTTTAAACAAAAAACCAAATTAATCGTGAAAAAAAGTGAAATTTTTCAGTGGTTATTAACAAAAAATCAAAATCCCGCTTCAAATTTATCGAAAACAGAACTGCTTTCAATAGCAAAATCTTTAAAAACACAAAGGATTTACGCAGTGGATCAAATTTTGAGGGAACATGGACATGAGATTTTGCGCTTACCTCATTACCACTGCCAATTTAATGCCATCGAGCTAATATGGGCCGACGCAAAATATTATTATGAAAAACATGTTGACGCAGGATTTACATTAGAAGAAGTTCTAAAGGTATGGCAAGACTCTTTAGGTCATATATCAGAGGACAATTGGAGAAAAGTGGTAGTAGTACCGAGAAAATTATTATGGAGTAGTGGGATCGAGAAAAACTGTTAGATGTCCAAATAAATTCAGTATTTTTTTCGGTATCTGAATACGATAGAGATACATCTGAAGATGTCTCACATAGCGAATTTTAAATTCTATAATATTGTTTTTTAGCTGTTATTTTGTAGTGTATACAGTGTTTCTACTTAGGTTCTCTACATATGGGAAACTTTTTTATTAGTAGTTTTACGGAAAAAAGTTACTCTTTATAAAAAGTTCTGCTTTCTGCCAAAATAATATTAAAATATTCAAACTTGAGATTGCATATACAGGATGGTTAAAAATTCCAAAAAATCGAAATCGACTCAATAGAAAATTACCTTTAATTTTTATTTTATAGCAAAATGTAATACAAAATCTTACTTAGAATAAAAAAACATATCTAGCACTAGATTCGTTGCTTCCTATCTGAAATCACTTCTTAAGGAATATAAAACTTTGGCTTCTTACTGGCAAGTCCAGTTTCTTACTTTTGTTCCTACCTACATACCAGCAAAATTTCCTTATTTATCGATTGTTGATAATGGCAATGTCGCTGCCATTGTCAACCACAATATTGTATTACTTTATTGAAACATCAGTTTGAATATTATAGTAAAAGGAAATGCCGCTGAAATTAAGCAAAGAAGATAAAATTGAAGCAATTTTAATTGTCGGGGAAAATTATAAAACATTTCGAGAGGCAGCAGACATTTTTAACAACAGACACCCCGATAAAATTATACATTTCACAACAGTGGGGAATATTCTAACTAGATTCAAGACTTTTGGAAATGTAGAAAATAACTTTAACAAGAAACGGAGGTTAAGGGTTGCGAATGACGAAACTACAAATCAAGTAATGCTCTCTGCGATCGAAGACCCTAAAAAGTCCCTACGCAAAAGGTCAGCACCATTGCCAAATAACGTTTTCGACCTTACAAACCAAAATTTATATATACCTTGAGACCAGGAGACTTTGAGCGACGGTTCGAGTTTTGCTGTCTGATACAAGGGGAGCTTGATGATCCTTTCATGGCAAGACGCATTATTTTTACCGATGAAGCAACGTTTACTTCCAATGTAAGTTCGCAAAACTGTCGTTGGTGGAGTGACGTTAATCCTAATTTTGTTATACAAACTCGTGATCAGTATTCATTCAAAACAAATGTGTGGTGCGGAATTTATAAAGATGGAGTAATTGGATCAGTTTTTTTTCGACATAATTTAAATAGTCTACGCTACTTGGATTTTCTAAATACTTATTTACGATTTTATTCATGAACTACCCATAAGTGAGAGGTTCCAAATATGGTACCAGCAGGATGACGCGCCATTCCACGGAGCAAGGGATGTAAGACAATACTTAAATTTTATCTTTAATGGACGAGTAATCGACAGGTATTGTAATATTTTCTGGCCAGCTAGATCTCCGGACTTGAACCCTCATGATTATTTCTGTATCTAAAGAAGCCATTTCAGAATGTTGATCATTTGGAGAGGGTAATTAGGGAAGCGATACAGGCCATAACGCCTGCCATGATTAGAAACGTTTTAAGAGAATTTTCTGTAAGAACGGTTACCTGTATGAAAAGAGATGGTGGATATGTTGAGGCAAATGTGCAGTGACGGAACAGTTAGTTTTTATTGTTAATTAAGTTATTTGCATGTAATGTTTATTAGAATTAAAATTAGTGAAGTTATTTTCTACATTTCCAAAAGTCTTGAATTTAGTTAGAATATTCCCCACTGTTGTCTAATGTATAATTTTATCGGGGTGTCTGCTGTTAAAAATGTCTGCAGCTTCTCGAAATGTTTTATAATTTTCTCCGACAATTAAAATTATTTCAATTTTATCTTCTTTGCTTAATTTCAGCGGCATTTCTTTTTACTATAATATTTAAACTGATGTTTCAATAAAGTAATACGATATTGTGGTTGACAATGGCAGTGACAATGCCATTATCAACAATCGATAAATAAGGAAATTTTGTAGGTATGTAGGTAGGAACAAAAGAAAGAAACTGGACTTGCCAGTAAAAAGCCAAAATTTGACATTCCTTAAGAAGTGATTTCAGATAGGAAGCAACGAATCTAGTGCTAGATATGTTTTTTTATTCTAAGTAAGATTTTGTATTACATTTTGCTATAAAATAAAAATTAAAGGTACTTTTCTCTTGAGTCAATTTCGATTTTTTGAAATTTTTGACCAGCCTGTATATACAATCTCAAGTTTGAATATTTTAATATTATTTTGGCAGAAAGCAGAACTTTTTATAAAGAGTAACTTTTTTCCGTAAAACTACTAATAAAAAAGTTTCCCATATGCAGAGAACTTAAGTAGACACACTGTATATGTACTTATCATTTTTATTGCGGTACTAAGTCTGTTTAATCTTTCACGAATCTTAGACAAAGCCTTTTGTGCTTCTGATATTTTTTTAGTTAAATCCTGTGTTTTTTTATTTTTCTCTATTAAGTGTCCCATATTTAGAATTTAGTGGTGCTCATTTTCCTTTAACAGAACGTTGTATAGCTACTAGGTTAATTGCGTTTAACCAAGGTTTATTTCAACCAAATAAACAATTTATTTGTTTATATCTTATTTTATTACAATTAGGTAATTATTTATTTAGGCCAAACAAATATTCTAAATTACAAATAAATCTTGCTCAATATTGAAATGGATATTTGCTTCGCTTATAGCAAACAAATATTTCTTTGAATAAACTCCTTTTTTATTTCAGTTCAAATAATCTCTTTTATCAGTGGGTAAATTGTTGCTCGTGTTCAAACTAGCGTACTAAAATGAAACCCCATTTTGACATAAATTGACTGAACTCAAGTTTGGAATCCATTCATTCCGTAGAGTCAGAATCCATCCAGAGATTTCCGCGTAGCGTAGCGCCCGGGACCCACTCTGTTGGCCTCGCACAACGCCCAGAGTTGCTAAACCCGCGACGTATTGCATCCGATATGCTGGGTAAATTCGTTTATAGATTAGCATTATAATGTTTGTATTGTATTTCTAAATAAATAGATGTTTTTGGCAACACCAGACACATATTGTTGGGTGGTTATTAATATTAATGACTTACGGACAACTTTTAAATAACGTTGGAAAACCGGGTTTATGATAAGCCCGGTTTAATAAACTGAATGTCTTATTTTTTGCAGGTCTAGTATCGGGCGAATTAGATTTTGATGATGACGATGGACCCACTTTGCAAATACCTCAAGGGATAGTCCAAGGTACTTATAAAAAGTCACACAGAAATAGAACATTTTCAGCATTTGAAGGGATTCCGTTTGCTGTACCTCCAGTTGGAGATTTACGTTTTAAAGTAAGTTGTTCACGATAACTGCATTTAATTATGAAAAAGAACCTACTCATATATATATATATAGATATATATATATATATATATATATATATATATATATAGTTTTAAAATAATTTAATAACTCGTTATAGAATTTTCAACAAATAACTCAAATTCCCATGCATTTAAGATCCGTATGCTTTGGACTAAAGTGCAACATGTTAGAGAAATTGTTTTATTTGATTTTTTCTCCAGGGTTTTCTCTGTATGTCAAAAACTGATTTAGTATATGGCGTTTATTATTATTCTCTGATTAATTTTAAAAAGGTTCGCCTAGTTTAAGTCGACAAATCCAACCACGTTCGAGATATTTTAATTTTAAATAGTGCTGAACATCATTAAAATTTATTTAAAATTCGAGCAATGCATTTTATTTTTAGTTACAGTATTAAAAACTGCGTAGAAATATTTAAAACAAGTACCAAAATAATTGCCAGGGTTACTTATATCAAGTAAATTTTTTAACGCCTTTATTTTTCTTTTTCATACTGCACCATATTTCATTCCAATCTAATAAATTGAGTTAAATGTACAGGGAAAAACAAATTAAAAAATTAACACCCTGTATTTAGAAAATGAAGTCGGTGTGGATCTATATGTATCTAATATTTACGGCTTGTCCTAATTCAAAAATCAAAAAATATTCTAATATATATCTTCCTTAAACTCAACTACTATAGATTGTTTTATAAAAAAATAAAACCGACGTCAGAAAAAGTAAAAAATAATTTTACTTAATGTCTACCTTTTTTATGAGTTTGACCCCTTTTCCTCCAAACTCCTGGGTTGTTGGCACAAGAAATGCCCTGTGCCGAAAATAAAGTCATTTAATATCATTAATATTGATTAAAATTTGTAATTACCTACAGAAATAGCCTGACGAGCAAAATATTGGCCCCTTTAGGTGATGGGGCGTTCACAAATTATTTTTTTTTCGGTTAATTACAAATTATGCACTAAATTTCAAAATAATATATTAAAGTCATTTTAAAGTTATCGCGGAAATACTTCTAGAATAATGCAACCAAGTTGGTCAAATCTTTCTTGCATACATAGAAATGCGGTATCTAATATTATGTTTGCATGTACCTAATATTCGTGTCCCTAAATACGCCAAAAACCATATGAATCTCGATATTTTTAGATTACTCCCTCCTTATCTCTTCACCCCCTCCCCCCGTCATACTTATCTTGAATGTATTTTGAATTATTTTGCGCTAAGAATAAATTTATTTTATATTTTCAATATCTATAAAGATCTATAATAACCGAAATAACCTTACATAAAAATAAATTCCCCCCCTAGATCGGGGGAGTAAGCCCAAATTATTTTTTTTGGTTGGTTATATTCCATACTTCATTTCAAAGCTATTACGGAAATTCTCTCGCAGAAAAGTTTTTCCCTCTTATAAGACCACCTCCGCACTACCTTAAATACTTCCTGAAAATGTCATCCAGATTGGTCAAACTATTACGGAAAAATCGGGGTACATACATTACAGACCTAGGGCCCCATAAGTCCTAAATCCGGACCTGTCATGTAAAAAATTACCACAAACCACAACAGAGAAATAGTTTTATTATAATAAGTAAATTAATTAGTAAAGAGAGTACATACCACTTGGTTTTATTAGTCTATCCGTACCACAGTACTTAGAATAATAATTATAAAAAAAAATATATTATCGATATTCAAGGTTGTATACGAAGAAATGATGAAGAAAAAGTTTACAATTATACGTCATATTGTCTGTTAGCGCCACTTTTAAAGAGTAATCAGAAAACTTTTCCCAACTAAAGCAATTTCACTTTTTGCATACCATCCAAAATTTAGAAAAAAATTGCAATTATTCTGAAATTAATGTATCGAATAAAATAGAGACTGACTTGTTTTATTGTAGCATTCAAATCATTTACAATTAAATAATATATGCGTGTTAGCGCCACTTTTAAAGAGTAACCGGAATATTTTTGGCAACTAAAAAAATTTACAAAAAAAATTCAGTTATCTTGTATATTGTATCGAACTGAATGGTTTTATTGTAGCATTAAATTTTTTTGTATGATTTTCATTTTATAGGAACCACTTCCGGCTCCCGGATGGAATGGTAGTCTAAAAGCGAATAAACAATATGAGTGTTTACATTTTATGCCTTTTAGCATCGTCTATGGACCCCGAGGTACGTACAAAAGATATTTGAAAAAATAAAGATTCGGTCATGGATACTGATATGTTTAAAGTCCTAAATGAAATAAAACTAACTTATTTCAGTCTCAGTTTAAGAAAGAATCAGTTCTCTTACTCCTTTGTTGTGCTCCCAAAAGCCGGCTTTTCTTGCGATCGGTCGTAAATCACAGCGAACACCTGCAGCATGCGAGGTATACGAAGGCGCGCGTTATTTTATCGCAATGAATACATCTACGGGGAACGCTCAATAACTGTATTAGTTACTTTAGGTATTCATATCAATATTTAGAGTAGTAGATGTTTAACTTAATAAAAGGTTAACTTATGAACTAAATTTGATAGGTATTAACAACAAATGTAAAATAAAAATGTATTAATTATATTTGCGAAATGATGCAAAGAACTTCCAACAATTAGTTTATTCTAACTTTTTAAATTACAAAAATTATCCGAACAACAATCAATACGTTCTCGACAGGTTATCAAAATCGATTGTACTTCAAAAACATTGTAACAAATTCTTAGAAATAGAGAATGGGAATACATGTTTTCTAAAAAAACCACTATCCTAATAGCATAACACTTAAATGGCTAATTCTTAAAACTAAGAGGTGGTGTAACGGGAACTGGGTTTTGTTTGGCGCCGATATCAAATGTTCAAATTCCAAGGGGATGATTCCTCACATATACGTAAAAACTAGATTATTTCCAACAAATATCAATGTTTTTAAAAGAACTGAAATTATCCACAAGATTAAATTGGTCTGCATTTAATAAGCTAAAACAAGAGCAAGTGTCTTCCCCTTTTCTCAAGACCGTCTCCACACTCTAGGTATCATCTAACATTATAGAAAATTATAATCTAATAAAAACTGAAAGGCCCTTTAGTCATAAATACTAGGAAATAAATATTTCAGTACGCACGCAGCTTACAGTACAGATTATTTTTAATTCTATATAACTACCAAATAAATGCCTTAAATGGATTCATGATAACTTTATCACAGTTTTGAATCGGTTACTTTATAGCTGTCTTAATATGGGTTAAAAACACTACAAGGGCCATTGATCCAATGCAAGGGTTTTTACGCTGACGCACATAAAACCAAACCACAAAACTGTTAAGCATTTATATTAAATAAGTTTTATACGAAAGCCCTATTGTTACCGTTAAATCCCTTTATTAAACATTTTGCTCCTAATAGTTATCTGAAAATGTTAAGACACCGCGTTCCTAACCACTGCGAAGTGACCTGCCGGCTGACCGCTAGAAGCGGCAGTTCGTAGGTGCGGGACACGTGTCGGCGAGAGGGAGATTTATTGCGGAATAGCGAAGTGCTTGGACTACTTAGAATATATATAGACTCTGTTTCAGTATTCAACCCTTTTATCTATCTAATTTTTCAGTCCCTGCCTACCGTGAACCGTGATCAGCAGTGAAATAAAACCGGTTGGCCTTCGGGGTTGTAACCAGACAAAATATTTTTTAGGTAGGGCAACATTTTTCATATGCCAACTAAATATTGTATACACAGACGACTTTATACCGTTTTTTTTTTAAATAACGTTAATTGGGAAAATTAAAATGCTTTAAAATTTAAAAACACTGAAAATGTAATAAAACGATTTACGGTAAAACATAAAATGCATCCGTAGCAAAAAAAATCATTTTAGAATAATATGAGGGAAGTAAAGGTTAAAGCATTTAGTTGTGTAAATTAAAATGTTGTAAAAATTTATTCTATAGATCTAGTGGTCTCATCGTTTTGAGATTAGATTGTTGAAAAAGAGTTATAAATCGCAAATACATCACTGGCTTTTTCAAATATTTTATAAGGTTAATAAAAAAGGGTGACTTTTAAATCCCAGTAAATCGGTTATTCATAAAAACTAGTTGTTCTATTCTCGAGTGGTGGGTGTTACTGAAGTAACGGGTGATTATTTTATATCAGTGGCGGTTCGTGGGTAAAAAAATAGGGCAAGTGTCAGTTAGAGAAAGGTGTAAAATGGGCACAGCGTCCAAAACATTTGTTGCAAATATTCACTGCTACACAGCCACTTAAATTCAAAAAACCAAGAATTTTTCAAATTAATATTGTAGGATTTACCAGAATTTTTAATGTCTCTTTTTGGCACTAATTGTAAACACACTTGTTTGTCGACCCGTAATTAAAAGGTCCTTTTTATCATCTTCATTCCAACGGGAAAATGGAGTTTCTAACAAACTACAAACAATATCACTGACGGGCCCAAACGAATTCATTTTCAACCACACACACGCGCCACTCCTCCAAATAAATTAAAAGGCCACCGATAGAATACTTAATAAAGCGCAATCGCAGCGATCTACTTTACGTAAAATACGAACGGAAGTGTTAAACTTCGGCTCTTTCCTAGAGGCGCTGTCTTCGTACATGCGATACTCTCGTTGCCATAGCGACGCATTATTTTCAGGCATTTACGTTGGAATATTTTTACAGAGCTCGCACATGGCTCTTCTATTGGTGGATCGACACAAGAAAATACAAAAATACATATTTTGTATTATGTGTGCTATATTTTATTTAATTTTAAGTTATATATAAACAAAACATAAACACAAGTGTAACTCTTAAAATAATAATCTACAAAAATGTTATGTAAAGACATCATAAAATATTAAAGAAATATTGACCTACCATTGCAAATTCATCAATTACATGTAAATGGACTTTTTACAAATATCATTCTCTATTGAAACAATGAATTTTAACCACTTCAGGTTAGAGTTTAGAAAGAATCGTTTTAAAATCTCTTTTAGTTGATGAGATATTGGAGAAAAAGTAAATTACTATGTTTTTACGCCTTAATGGTAGATTATTGAGTCGTTGACGAAAGAATCTTAAAATCTTTAAAATTTATTTAAAGAAATATTGTTAAAAGGTAAAAGTACCTTTGACCCAGTTATATTTTTCTAGGTATCCCTTTAAGGAGAAATTTATTTTAGGATTAAATCCTTTAATTGCATGTAGTATTGCAACCAAATACCGCAACTGTAACTGTACAGGGTGGTTTAAATTCGAGCCTTATATTAAGATGTTGGAAACTATATCAAATATAAAGTAGGTTAAAGAGGAGTCATCAACATGCCGTCGAGAAATTTGAAAATGTTTTAACATTTCTGGTGATTTTCAGAAAAAAGTTCTGTAAATTTGCTTTTAGTGTTTTTTTTTTTGTAAAACTAAATGCATTTTCGAGAGGCACTTTTTCACAAGAAATTTAGTCGCGTGCTATGTTTTTCGAAATAGCCTTGAACACGACAATATTACTTTTTTTGTGCACACTCCCCCACCTTTTTGATTTTATTATCTTTGTAGAAGAATTTGTGTCCACTTTTTAAGATAATCCAAAATTCTCGTGTTTTTCGTATGTCTGCTAAACCCAACTGTGTGCATTTAATATGTCTTAATAATTCTTCCTCTAATTCTATTATTCTTTTTTCAGATCTTAAAGTTATTGTGTTGTAAATTGCTATGAACCATTGTTTTGGCCCTCTTTGTCTATGTACTGTGGATATATAACTGGGCTTTACTCGCCTAGGGTACTGCATTTTAAGAATCCGATCTGTTCATATTTAAGGGTTATTTTAGCCATTTCCTTGTTGAATTATATATATATATATATATATATATATATATATATATATATATATATATATATATATATATACAGGGTGTCAATTAAGTACTTGTACAAACTTTAAGGGGTTATTCTTTGACTAATTTTAAGTTGAAAAGTTCATATGAACATGGCTCTGAAACGGCTTTGTTTCTGAGATACAGGGCGTCCAAAAAAAAATATTATTTGGTTTTTTGCTTATATTTTTGTTAAGGAACATGACAATTGGACAAAATTTGGGATTATAGGTATATTGATGACGAGAAATTCAAATATTAACTTAGTTTTTTATTTAATGTTAGAGGGCGCCATATACAGTGTTGTTCCTAAATTTAATTAACCATAACTTTTTTGTGAAACCTTTTATGTCATTTTTGACTAGACCGACCTATTCTCCATTTAATTCTACATAAAAAAGATGATCTTAGTATTTGTCGCTAAAAGCAGCCATTTTGGATAAAAACGGGTTTGAAGTTAAATCTGCGTTGAGATTTTTTTAATTTGGTCATTTTCGAGATTTCGAAAAATAAGCAAAAAAATATTTCTTTTATTGATTGTATTATCAGGTAAAAAACTTAAATCATTTACAAGACTAAAACTAAACTAGTTAATAACATTATTTTACAATAATTGTTAAAAATGACCACCGCCTACTTCAACGCATACAATAAGTCGCCTTAACACTGATGGCCGAACCCTTTCAAATATACCTGGCGTTTGATTAATAATGGCACAAGATTCAAATATCCTATTTCTTAGATCTTGTTCATTTTTAACTAGACTTTTGTAAACCAAAGACTTCAAGTGACCTCACACAAAATAATCCAAAGGATTCAAATCTGGTGATCTGGGAGGCCAGGCTTGTGGTCCAGCTCTTCCTATCCAACAGTTAGAGTAATTCTCGTCCAGAAATTGACGCGCAACGACACTAAAGTGTGGCGGCGCTCCGTCGTGCATTAACCACATCCTGTTTCTGGTTTCTAATTCAACTTCTTCTAAATGGTTGGGAAGTTCGTGCTCTTAAGGCGGTAAGCCTTTGCGGAAGAATGCAAGGTCCAATAAGGTGATCACCGATAATTCCTACCAAATATTGAGAGAAAATAGCACCTGAAAATAATTTTCTCTGATAGCATTCGGATAATCCTCAGCCAAGATATGGTTGTTATTAAAGTTAATTATGGAATTTCAAGAAAACGAGGCTTCATCTGTGAAAAGCACATGGCTTAAGAAATCCGGAGTTCGTACTAATCTATTACGCAACCAAACACAAAAATCGAGTCTGAGGGGAAAATCTCTCTCTAGGTAATAGAGCCTGCACACGTTGCATATGATAAGGATAAAGTTGTTGGGTCCTTAAAATTTGTGTGTGTAATATTCAATTCAAGAGCTATTTTCCGTGTACTAGTTCGCGGGTCTTCTTCAATTCTGTTTAACACAGCTTCTTCAATCTCAACTGTTCGAACTGTTGCAGGCCTTTGTGGAACATCTGTTGTCCTTTTAAAGTTGCCAGTTTCACAAAGTCTTGCGTGAATATTAATAAAAGTTTGGACGTGTGGCACCACTAGTTGAGCAAATCGCGCCTGATACATTCGTCTTGCAGCTTGAATGTCTGCTATTTCTGTGTTGGTATATTGGTACATTTTGGACAAACCACACGATAAATTATTACATATAATTTCAAATGATAAAAAAACTACTTGTTTTATTCTAAATCAACTGCCATGACTGATTCTGCTACCATGGAAACATCTCAATTGTTTTTCAAGGCCTGCTATGGATTCACCTATACTATTTTCTTGTGTACTGCGGCTGCCGAGGAAAGATGCAGCACATTTTTACGATTTTATTATTTTTATCCAATATTCACTAATTTGCTAATTGTGATATGTTAATGTGATAGAGTAACATAGCACATGATTTCGAAAAAATATTTTTTCGCTGATTTTTCAAAATCTCGGAAATGATTCAATTTAAAATATTTCAACGCGGATTTAACTTCAAACCCTTTTTTTTATCGAAAAGGGCTGCTTTTAGCGACAAATACTTAGAGTAACTTTTTTATGTAAAATTGAATGGAGAATAGGTCTGCCTAGTTAAAAAAGACATAAAAGGCTTCACAAAAAACAACACTGTATGTGGCGTCATCTAACATTAAATAAAAAACTAAGCCAATATTTGAATTTCTCGTCATCAATATACCTAGAATCCCAAATTTTGTCCAATTGTCATGTTCCTTAACAGAAATATAAGCAAAAAACCAAATAAAATTGTTAAGCCTCACCGTTTAGAATATACAGGGCATTAAACATGTGTGATGAAGAGGACATTTTATTATGTAATATCTGTTAGGAGTGAGATATCAATTTCAATTTTGGAACATGTTATCACTACGTAAAAACCCATTAACCTAACAAACGATAACCATATGGGTCACGTCAGAGGCGTAACACAGGGTATATGCCCTGCATTTATGGTTATATTTTTTTACCACTTGGTATATTGCATATTTATATTAAAAATATTTATAGCTTGGTTTCTTTACTAAAAATTATTACTCTTAGAATTTTTTCATAGCAAAAAATTGCATTTTTTTTTTCGTTTTTTGCTTATGAAATGAAAACGATTTAAGCAATTGCAATGCTATGAGAGACGAATTGTAGAGAATTGAAATAAGAACAAAATGAGCTATTAAACAAGTCGATCGGATGATTAGTTTCGAAGAAAACACTCAAAAACCGGAAAATTCGCCATTTTTTCAAAAATTGGATCATTTGTTAAGTTGTAGATAGACATTCCGGGAAGTGGTGTCAATGACAGGAGCTTTATGCAAGCACAAGAGAGGCGCCGTTGAATAATTAGCTTTTAAATTATTGCAATTTCAATTTTTTACTCCGCTAACTTCCAGCAGGTCTAGATGCCACACAGATTTGCGATTTCAATTTTATAAGAAAAATTTTGAAGAAAACTCAGTTATCGTGTTGACTAATATCGATTTGCTCATTCTTAAAATATTTATTTTTACGTCTATGACACCAAACATCTAATCTGAGAGCAGTGGCGCATTTAGCGCCCTTAACCCAAGCAAATTGTTTGAAAGTAAAAACTATTTTATAAAGCATGACCAATAAGGTTATATAAGTGTGAACCTCTTTTTTTTTTAGTCATCCTTGCTAATTTTCTAATTTAAGGGAAGCTTATGTTGTGTTAACAAACAAAAAGGCAATGACTTTTTTTTTAGTGGTTGCCAAGAGAGACACTGACCTAGACTATTTCTGATGCAAATTTGAACTCTATCTTTAGTTATCTTGCTTACAGACATTATCGCTAAAACGTCGAAATAATGAATAACCCTACTTGCATTTTTCGAAAATTTTTGAGATTACAATAGCGTAGATATATGATCAGTTATACCAGCAAGTAAAAATACGACTTTAATATTAACTTTACCTAGTTAAGTTTATTATCTTCTACAGATACATTGGAATATCGATTGTTCTATTCAGATAATATCTATCTCAGTATATTTCTTGGAGTGCGAAATTTGAATTTGATACTCTTCTACTAGTTACAAACATTTCTCGTAAACACTTAATTGTAATGATGAAAGTAAATATTTTAAAATTGCCCCGATAGTGCATTTTAACATGCCTGGTAATACAACAATAACGACATATAATTTCCACTTAAACAATTCTGTTGATGTTTTAAAATTAACGAGACCGCTTATAATGACTTGTCCAAATAACATTTATAAAAAAAAGATTAGGACTTTTCCCTAACAAATTGGAACTTAAGTATATAAAATTAGAAATTCTCATCATTAAAACATTTTCTCCACGTTTTTTTTTAGTTCAATAATTGCATCATTAAATTGACTGCGATTATTTTTGACATATTTGTTCATATATATGATAAAAATGTTGCACTTTATTTTTTTAATAGTAAAAAATTGAAACATTTTCTTTTCCCGGAACTTCCTTCGTTATGAATCTTTCCCTTTATTGAAATTTAGTTTTAGTTTTAGTTCCGCATAAAGTAGTTTATACTTTTATATACTGTCTTTTCAAACATTTTTATTGGGCGACATTTTGTTCCACCATATCGGATTTGCACTAGATAGTTTTTACACTGATTTTTTAAGACCGTTATTTTGTTGAGTCATACTTAATTTGTACCAGTTTATCCCTATATCACATTTAATATTTGTACAAAATTTGAAGTGTATTGAATAAGAAGATATTGTTTACATTTATTTTTTAATTATCTTATTGCCTCCATTTTGTTCCACCATCTTGAATTCGTATCACAATTTTACCAGTTAATATCTATATTGCAGTGGCGGCTCGTGGTGAATTATATTGGGAGGTCGATAACAAATTTAAAAATAGACATACTTAAAATAAAAATAAATATCTTATCTTTAAATTGAGTTTTAAATTCTCTTGAAGTTCAGGTCTACTCTTCGTTCTTAAGAATTGAAAAAATGCTAAAGGACACGTTAAAATTGCTCGCAGATTACTTTAATAAACGATTTCTCGATACTTAACAATGCTAAAGCGTATAGTCTATCTTGGTCCAACTCCTCAACAAAATTTATAAGCCCTTGAAAAACCCTTGGATTTTCAGTCAAAGCCGTTTCATCATGACCACGTAGTTCCAGCTCGAATGCCCCACAAAATTTTACACAACCTATAATTTTGTTTAAAATATGACGATTTTTGGATACATTTTCATAAAAATCTCTAAGGGATTTTCTCTAAGCTGTGTCTAGCTGAGTGCGAATATCAACACTTCCGACCGACACAGTTCACCGAACATTTCACGTGATTTGCAGAAAACGCATGTTTTTTTATTTTTTCTTTTAAGTGTTTTAAGACTTTAACACGAGTTTTACACCATAATGAGTCCGACGAACCTCCTTATTTTTGTCTTTACTACTTTGTCGTATACTAAGTACTGGCAAATTGTGACCACTTATCTTGAATTCTGTTATTTTCTCAAAATTACATTCTTTAGCACTCTTTAGTTGTTTAATTTTTTGCACTACCGACATTTTATTTCATCTACATTCACAACTCAAACATAAACTACCTTGAAATTGGTTATTTTTGCAAAATTAAGTTGCTAATCACTTTTTATTTTTTTAAAATATATATTACAAAAAACAGTATATAAATCAATTTTTATCTATTAAAAACGTCCGAAGCAATATCGAGTTAGAATATCGAAACGCGACCTCTGAACAATTGAACTTCCGCATATCGACGTGATGCCGCGGCCGATCGATCGAATTATGAGAAGAGACCGGCTGATGACCCAAATCGCGATTTCATATTCCATTTGCTATCACGTTCGGCTGCCGGTAGCTGTGAAATCTTCGGGTACTTTGGTTAAGCTTTAAGGTACTCAGAGCAATTCGGACTGCCCAGCCTAGCTTAGTATAGCGTATTTTATTATGTCTACGGAACGCAACGAGACCGTTAGAACCGCCGCGCGCGGCTAATAGTGTAGCGTATTTAACTTTTCCCAAGGTTCGCGTTTTATTACAACTATTAGGAGGGACGGTCAAACGAATAATTTATTTTCTGAAATATTTTTGGGGGGTCATTGACCAAATGACCCTATGGAAGAGCCGCCACTGCTATATTGTACCTAATGCTTGCACAAAATTTGAAATCAATATAATACCTAAGTACTTTTTTTGGCTGATTTTTTAAAATATTTTATTCGATCTCTATTTTGTTTTTATCTTCGATTCGTACCAAAATGTTAGCAGTTCAGTTCTCTTTAACACTTATTTTTGTGTGTGAATCGGGTAGGTAGTTTTTTTTAGCTATATCGCGTACTGGCGAATAGACAGACATACCGACAGACAGACCTACGGAACTGAAAACAACATGTTTTTTGACATCTAGGAACACTAAAACGTGAACATGATATATAAGACCTAATTTTTTTCAGGACTACAATCAGTTTATTTGGCCGCCATTTTGTTTCGCCTTCTTGAATTCGTACCACAATTTTACCACGTCCGGAAAATACAAATTTCTTGCACAGAATTATAAATCAGTTTAATAAGCAGTTTCTCAGACTGATTTTTTAAATATTTTATTAGATCGCCATCTTGAATTCATATAAATTTTAGCAGTTAATTTCTACCTAATACTTGATTTTTGTGCAAAATTTGAAGTAAATTGGATAATTAGTTTTTTAGTAATACTGTTTTTAACATTTCATTAAGCCGCCATATTGGATTTTTTCAAAATGTTTACCATTATCCCCATATGACCCAAACATTCTTACCAAATATGAAGTCAATCGGGTAAGTGTAGTTTATTAGCTATGCCGCGAACAGACAGACAGACCGTTAGACCGACAGAATTGAGAAAACATGTTTTAGGCATCTAGGAACACTGAAATATGAAGGTCTGCAAACATCTCGGAGCATAATCTTTCCCGGTTACGATATTTCCCTTTTACCAGGGAAGTAAAAATCTAATGGGTATTATGAAAGCCCACTATTCCCTAGATTCGAACCCCTGAGTAATTTACGAGCATAATTCGCATAATAAAATGATTCTGGAAACCATGGTGAATGCAGCAATAACTTGTCCTCAGACCCGACACGCTTGCCGGCTCTATTTCCGTATTCTGCTAACCTAAACACATTCGGATATTTTGGAAACGTGAAACAAAAACGTTGAAATTTTATAAGCGTTACGAAAATGGAAAACTGATGTCATGAATTTCTAGATATACAGGGTATTTCCTAATAAGTGTCCGATATTCTGCCGGATAATTACTCAAGTATTTCTCAGATAAAAGTTCATATAAAGATATTGTCAAAAACGCCTTCGCGTCCGATATACAAGGTGATAAAATTGTATTTTATTTTAGATTATTTACTGCGACACCAGTGGATGCTTTTATTTAGAATATCAGATATCCTATTCTGTTTTATAACCTTGTAAGAGAATCAAATAATTTTGGTCTCTTACTACAATTTGATACTTTCTACTGGCAAGAAGTTATTTAGCGAAACATTCATTCGTACATAGCCAATTTTGCTTAATACAATTCAAAAAATCCGATATTTTGCTAAATAACTTTTAAACGGTACAACCAAAAAGTTGGGGAACAGAATGGGAAATTTGGTTTTCGGAGTAAAATTATTCAGTAGCGTAGTAATATAAAGTTTGGAGGGTCTAAAGAAGTCATGAACCTTAAAAAACGACCCCCTATATATATATATATATATATATATATATATATATATATATATATATATGTGAATTTTTTATCTTAAAAATACTTGAGGAATTGTGCTGTGAGATATCAAACATTTGTTAAGAAACACCCTGTATACTAACTTATAGGTATTAGTTAGATATTTCGCCTCCAGGCGTTTTTCACACAGAAACTACCAAATCCAGGTAGTCTTTGTAGTGTTATTATATTTAATAATGTGTGACCATAGGCGCCCATTCAATGAAGGCTCTGGGTGCCAGTGGCGGCTCGTGGATTTAAGAACAGGTGAAGGGCTGCAACGCTCGTAGGGAAAAATATCGGGGTGCCACGCCCAAAATGGCTATTTTTTAACCTTTTTGTGATGTTAATTTTCCATAGCTTTGGAGCGTTTTTTAATACTTAGGAGAAATAATATGAATTTATAAGATTTTAAATATATTTTTTTGTTCTTAAAAAACAGTTATGTACCTATATCTTAAAGCTAATTTCGATCTGATTCTATCCATGCAAAACTGGTTCCGCCTCCGATGATCCTAATTTACATTAATTCTATAACAAGCAAAAAGCGCCTGCAGCCTGCTGCAGCAGTTTTATGCCTCTCCCATCTCTATTTGGCTTACGGACACTCACCATTGCGTTGCCATAGCAACGGCCGTAAACAAGTCTAAGCGCGAGAGCCAGCGTGCGGGGGAGGTCTGATGCGGAATGTGTTACTGCTGATTGTGATCCCTCAACGGGTCGCTTTTATGAAAAGGTGTTCAGCGCTCTACGTTTTTAAGTCACTATTATTTTTCGAGTATATAACGCACTAGTTTTGATAGAAAATCATGGTATAATTAAGTAAATAATGTGAATTTATATAAAACATACTACATTTTTATAACAAAAATGTAGATTATAAAATGCTTAATATTTTAAAAATATTTTTATATTTAAGTAAATTGATTGGAAAATGTAGGTGAAGCGCGTCCCCTCCCCTAGCCAGCCGCCACTGCTGGGTGCGCTAATTCAATTTATATATTTGGTCAATCGCGTTATATTTTGTCCTCCCTACCCTTTAAAAAATAAATTTTTATACCTGTAGAAAGCACTCAGAGCAGTTCTGTAAATGTGTCTAACCTGATCCTATCCCTGCTACCGATATATAAATTTAGCTTGATTAACTCTTTTACATTAGGAGCCGGTTATTAACAAAACTTGCGTTTTACGATAAGTAAAAACACTCCTGACGTGGGCTAACCAAAACCGCAGTCCGATAATTAAAACACAATTACATGCAAAATTAAAATTACGTATTATTTTAGTTCAGTAATTGCATCACTAAACGACTGTGATTATTCTTGACAGATTTATTCACACTGGCGAAAACTTTGCTCCTTGTTTTTTTATATAATACATCTACGCGTATTAAATGTGATGCACATTTGTAGCATGTTTTTTTTCCTCTTATTACATACATACAAATAATTTTGCTATAACTTCCGTATGTATTAAATAACGGAGTTTTTTATATAGCTTAATTGCGAAAATATTTGAAATGAATGAAATTAGGTTATATATATATATATATATATATATATATATATATATATATATATTTTTTTTTTTTTTTAAATAAGACCCACTTTGTAACAACAGCCATTTTACCGAGTAAGACACCAAATTTTGAGTTTTCAATAGACATAGGCATCAATGTGATTTTTACCATATTTATACAAATATATATTTAAAAATAAAATGCTTGTAGTGTACTGCCCTATTGTAACCATCAAAAATCAGCCTCCCAGATTTTTACAGTTATTCATGTTTTTGAATCCTTAGATGTCGAAACACATATTTTTTTTTCATGTCTGGTCCCAACAGAACTATAAAACTGCTTACCCGGAACTTCAAATTTTGATAAAAATTAAAAGATTAAGTTTGATGTGGGGATGAACTGATAAAATGTTTGTAGAAATGCAAGATAGCGAAACAAATTAGTAGCCTAATAAAATATTTAAAAAGCAAACTATTCGATAGACTTCAAATTTTGCACAAAAAAGGATGACATTGGAATGAACTAGTACAAATTCAAGATGGGGGAACAAAATGGTAGCTTAATAAAATTTTCAAAAAATTAGTCTGATAAAGCTACTTATTCAATTGATTCCAATGTTTGTATAAAAACCAATGATACAGGAATGAATTTGTTATATTTTTGTACGTATTAATTATGGCAGAACAAAATGACGGCCTAATAATAATTAAAAAAACCGTTCTGAAAAATTGCTTACTC
Source organism: Kuschelorhynchus macadamiae (assembly GCA_030620095.1). Classification (NCBI taxonomy): domain Eukaryota; kingdom Metazoa; phylum Arthropoda; class Insecta; order Coleoptera; family Curculionidae; genus Kuschelorhynchus; species Kuschelorhynchus macadamiae. The sequence continues at coordinate 317,412 of JAUTXW010003824.1, read as the reverse complement.
GATTTATTTCATACTTTGCACAAAACCTCAGTGTGATATAGGGATGAACTGGTAAAATGTTGATACAACTTCAAGATGACGGCACAAAATAGGGGCCTAATAAAATGTTTAAATCAGTGTAAAAAAAGTTCTTACTCGAGCTGTAGAGAGTATAAACAGAATATGGTGAAATAAATTGTCTGTCTAATAAAATATTTAAAAATCAATGTAAAAAACTATTTATACAATTAACTTAAAATTTTGCATAAAAATCAAGCTAGTTGCGGGGAGAAGGATAGTGCCATACCTCTTCGAGTTCTTTAACGCCCTATAATTTCACCTTATTATTTTCCACCACAACAAAATGACAGCATGTTAATTTGTTAGAGACTTTAGACTCCGTTTTTTTACGTTTTTGTGAGTAAATCGCAAAACTCTCGGACCCGTCGATTTCTGATTCGAGGGGAACAACTTTTCTGCTTTTTTTTTGTCCCCGTAACTTTAAACCCCTAATGAGGGGGAACACAACCTCATGAGTATGAGTGAGGTGTGTTGCGATACCTCACTTTGAAGATCTCATCGAATATTATCTGACAAACGAGACACCGGACGACTTTTCCCCTATTGAAATTTCGGGGGTTGTTCTCTCCCCAGCTAGAGGGTTAAAGCTACGAGGATGAAAAAAGCTGAAAAATAGTTTCCCTTAAATCAAAAATCGACGGGTCTAAGTGTTTTTCCAGATTTTCATTTAGGAAAGGATTAACTTTAATGTTAACGATATTATAAGTGGAATATGAGTTTCACCACAAGTGGTTATATGCAGCTCATTGGTAATAAAGTATCAAGTCCAACGAAGATTTCGGATGTTCTCTTGGTAACTACAAAATGTCAGTTTTGTTCCTGTTGGTGACTCTGGTTTGGCTTTGCATATTAATTTTGGTGCTAGTTGTATTCGTCTTTCAACAAGTTGACTGTACTGATGAAGTACAGACCTTAATTGTATCAATTTCAACCCTTAATAATTTTTGAATGGATTCTTAGAATCTGTTAATTTTTTTTGCAATTTATTTCGATACCTTTGCACAATGATTTTGTGATATAAATTTAAACTTCGGAATAATACTGGATAATATACAGGGTCAAACGCAAACTTGTGTTCTTTCACCAATTTTTGTGACGCTCTATAGAATGACCTAGCTTAAATATCACTATCGTCTATGAGTCATTTGGTTGCCTGTTTCTTTAGCAACATTTTGTTTTTTGAATGACCTTCGTACCTTTTTTTAAAGAAAATATAGAGCAGTGTAAGTAAAGTGATGTTTTACTGTAATTTCCCTTACACTCAATAAAAATGGCATTTTAAAAGCGTAGAGTGCTTTGAAATTTAAATGTCTTTGAAATGTCAAGCCTTGAAAAGACTTCAGTCAGTTTGGAAGCGTTGTTTTCATTAGTAATGGTACGACAAATTAGTCCAGAGCAAGTTGCTCAGCTTGTAGCACTAGTAAATGATGGAAGGAGCGTTGCGCACGCCGCACGAATAGTGGGTGTGCCAGAAACCACGGCTAGAAGGGCAAGGAACAGGTTTCTAGAAACTGGGCAGTTTGTGAGAAGAATAGGATCGGGTCGTCCCAGAGTTACATCAAACTTAGACGACAGGTTTGTTACCCTGCTCGTATTGTGAGGCAATATTTGGACGAAGTGGGTATACATCTTTTGCCATGGCCAGCTAGGAGCCCGGATTTAAATCCGATTGAGCATGTTTGGGATCAGCTGGTAAGCGTGTTCGTAGTCGTTTACATGTACCCGCCAATTTAGAGGAACTTGGAGAAGCACTGGTTCAAGAATGGGATCACATCTCCCAAAATTCAATTGCACGACTGATTGAAAGCATGCCAGGGCGTTTACAAAGTGTAATAAGGGCCAGAGGGAGAAACACTCGTTATTAATTTAAGTTCTTGTTTATAAAATTTAAATTAAAAGTTTGATTATTGCTTAAAATAAATGTTGTCTATAGATACGCAGTCTTTTTATGTTTTTATTTAGTAAAAACAGCACTTTACATATAGGGCTGCACTTTCTCTAAAAAAAAAAGATAAAACTATCATTTAAAAAACAAAATGATTCTAAAGAAACAGGCAACAAAATGACTCATAGACGATAGTGATATTTAAGCCAGGTCATTCTATAGAGTATCTCAAAAATTGGTGAAAAAACACAAGTTTGCGTTTGACCCTGTATATTATCCAGTATTATTCCGAAGTTTAAATTTATATCACAAAATCATTGTGAAAAGGTGTAGAAATAAATTGCAAAAAAAATTAACAGAATCTAGGAATCCATTAAAAAATTATTAAATTGATACAAATTTTAGGTTCGCCACTTTTTTCGTGGGCCAGTTTAGTAGTATTTTTTATTGTCATTAAAATAGTAAAAAAAGAAAAACAATCGAACATCGCATTTTAGATTAAATTTAAAAAATAGCATTTTTTTAACCACCCTGTATATTTTTTACTGTTTCAATTGCAAATCTTCTGCTGAACAAAAAAGTTTATATGCATTACTGGCATAAAGTTAAAGATAACCTAGGTATTCATATATTTCGCTTTTAGATAAAGAAGGCTATGTATTTTTAAAATAAAATTTTATTTAACGTTTTTACTTAGCCTTTTATTTAAGTTAGAAATAAAAACAATTTAAATTTATAACAAGTGGGCAAATATAACTCCATTTTCTTCAATACGTTTTTTCAGCATTTTTTTACAGAGCTTTTGTTGCCTTCAAAACTGTTCTGTCATCGATAGATGTTACAATGCGCCTAATATTAAATTGAAGTTCGTCTTATGTCAAATATATCTTTTTATATACCTCTTTTTTGGCATAACCCCAAAAGTAAAAGTCTAATGGAGCTATGTCAGGGGATCTTGGTGGTTAACGAATCGGACCATTTGTTATTATACATCCATTTTGAAAAAGTCTGTCAAGCAATATTATGACTTCACGGACCATATGGGAGGAGCTCTATCTTGTTAGAAATATAATTTGTTGTGTGCTTCTAGGTTAACATCGTCCAAAAAGTCTTCGAGTATTTCCGACAACATATCAACATATCTTCTGCCTGTCAAAGTACTCTCATAAAATATTGGCCCAATTATTTTGCTGCCTATTAGACCACAGCAAACATTAATACTGAATTGTATTTGCGGATTTCGGTGATAGCCTGTGAATAAATTTTCTCTTGACCAAGTCACATAACTGCTTTTTTAAAATAGATGTATAAAAACAAATGGATTCTATTCGTTGGCCACCATGATCCCCTGACATAACTCTATTAGACTTTTACTTCTGGGGTTATGTCAAAGAAGAGGTATATAAAAAGAGATAGTTAACATTAGACGAACTTCAATATAATATTAAGCGAAAGAAAACTTTTGAAGGCAACAAAAGCTGTGTTTAAAAATGCTGAGAAATGTATTAAAGAAAATGGATATATATTTGCCCACTTGTTATAAATTTAAATTTTTATTATTTCTAACTTAAATAAAATGCTAAGTAAAAAAAACGTAAAATAAAATTTTATTTTAAAAATACATGGCCTTATTTATCTTAAAGTGAAATATATATGAATAACTAGGTTATCTTTAACTTCAGGCTAGTAATGCATATAAACTTTTTTGTTCAGCAGAAGATTTGCAATCGAAACAGTAAAAAATATACAGGGTGTCCCATTTAAAAAAAATACTATATTTTAAAATGATTCAAAAACGCGATGTTCGATTGTTTTTCTCTGTTTATTATTTTAATCACAATAAAAAATGCTACTAGTTTGCTAATTTCACCGACTTTATAACTCCCCTAATAAACCAGTTAGCAATAGTGCGCACTTAATTTGGTACACCTGGTATATATATATATATATATATATATATATATATATATATATATATATATATATATATATATATATATATATATATATATATATATATATATATATATATATATATATATATATATATATATATATATATATATATATATATATATATATATATATATATATATATATATATATATATATATATATATATATATATATATATATATATATATATATATATATATATATATATATATATATATATATATATATATATATATATATATATATATATATATATATATATATATATATATATATATATATATATATATATATATATATATATATATATATATATATATATATATATATATATATATATATATATATATATATATATATATATATATATATATATATATATATATATATGTGTTATAAGTTATGCTTAGCCCGTGGATTCTTTCTCCTTTGAAAGACGTTTTCGTTTTTGATTGTGTCACATCGATGATCTCTGAGCATTTGAGATCTCCCTGGATACAAGCCTGCCTAATGAGCGTAAAGGCTCAGAAACCGATCGCAGGAGGGGTATGCTCTGACATAATCAAAAGCAATTTCTTCTTGCATGTAGGCCGCTTTCCTGTAAAAATTAAATAAACCAGAATTATTCGAGGAACAGTGTATAACAAAGTTGGTACTTATTATTTTAATTTCCAATTAACATTTTTTTTTGGAGGTTCCCATAAAACCTTAACGGTTTTGCATTTAATTTTTTTCTATCTTCAAGAATAAACTTGTAGAACCCGTTCAAAAAATATAACAAGAAAACCTGTACATTTATACAGGTATGGGACAGAATTATAAACCTTAGATATATAATTATTTTTGGGCCCCAAATGGGAATTATGTGATACGGAATGTTTAAGGACGCCCGAGTTGTGACGCACGAATTGAGAAAACTCGAAATTTTGGAAATAGATTAAAGCTTACCATTACATTTTACTACAATTTTAGGGACTGAGGATTGCCTATACGTCTATGTGTATGTTCCACGAGAAACGGTAAATTCCAATGAATTGCTAGACGTAGTGGTTCACATTCATGGAGGTGCGTTCATGATGGGATCTCCGAAACATCTGGCAGGCCCAGAATTTTTAATGGACCGGGACGTTGTCGTTGTGTCCTTGAATTACAGATTAGGAATTTTGGGTGAGACGTTTTTAATTACTTAAATAACTGACAAACGTTACATAATCGTATTTACTATATGTAAATACATGTAATTTATGTAACAACTGCATTAAGTAGTACTTTTTTTGCGGAATATTACGTACACGAGGCACAGTGCGGTAATCCGATTAGTAAAAAAGTCACTTAATGCATTATATTTAATAATACATACAGTAATTTTTTCTATAATCCCTATTCTATGAATTTTAACATGTAAAAAAACAAAATAATAAAACCCTAATGACACTTCATTTAACAATTTTGATTTTATCTTACCACTTTTCATAGAGAGGGATTTTACGTTCAAAAACTTAAAATGGTATTAATTCTTGGCTCATTGGATTCGGAATGGCATCTAAAAAAAATGTGCAAAAGTTTCAAACAGGCACATAAACAATCTCAAAAGTTATTAACAAATTTTTATCCCAATTTGTTTAATTTGTTAAGGAGTTTAGTTTTTTGCAATTAACTCGGAAAACTAGTAACATTTAAGAAAACAAATATTCTTAAAAGGAGGAAATTTCCAATAAAAATGCCCCAAAAATCAGCACTAACCAGGAAAAATATTTTTATATACTACTAAATATTAATTTATTTTAATAACATGTTTTACAGATTTTTCATAAAATGAGCCAGTTAGTTTATGATCTATTAGTTACTGAAGCTAACAAAAAAACCTTCATTTTTTAGTTTTTTGTTTGCTTAAATAATTAAGAATTATCAGATTATAACAATAATTTATTTTATACTATTAAATTGATATTTAACTAGCTAGTAGAATTATAAGAATATGCGGCGCATTCACCACAACGTCCAGAAATGTTATTGAACAAAAAGATATTGGATTTATAGAAAAAATATGCAATAAAACAATACATAAAATAGTGTTGAAAGGTCTCGGTAACCAGACGATTATTTAAAACAAAATCATGTAAATTGGTGCAGTACAATTCTGTCACGAACTTACTGACAAATCTGGCTTAGTGTTTTAAATATATAATAATAATATGTTAATGTTGTTAATGTTAATAATAGAGATAGATTTCTGGGAGTCGGGACTTTTTTATTGGACATTTCTTCCTCGTTAAGAACCACTTTTTAAAATATATTAAATCTTTCGATTCGAGTTATTTACAAAAAATTAAACTGCTTTTTTATCTTAATTTGTTAATGACTATTGAAATTGTTTATATGCCGGTTTGAAACTATTGCACGTTTTTCTCGATGTCATTCCGAATCCAGTGAGCCTTCACTTTTATTTTCACTCGTAATAGCAAGAGATAGCCCCATTTTGAGTTTGTGAACTACATTATACAGGGTGAGGATTTTAAAGTGCTACAAAGCGAAATTAAAAAACGGTTTGGAAATTTTTAATACAAATTTGATAAATTAATAGGGAGGCAGAAGATAATATGTTATGATATTTTTGCCAGTTACCCCCTCTCTACATTTTGAATGTAAACTTTAAAATATCAAATGGAATGGTATTTTTTTCGAAAATTCGATTTTTTGTCAAAAGCTCAGTGAGTAGCCCTAAAAACTTTGCATGTGTTTTAATCGTTGCCGAGTCAGGAATTGAAAAAGAGACGCAAAATAACAATAAATCTAGTATTGAAGGTGTTCAGAATGATGTCCATCGACTTTTAAGTATTTTATGATTTTTTTTGTCAGGAGTTGCGGATGCGATTTAACATTTTGATTAATGACCTAGCAGACCAGTTTACAGGACCTCCACGACCAATCCACCTGTCTCCTAATATGCCGTTGAGGGTGTCGCTAGTCGCGCAAAGTGTGGTAGGGCACAATCTTGCTGAAACCACACTTGTTGATTTTCATTGTGATGTAGAAATCAGGGTAACTCGTCTTTTACAAATATGTCGTACATTTGCCCATTTAAGGGGCAATCGAAAAAGTGTGAGCCAATTACTCTGTCTGCAACTAACAGCATGTGTTAACTGACCAAGGATACTGATTCGTGCTAAAAAAAATTGAACAAATACAAAAACTAATGAAGACTGACTATTTTAAAATTGTACAGTTTTCACCCCTATCGTGTCACTATTCATCAGGAATTATATAATCAAGATTTTCGAAATCCAATAACATATTGTGACTGGCTAAGATTTAAAATTCAAGAAAACAACGATTTTTTAGTAACCATTATTTTTTTGCCCTTTAATAATTGTAGTCAGGTAAGTTTTTATTTTGTACTACGTTGTTGTTGTTGAATGTTTTAAATATCTTCTTAAGGACGAGCGAGATTATTTATGGCATTCAATACTAGTTTTATTGTTATTTTGTGTTTCTTTTTTAATTCGTAACTAGGAAACCAGTAAAGCAAATGGAAATATTTTAGGGGTATTTACGTAGTTTTTGACAAACATTTGAATTTTCGAAAAAAAATAAGTATTCCATTTGGCATTTTAAAGTTGACAGCCGCCATTCAAAATGTGGAGAGGGGCGTAAATGTCAAAAAGATCCTCAAATCTAACCCTCTGCCTCCCTATTAATCCTACAGCTGAACGAGGAATATTCGCGGTTTAGAAATATTTTAATATCCAAAATGGCATATTACTGATGATATTTAGATAGATAGAATTTTAAGATATTTTGTCATTTAACCCCACATTTTACCTGGTCATGTCATTTTTTTCGACATCCTGCATATTAGACATAAAACTATTTCTCCATGCACTAACTTTGATCAAGAATAACATTTCTGGAGAAATCTACAATAGGAAAGCTTAAAATGACTAAAGACCAATATCCGGTTAAAAAAATAAATGTTATTTTTCAGGATTCTTAAGCACTGAAGATAATATTGTACCAGGAAATAATGGGCTCAAAGATCAAAGTTTAGCTTTGGAATGGATAAAGGATAATATTAAATATTTTGGAGGAAATCCTGCGTCTATAACGATTACAGGTCTATCTGCCGGTGCAGCTAGTGTACATTTTCATTACTTGTCACCATTATCAAAAGGTACATGATAATTAAGAATAGTAAGTGTTATTTTAATCTAAAATGCCACGCTGCCGCCGTTTTGAGAATGTAGCCATTCGAAGAGCCCTTCTTTAGAGAATGTTAGCAGTGCAAAAAGTAGGTAGATAAAATACTATTTTTTTAATTCGTATAACAGCAAAATTTAATTAGAAGGCTTTGCTTTACGTCTTTTCAGTTGGAGGAAATATATTCGATAGGTTTTGATCTAAAATATACAGGATGTCCACGAATAGAGTTAACAATAAGGAAATGGTCCGAAAAGTTACTCTTCCTAAAAATGTCCTCGTTAAAAATATACTTTTTACGTTGAGGAACCTTAATTTTTGTAAATTTTTGTTATTTATTTGCTATTTAAAAAAATATACATACTATTTCGAATACAGGAACATTTAGTCTGTAATTCTTGTGGTAAGATTCCCATCTCATCAAATATTACCGATACGAAAAGAAATTCAACTGTTTATTTCAAAACTAAAAATTTTATACTTAGAGAGACAGTAAAATTTAAACAGTTTGCATAATTTATATGGGTTTTTCATGGTTTATCTCATGGTACTTATTTTCCATCTTATCAAAGAATATAATATGAGGTTTGTACGTACATTCGGTTGGACAAAAAGTTGATACCATAAGAAAAAGCAGAAACAGCTAAGATAGAAATATGTTATTCGTTTTGCTTTAAGTCAAGCCGCAACTGAATTTTGGAGCAGACTGTATTTTATATATATTCTTTTTTAGAAATATTCTTACAACTGAAATATGTTATAACAATTTGCACTTTTAGTAACCAAATATCTTCCCTATTTAAAGTTGTCTTTCATCGGTATTAGCTAACGAGTTATCCAGTTATTTGAAGCAACTTTTCTATGATTTTTTTTTCTAATCTGTCAAATAAAGTGGATTTAAAATTCAATCAACATTAAAGTTTCTCAACGTGTAAAATATATCTTCTTAACAAGAAACAATTTTAAAGAAAAATAACTTGCTTGAAAGTTCAAATTCTAAATATTGTCTTTATACGAGTATATAAATAACATTTTAACTATTTTTTACAATCATAAAAAGATTCTTTAAAAAAAGGGCCCTTTGGAGGTCTACATTTCCAAAACGGTGCATAGGATTTGGTATCTTCTGTTCACAAGGTGTGCGTTGATCCTTTCCTCTCAATATTACGATATGCCTAATCATGCAAACGTGATTTTTAATTAATACAAACAAACAAACAAAAGTATGCTTTATTGCCGCAGAAAAATTTTACAATTTTATGGACAAAGCAAAATATACCTAAAAATAAGACATATCAAAACATTAATCGAAAATAATTTCGACAGGTCAGTGCTTTTTTTTAAAAATGTAAATTATCAATTTACCAAATCGTAAAACACACGTTAGAATATAACATAACATTGCTAACAGTAAATGAATCATGATAACCTTATAAAAGTAAACAAACACACATGTACGAGGTGAATAATTTCGATGACATCGAAATCAAAATTGCAACTATGCGACCTTAAACTCTATGTTATTATAGTTATACAAATAATTGTGATGTTAAACAGAAGGTATATTGAACTAGTGTAGAATGTAGTATACAAAAAGAATTAAATTGTTTTTAATCCAATACCTAACAAAAATAATTAAGTTTTAAGTGAATGTTCGACAGTTCTTTTCCCTATATAATGATTTACAAAATTCTATGCTACGAGTTAGGACATGATTCACAAAAGATTTAAGTAAACAAGCGAGTTTAGTGACAATTTAAAGAGACTTACTCACTGAAAAAAAAAATCATTAACGCTGTAAAATGGTCTCTCAATGAGGTATGCTTTGGTGTTTTTTCGAAATTGTGCAAGCATAGGGATAGATTTTAAATGTACTGGCAGATTGTTGTAAAGTTTTATGGCGTTGTAAATAATTGATTTTTTTATTAATTCTGTGGAAGGAATGGGAAGATAAATATCATGCCTAGAGTTTCTGGTAGGGTATACATGTTGTGGCCTTTCTGGGAGGGTGTTTATATGTTTTCTCAGCAAACATACCGTTTCCAAAATAAATAATGCAGGAAGTGTTAATATTTCATGTTTTTTGAAATAGTATTGGCAGTGAGCTCTATTATTTAGACCAAACAAATAACGAATGGCTCTCTTTTGAAGCATAAAAATACTACAAAATTGCTCGGTGGTACCGCAGCCCCAAAAGGGAAGGCCATAGCGGAGGTGGGATTCAAATAAAGAGAAATAAGTAAGTCTGGCAGAAGGAACGTCTAGTTCTTTTGAAATTGATCGAATGGCGAAGCAGGCGGTAGAAAGTTTTTTAGTTAAGGTATCAATATGATTAGACCATTTTAGGTTGTTATTTATATTTAAACCCAGGAATTTAACCGACTCTACGTATTCAATATTGCTGTTATGTACCTGAAGTGGTTGTAAAGTTCCCTTATAAGATAACGCCACCGTTTTATCGACGTTAAAACAAAGCATATTGGAATCGGACCAAGCCTTAATTATAACCAAGTCTTTGGAGATACTAGAGTGTAAAGACGTTGTATCGAAATCACTCCATGTTATGCTTGTGTCATCAGCAAAAAGGGAGATTCTTCCATTAATTTTAAGGTTCGTGATATCATTAATGTATAACAAAAAAAGAATAGGTCCCAAGACTGAACCTTGAGGGACTTCACTTGTAATCAACTTACAATCAGAATCGGAACCATTAGCCCTTACAAGTTGTTGCCTTTTTCCAAGATAAGATTTGAACCAATTTAAAGAAGTACCACGAATTCCATAAAAATTTAGTTTGTTTATCAGAATTTCATGACTAACACAATCAAAGGCTTTCGCATAGTCACAAAAAACTGAGGCAGTTGGGTGGTTGTTATTGAGAGATAAGTAGACGCCTCTAAGCAACGTGAACATGGCGTCACTGGTGCACTTGTTGGGTAGAAATCCGAACTGCTCCGGGGATATTATCTGATGTTTCAGGAGAAATGGCATAAGACGGTTCTTCAGTAGCCTTTCGATGATTTTTGATAGCACTGGTAGTAGTGCAAGTGGAATAATTATAGCTGTTTTAAGGCAATCAGGGAATACACCTTTTATAAAGGACTCATTTATTAATGTTGTAAGGGCCTCTATGACTGGGAGTGGCAAGTTCAGGAATATTCTAATTGATAGGCCATCAGTGCTACACGAAGATTTACTTTTGATATTATGTATTACCTTCAATAGTTCTGTGTTGCTAACGGGACTTAAGAAAAAGCTATTAGCTAAATTTTTTGAAGGAGGGAGAAACGAAAGAGGGTCCAAACTTGGCGAGATACTAGAGGTAACATTTTTGCTTACATTAATAAAATAATCATTTAGATCATTAGCCCCTGGCAAGATCGGAGTCACAGGGTTTGATTTGTTTCTGAGGTTATTGATGATGGACCAGGTTTCTTTTGAAACGTTATTAGAGTTTGTTAGACGTTTTCGGTAGTGTAATTTTTTTGCTGACTTAATAAGAGTAGTGTAGATCCTCCTATATTTAGAGATATAGTCGAGAATAAGAAAGGAGTCGGTGAATTTTTTTATATATGAGAGCGAGCGCATATTTTTAGCAGAAATTCGTATTCCTTTCGTGGTCCACGGCTTATGCCGCTTAGGTTTGATATTCTTAAGCGGGAAGGCCTTGTTAAAAGCACTTAAAGTTTTATTTAAAAAAGTTCTGAAGTTTGTGTTGACATTATCAGAATCAAAATTCCAATTGGTGTTAAAGCAAATATTATGAAATACTGAGAAATTTGCGGCCGAGAAAATTCTGCCCCGATGGCGAGATCTTGGTAAGGGCCTAATAGGTAAACTAAACCTGGAAATTACCGCCTCGTGATCGGAAAGACCTGAGTTATAGACCTGTGATTGCACCTCTGATGGAGAAAAATCAGACGCCATGTAATCGATGATAGAAGAAGTGTTTTTTGAAATTCTAGTTGACGAGGATACATGCATTGAAAGACCGAAAGAGTCGAATATAGAAATTAGATATTTCTGGATGGCACAAACAGTAGCATAGTCAATATTAAAGTCCCCGCATAGAATTTTTTTACCTTTAATCGGTAGGCTGTCTAGCAAACTTACCAGGCTATTTAAAAATGATTGTACATCAGAGTTTGGTGATCTATAAATACAAATTACATAAAGATCAAGGTTTTGATTATATACTATAGAGAATTCAAAAGAGCTATCCGCTAACAAATGATCATATTTAGATACCGACATGAAATCTCCATTTAGGGATAGAATCAGTGTTCCCCCATGAGCTGAGTTTTTTCTGTCATATCTAGCTACTGTGGTATACCTCTCAATATAAAAGGGTTCGTTTAGATTCAGCCAGTGCTCAGTAATTGCAACAAGTTGGGGGAACTCCAATTCTTCCAGAAATAGGTACAACTCGTCAGTTTTATTTCTTAGAGAAGCAATATTAATTAGAACCATATTAAGACTAGTAACAACAGGAAGTTTTGAGGAATCTAGTTCCTCAGGACACGTCGTGTTTTCTAAAAATTTTTTTTGGGAGAATTGCTGGTAAAATAGTTTTTATGGCATTCTCTGGTCCTCTGAAGATGAATCGATCTCTCCGAAGATATGTAGGATCCATAGGCTGCAAGATTCGCTTCCACTTCTGCTGCGTTAAATCCGTAGGCAGCATGAAAATCGAAATATATCTTATGTAGGGTTCTATAATCTATAGGAATGCCTTCAGAAGCCAAAAACAGCCTGATGCTTGTATTTGTAAACCCTTCAAAGTGAATTGGCGCAGGTTGGTCGTGCAGGAAGGCGAGATATAACTTGAAGGCCTTTAAAATGGCTGGTTCTCTTAGTCTAGATATGAGGAAACGGTTATCAGAACTTTTTTCGGTTCGCGTAAGCTTCACTGTTGGGGGAGACATTGGATCAAAAATAGGTTCTTGGTCAGTAGGAGCTTTCTTGGAAAGACTGTAGCAGTTGTCGCTCAACAAGACATTTGCTTTGCAGGCAATATACAGGGTCTCCATAATAAACTTTCAAGTTTGCTAGCTAGGTGAAAATGTATATTACGAACTCTAAAATAGTGTAAATTCAGATCTATATGTGTGATAATTTTCTAAAAATACTAACACATTTCCACGCATCAAGAAGCAATTCATTACATAACTAAATCTTTACGAAAAACTCCCCGAACCCAAATAAAGTCGATATAATATTTTTTATTTCATACTTAAATCTACTTACTCTATACTGATTTACGGCCGGTAAATAGAATATTAAGGTATCTGATACCGGAATAATAACACTACCAAGCTGTTATTAGAAAACAAGCAATTATTTGTCAGGTTTGACTTTGACATTTCTTCATTTAAAAATAAAAGAAATAAATGGTTTGTTTATTTTATTTATTGCGTGACAAGCAAAAGATAATCATAATTAGCTTTGGTAAACAATTTTTTTGTCCAATATACAGGGTAAACCAAAAAGGATGAGGCAGTCCCCTGAAAACGAAAAAAAAATTCAAAAAGATGAAACATGTCAAACAATTTTGAGAAGCATTTAGGTTGTATATATATATATATATATATATATATATATATATATATATATATATATATATATATATAATGCTATATATATATATATATATATATATATATATATATATATATATATATATGATGAAACAGCTCACTAATAAAAAAAACACGGTAAAATATGGCAACTTTAGTATATTTCTTTCATACATCATATATGGGAAAGCACTATGTTTGCCAAAACACAATTTTTTAAATTTTATAATTTGAAGATGGCTGCAGATCCTTAGCTTAGAGAGGAGTAATTTACTTATTATTTTTATATTTTTATATGTAAATCAAACAGGTGTATTAAATTTTTAGGATTATTCCATAGGGGATTTTCTCAAAGCGGTACAGCGTTACAGTGTTGGGCCCTGACGGAAAATTCTTTAGATAAAGCCAAAATAGTTGCTAAAAATGTGAGTTGTCCGACTTCGCCGACGAGAAAAATGGTGGAATGTCTACAAAAAGTCGACGGAAAAACCCTGATAAATGGCATAAAAACTCTATTTGTTTACATGGATTCGGTGCCTCTTATACCTTTTGGCCCTGTTGTGGAAAAAGATTCAGAAAGAGCGTTTTTGAGTGAACATCCTTACAAGCTGCTCAAAGACGGATACGTATATGATGCGCCGTGGGTCGTGTCGAATACGAAGGATGAAGGCTTATTTCCTGTTGGCTGTAAGTAACCTTGTTGGTTATTATATTTTTGTTTCTTTACTTATCAGAGTCACAGATTACACCTACTAGTTGGGAAAATATTAATATTTGCCATAAACCCAAATTTTGTGGCTTTGTCGGAACAGCCATAAGTAATATATTGACGATAGACGGTCGCCAATAGGAAAAAAACGATAAAAATTGGTCCTGCGATGTGATTCCCATCTGGTAGGAGTAATCTGTGTCAGAGTATTACAATCTCCACGATGTAACTGAAACTTTTGCAGCTATGTTTGGTTAATAAAACATCGATTGTAAGCTTTTTAAAATACGCGTTGATATAGTAGTACATATTAGATTTTCTCCTACAATACCGTGAGTCCAATTTCGTCATATTATGTGAGGGTATCTTAAGGCTTACATTACATGCGTATTCTGACATAGTACATAGTCGGATGTCCAAACCAAACACAAGAGGCTGGGGTTACGTTACATGCGTAGTCTGGTTGCCACGTACCAACAGATTGATGGAACCTCAGTTAAAAGTTATTTTCATATTTACCTCTATAAACTCAACTCTGACAGCACTTTAAAATTGCAGATTTAAGAAATTTAGAAGGCTGCGCCGACTCATAATTTTTGTTGTTGTTGACTTAACAAAAAAGGTCGTCACTTTCAGGTCCGTAATATAAAGCCTTTTCTTAATATACGTGGGGGTATCCGAACCTCCTCCGAACAACATTCTAGGGTGGTTTTAGCACTAAAAATAGGTCACTAAGTAGCAAAATATACAATATATATATTTATATATATATATATATATATATATATATATATATATATATATATATATATATATATATATATATATATATATAATAAATAATAAATATATATATAGATAAGGAAATTTACTCCTTCACCATTGTGTCGAGAAACGACTAAAACATGACGCTTTGTGTTTGGCCATGGAGCCATGGTATCTGCCCGGCAAGGTTCATCAGGCAGTTTTTGAGGGGTATCAGGATTAAAACCGAAATACCCGAACCCTGAAACAAACAAAGTGTCATGTCGATGAGGGAAATAGGCAAACTAAATCGCTTTGGAGCACAAGACGACTCCTCTATGTAAAAATAGAAGAGAAACAGAAATATTAATTTCTGTGCGGTTCTTGGTTTCTGTGCGTAAAAAGTTATACGAAACGAAATAACTAAAGGTATATTATGTATTTTTTTAAATGCAAATTACCGCCACCATCCAGTACAAAAGCAACCGGTTGTGGTATTTTTTTGAAAATTTGTGTTACTAGGTAAGGACTTTAGTTTGGGTTAGACTCAAATAGTTTTTTTTTAATTATACGTAGGCAGACACATTTCAAATACGGAAGAGACCATCTAAAAGATGGGCGGCATTAAAAAATCCAGTGCAAATAGTTACTACACAAATTATAATTCATTATAAGTAAAATTAACACACCTTTCTTCTATTTTCTTGGCATATAATAATTAAGTAATAATATTGCAGGAAACATCTAATTGCACCCTATACAAAAGGGTCACATTATGCAACTCTACTACAAATTTGCGTCGTTGCTAGATATCGGAAAATTTTGTTTTTTAAAATGAGATTTATTGTTTTTTAATATGGGATTTATTTAGACTAAATACGCTTCTATAAACAAAAAAATTAGACAATACCTTTATTCATATCTTTAATTGTAATAAATGCATAAGCATAGGTAATTTTTTTTTGAATCTCTGGGGTCTGATAAGGGTAATTACCCCTCTCTACCACCTACCACCATACGGACGTTCTTGCGTAAAGCAGTACAGAAAAAATAGAAATTACTTTGGCGGCCCAACATATTGCTCCTGTGGAGAAGTGTATGTGACTGAAAAAGAACACTTAATATCTACTAGACTTACGGAAGGTCAACAATGCATTGCACAGTGCACAATGCAATGAAATATACTGTTAAGTCTGCTGCAGTTGAATACCAGCATTCACTGAATATATTATAAATCTAAAAGAAATCAAGGCTCTAGCCTCGGTTCCAGGATTCTAGGGACGAAAAATTAGAGAATCTATTGGCATTTTTAAATATACAAAAAATTTCATTAAAGATACAGGTTACGATCTACATCATTCTTGGAAATCAATTTTAACTCTGGGTCACGGTTCGGAGACAACAACTCGGTTATACAGGCCCGCCTAAATCTCTCCGAGCTCATTCAGTGTTCAGATCTCGTGGAGTAAAGATATCTGAAGATGTATCGTGAAATTGAATGCGAAACGTCAGATAGTAATTAATATTTAGCATAGTTTAATATTAAGAACCATTATCGGGTGTCAGTTGTTTTAAACACATATACCTTTGCAATTGATGGGTACTCACTTTACCGTAAGGATCGTTTGACCAGAGGTGGAGGAGTTGTGATATACATACGAAATTCTTGGCCGGTAGAAGAACTCAATTTTGCTGAAGATGATCAGGTATCTATGTACAACTTTGGATAAAAATTAGAACAAATGGTTTTACTCTAGCGATAGCAGTATTTTATAGACCTCCTGCGACCAACATCCGCCAATCGTTGGATAGCTTGGATAATGTTTTGTCTCTTGTACATACGTCTGTGAATCACGTTGTTTGTATGGGTGATATCAATGTTAATCTTTTAAATAATGATAATCCTGTGACCGAGTGCTTTGAATCCTATGATTTTGTCCAGGTCATCGATGAGCCGACCAGAGTTTCAGGCTCAGCCGCCACGCTGATCGACCCAATTTTTATCTCTGATCGTGAGCTGGTCTCTTCCTCCCAAGTTGTGCCTGCAAATCTCATATCTGATCACAAGCTGACTATTTGTGAGCTGGGGATACCTGTGAAAAAGTTTAAACCTAAATTAGTTACATGTCGTGATTTTAAAAAATTTAGTTATCCACAGTTTTATTTCGATTTGATTTCAAAACCCTGGCTTAGTATAGTTTATGAAAATAACATAGAAAATAAAATTAAACTGTTCTCCAGTTTCATAAACGAGATTTTTTAATATCCATGCTCCAGTAAAAACTGTACGAGTCACGAAGCCAAGGGTACCTTGGCTTACCGAGGGTGATAAACAACTAATGAAGGATCGAGATAGAGCCTACGGTCGGTTTAGGTCTACCAGATCGCCGGATGATTGGGACCGTTATAGGCGGTTGAGAAACCTGACACTTAGTGTCATTAAAAGGCGGAAGTAAGAGCACATTGATGGGGTGGTTAGGGAGGGCACCAGTAGAAAACTCTGGAAGACTCTCAAAGATATGACCGTTCGTCAAAACAATTCGCTCGAGGTGCCTGAGAGACTGAGAGGTATTGAGGACATACATAAGTATTTTTCTTCGCTTTTCGGGAAAGTGACTGCTGTGATCGGTATTTATCAGAATAAGGAACCACACTCGCTAGCCACGTTTCAGTTTAGGACGGCCAGTGAGGAAGAAATGGGAAATGAAATCAAATGCATCTGGTTCTGATGGCATATCTTTATGAATACTAAAATACTGCTGCCCTTTTTATTGCCTTTCTAATCCATCTTGTCAATGTCTACCTAGAAAGAAGTTATTTTCCCTCGTCTTGGAAGTTGTCAAATGTTCTACCTCTGCCGAAGATCAGCAGACCTGAGAGTCATGGCGATTTGCGACCTATTAGTTTGCTGCCGGTTGTCTCTAAAATACTCGAGAGAATAATCTACGGACAAGTGAACGAATATTGCAGACAACAAAAAATAATCCCGTCATGTCAATCTGGCTTTCAAAAAGGTCATAGCACTGCTGCAGCTCTCTCTGGTGTTCTGGATACTGTGGTGGGGGACTTGGATGCTGGTCGTGTATCGGGGCTGATACTGTTGGACTTCTCCAAGGCATTTGACACTATAAGTCACTCACTTCTGTGCACGAAGCTGGAGCATTACGGTTTTGATCATTCCGCTGTTAGCTTTTTCGGGTCTTACTTGTCTGATAGAACACAAAGAGTGGTACTTGACGGAAAGATATCTTCCTCTCTCCTAGTAAAATCGGGAGTACCGCACGGTTCAATACTGGGTTCCCTTTTGTTCCTCATATATTCGGCAGAAATTCTGGAGAACATCAATAGCTGATCGTATCAAGCTTATGCTCATGACATTCAAATAGGTTTTAGTTTAATTCCCCTTGAACATCACGTTGCCGAATATTTTGTAAATAAACAATTGGAACGCAATAAGAACATCTCCGAACTTCACAATCTTAAACTAAACACATCAAAATCTGTTGTAATCTACTTTGGGGGCTTGAGGGCGGACAGAGTTAAACCAGCCATGGACTTGCAGATAGCGGGTATGTCTCTTAAAGTTGAAAACGTGGTGAAATCTCTAGGACTATTGATAGATGATCACTTAAAATTCACGCCATATATTAATTGTCTGCTGCAAAAATTTTTTGGAAATTTGAAACTTTTATACGCTAATCGACATGTGTTATCGAAGAAATTCAAAACTGTATTGTGTCAGTCGTTAGTTTTGTCATTTTTTAACCACTGTGATTTCGACTATGGTCCGTTTTTAAATGTTATTCAACGTAACCGTATTCAGAGAGTGCAGAACTCTTGCTGTCGCTTTGTGTGCTGCCTAAGAAAATTCGACCATATTTCCATGGTTTGAACTGGCTCAAAATGGAGAAGAAAAGAGAGCTGCATTTCGCTTCGTTTCTACATATACTTATGACAACTGCAACTCCTCTGTGTACCTCAGAGAAAAGCTTATCTTGCGAGATCAAATACATTTACTTAACACAAGATATAGAGGGCTCCTGAGCATACCGAAACACTCGACTGCCTTGTTTAGGAGATGCTTCACGTATCAGGCCACGCACTTATATAACAAAATTCCTCCCGATCTTAAATTTTTAAATTCTAACCAATTTAAAAGCAGATATAGACAAAATAACTAAAAATACATTCTTATGGTGCGCTTAATTGCATTTTTGCTGCATTTCCTTTCTTCCTCTGTTCCCCTGTCGCATTGTTCATTTTGGGTATACAGATCTTTTTTTTTTATTATTTTTATTAAGTTAGTTATTAAGTGTATGATTGTTATAGGTATATTTAGTATGTATTTTGTGTTTACTGTATTATAGATTTATATCTACCTAACCAATATCAGACTAAGGTTATATGTAAGAGTAGACAGGTCTTTCGGCCTCATGCTCAGGCTAAATATCGCCTTGTGTCTGATATATTTGTTTATGTCTCTAAATAAAAAGAAGTTTATTATTATTATTATTATTATTATTATTATTATTATATATTTTCTCAGAATATGCAAACTGACATAGTACTTAAAATATTTCATGTTTTTTATTTTCACACTCAACTTTAAATACAATCTTTAGCATTTTTTTCGGCAAGTACTCTGTATGACCCACTGAAATAACAACTGGCATGTTCATTATCAAAATTTTGAAATGGCCGTAACCCACTTGAGCCACATTCAATCCGTGACGGTGTTAGTTTTTAACAGTTTGGTTATATTTTGTATCCTATAAACAAATCAAAATAATATATTTTTTTCTTTGCAGTGATCGTATTGTTTAAAAAACTTCAAGAATTTGATGAAAAATGGTACGAAATAATGCAATATGCCTTAGAACTGCATTACACCGTTGAACCATCTTTACAAAAAGCAGTCTTAACAAAAATTAAGGAATATTACTTCAAAGGGAAACCAATTACTATGGAAAACTTGTACTCATTTGTGGACGTAAGTATTACCAAGAACAAAACGTTGGCCTTTTTTATAAACTAGAAAATTACGTAGATCTTTCAATCATGTATTATATTATATAACAAGGGTTGAATGCAACGAGGTTAGTGCCGTTTCACATGAAGCATATAGTAAGTCTTTATTAGTGCTGTCAAAGGTTACGGTTAACCGATTAAGATTTACCACGGTTAACATGTCCGACACAAAACCCTTATACAGTCATTTATTTATTTATTTATTTATTTATTTATTTATTTACTTATTTATTTATTTATTTATTTATTTATTTATTTATTTATTTATTTATTTATTTATTTATTTATTTATTTATTTATTTATTTATTTATTTATTTATTTATTTGTATACAGGCACAAACCCATTTTACAATGAAAGTAGATAGCCGTACATCATAAACAATAACTAATCTAAACTAAACTTAAGATGATAGATATGAATAAAATTAAATTAAAAAAAACTACTAAAACACAATACAACAGAAAATACACAAAAACTGATATAGAAAAACAATATCAATGATAAACAGACAACTTACGGAATATATTTAAACAGTTCCCTCTTGAATGAAGAGAGGGTAGAAGAGAACAGATTCAGAGATGGAGCATTATTAGCAAGGTCGATTGACCTTGATAGGAAAAGATTTGCTCCATAGTTTGTTCTATGAAAAGGTTTATAAAATGTGTAAGACGAAAGTGTGGATCTAGCAGGAACATATTTGAAAGTAATTCAGGGCAAGAGCAATATGAGTCTAATATCTTGTGGAACATTATGAAGTCACGGTGATCTCTTCTTGTTGAGAGGGTTCTCAGATTTAAAAATGACATTAGGTGATCATAATCGATGTCATTATTGTTAAAGAATTTAAAAGTTTACATCACGAAGAAATTTTCTTTGTACTTGCTCCAGTGCTGGGGCATGACATGCATAGTGGGGATTTCACACACAAGAGGCAAACTCCAAAATCGGCCTAACCAATGCACAGTAGAGCAATCTGGGGGAAAAAAGAGCAGATAATTCTGATGTGCAGCGCTTGACAAAGCCAATCATTCTAAGGAAACGTGACGTTATGTCCAATATGCGAAGCTTTAAGAAGCATCCATCAAGACACTCAGGTCCTTAATTTTGTCCACACTCCTCATTGGCTGACCTTCAATACTATATTCAAAATTTATTGGATTACGAGTTTTTGCGAAGGTTATTGAGTTACATTTAGAGATATTCAGGAACATGCCGTTAATACTACACCACTCGACGAGATTATTTAGATCAGATTGTAATTTTTGACAGTCAACTAGAGAGTTAATGGTAAAAAACATCTTCAAGTCATCCGCAAATAAAAGAAAGTTGGAATGCTGAATGGAATAATTTATGTCATTTAGAAATAAGTTAAATAACAAGGGTCGCATGTGTGAGCCTTGTAGTACTCATGATGGCACCTGTATATTGGTTGACTTGTAGTTATTGGAACGCATAATTTGAACCCTATCATGCAAATAGCTCTACACCCATCTCAACAGGGGGCCAGACAAGCCACTTGCTTCCAGTTTACCAACAAGCACGTTGTGGTTCACCTTGTCGAATGCCTCAGAGAAATCTGTATACACGGCATGAACTTCATAACCATTCTCCAAGGCATTCGACAAGTACTGCCTTAATGTCAACAAGTTAGCCTCTGTAGATCTTCCAGATTGGAAGCCAAACTGCTGTTCAATTACAGAAGAACCAAGGGATGAAGACATGTATTTGGTGACAATGTTCTCAAACAGCTTGGGAATGCAACTTATAATACAAATAGGTCTATAATTAGAAATGTTTGATCTATCACCTTATACCTACACCACAATATTGGTGTAACAAAACTAGTCTTCCAGAAATCCGGAAAATAAGCAGCAGGGAGCGATTCGTTAAAAATTATAAACAACGGTCTAGCAAGTACAAAACTACAACTCTTAAGCAGGCCAGGAAGTAGCCCATCCGGGCCTTGTTCTTTATGTATATTTAATTTAACAAGTTTTTCATATATTTCGGAAATTGAAATTTTCAGATTAAAAAGGTTATGGATATTTGAAGAGGGGTTGCTCGGGGTAGTCTATACTGGTAGCAGAGTAAACAGAGCTAAAATATTCCGCGAATAGATTGGCCACTTCAGGGCCCATGTTTCCTGAGGAATTGTTATAGAACATTACTGGAGGAAGTTAATTGGATTTACGTTTAGAATTTATAAAATTCCAGAAGTTTTTTAGGGTTCTATGCATCGGGTGCTCTGTCTTAGATATAGTCGGCATGGCATTTACGGGAGAAATTTTTACATCGGGTCCTCAAGAAGGAAAAATCATGATAATCATGTTCAGATCCAGTAGATTTATATATTTATGAGTAAGTTTTTTACGGATAGTTAATTCCCTTAAATCAGCCGAAACCCATTTAGGGAATTTTCTGCTTGATACCCTCTTCCTTGGAGCAAACATATTAATTGCACAGTATAAGACATCATACAATATGTTCAGCATATCCTCACCACTCCTTCCCTGCAGCTGACCATCCCATGACACCATACCAAGATGCTCGTTTAAAATGCTGTAACCAATAGCCTTAAAATCGTAATAGAATTCTTCCGAGTAGGGTGATACAATATCCTCATTTTCATTCAAGGAAAGGTGAAAACTGGGTGGTGGGTGTAGAGCATCAGAAGGTATCAGGGGATCATCCACAACTGTTATGTCTAAACCGGCATTATAACTATGAACTAGATCTAAAATTATTATATATGAAAGAGAGGACTTTTTTATTTTTTTTAGTCTACAGCTCGGACCTCCCCGGGGTCTGTAGCTATTTCGTCTCAATTTTAAAATAATCCATGGTGTGGCTCTAGTCTATATTGATGTACTTATAATGTCTAGAATGAAAAACCGTGACAAACAAGATTTGCTCGCCGATCATCAGAGCACATGTAAAATAGGTAATAAATGCACGTTGCCTTTGAGCACGCTGTAAAAAAAGTTTTCAAAACGCATGTGATATAAGCCACTTCCTAGCCAAGTTTCCAATGCCTTTTTTGTCAGTACCGTAGGTGGTCGTAGGAAAAATTACATTTCTTACTTTCCATTTCTTAGCACTCAAAACTTGGTGGCTTTTCTAGTTATGATTGAGTATAGTCACACTCATAGTTCTAGTGATTCTAATAATTTATTTTCATTCTAGTATCAATATAGGCAGTTAGGGCGATCTTGCTTTCTTTAAATAAAAAATCGGTAAATTTTATTTACATTTTTGAGCTATTTTGTTCCACTATATTGCATTCGTAGCAATATTTTACCAGTTTCTTTCTACCTGTGCAATACTTGATTTTTGGATAGAATATAAAATAAATTTAAATATGCAATTTTTTTTCTAAATATCTCTAGAACCGGAATAGATTCTGCGGGCACCACTAAGCTTGTAATAGAATTATCTAAAACCATTTAACCTAGAGAAACGAGATCCCAATATAGCGGCTCTAATTCGGGAGACACTGTATTTTAATTAAAACTTCCGACGTTCCTTTTACATTTGGGATAGTAATGAGCGAGCCAGTTGGCTGGTCTGTCATTTAAGTAGAGTTAATTTTATTTTGACATTTCATAAATGAATTGCTTAACAACTTTTCTGTTCAACCATTCCTGCTTAACGTCATTTTTGATACTAATAATCTCCTTATCTAAAGACTCCTTAACCATATATAAGGTGTGACTTGGTTATAAATAGATCCAATAGCACCTATGGGAGTGGATGGAAAAACACAAAAGTATTTACTGGAACGTTTTTATGGACTTATCAAGTTATGTTCCCGTTCTTCGTCCCTATTAAAGCAGATCCTAGCTCGAACTGAAAACTGAAAATTTACAAAAAAGTGTTATAGTCGAATGAGGTCTTATCGTGCGGGTCCAAAGGTCACCAACATTATGAATGAAATCAGAAAACACAGTGAATACCAAAATGTTGTGCGATTCTTTTATCGAGCTATTAAATCTCTATGGGCTATTTACAAATATATAGAGAGAAAGAAAATAGTTTTTTTTATTATATTAGGCAATATTATTAAGATAGCCACTTAATATTATTTTATATATTAAATGCCGGGGGAAGAAAATTCGCTAAATATGTATTTGGTTAAAATTTTTTGGTTGGCAAAAACAAAAATACACAAAATGGCAAGCGCCTTAATAAAGTCGGAAGGCGGTTCGAATCAGTGGACAATCAGGAGATGTTCTGTTTATACAGCCACTTAATGAAAGTGAGATTTTTTTATCAATCACCAAAAATTATAAGTCCCGCTTGACCTAAAAATCTAACCACTTATACAGTGTCATTTATTTAAATGCGGGCCACCCCTGTGCAAAGAAAACTTGTTTTTTTTGTATTGTGATAACAAAAAAATTTTATTTTGCAAAAATTATATACACTTTTGTTAAAAATACAAGATAATTAGTTATTACTTCCCTTGAGAGATTTTTCAGATCTTTAGGTTTAAGGGTCCCTAGATGCCGGAAAACATGTTTTCTCAATTCCGTCTTTCTGTTGGTAAGTCTGTCCGTCAGTATGTCTGTTCGCGGCATAGCTAAAAAACTACTTATCCGATTTCTTCAAATTTCAGTCTAAAATTAAGGGTCATGCATGCGAAAAATACAGACTATATATATATATATATATATATATATATATATATATATATATATATATATATATATATATATATATATATATATATATATATATATATATATATATATATATATATATATATATATATATATATATATATATATATATATATATATATATATATATATATATATATATATATATATATATATATATATATATATATATATATATATATATATATAATATATATATATATATATATATATATATATATATATATATATATATATATATATATATATATATATAATGTGTTTTCATTCCGGGTGTACATCCGTTCACTACTGTCGTTCTGAAAAGAACAGTTTTGCTGACGTTTCGCCAAAATCACATTTGGCATTTTCGAAGCTTTCTTTCTCGCGTCCGACTAGAGACAGTCTCTATTCGGACGCGAGAAAGAAAGCTTCGAAAATGCCAAATGTGATTTTGGCGAAACGTCAGCAAAACTGTTCTTTTCAGAACGACAGTAGTGAACGGATGTACACCCGGAATGAAAACACATTGTATTTTTCCATCCGTGAAGGAGTAAAAATCAACACATATATATATATATATATATATATATATATATATATATATATAGCCTGTATTTTTCGATTATACCGATTTTTATATATCAAATTTTGTCTTATAATTAATAAAAAAATTTACTTATTTTAAACACGCTGTAAAATTGGAACAAGTGTTCTATAATTATTTATTTATTGCCTACAAAATTACAAATGTAATAAAAAAATAAACAAAAAAATGGTGTCAAATCTAATAAAAAAATTTTTAAATTAAAATTCACTGGCTAATATCCAGGAGCCAGTGGCAAAAAAGCTCTGAGAATCGGTATAAGGAATGTACAGAAACTTGTGCACGAAAAAAAAACACAATTTGCTTCCGAAGAAGATTAAGAAATGTACATGAAAAAATCCAAAGGGAAAAGACTTAAATTACTATGCAAAAATGGATATTGATAATGCAATTTATGATTTATGCACGTCAAAGACTAATATAATCCTTCAGAAACTTTTTAATATTATAAACTAAAAAATATTATCATCACTTAAAAAGTCCTCATCTTCTGAGTCGTCCTCAAATGGCACAATGATCATTGGAGTTATTTCGACATCTAGAATTCGTTCTCGATTCTACCAATCCCATATTAATTTCTCCGTGTGTTCCACAGATTTGTTCCAGTACTCCGGCGTAATATAATTTAATTAATCTTGCCAAACAATTTGCACTTCATCTGATGTAAGACCATTGTTCACGTGTTTTTCGTAATATGATTTTGCATTAGCCCATATTAATTCTATTGCGTTAAACTGACAATGGTATGGCGGCAGTCGTAAAACCTCATGTCCATTTTCCCGTAATATTTCATCTACAGCATATATTGTTGGTTTTTTAATAGATTTTGCCATTAAAAGAAGTTCTAGTTTCAGCATATTGGGTAAAGAATTTTGTTTTTGTTTTATTAGCCAGTCATAAATATCACTTTTCTTCCAGGATGAAGTAGGTTGTTTATTTAAGATTCTTGAATGATAATATGCATTGTCCAGAATGATTAAAGATGGAGCATCTAAATTTGGAATCAGGTGTTCTTTTAACCACTTTTCAAACAGTTCACAGTGCATATTATCATGGTAGTTCATACTTTTGGATGTTGAAGAAAACAGTAAACTTGCACCTGGGAGAAATCCTGTTAAAGAACCTGCATGCAAAATGATGAACCGTTTTCCCGTCTCACATCCCTTTTTTCTCTTGACACTTTTTACAGACTCGTCCTGCCAAGATTTCGAACCACTTCCATTAGAAAATATCCAAGTCTCGTCTAAAAATACCACTTTTGAATTAACGTTTTTCGTGCATTTCTTTAAAAACTGGATACACTGACTTGCTATATGTGGCAACTCGCATAAAAATCTTCGATTACAGTCCTTTTTATATCGAGAACCCAATATTTTTATTAATTTTGACAACGATTTTAGTCCAATTTCTAATATGCCTCGATTTTTTAAAGCTTCTTTTAAAACTTGAGGGGTTATATTAGTTTTTGATGTGTATAAATCGTAAACTGCATTACGAACATACATTTTTACATTGTCACTTAAGTCTTCTGTCTTTGGCTGTTTTCGTGTATATTTCTTAATCTTCTTCGGTAGTAAATTATGCTTTTTTTCAAGCACAATTTTCTGCACAATCCTTATACCGATTCCCAGAGCTTTTGCTACTGTCTCCTGGATATTGGCCGGAGAATTTTCATTTTCGTAATATTTTATTAGATTTAATACTATTTTTTTCGCTTGTGGATGCAAAAAACCCGAAAATTGTTTTTTATTACTCATTTTGTCAATCTGGCTTTGAAGTTACATCGCTGAAAGATTTGTGCAACTGCTGGTATTTATATGTTTATCCTCTTTTTTCATATGAAAATATCATAGGTATCTCTAATTCATCTTCCGGATTTTATGTGGAGGATATGATTACACGTATTAAAAGAAAAACAAACTTAAAATTTTATCGTTGATAAATCGTATGACCCGCACGATAACACTGCTTTTGACTATATTAAGTTTTTCCCCGTAGTTTTAATTTGATATTAATTCTCATACAGTTTTCATTGACTGGCTATTCCTTCAATATAACTTATATATAATGCAACAAATTAGTTTAAATTATTTTAGATATTTACGGACAGAATGTTTTTGGTAGACACGGAGAAAGCTATAAGAATGCAAGCACAGGCTACAAAGTCGGAAGTTTATTATTACCTATTTTCATATTTATTGGACATGCCGCATTTTCCGCCTGGAATGCCAAAAGGTTTGTAAAAATAGTGAATTTAAGTCGAATGATGAATTTTTTAAACATTTTTTTCTTAAATATAAAAGAAAAATAATAAAAAACTAAAAATAATAATAAAAACAAAATTTGTAGAAAAATAAATCCGATTTCAAAAGAGTCCTGAAAATTTACACATAACTTTTTAAACGACCTTAACAATTTGACTTGTTTCTTTCCCGAGAGAAAGCACATTTTGTTAAAAATTCATATACTACGCTCGCCATCCGATGGGTAGGCGGTTGCGCGCTCCATTTGTAATACGCCCAAATCACCTCTCAAATAGTGTGGTTTGGATCGGATCCGATGATAATTCAAATTTTTAAATTTTCATTTTTTTTAGTCAACAGCAAATTATGAGCTCGGACCTCACTGGAGCAACGGGTTAATTAATTAACCGGAACAAATAATTAACCGGCTAAATATTTATACCAAAATAGTTTTTTTTAATCGGTTAACTTTTAAATTGCCGGGTAACCGATCACAATTAATAATTTTGACAGCACTAGTCAGTGCTACTTTCTCTTTGCAGCAGGCAAACCCTTCATATTCTGATTCATAATGACGATTTTTAATTTTATAATGAAAATTTTTCTTTTGTTTTTTGCAATGTTCAAATTTATAAATTTTCTTCTATTTATAGTTTGTATTTAACGTAATTATTTTTTATTTTGAATCGGTTATTTTGCAAAAAACGGTTTCATACAAAACATCAATTACTAGTCTTATTACAAGCTATACTTGGAGTACTACTTACAGGTTTCATGACTTCTTTAGTTTTGACTTATAACTACTAGGCAACAATTGTGAGAATGGAAAAGTTTTATCGTTACTTTAAAAAACAAATTTAGTTACCGTATTATATCCGCTTTGAATATTTCAGCCAGTTTTAAAACCCATTTGACGGTTTTAAAGAGTAAACTATTTTAACTAAGCTATTTAACGACTGTCTTGAATCACTATTAAAACCAATGTTAAATAAAAGTCTAAAAGCTTTATGAGACTCACTTATTGCTAACATTAAAACCTGTTTTTAAAACCTTTAGCTCTTAAAACAGCAGTAATAAAACACATGGCTTTAATTATACCACCTTAAAATCTTAAAGTTATTTTTAAACCAATAAGCATTTAATGTGCGTCTTGGGACTTAGTCTATAATTTGAGCTCAATTATCAAATACTGGTACTGATATGAAGTATAGAGATTTCTACCAAGCTGATTAGTTTAAATCAAAGCTTTGAGATGATTTAAAATTATTTATTAATTTTTAATTTTCAATACTTTTTTGAAGTTTAATATATTTTTGTCATTTTTTTTTTGCTTTTGATATAGTTAGTTTTTATTATTTTTACAATTTTAATTTTAATTTTTAATTTGGCTCAAATTTTTTGATTTTAATTTTTATAAATAAATGCATTATTTCCTTAATGTGTTAACGGTATAACATGGTGAAAATCCCATTAATTCCGTTCAGTAGTTGCAAAGAAAATCGCGAACATATATCTATACCGGTCGAAAACATAACCTCATCTTTTTAAGTTGGTTAAAAATCCACTAAAAAACATGTTCGTTGATATTTTCAGGAGTCATACATGGAGATGATGGTAGAATAATATTCAAAATGATTTTTACTCCAGCCAAGATCTCAGAGAGTGATGAAAAAATGATAGAGTTATTTCTAGATTTTATTACTTCATTTGCTAAAAAAGGGTAGGTATAACCAAAGACAGATTATACTACATTTAGACGAGACATCCATTGTAAAATAAATGACCCCCTAAATGGATCCGAACTTTGCCCTCTTTTAATATAGTTCAAATCCATCGAGGGATTTCCGCGGAGCTAAACTGTTGACCATGGCCAGTGTTGCCAACAGCCTTAAAATAAACATTAAGTTATTATTCAACAAGTAGACCTAAATCGTGCTACTGGCAATACCGCGTCAACTCTTGCTGCATTCCAAGTAATATTACTATTAAACAGCCACACGAGCGATTGATGTGACGAATGTATGAAACTACCTGAAGGACTGTCTATTCGGAGTATAATCGGTCTTTAGTGTAACGTATTTAAAATTCTATTCGTCAAAGCATATAACGATAACACAGACCTAATCTTTATTTTAATGTAATCAACAGAAAGAATATATTTTATTATCATTTACTATACTGCCGTCATAATGAAAAACGCAGTAACTTGAGAGGTCGTAGTTTCGAGAAAAACGACCTGAAAGTTTGAAGCGTGTTTTTTAGCGCAATAAAATTTTTTTGTACCATTATTGTTGTAGTTGCAAAAAGTGTCTTATGACCTTATTAAACAAGTTTTACTGATATTTTAGTATTTTGATATTGTATTATTGATGAAAACGCGTTTATATTTAGCATCTCATTATTTGTTATAGAAGATTTGCTATGGAAAAAATGCAGTAACTCGCAAATTTAGGTCTAGATACTGTGGTTTTGCTTAGTAGCTTTTGATGTGCCGCCATTGAGTTAAATTGTAGAAAAAGCTGATTTTACATCAGTCTTTTAGAAATACTGGTTCATTTAAGCTTCGTTCTGAACTAAATTATTAAAATAGGTACCTTGACCAAATAGATAAAATGTTAAAATTTAGAATATCTTCATTATTTGAAAAGTTATAGCATTTTGAATAATTGCATTTATTTAAAGCTTATAAGTGAAAACTGTTTATTTGTATGGGTTAAAATTATGAAACTTGGACAAAAAGGACGTAATCATCGAACAATATATTGATATACCTAATAATACACAAAAATTAATTAAATTGAGGATTTTTCTCCAACGAAATCCAAAATGGTTTGGTTTCTTCCCTCATCCGAGAACATAATTTCTTTTCTTTTTTTGATTTATTTATGCCCCTAGCTCGATTTCTAGGTGGCGGTAGAACGATTCCTTCTTTCTGGGCTTTAACTTTTAAATTAAAAAAATTTATGTCTATAGGATTAGACATATCGTAGTTGTAGTAAAGAGTATTTTCCACATTTGACAACGACTGACGTCATTTCAGAAACATAGGGACGTGATTCGGTTTTTTTATTTTTACTTGTGGAATGTATTGTGTATCCAATGGTAAAATTATTTGGTCTCATTTCTAAAATTATAACTTTCTTCCTAGAGTTTGCTTCCTGCACAGAAATCATATATACTACCTTTGTGCTTTTTAGATAGTAGTGGTGGAAACTGTCGGCACTCATGTATGATTGTCCAAGTTTAAAATATTTAATTGTTATTTCTTCTACCGCGATTTCGGAGGAATTAACTACAAATGAAAGGAAGCTACAACATGCCCACTTTTTGTTTTGCGCAGAGCAATTATTCACCTACAAAGTTACTTTTTTAGCAGCACTAAAAGGAATGAAAAGAAAACACTGATGGGATCCTCAGTTTCTTCTACCAGCTATCCCTTCATGCCAAAGAGCTGCAATGGGTTTCAAGTTTTCTGATTTTTTCCGACGGGAACAAAAGATTCATTGAACACGATAATTCTACCCCTAGAAGATCACTATTTTAAATTGATCTAGTCGTGGTAATATAAAAACAACGGAGAAACAAACTTCATCTTTGTTGAAACTGGCTTCTGCGTCCGATCTGTACATTTTCCGTGAATTTTCCGCCTTCTGTATATGCACAGTAAATGTCTTGTAACGATACATTCTGGTTGCATATTTTCTATTCCTTGTGGCTGAGTTTCGCGAAGGAGATATTTTTTGATTTAATATATCATCATATGAGCACTTTATTGTGGAATATTTGCTTAAGAAGTCTTGATACATGAGAGTTGCATTTATATCACTAGAGAGATACTTCATGTTAGGTGCGTAATGTGAAATTGGAGGTTTAAAACTATCGATGTAATCATGTAAGACGGCTTTATCGAATTTCACTTTATATCCAAACTTACCTCTCATTTCAGGTCGAACAGCCATATGGTCTTCACTCCCAGAGTTTGTTTGCAGAACAATTGCAGAATCTAATAAATGAGCGAATCTAGTTACTGCGTTTTCGGTTAGCACAGCGTGACGTAATCTTACTACTGTAAGAAGAATGATTAAAAAATGCAGTAAAATGCGACTTACTGGCATTTTAATGCATGTTTTGTTATGGACATGGGGATACTGCATTTTAAATTAGAAAACAATGACGTTTTATGAGAAGCACACTAATAGTTTTCGCAGTTAACATAGAGGTACTGCATTTATGATTATGAATAATTGGTTACTGCATTTTTAAAAGTATTTGCTGACGTTTCACTGCTTTTAAATACTACATATTTTTTTTCTTTATTTTTGGCAAAAGAAAAATTTTTTTGCTAGTATATTACAAATGTAAAAATTTACCTAAAGAATCTGACACAACAAAAATCTCAAAATGGGCAAAAATCGACTTTACTGCGTTTTTCGATATGACGGCAGTATAGCTTAAAGAACTTAAGGGCTCGGAAAATCATTCTCTTTTTATATTTAAATCATGATGTGCATCATTTATTTTAGTTAATTTTTTTCTACAACCCCTATTGACTAATTTGTAGGATTTCAGTGATTTTAATTTAAACAGATCTTGTCGCGATACAATTACATGTTACATGTATTGTTGTTGTTGGTGTGGGTTAATCCTTTTTAGTGTTTTTAATTTACCTCGTACATTTCTCGAGAATTTTAAATTAATCTTTTTAGGGTGCCTTACTCTTACAGGTAGCGTGTTGGCTTTCATGTGTCAATCAAACACTAGATTGTGGAAGAGTGCCTTCTTCAGCTCTTTTAAATAAAGTGGCAGCGTCCTGGACCCCTTCTTTCGTCAATTTTCTTATCAAATTTTTTTTAAGAAGGTCGTATGCTCGATCGGTATTTGCTCGCCTTAGAACTTCTTCGTTGGTTATATCAGGATCTCAGGATCTACATCTCGGAAGCTTGTACAATTGTATTGATCATATATAACACTCACTCGAGACCCTCCCTATGAATCTCCCGACGCAGAAGGGAAATTTGCTAAAGGCCTTTGGTTGAGGAAGCCGTATTGTCTGTGATGGACCAATTTATACTTTTCTGGGTAATTTAAAAGATCACTATTGATATACCTCTGCATTGGTTGACTAATAACTGGTCGACAAGATTTTTATAACACAGGCCAGCTAATTATTTTCACAATGGCAATCCCCTCCCAATAATAAAAAAAATATTCGGAAAGCCCTAATACGTACCATTTTTTAATAGCCTAATTAGAACCTTTTATATTGGCAGGTAAACAATTTTATTGTGGGGCGGCTAAAATGGATCTATTTTACAACGGAAAAATTACCTAGACTGGGTTGTTTACAACATTAGATATAAAATAAACGTTAAACATCACTCTTCTGTTGAGTTTCGAATTGAGTGGTTCTCTGTGTATCGATAAGCAAGTGTATGTGAAGACGAGAATGTCGAGTCAAACGCGCCGAAGTTGCAAAATTTCTCCTGACAAATTTTGTTATATTTGTGGAGAATTTCTGGTGAAATCACCAGCCAGGCCATTTTCCGAAAATGTAAAAAAGCCTACTTTAAAAATGTTGGTCTGTTAATTGGGGATCAAGATAAGCGGTGGGCTCCCCATGTTTGCTGTGTTAGTTGTAGTGTATCATTGGTGCAATGGATGAAGGGAAAGAGAAAAAGTATGCCTTTTGCAGTTCCAATGGTATGGCGAGA
Organism: Kuschelorhynchus macadamiae; assembly: GCA_030620095.1. Classification (NCBI taxonomy): domain Eukaryota; kingdom Metazoa; phylum Arthropoda; class Insecta; order Coleoptera; family Curculionidae; genus Kuschelorhynchus; species Kuschelorhynchus macadamiae. The sequence goes on along the minus strand of JAUTXW010003824.1, from coordinate 284,036 downwards.
ACCCACCAATCATTCTGACGATTGTTATTTTTGCCTGATAAAGACTGAAGGTTATTCCAAAAAGGGAAAGCACAATATAGAATATCCAAATTTGCAATCTGCCATACAACCTGTTCCTCATAATGCAAATTTGTCAGTGCCGATTACGCCTTTAAATTGGCAAGCTATTGATTTGGGAGATAATGGAGATAACGCATCATCAGGCAGCTCAGAGGAACAGCACCGCTTCGACTTTCACCACAGGACCCAGTTCCGGCGAGCCACATTTAATTGTTCAAAGTTAATTAAATAATTTAGTACGTGATTTGGGGTTATCCAAGCAACAGTCAGAACTTCTGGGTTCCCGTCTTAAGAAATGGAACCTATTGGTCAAAGAAACAAAAATTACAAATTTCAGAAAAAGAAATGCTATGTTTTCTGAATTCTACAGTATGGAAAATTCGTTGTGCGCGTGTACTGATATACACAGTTTAATGCAGGAACTTGATATTGAACATTCTCCCTGTTTGTGGCGCTTATTCATAGACTGATCTAAATATAGCTTAAAAGATGTGTTATTGCATAATGGAAATTTAAAACCCTCTATACCAGTTGCTCATTCAGTTGCAATGAAAGAAAATTATGAAAATATGCGCACGATTTTGGATAAAATAAACTACAATAGGTATAAATGGCAGATATGTGGAGCAAGTTATAGCGATTTTAGTGGGACTTTAGGGGAGATTTACAAAATATTGCTGTTTTCTTTGTTTATGGGACAGTCGTGCAATAAATCAGCATTATGTAACAAAAATTTGGCCAGAAAGAAGCGAGTTTTAACCGGGATCTCAAAATGTTAAATTTATACCTCTTGTTGATCCCAAAAATGTCCTTTTGCCTCCTCTTCACATTAAACTTGGGCTGATGAAAAACTTTGTGAAGGGTTTGAATAAAGATGGTAATGGATTTAAATACCTAAGACAAATCTTTCCCCAGTCAAGTGATGCCAAATTAAATAAGGCATTTTTATTGGGCCACAAATCAGAAAATTGCTGGACGATGTCAATTTTACGGAAAAGCTTACCAGGCAGGAACTCAGAGCATGGAATTCATTTGTTAATGTAGTAAGAGGATTTTTAGGCAACAATATGGATGAAAATTATGAACAATTAGTTAATGAACTCTTAGATGCCTATAAAGCCCTTGGTGCCAGAGTGTCATTAAAAATTTACTTCCTCCATTCCCATCTGTCATTTTTCCTAAAAATTTGGGAGCTGTTATTGACGAGCAGGGTGAAAGGTTTCGCCAAGATATCAGAATAATGGAAATTCGGTACCAAGGACGATGGGATCCAGCCATGATGGGTGACTACTGTTGGTTTTTGAAGAGAGAAGATAGGACACCTCATAAACGGAAAAAATAAAGTTTAATTAGTGTTTTAAGTTAATATTTTTCTCGTTTGCTTTTCTCTTAGATGTATGGTATGTTTAATATTCGAAAACTGTAAACATAGTCAATAAACAGGGTTAAGAATTTTCTGAAATTATTTTTTCTATAGATATTAAGTATCGTAACATGGTTCTACAACTCTAACAAGAAAATCCTACGTGCTACAACTTTCTATTTGTCATTTTCGTATTTGGATAGATCCATTCTATTAGATTATGCTATTCTGATTTGTGTTACAACAAAAAAATTTTTTTTGTCGGCCAGTGAATCAGAAGTATGAATATGGATCTGTAGTTAGAGGGAAGAGTTTTGGTATTCTTTTTGGGAAGAGGCTATACACGAGCAGATTTCCAGTTTTTGAGAAATATGCCGTTGTCATAGGACTCTTTGGAAAAACCTGGTAAGGATAGGGGCCAGTCCTCTTTTATAGGACTACGGCCGGAATACCGTCAAGGCCAGAGAACTTTTTAGTATTAAGTGTTTTGAGAATAGGTCAAACCATTTTAACCTTGAAGGTCGCGCATATCGTAACTCAATGCCGGTATAGAGACAGGAAGAAATGGAGGGGAGAAGTTAAAGAAGAATTTGCGCCGGGTGGAAGGGAGCATTTGTAGAAGTTTTAGTTGATGTTTTTGGCAACAGTCAAAAGAAATGCCTACTATTTTGACATGAAACAACTTTGCCTCTTAGGCGTGAGTTGAAGGCATTTTTGGCGTTGAAAATTATGCAATTATAATAATGTTGAGCCTCGTTTTTAGTCTGTTGATTTTCTGGAGTAGGGTTCTCAAGGTAAATGTTGTAAGTACGGATTTTCTATAGTCTGGCATTGTCGCAAGATCTGGAAAACCAAGACTCCTGTCAACCAGTTCTTTACCTAATTGGATACATCAGATATTTGTAAATTTATTTCAGAAGAATCGCTGGAAGGGAAACAAACATAATTCCAACGAAAGGAAGAGTAAGAATCTGGCCGCCCATCTCAATTAGCATAATTATAATGCCAAATAGTACAAGTGGCATGGATTCTACAAATTTTAGTTGTATGGGACTTAAACCAGTAATTAGAACCTGGTCAGAGGAACCCACAGGAGCGGAAATGGAATATTGATAAGGCTTTGGGTGTGTGGTGAGAAATAAATCCAGTGGGTTTTGGCTATGTAAAGATGCGAGGGAAGTGGTAGGTTTTTTTTTTTTGATGAGGTTGGTAGCAGTTTGGCTAATTGCAAAGGGCTCTGCTGCTCTACTTTGGGAATTGGTTTTAGTCGACTCTAACCATTCTTGATTATGAACATTAAACTCTCCAAGGATAATGATTTCAGGGAAAGAATTCATAAATAAGAAAATTCACTTTAGCAGAAAGAAAGCCGAAGAGTTCGTTTTAGGAAGTGTCCGTGGGGAAGCGGTAGATGCAACAAATAAATTTAGTGGAAGTTTTAGAGATGTTTGGTTTTTTTAAGTTTTAGATTCGTACTGTTTTCTTTTACAAACTATTCTAAATTATATTTTTTTATATGAGCTCGCCATGGGTTGCTGAGCAACCCACAAGTTCGCTGCTTCAGTACGCAGTAACCCTATACTCGGCACCTCTGATATTGGTTTATTAAGTCCTTTGGGCTGAAAAGTGGGGTAAGAAATTTTATTGATATAACGAAAACTTTAAGCTCAATTTTCGGTATCCTCCGGTATAGTCAGATATGACGAGATTGTCATTCTAATAACATCAAAATTCAGAAAAATCGGTTTTGCGGTTTTTTTTACCGATCCATTGGTACCACTTTTAGGGCATTATAGTTATATAGCTGATATTTAGTTTTCCTAGTTTATTTCTCACTTACGAAGCTTTCTGTTCCGCGTCACAATAGAGACTCCATGTCATACCAATACGTACTTTTTAATTATTTCTAGAGTACCCAGAATGAACTCAGTCCAGTGGTTGCCAATAAAACCGGGTGATGCAAAGATTGATTTCCTTCAAATAATGGATCCAAATACGATATCGATGAAAAGGGTGGATCGATTAGGACCAAGTGATTTTTGGAACAGTTTGCCGATAAAAGAAAATGAAAATCTTGTTACCGGATCTTCTAACATAATCCATGGGAGTTATCCTACTCTCATAGTTATAATAGCAGTCATACTTATATACATTAAATAATTTTGTAAATAAATTAGTAATATTGCTTTAATGTTTTTTATTTTAGCGTGATGCTCCCTATATATATATATATATATATATATATATATATATATATATATATATATATGATGATGGTAAGCCCGAATCTTTTGCGGATAGCAGTCTTGTTATGTTTTACCAAAATGTCAGAGGACTAAGTACCAAAACTGATGACATTTCTAGTAGCATTGTGTCTTGCGACTATGATTTAATATTTCTTACCGAAACGTGGCTTAATGGGGATATTTCTATAAACGGGTTGTCATCGCTGCGGTGACGTGTTGATTGCGGTTTCTTGTTTTTTTCAGGAATCTGTAATTGTTATTCCTGCTTATGTCGAATTTGATGATGTTTGGGTTCTTGTGTGAGCGGGTGGTACCAGTTTGATTCTTGGATGTGTATATTTTCCACCTAATTCTAACCAGGAGTGTTATCAGACTTTCTGTAATACCTGTGAGTCACTGAGAAATAGATTTAACTGCCAAACATATTTTGTTTTCGGTGTTTTTAACCTTTCTTCAGTAGATTGGATTTATGAGGACGATACCCTGGTTTCAGAATCTTTACCATCCTTGGCTTCCGAAACTCTTATTCTCTCTATGAGTTTTCTTAAATTGCAACAATCGCACTCATTACGCAATCACACGGGCAGAATTTTAGATCTAATATTTGCTGATGACTTCGTTAATGTTTTAATTTCTTCTGATTTTCCCCTCGTAAATATTGACCCATACCATTCACCGATTGAAGTGACGTAAAAAATTAAATATATTCCTCCAATTAAAAATTACAATGAAGTGAGTGTTTTTCAGTTTCATCAGTTTTTCTTATCGACTGAATCGGACATGGACAGAATGAGGGTTTATTCCAGGGTATTAATAGATATGTCCCCACGAAAATATCCAAAATGATTTGACCTGCTTTAAGAAAGTTTATTGGGCAAAAGAATCGCCTATACAAGAAATAAAAGAACTGAACAAAATGTCGATTATTTAGCATATTCTGACATACGACGTGAGGTTATCTTACATATGTCACACAAACTGAATTACTTATCCCAGAAAACATAAAACATTTTTGGACATTTGTACGTAACTTAAGGAAATTATTGGTTCAAAAAACATCGCAAATACTTTTGCTACTCACTTTTAGTCCTGCTATTCTCACCACCCCAATTTGGATTTTAGCAAGATGGTCCCATAAGTTGTTCGGAAAAATTACTATCAACGTTTTGTTTTACCGAGACAGAAATCTGTAATAAAATAAAGGACCTTGACCTGGTTCAGATGGAATCCCCACTATTCTATTGGTAAGATGTTGTCAGTCATTGTCTCAGCTTTTGTGTATAATCTTTCGGGGATCCTTCAATCTAGGTTCCTTTCGTGAAATTTGAAAGTTTTCTACTCTCTTGCCAATCTTTAAATCTGGTGATGAAGGCGATATAAAGAATTATAGAGGTATTTCTTTACTTCCACACATACCAAAGCTATTTGAGGCAATTACCACCGATGTTATCTTTAAATCATTAAAACACGACATTACGAGTATGCAACATGGTTTCTATAGGGGTCGCTTAACGACCACAAATCTTGCAATATTTCGGAATTACTTAATGACATCGGTTGAGGCTGACCAACAGATTGATGTCATTTACACTGACATAACTAAGGCTTTTGACAGTGTTTGCCATCAGCTTCTATTATGAAAATTGCAGTAAATTGGTTTTTGTGGAAACTATCTGGAGTGGATCAGATCATATTTGTTTAATCGTCGTCAGCAGGTCAACTTGTCCGGTTTAGCTTCCAGGGAGGTTATTGTAACGTCGGGTGTTTCGCAGGGTTCACATATTGGACCAGTTTTATTTTTACTCTTTATAAATTATATAGTGTCTTGTTTTAAAATGTCTAAATGCCTTTTATATGCAGATGACTTAAAATTCTTTTCATCGGTTTCCTTTGAATCCACTGCAGTCTGACATTGAAAGGCTCGTCAAAACTAATTATCTGTATCTTAACATTTTTAAATGTAAAGTGCTTCATTTCCATAAACGTATTAATCCCTTACACTCCACCTACCTCATAGATAATGTACCTCTTGAAGTTGTTACTTCTCTCACTGATCTGGGTGTTATTTTTGATGAAGAATTAACTTTTAATCTGCATATTGATAGCATTATACGTAAGGGTTTTAGATTGCTGGGCTTTATAAAACGACATACAAAGCATGTGACTGATACCAAAGCAATTGGGTGTCTTTATAACTCATTGGTTAGGAGCGTGTGGAGTACTGTTCTGCAATATATAGAGTCCTTTATATCAGTGTCACATTGACAGAATCGAAAAAGTACAAAAGAGTTTAATTTTCCATATCAAGGTCTGTACAGGGTGTCCGGATTTGGTTGCAAAAGCAGGGTATCTCGCTTATTTTTAAAGATAGAACCTTGCGGTTTTCACGAACCTGAGCTAATTTTTTGTTAAACTCATGAAGCCGTAAAGAAAATTTTTATAGCCTTCTTCGTTTATGAGATACAGGGCGTAATAGAAAATTTTGCATTTTGGGACCCCCCTCGTATCTCGGTTATCCTTTAACTTAACGCAAAGAGAAAAATTGCTGCTTATGCAGTTTTTTACGCCGGATCCAGTGGCGTAGTCATATTTTTCATTTGAGTTGTTATTTTTTAGATATGACCCAAAGTTGTGTTTTTTTAAATGGAACACCCTGTATATTTGTCCAGAAATTGATTGGTCCTTTTAAAGGCTTCTCAAAAATATATAATAGTATGGGTCTATTTTAATAAACAACAACAAAAATCCTAATTTTTATAATTATCATCCCAAATTTTGCAGTAGGCCATGCAAAACAATGCTGCCTTTTATTTAAAGTCGTTAACAATATCTACATCCTAACAATAAATCAAAATAAATATGTAATTAAATCTATTTATCAAAATATGTATTGATAATTTTGCACCAAAAAAGTACCACCTACCTAGATTTATGTAACACAAGAACAAAACAGTAATAAATTATTATGTAACAAGCCTTTCAGCAAAAATCAACTGTCGTATAAGAACTACACTAACCAAGGAAATCAAAAGAACTGTTCAAACTGATTTCCGTTTTGTTCTATGCATGCCTCGCACAATTTTCGTATTCGTTTTAGGGAATTAAGCAAAATAACGGGATGATTTTGTAAATAGCGAAAATTTTCTCTTATTGCATTTCCCAAATCTTGGACATTATCATAGTGGTCTTTGTAAATTCTATTTTGCAGATATCCCCATAGAAAGATATCTAAAATCGACAAATCTGGGGACCTAGGGGGCCATCTTACAGGTGCATTTGTTCCGATCCATTGATTGGTAAAATTATTGTACAGAAATAATCTCATCATTCCAGAATTGTGTGCAGGAGCACCGTCCTGTTGAAAATAAATTTCGTTAATTTGCGCTAGATTAACATCGTCAAGTAATTCAGGTATAGCTGCCTCTAAAATTTCTATATAGCGATTGGCTGTTAGATTTCCCTCAAATATATAAAATTTTATATGTGTTCCTAATATGAAGCAGGACACATTTAGACCAAACCTGCCCTGCTGTCTTCTGGGAAATATTTGGTGTTGATTTTCCTAGGACCAGAATCTACTATTGAGTATACCAGAATCACTGAAATGTGCTTCGTCTGACCATATAACCTTCCTTTCAAAATCTCTAACCATATCGTATCTTTCTCGAAACCAATTGCAGAAGACTACCCGACGCACGCTCTGAATCCCCTGGCTGTAAGTGCTGCTCGAGCCTAAATTTGTATGGGTGGTATTTGTGTTTTTTTAGAATTTCTTGAACTCTAGTTTTTGGAATCCCTATGCTCTTTTCACTGGCCCTACAAGAGTTTGTAGGGTAAGCTTCTGCATTAGCCAAAACCGTAATTTCCTCAGCCTCCCGATTTTCTTTATTATATGTTTTCGTACGAGGTTTGATAAATGATCCGTGATTAAGTAAATTCTTTTTTATCCGATAAAAAGTGGATATATTAGGTTGCCTCCTTTCTGGATATCTAAATAAAAATTAAGCAATAGTATTTCGACATACCTAAAAATTAACTATTTAGCTGTTAAAATACATCTCAGAAGCCGCTTCAACATTTTCATTACTTAATATAAAACAAGCTAACATATCGTACTTTTCATAATGTCCGAAAGTTTGGTTTTCTTCCATAATAATACAAATATATTTTTACACAATAAATAAATACAAAAAACTAGCGCCATATTTTATATACGCGTACAAAATTGGGAAATGTCATTTGCTTCCAAGAATTCAAAAGAAAACGGCATCGTTTTGCATGGCCTACCGCAAAATTTGGGATGATAATTATAAAAATTAGGATTTTTGTTGTTGTTTATTAAAATAGACCCATACTATTATATATTTTTGAGAAGCTTTTAAAAGACAAATCAACTTCTGGACAAATATACAGGGTGTCCCATTAAAAGAATCACATCTTTGGGTCATATCTAAAAAATAACAACTCAAATGAAAAATATGACTACGTTACTGGATCCAGCGTAAAAAACTGCATAAGCAGCAATTTTTCTCTTTGCGTTAAGTTAAAGGATAACCGAGATACGAGGGGGGTCCCAAAATGCAAAATTTTCTATTTCGCCCTGTATCTCATAAACGAAGAAGGCTATGAAAATTTTATTTACGGCTTCATGAGTTTCACAAAAATTAGCTCAGGTTCGTGAAAACCGCAAAGTTGTATCTTTAAAAATAAGCGAGATATCCTGCTTTTGCAACCAAATCCGGAGACCCTGTACATATAATACAAGAGCTCTTCTTTGTGGCCTGCAAATCCTAGAGTTTCGAAGAAAGAAAGCATTTATTTTTCTGCACAAATTGGTCAATGAAGGGATTGACTGTGAAATATTGCTGAAGTCGGTCTCATTTTCCTATTAGCGCATTTGTTGACCGGCTAGTATGCAACTACAATCGTCACTTACTGGAGTATGACATTTTTAAGCTCAGCACTATGCAGCTAAAAAGGCAGTTAAGCGGATTTGTTTTGTAATGTTTTCTGTCTGTCCTTGTTCAAGTAGATTCTGTATAATTTTCTTATATTTATGTATTATGTTACTTTTGGACCTGAAATCGTTTTATCATTGTATATCCTTTTTTTTTATTTACCTGTTTTTCCAAAAAAAAATTTACGCGCACGATAATTTAAGGAAGATCAAACCAATTTATTTGAAATTTGCCCAAAAATAGTCTAGATCTGTGTCGCGAGGGGATTAGATTTTATTGAACAAAACTAGCCGTTACTTAATGGAAATCCATTTTAACTAAGTAAACGAAAACACTTGTTTTACAAAAAATAAATCACAAGAGCATTGTTTGGCCAACACTGTAACTTCATCAGATGTTAATTTTAAATTTTTAAATATTTTTTTTTATTTAATATCTAACATCTCATGAAGCCACAGTGTTGGCGAAACAATTGTCATGAGATTTATTTTTTAGAAAATAAATTAAGTGGACATTTTAAACAGGTGTTTTGGTTTACTTTGATTAGATTTTAGATATTTTTATTTTAGAATAAAATTAGAAGAAAATAAAATTTGTTGAATATGCCGAGTGACACAGGAGAAAGGATACATTCAAAAATATCCAATTGAAAATTAGATATATATTCTATAACCTTATAATTTTTCGGTTTTACCGGAAGTGACCCCTACTTTTTAATTTAAGTAGGAACCTGTATATTTTTATAGAGTATCATATTTAGCCTAAAATTAGCTTTTCGAAGGTATATCACAAGTTAACTTTTGGTTTTAAAATGGCGGTTTGACAGCCATTTTTTGAAAATTCAACATTGCCGCTTTATAAAAAAAAATTAAGTCACTTTTTACAAAAACCTTGGTTCAATTATTCCATAATAAGCTTATTTTTAATTTTTTTAGAAGGCTTCAATTTGAAAATCGTTTTGGGTAGGTACTAAGAGAATTTTTAAATTTTTATCACTTGTTTAATCGAAAGAGCTTTTAACTCCAATTTGGCAAATAAGGATAGGTTATATTTAAAATAAATAGCTATTTATACACATTTTTATTATTATATGTGATACATCTTTAAAAAGATATTTTTGCGGCCAAAAAGACTGAAAAAAATATACAAGGTGGCATTAAAAATACTGGAGTAAATTGCTTTTTCAGTAAAACAAGAAGTGAAAAAAATTTAAAAATTGTATTATTTCCCAAAACGATTTTTAAATAGAAGTGTTCAAAAAAAAAGGATTTCGTATAAAGTGATTTTTTTCATAATGCTGCAATGTTGAATTATCAAAAAACGGCTGTCCAACCGCCATTTTAAAAACAAAAGTTAACCTTAGGAGTTAATTTTAGGATAAATGGAATGGTCTATGAACATATACAGGGCCGTATTTAAAATTAAAAAGTAGAGGTCACTTTAGGCAAAACCGGAAGTAAGTTTTATATAATATTGTAAATAAATTAGTGATATTGCTTTAATTTCTTGTCATTTATCGGGACGCTCCCTATTTTCTATACAATGTAGAAGGGCTTTAAGGAATAAAAAGAAATCAATTAAAAAAACGACATATTGCTTGCTCATATATACCTAGTATTATTAATTTACTATATGGGCTATATAGAGGAAGTATTGTAATCACGAAAAACATTATTTAAAAAAATAAAAACGATCAAACCGATTTGTTTCAAATGTAGGTTTGTCTCCCGGGGATTATATTTTAGGTATGATGGACCTACGTCGTCGAAAATCTATGTTCGATATTTTTATTTTAAAATAAAACTAGAAGAAACAAGAATCTGCTGGATATACAGGATGCTTAAAAAAACGCGTACTAACGGGAGATTCTTGATAAGAAAATAAGACGAAATGTTCATATGAACATGGGTCGCAGATGTATGGTTTTCGAGATTCAGGATGTTCAAGCTAAAAAAAATGTTTTAATAATTCCGAGACAAAATTATTCAAAAATCTACAAAAGTGATTCTTTGGATCGTTTTAAGAAACAAAGTTTTAATTAATAGTGCCCGAAAATGCCGTATTTTTGAGATACAGAGTTTTGAAGTTAAAAAATATTTTTTTCAACTTTAACACCCTGTATTTCAAAAATAGGCCAACTGAGGACATTACTCACTAAAACTTATTTTCTCAAAATTATCCAAGGAATCACTTTTGTAGAGTTTTGAGTAATTCTGATTCCAACTAAAACTGAACCAGAGGTGCCATATTCGTGCATCAAAAATTAATTTGTTTTTCTCTTGATTGTCGAATCACAAAATACTAAGAGACATTTTTTATGTATTTTGCTTGCCTTAAACGACGAAGCTAGTAATTTTTAAAAAAAATTAGTGGCGTACCACTTTTTTATTAAGAAAGTGAAAGATGCTTACCTATATCTAGGTCCATGGTTGAAATTACAATTATTGAATACTAACAAAATATAACCTTTAAATACCTATAAAGTTGTGTAAATCTTAGTCAAATAGCTCTTATTGTTTCGGAATTACTAAATAAAAACATAATTTAAACTTTAACACCCTGCATCTCGAAAACCAAACAGCAGCAGCGGAACTAGTTTCTTATGAACTCTTCTTGCCAAGAATTCCCCTCTTAAACGTAGGCGCACTAAACCTATCAGCTCTAGCGGAAATGTATCCTTACTAGTACTATTTAAATTAAAACTAGAATTTTTATTTACTACAAAAAAAAATAAGCTGAAAACGTTATTTCCCATTTTTAAACACTTTTTTCAAGTCCTTTTTATTCTTCAAAATATTTAGATAGTAATAACATTAACCTGAAATCGACTGAATTTTAAAAGTCCAAATACACATTTATATGTAGTACTAAACATAATTTAAATCGGTTAAAAGAACAGTGAACATTTTTGCTCTAGACGGGAATCGAACCCGAGTCTCTGAACAAAATTCATTGCTCTAACACTGAGCTACCAGAACTGGTGTTGTTTTGGTCTCTTAACCAATTTTGCTCTAATTTATATATATATATATATATATATATATATATATATATATATATATATATATATATATATATATATATATATATATATATATATATATATATATATATATATATATATATATATATATATATATATATATATATATATATATATATATATATATATATATATATATTATATATATATATACACATATATATGACTTCGTTCGCGTATATGACTAAAATGAAACGGATGTAAAGAAGTACTTAAATGTCCTCATTTGAATACATCGTTAAAACCACGTTTGTTGTTACATTCTCTGCCTGTAAAATAGCTAAGCTACTACGCAAACTTACTCTAGAGCATGCAAAATAGAGCTGACTATGGGAAAAACCATCGTAGCTCAAGCCTACTCCAACTCTAGTTAAGGATTGCCATTGAGCTTTGTTAATTGTCATTTAAAGGAAACTGTACACGTTTAAACTGAAAAGGATAGTTTGACAGAATTAAAGGGATACGTGGTATAAAAACTGTTTCTCCCAGACCAGGGCCAGAAATAATAATAAACTCTATTACATTGTTTCGTAATGTTTTAACCTGTAGCCGAATTCCATTACACAATTTTGGTCGCTTTAAATTTCGAATAAGCATCACTGGGGCCCCCTCTTTTAAAGTTAACTCATGAGGAGGGATTCCTGAGGGGTTTAGAGAATGTAGGAACTCGATAGGATAATTAACCTCATTTTCTTGGTCTATAACTACATCGAGTAGTATGTTAATTGTGGAGCAATAATTTTTTCCAATAAAGCAAGATATATTTAATTTGCTGAGCTATTTTTTGGAGTTAATATAGCTCGTTCTTTAAACCAAGAAGCGGTTTTATTTTGACAACTTTCGAGTCCACTATAAACATTTAAGGTGTAGTGTCACCCCTTTGGAAACTGAGTTTCGAAGAATCCTTTCTTATCGAATGTCTGCACTCTAAAATCAAGCTGTTTGCACAAATTCAGCTTTCTACGTGAAACGGTTTGAGAAACATCGCAAAAATTAATCACTGTCCCGACTTTTCAAAAACCCTGTATGAATAAATGTAAAAAATCTTAAAATATGTAATAAAATAAAATAAAAAGTCTATAAAAAGGGATACAGATAAACAGGTATCCCAAATATTCTTGTATACCACCAGGCAGAAAAGGATCGATTTAGAAACAAAATTAAAGCTGCAGATTCTGTCAATCAAAGCAAACTATGCCAAAACCTGTATTAGATAACCTACAAAACGAATAAAATATTGAGCTAAAAATCAAGTATGCATTAACATATAATTTAAATCGGTTAAAAGACGAATGAACATTTTTGCTCCAGCCGGGAATCGAACCCGGGATTGATTGAAATTCATTGCTCTACCACTGAGGTACCAGAGCTGGGGTTGTTTTGGTATCTTATCCCATTTCGTTCTGAAACTACGAAATCGATTTCAAGACACATGCTACAAATAAATTAGCCATTTTTTTCAAATTTCTTTTCACTATATTGTTTGATTTCAAAGTTACTCTGAGATCGACAGGATCAATATTAATTTATCCATTTTTGATGCATTGTAAATATCTACATATAATAATAATGATAATGCTGTCATTATCTAAAACCACAATCCATTGTGTAAATTCAACATTATTTCCGGTGTCATGGAACTGTGTCGAACATCTATGTTCGATATTTTTATTTTAGACTAAAACTACAAGCGAAAAGCTGTTGGATATATATAGTGCGATTTTAATTAATATACCTATCAGCTCTAGCGAACATGTACCGTTACTAAAAGCATTTTAATTAAAACTAGACTTTTTTAGCTACAAAAAAATAAATGTTTTTCCCATATTTACATGCTTTTTAAATTGCTTTTTTTATATTTAGATAGTAATAACATTGACCTGGAATCGATTGAATTTAAAAGTCTAAAAATACACATTCATGTGTAGTATTAAACATAATTTAAATCGGTTAAAAAACCAATGAACAATTTTGCTCTAGCCGGGAATCGAACCCGGATCTCTGAACGAAATTCATTGCTCTACTACTGAGCTACCAGAGCTGGTGTTTTGGTCTCTTATCCCATTTTCTTCTGAAACTACAAAATCGATTTCAAGGCACATGCTACAAACAAACCACCATTTTTATTTTCAAATTTCTTTTCAATATATTGTTTGATTTCAAAGTTACTCTGAGATCGACAGGATCAATATTATTTTATCCGTTTTTGGTGCATTGTAAATATTTACATATAATAATAATGATAATGGTATAATTATCTAAAACCACAATGCATTGTGTAAATTCAACACTATGTTCGATATTTTTATTTTAGACTAAAACTACAACAAGCGAAAATCTTAATTAATATAACTATCAGCTCTAGCGAACATGTACCTTTACTAAAAACATTTTAATTAAAACTAGATTTTTTATTAACTACAAAAAAAGTAAATGTTTTTTCCCATATTTACATGCTTTTTTAAATTGTTTTTTTTTAATATTTAGATAGTAAGAACAATGACCTGGAATCGACTGAATTTAAAAGTCTAAAAATACACATTCATGTGTGGTTTTAAACGTAATTTAAATCAGTTAAAAAACCAATGAACAATTTTGCTCTAGACGGGAATCGAACCCGGATCTCTGAACGAAATTCATTGCTCTACCACTGAGCTACCAGAGCTGGTGTTTTGGTCTCTTATCCCATTTTCTTCTGAAACTACAAAATCGATTTCAAGGCACATGCTACAAACAAACCACCATTTTTATTTTCAAATTTCTTTTCAATATATTGTTTGATTTCAAAGTTACTCTGAGATCGACAGGATCAATATTAATTTATCCGTTTTTGGTGCATTGTAAATATTTACATATAATAATAATGATAATGGTATAATTATAAATAAATAAATAAATAAATAAATAAATAAGGCCTTTAATAAGAAATATAACCAAGAAAATTACAAAAAATAAATAATTTGCCTGGAATCATCAACCCCCTGGCGGAGTCTAGCAAATGAATGCTATTCTACTCAACCAGAAATGCGACTATCCAGCACAAACTTAGAATATACATTTTAACACTATGTAAATACTAGTTTATAATAAAGTGGCACAGACATATACATGTAAAAACTTTGGCGGTATAAGAAATGAGAAAAGAGCGGATAAAATGTTAAACGTAAGAAAATTTTAAAAGAAGGGAAAAAAAGGGCAGGTCCATATTCGCAATCACTAGCGAACCAGTTAAAATAATGTAAGCAACGAAGATTTTTGGTTTGTTAACAAAAAACACTTAAGCTTGTATTTGAATTTCTTAATATTAAAACGTCTAAATTCCTCGGGTAGTAGGTTTAATAATGTGACAGCATTATAAATAAAAGATCGTTTAAAATTTGCTGTACGGAAACGAGGCATAGTATATTTGTCTTTAGATCTTACATTGACAGAATGAGATGACGACCGGGTTTGCAGAATCTCCCTCAAAGAACTGCAAGAGACAGGATTATTTAGAAGGACGCAAACAAAATTACCCAGATGGTGCCTCCATCTGTTATCCATTCTTAACCAATTTAATTCATTTACCTTGTGTGAAATATGTTCCTTTTTGCTCAAATTGTAAATTAATCGACAGCAAGAATTTTGTATAACCTGTATTCTGTTTTTATCTATGCTATTTAAACACGGAAAATATATAAAATTGCAGTAATTAAATTGTGATAGTACTAAAGATTCTGTAAGCATCTTCCTAAGGTTAAAGTTAAGTATATGTCGATTTGCAAATAAAACCTTTAATTTGAAAAATGCTTTTCTTCTTAACGTACTCACATGATCACTAAACCGCAACTTTGAATCAACAACAACTCCCAGGTTTCGAGCTGACTGAACAAAATTTAACTTGACATTATCAACAAAAATATTCATATTCAATTTTAAATAATCAGATTTAGTACTATTACCAAATATCATTACTTGAGTCTTTAATGGATTTAATTTTAAATTATGCTCTTTAGACAGGCTGTTAATTAAATTCAACTCGCTATTTATAATATTGTTAGCTTCGATAACTTCTTCAGGCTTAAAAGAAAAGTAAATTTGGGTATCATCAGCATATGCTGTCAGATTACATTTTTTAAGGGATGTTAAAATATCCGAGGTATAAATTATAAAAAGAAGGGGCCCAAGGATTGACCCTTGGGGAACCCCTGATAATATCGAAAGTTCGTCAGAACTTCTATTACCATAAGAAATTTTCTGCGTTCTGCTAGATAGGTAAGATTCAATTAGTTGCAAAGAGTTATTGTTAAAACCATAATATTTAAGTTTGGCCAACAAAAGATTATGATTAATGGTATCAAATGCCTTAGAATAATCTAAAAGAATTAGAATAGAAGCAAAACCCTGATCAACGTTAGTAAAAATATTGTTAGTTACTGTAGCAAGAGCTGTAGATGTACTAAAACCAGACCTAAATCCACACTGAACATCGGGAATTATATTATTATTGTTAACGTAATTATAAATTTGTTTATAAATTATCTTTTCTAAAATTTTTGAGGCAGCAGGTAAAATACTTATAATTCTTATGTCAGAAAAAGTTTGCGGATTACTAAGTTTAGGAAGAGGGATGCCAATGGCCTTTTTCCAAACTGTGGGAAAATAAGATTTTTCAATGCAGCAATTAATTATGTGAAGTAAAATTATGTCAATGTGGGGGCTACAGTAGCGCAGCATTCTAAGAGATATATCATCAGCACCCACACTATCCCTCTTCAAAGCATGAAGAACTTTGTTAATTTCAATTATATCGCTGAGTTTAAAAGACAATTGATTATTTGCAGCAAAAAGATTACTATTATAAAATTTTATTTTATCATCGCATTTATTAGTAACATCCTGAAAAAACTGGGCAAAATAGGTATTTAAGGCCTCTGGATCTGAAAGATTTATAGGTAGGTCCTTAAGGCCGGTGTTATTGCATTGAATATTAAGATTGCGCAAAGCAGACCAAGTTTTAAGACTATTATTTTCTAATGCAATTGAATTTAGGTAGTTTTGCTTTTCGCGTCTGATCATAGATACAGTAAAATTTCTTAGTTGTTTGTAGTTATTCCAGTCCTCCCGAGATTTAGAAATTTTATATTTTTGCAGAGCCTTAGATTTGTCTTTGATTAGCATTCTTATATTGGGAGTTAGCCATTCTGCCTTAGGCTTAGTTATTTTACGAGTTAATACAGGAGCATGTTTATCAAATATAGAAATAATAAAATTATTAAAAATTGTAAGTTTTTGATCTATATTATTGTTACTAATTACTGAAAACCAGTCAAGAGCTAAAAGATCGGAGATGAAATTTGCATAGTTAAAACGATCAAAACAACGATACGTAATTATTTTTGGAATTATTTTATTTTTAAGTATAAATATTTCACAAAAAGTCAATCTGTGGTCGGAAATCAGATCTGCATCAATTACTCCAGATTTATTTAGATTTAATGTAGAAGAGATAAATATCGGATCAATCAAAGTACTTGAGCTCCCAGAGACTCTGGTTGG
Source organism: Kuschelorhynchus macadamiae (assembly GCA_030620095.1). Taxonomy (NCBI): domain Eukaryota; kingdom Metazoa; phylum Arthropoda; class Insecta; order Coleoptera; family Curculionidae; genus Kuschelorhynchus; species Kuschelorhynchus macadamiae. The sequence goes on along the minus strand of JAUTXW010003824.1, from coordinate 266,828 downwards.
TTCGTCAATTATTTGAGTCAGATTATAAGTTTCGAGGCAAGTTAAAATAGGGTTAGGTATATTGAAAAAATTTATATTAAAATCGCCAAGGCATATAACGTTATTGTAAATACTACATACAAAAGAAAAAATGTTGTCTATGTCTTCAATGAATGAATCACTTTGAGTATTAGGTGGTCTATAGATACCTCCTATACAATAAAACTTGTTAGAAACTTTTAATTTTAGAAATAGGAATTCAGTAGAGTCACTTATTTCAAAGTCAAATAAAATTTCACTACATGAGAATGTACCCCTTATATAAGCCATTAGGCCCCCACCTCTGCCCTGTAGTCTGTCTTTGCGAATAATTTTATAACCAGGAATCGCAAATGACTCTGGCGGAACTCCGGCATTCAACCAAGTTTCTGTGACCAATATTAAATCAAAATTATTATCTTGAACCAAATGGGAGAATTCATTAAAGCCAGTGAACATGGACCTAACGTTCAAATGAGCAATTTTCATATTTCAATTATATAAGTATGCTCTCATTTTGTAAATGCAATAATGTCGCTATATATGGATAAAATAGTTAGCAAATCTGCAAGTTAAATAAGTTTAAGGATGAAAGACAAGATTAATAATAATAAAAAAAAAAGAAATTTCCAAAAAATGATGCGCCAAAAATAATATTTACACTCTTACTAAGTATAATGTCTGTACCACAAAATATATTAAATCTAAAAAAAAAAGATAAAAAATAAATGCGTATAAGCAGATGAGTGTAGCTTAACAGTATCTGAGACCTCGTTAAATAAAATTGAACTTATATTTGGTACTTTACACCAATTTTATAACAACAGATCGAAAGCGCACATAGGTGCAAGATAAAATAACATCATACCTACAGCGAAGAAAGCTAAAGATGATTAGAAAATAATAATAAAATTCTATTCATTAAATTGGGGAAATAACGTTGGGAATAACTGAAGGTAAACTTATAGAAATTAATAGAAATATAATAATTAGCAAGAAAACACAAAAAAAAATAAAAATAAAAAGAACCTAACCAAGTCACAAAAATTACTAATTAAATTCTAACTTAAAGTTTTGAGAAATTAAATTAATATAGAAGCTTAGGTAATTTTCATTAATTCCACAGCTAAATATTGCAAAAAAAAATCAATGTACCAAAAGTATACAAAACATTATATTTTAAACCTAAGGGAATTAAAAAATAATAATACTAACAATTGTTTATAAAGAAATAGCCAAGAATAAAACAAATAGAAAAAAGAACTAAATAACCCATATCTATGTAAATGAATGGTAACCACTATGAAATAAATAAGTATCTATGACAAAGATTGATGGTACAAATAAATTTAAAAATATTCTTTTTATTTCTACCTAAATAAAATGATTTTCGACCAAAGCATTAAAGAACTCATTGTACATACCAGTGTATATTTAATAACAAAGTATTCCTAGCCAAATAAATTACATTTACAAAACCTGCACTTCACTGTCACAATCCGGCAAGTCCGAAACGTCCCTTATCAACTTTCTACGATTATCACTATCCTGAACATAAACAAGACCACCAAAAGTCCACGTAGAGTTACACAATGCATTGTGTAGATTCAACACTATGTTCGATATTTTTATTTTAGACTAAAACTACAACAAGCGAAAATCTTAATTAATATACCTATCAGCTCTAGCGAACATGTACCTTTACTAAAAACATTTTAATTAAAACTAGATTTTTTATTAACTACAAAAAAAGTAAATGTTTTTTCCCATATTTACATGCTTTTTTAAATTGTTTTTTTTTTATATTTAGATAGTAAGAACAATGACCTGGAATCGATTGAATTTAAAAGTCTAAAAATACACATTCATGTGTGGTTTTAAACGTAATTTAAATCGGTTAAAAAACCAATGAACAATTTTGCTCTAGCCGGGAATTGAACCCGGATCTCTGAACGAAATTCATTGCTCTACCACTGAGCTACCAGAGCTGGTGTTTTGGTCTCTTATCCCATTTTCTTCTGAAACTACAAAATCGATTTCAAGGCACATGCTACAAACAAACCACCATTTTTATTTTCAAATTTCTTTTCAATATATTGTTTGATTTCAAAGTTACTCTGAGATCGACAGGATCAATATTATTTTATCCGTTTTTGGTGCATTGTAAATATTTACATATAATAATAATGATAATGGTATAATTATCTAAAACCACAATGCATTGTGTAAATTCAACACTATGTTCGATATTTTTATTTTAGACTAAAACTACAACAAGCGAAAATCTTAATTAATATAACTATCAGCTCTAGCGAACATGTACCTTTACTAAAAACATTTTAATTAAAACTAAATTTTTTATTAACTACAAAAAAAGTAAATGTTTTTTCCCATATTTACATGCTTTTTTAAATTGTTTTTTTTTAATATTTAGATAGTAAGAACAATGATCTGGAATCGACTGAATTTAAAAGTCTAAAAATACACATTCATGTGTGGTTTTAAACGTAATTTAAATCGGTTAAAAAACCAATGAACAATTTTGCTCTAGCCGGGAATCGAACCCGGATCTCTGAACGAAATTCATTGCTCTACCACTGAGCTACCAGAGCTGGTGTTTTGGTCTCTTATCCCATTTTCTTCTGAAACTACAAAATCGATTTCAAGGCACATGCTACAAACAAACCACCATTTTTATTTTCAAATTTCTTTTCAATATATTGTTTGATTTCAAAGTTACTCTGAGATCGACAGGATCAATATTAATTTATCCGTTTTTGGTGCATTGTAAATATTTACATATAATAATAATGATAATGGTATAATTATCTAAAACCACAATGCATTGTGTAGATTCAACACTATGTTCGATATTTTTATTTTAGACTAAAACTACAACAAGCGAAAATCTTAATTAATATACCTATCAGCTCTAGCGAACATGTACCTTTACTAAAAACATTTTAATTAAAACTAGATTTTTTATTAACTACAAAAAAAGTAAATGTTTTTTCCCATATTTACATGCTTTTTTAAATTGTTTTTTTTTATATTTAGATAGTAAGAACAATGACCTGGAATCGATTGAATTTAAAAGTCTAAAAATACACATTCATGTGTGGTTTTAAACGTAATTTAAATCGGTTAAAAAACCAATGAACAATTTTGCTCTAGCCGGGAATCGAACCCGGATCTCTGAACGAAATTCATTGCTCTACCACTGAGCTACCAGAGCTGGTGTTTTGGTCTCTTATCCCATTTTCTTCTGAAACTACAAAATCGATTTCAAGGCACATGCTACAAACAAACCACCATTTTTATTTTCAAATTTCTTTTCAATATATTGTTTGATTTCAAAGTTACTCTGAGATCGACAGGATCAATATTATTTTATCCGTTTTTGGTGCATTGTAAATATTTACATATAATAATAATGATAATGGTATAATTATCTAAAACCACAATGCATTGTGTAAATTCAACACTATGTTCGATATTTTTATTTTAGACTAAAACTACAACAAGCGAAAATCTTAATTAATATAACTATCAGCTCTAGCGAACATGTACCTTTACTAAAAACATTTTAATTAAAACTAGATTTTTTATTAACTACAAAAAAAGTAAATGTTTTTTCCCATATTTACATGCTTTTTTAAATTGTTTTTTTTAATATTTAGATAGTAAGAACAATGATCTGGAATCGACTGAATTTAAAAGTCTAAAAATACACATTCATGTGTGGTTTTAAACGTAATTTAAATCGGTTAAAAAACCAATGAACAATTTTGCTCTAGCCGGGAATCGAACCCGGATCTCTGAACGAAATTCATTGCTCTACCACTGAGCTACCAGAGCTGGTGTTTTGGTCTCTTATCCCATTTTCTTCTGAAACTACAAAATCGATTTCAAGGCACATGCTACAAACAAACCACCATTTTTATTTTCAAATTTATTTTCAATATATTGTTTGATTTCAAAGTTACTCTGAGATCGACAGGATCAATATTAATTTATCCGTTTTTGGTGCATTGTAAATATTTACATATAATAATAATGATAATGGTATAATTATCTAAAACCACAATGCATTGTGTAGATTCAACACTATGTTCGATATTTTTATTTTAGACTAAAACTACAACAAGCGAAAATCTTAATTAATATACCTATTAGCTCTAGCGAACATGTACCTTTACTAAAAACATTTTAATTAAAACTAGATTTTTTATTAACTACAAAAAAAGTAAATGTTTTTTCCCATATTTACATGCTCTTTTAAATTGTTTTTTTTTAATATTTAGATAGTACTGGTGTGTGACCTGGAATCGATTGAATTTAAAAGTCTAAAAATACACATTCATGTGTGGTTTTAAACATAATTTAAATCGGTTAAAAAACCAATGAACAGTTTTGCTCTAGCCGGGAATCGAACCCGGGTCTCTGAACGAAATTCATTGCTCTACCACTGAGCTACCAGAGCTGGGGTTGTTTTGGTCTCTTAACCCATTTTGTTCTCAACGTACGAAATCGATTTCAAGACACATACTACATAATATAAGCCACCTGTTCTTAGAGTGCATAGTAAGTATCATTATATAAAACCACAATCCATTGTGTAAATTCTACATTATAGGCACTGTGCTGTTTATATAACCTTTTTTATATACCGACTACCGGGTGAAGCAGAGTCCGATTATTACCTTTTTGCTTATTCTGTATAGCTACCTAAAATATGTTCTTGTTGTAACACTGTATTTTTGTAGTACATATTTAAGCTGTAGTACATATTTGATATTTATTAACTTTTTCATGTTATGCATCAGATTCTGAATATATAAAATTGGTGTGAAGTTCGTGTGATGCCCAGCTTGCTCAAAATGTTATATCACGTTATTAATATTTCAAAGTTTTAAACGCTATTTGTATAAACACTTATTTAGATAATTTCCATTTCATTAACAAATTTAACATTTTTGCATTAAGCCATTCGTAAAAATAGACCACGGGAAATTTAATAGTTTAACATATAGTATCGTAAGCGACCACGTGGAACAGACTACTCTTTTGATTTGGAGTTTAATAATGATTTAGTAACTAATCTGAACTATTAGGCGGAATTCTTAATTTTGCATTAAAAAGAATTTCTTCAACCCTCGTATTTTTATACTTGTGGACAAAATCGTCCATCTTGGATATTCTTCGCTCAAAATATGTTTTATTATTATTAAATTGCATTCATTATTTTGACAAATCTATTTCTGAAAAATACAGATTTTAACGAATTACTGGTATACGCAATAATAGACCGTTTGATAACCGCACTCCTTAATACCAATAAAACGCAGAATATGTTTAAAAAATATAAATTTTTTATCAATAATTTATAGTTAGTTTTTACCACTCCACAAGTTACATGGGATCGTCTATGGCAATATAATCATTCAATTTATTATTTACCCTTATTTCCATATTTTTTAAACTTCATCTTTCACCTTTTGCATCAGTAGTGTAGTTTCGCCATGCTAATCTCTATGGTTACCTTTAAAACTGGCCCAGGTATCAGGGTGTTTCATAATTACACGCTAATAATTCAAGATGCGATTATTTCACTAATTTTAAGGATAAAATTTCATATTCGCATGTTTCTTAAGATACAGGTATAAAAATATCATATTTTTGAAATATCTGCAAAACATGTGAAATTGCTACCTAACGCTATTTTTACCAATTTCAAAATTTGTTTTAAAAGTTTTCCGCTATTATCAAAATCGACTTATCTAGTCCTTTTACCTTCTATTCTTACATTTTTTAGTCATATTCCTAAACTGCACTGCTATTTTTCTTTTCCCACAACGACTTTTCATTACAGTTTATTTATACTTTTCGACATTTTTTTATGCATCAAATATACGTACTTAAAATGTATTTCCTAATGTACTGGAAACAGATTTTGTGATGTTCTCAAATAAATGTGTTATTGCTATAAGGGGGATGCAGATAGACAAGTAACCAAAATATTCTTGGATTCCATCGTGTAGACGAGGAACGATATAGAAACAAAATTAAAGCTGCAGATTTCGACAATCAGGCAAATTATTACGTTGAGGTATTGCATTATATGTCACTTTATTACAGTTAATTTTGATGAAATTATGACGATCACCTAATTTTCTATTTGCTCTCAAGCATTATCAAACGTTTCTTTTTATTACATATTTCATTTGTAACCTTAGTTTCAAAAGCAAGACCTAATCTGCAACTGTGCCAATTGCTAATTTTTATTTGCCTTCCATATATTTAACATAGATTATTTACACTTTACTATCTTTTTTTTTTTTGTTTTATTACGCAATTTTTTTTCCAGTATTTTCAAATGATAACACTAACTTTTTTAATTACCTGTATTATTGAAACGTTATTTAAGAGTTGAGTTACACCAGATCTGGTTTAGTTGCTTTTCTGGCATACATTTTATTGTTATTATAGTCACAAAGGCTTACCAAAATATATTTATAAAGTATTAATTTACTTTTCTTCGCCAATACTCATTTTTTGCCGCCACCATCTTTACTGTCCAGGGTGGTTTTTTTTATATTTTGACATGCATTTTCACCATTTATCTTTTGAGATTTGAAAAAAGTGTAAATACTACTCATTTGTTTCTTTTTTAACTTTATCCATGGCTACTTCGATTAGTTCAATTTTCATTATGTTAATTTTTATCAATTTTTAATGGCTAGTATTCCAAGTAGGGTTAAAGCAAATATCACAAAAATATAGGGTGTTTTTTTGTCATATAAACCAAAGATATCCTTTTTTTTATCTCGAAGGCCAAACGACGAATATAAATGTTAAAATATAAAAAACCACCCTGTACATGACGTTAGGTTTGTATCAAAAAATATATTACGTTTTAAGGATTTACCCGCTTTACTCTCAATAGAGAAACTACTAACAGTGATTTAATAATCCTTTAATATGATTTTATACTTAGTATATTCCACAATCAGACTGCAAATATAAATACTCTTTTTATCCGTGTGCTTTTATTAAATTTCTTTATGCCGCTATCATTTGTAGGTTGTCAATATTTTGCTTTAACTAATCTAATAGTTCAAAAATATTTTTCTTTACATTTGATTATTCAATGATTATCTAATTCACTTCCCGCTTACTATGTTTAATTTTGTACACGCGTCATATATCTTTTGTATCTATTATGTGCATATACGTGTAACACCTAATTACCAGTATAGTTTAAACTCATTTTCCACTTGCTTTTATTATGTTTTTTTTTTAAACGCTCTTAGTTGTAGACTCTCTAATTTTTATTCTTCTAACGTTTCATATTACTCAATTTTCAATTGTAGATTGCTTTAAATTGTCAAACAATTTAAGAAAATTCATTTTAGGCTTGAATAGTCATTATTCTGATTGACTTTTAGCTTGCATTTATTAAATTGTTTATATGTTTTATGTTTTTGTTTGTATTATCATATATTCTTGGATTTTTATTCTTCTAATTCTCTCATATCATCTTTTAATTTTCAAAATATATTATACTCTTGAAAGTCTAACAATACACCACTATTGTCTTTATCACGTATTGTCATAAGTATTACCTAATTATCATTAAACAACATCTAACCATTTTTTATTTTTTTAAATAATTTTAACATACTCTTTACGCTGATTATTTATTCACGCATTCTGATTCACTGTCCTCTTACTTGGTTTTATTGATTTTTTCTTTGTAGATTGTCAAAACTGTGCTTCAACTTTTTCCATAATTTAAAAATACTTTTCATTTTATAATTTACGCATTCTTTAATTTATTTCCCTTTTGCCTGCTTTTATTTAATTTGATACAGCTTCATCTTTTTTTTTTGTAATATCATACACATTTAGAGTTTTATTCTTCTGTTATCAATTAAAGATCGTCAATACCTTCCTTTCACTTTCAGCTTACTTGATTTTAATAATTTATTATACCGCTGTCAACTGTAGTTTGTCAATACCCTGCTGTAACTTTTCGAATTAATTTAAAATTCTCTTTTGATGCTTGATTATTTACTCATTATGATTTACTTGCTTTTATTAGAATTTTTATACCGCTATCAATTGTATATTGTCAATAATTATTCTATTTATTTTTGTATGCGCTTCTTGGTTTTTACTTGTTGTATCATACATATATGAATATTTATTTATTGTTCTAACGTTTCATTTTATTACGCCTGTCAATAGATTTTTAATACTTTGCTTTAATTTTCCCTATAATTAAAAATATTTTTACGCCTTGTATTCCAATTTTCAATTACTTGCTTTTATTAAATATTGTTTACGCTTCATGGCTTTTATTTGTAATGTCATACATATATGAATTTTAATTCTTCTAACTTTTTATAACATTGCTCAATTTTAAAAACATATTATACCCTTGAAGGCTCAACCACTATTGTATTTATCACGCATTGTTGTAGCTTTTCCCTAATTACCATTATACGTCTAACCGCGCTAACTGTATATTGTCAAAACCTTGCTTTAACTTTTCAAATAATTAAAAAATACTCTTTTATGCACACTCTTTGGTACCGCTTTTAACTGTAAGTTTTCAGTACTTTGCTTTAACTTTTTCAGTGTTCAAAAATACTTTTTTTACCACTTGATTTTCACCGTTCACCAATTCATTTCCCGCTTTTTGCTTTTATTCCATTTTTTATACGCTTCATGTTTTTTGTTTGCTATATCGTACATATTTCAATTTTTATTATTCTAACTCATCATATTATTGTTCAATTTTAAAAATACATTATACCCTCGCAGGCCCACCAATCCTCCACTATTGTATTTATCACGCATTGCTGTCGTAGTTTTTACCTAATTACCATTATATATTTAAATGCTATTAACTGTAGATTATCAACGCTCTGCTTTAACTTTTTATATAATTCTATTCCACTTTCCGCTTGCTTTTATTCGATTCTTGACAGCGCTATAAGTTGTAGATTGTCAATTATTTGCTTAAGTTTTTCAACTGTTCGAAAATACTGTTTACGCTTGATTATTCTTGATTTTATTTATTATTATATTGGGATTTGTATTCTTATAATCCTTCATGTCATTACTCGATTTCAAAAATATATAATGCCACCATCCACCCACTATTATATTTATCACGCACTTTCGTAGTAATTATTACCTAATTACCAATAAACATTTAATGATTATTCACTCATTCTGATTCATTTTCTCTCTCACTTGCTTTTATTAAAATTTTTTATACCGCTTTTATTCGTAGGTTGACAATACTACTTGGTTTTGACTTTTCCAGTGTTTTACTCTTTTTACGCTTGATTTTTCTTTGACTCTTTAATTCACTACCCCGTTATTTGCTTTTATTTAATTTTTTATACACATCATATTTTTTGTTTGTAATTTCGTACATATTTGAACTTTTATTCTCCTCACCTCTCATATCATTACTCAGTTTTAAAAATACACCCTTGTAAACCCGCCAAGCCACCACCATTTTTTCTTATAGTTTTCACGCATTGTTGTAGTTTTTACCCAATTACCATTATACGTCTAACCCCTATTAACTGTTGATACCTTGCTTTAATTCTCGAACAATTTTGCTTTTGCTAAATATTTTATACCGCTTTTGTTAAATACTTTATATCGCCGTCAGATGTGGATTGTCAATAACTTGCTTTAACTTTTCGAACCAGTAAAAAAACGTACTTTTTATACTCTTGATTAATCATTCATTTATATTCACCTCCTAGTTACTTTTTTTTATTTTTGTATACGCTTAATATTTTGTTTGTAATATCTCAGATATTTGGATGTTTATTCTAATGTTATTACTCTCATTATTACCCGTATAAATCTAAACGCTATTAACTGTAGATTTTCAAAACCTTGAGTCAAATATTCAAATAATATAAATATAACTTTGTTACGCTGGATTATTTACTCATCTTGTATCAGTTTCCACTTACTTACTTTTATTTAATTTTCTATACGCTTCATGTTTTTTTGTTTGTAATATCTAACCTCTCATATCATTGTTTAATTTTAAAAAAATATTATACCCTCGTAGGCCCACCAACCCTCCACTTGTCACGCATTTTTGTCGTAGTTTTTACCTAATCATCATTATATATACATTCAAACGATATTAACTGTAGATTATCAATGCTTTATTTCAGGTTTTTAAACAATTCAGAAATGCCGTTTCTACTCTTAATAGTTTACTCATTCTATTTCACTTTCCGCTAGCTTTTATTAGATTTTTTACACCGCTATAAATTGTAGATTGTCAATACTTTGCTTTATCTTTTTCAATAGTTCAAAAATACTTTGTTTATGTTTGATTACTCGTTGATTCTCTACTTCATTTCTTGATTACTTTATTTTGTTTAATTCTGTATACGCCTCAGGCTCTCTTGTTTGCAATAACTTATTTATTGGGATTTTTATTCCTATAATTTTTCATATCTTTACTCGATTTCAAAAATATATAATATCCTTGCAGGCCACCAATTATTACCTATTATTACCTAGTTACCATGAAACATCTAACCGCTGTTTAGCTTTTTAAACAAGCTCTTTACGCTGATTATTTACTCATTCTGATTCATTTTCCGCTCACGTGCTTTTATTAAATTTTCTTATACCCCTTTTATTTGTAGGATGTCAATACTTGATTTTAACTTTCCAGTACTGAGTTTTAAAAATATACTCTTGTAGGCCCGCCAACCCACCGCTATTGTAGTTTTCACACTTTGTCGTAGTTTTTACCTAATTACCATTATACGTCTTCTACCAACTGGTAATCGTTGATACCTTGCTTTAATTTTCAAAAAATTTAAAAACGGAATTTTTACGCTATATTATTTACTCATCCTGATTCACATTCCGCTTACTTGTTTGATCAAAATTTTATACCGCTGTCAGTTATAGACTGTCAATAACTTGCTTTAACTTCTCGAACCAGTAAAAAATTACTCTTTATACGCTTGATTAATCACTCATTCATATTAACTTCCTGCTTACTTGCTTTTTTAAAATTTTGTACACGCCTAATGTTTTTTGTTTGTAATATTCCTATGTTATTTCCCTCGTTATTACCCTTATACATACTTGTTTTAAGTTTTCGAACAACTAAAAAATTACTCTTTATACGCTTGATAAATCACTCATTCCCGCTTGCTTTTTTTAATAATGTATAGGGGTAGTTTTTACCTAACTACTATTATACGTCTAAACACTAGTAACTGTATTTAACCAAGACTTTGCTTTAACTTTTTAAACAATTTAGAAATGCCCTTTCTACTCTTAATTGTTTACTCATTCTATTTCACTTTCCGCTTGCTTTTATTAGACTTTTTACCCCGCAATTGCAAATTGTCAATACTATGCTTTAACTTTTTCAATAGTTTTTACTCTGTTTACGCTTGATTATTCATTGATTCTCTACTTCAATTCTCGCTTATCTGCTTTTATTTATAATTTTGTATAAGCTTCAGGGTTATTTGTTTACAATACTATATATATATATTTGAATTTTTATCTTTCATAAAATTGCCTAATTTCAAAAATATAACACTTGTCGGCCCACTAACACACCACTGTAGTATTTATCACGCACTTTTATCGTAATTATTATCTAATTATCATTAAACATAGATTGTCAATACCTTGTTTTAACTTTTCCCGGATTTAAAAACGCATTTTACGCTTGATTTTTAAGCTCGATTTTTCTTCGACTCTCTTAACTCATATCCTGCCAATTTGTTTTTATTTAATTTTTTATACACTTCATACTTTTCTGTTTGTAATATCGTACGTATTTGAATTTTTACTCTTTTAATCATTTCTCAATTTAAAAACATCTTCTTGTAAACCCATCAACGTACCACTATTCTACTTTTCAAGCACTGTTGTCGTAGTTTTTACATAATTATTATTATACGTCTAACCACTACCATTTGTCAATACCTTGTTATAATTTTTAAACAATCTGAAAATACCTCTTTACGCTGGATTATTTACTCATCCTGATTCACTTTTCGCCGACTTGCTTATATTAAATATTTTATACTGCTGTCAGTTGTAGATTGTCCATAACTTTTTTTGATTTTCGAACCAGTAAAAAAATTACTTTTTATACGCTTGATTAATCACGCATTCATATTTACTTATCGCTAACTTGCTTTTCTTTAATTTTGCACACGCCTAATGTTTTTTGACTGTAATACCGTACACATTTTGATGTTTTTCTAATGTTTTTACCTTCGTTATTACCCTTATATTTCTAATCGCTATTAAATGTAGATTTCAATACCTTGCTTTAACTTTCCAAACAATTTAAATATACCTTTTTTTTAAGCTGGATTATTTACTCATACTATTTCACTTTCCGCTTACTTGCTTTTATTTAATTTCTTATACGCTTCATGTTTTTTAGCTTTCTATACCGTAGAAATTTGAATTTTTATTCTTCTAACCTCTCATAACGTTATTCATTTTTAAAAATAAATGAAACACTTTTAATCCCACCAACCCACCACTATTGTATTTACCACGCATTGTTGTCGTAAGTAGACGCTATTCACTGAAGAATATCAACACTTTGCTTTTCTTTTCACAATTACACATATCTTTCACGCTTGATTATTTATTCATCCTGATCTCCTTCCGCAAACATATTTTTATTAAATATTTTATACCTCTGTCAATTCTATATTGTCAATACCTAGCTATAACTTTTTTAAATAATTTGATTCTTCACTCATTCGATTTCACTCTCCGCTTGCTTTTAATACATTTTTTATACCACCTATCAATTATAGATTATCAATAAATTGATTTAACTTTTTTAATAGTTCAAAAATACTCTGTTACGGATTATCTACTTCTTTCTCGCTTCCTAGCTTTTATTTAGTTTTAAATACGCTTTATCCTTTTTTGTTTGCAATACCTTATATATTTGAATTTTTATTCTTCTAACCTTTCATATAATTACCCAATTTCAAAAATATATTATTATAACCTTGTAGACCCACCAATTCACCACTATTGTATTTATCACGCATTTTGGTCGTAATTATTACCTAATTACCATTAAACATCTAAGCGCCTTTTCAAATTTTAAGTAATTAGAACAAACTCTTTAAGCTTGATTATTCATTCATTCTGATTAATTTTCCGTTTACTGGCTTTTATTAAATTTTTGATACCGCTGTCAATGGTAGATTAATTTACTTACTTTAATACCGTACATCACTGACTTTTGATTCTGGCAACGTTTTATGTAGTTCCTAATTTTTAACATATATTTTACCTTTGTAGGCCCACCAACCCACCACTATTGTATTTAACACGCTTACTTATTTTTAATAATTTTTTTATACAGCTGTCAACTTTTTCTTATCAATGCCCTTGCTTTAGCTTTTTAAGTAATTTAAAAACACTCTTTTTACGCTTGATTAATCACCTGTTTTATATCATTTTCAGCTTACTTGCTTTTATTAATTTTTTATACCGCTGTCTACTGTAGTTTGTCAATACCTTGCTTTAGATTTTCAAATAATTTACGATCACTCCTTTTACGCTTGATTATTCGCACATTTTGATTCCCTTTTAAATATTTTATTTTGCTGTCAACTGTAGTTTGTCAATATCTTGCTTTAGCTTTTTAAATAATTTAAAATCACTCTTTTTACGCTTGATTCTTTACTCATTTCGATTTTCTTTCGACCTATTTGATTTTATTAAATATTTTATATTGCTGTTAACTGTAGTTTGTCAATACCTTGCTTTAGCTTTTCAAAGAATTTAAAATCACTCTTTTCCGCTTGATTACTCACATATCTTGCTTCTTTTTTAAATATTTTATACCGCTGTCAAGTGTAGTTTATCAATACCTTGCTTTAGCTTTACAAATAAATTAAAATCACCCCTTTTACGCTTGTTTATTCACTTTTTCATTATCTTTCCGCTTAATTGATTTAATTACATTTTTTATTCCGCTGTCAACTGTAGTTTGTTAATACCTTGTTTTAGCTTTTCAAATAATTTAAAAACACTTTTTACGCTTAACTATTCACCCATTTTATTTCACTTTACGCTTAATTGCTTTTACTAATTTGTTTATACCGTAAAATATGGTTTTTCAATACCTTGCTGTCGCTTTTCAAATAATTTAAAAATCACCATTTCTACGCTCGTTTATTCACTTATTTTGATTATTTTTCCGCTTACCTGGTTTTATTAAAATTTTTATATCGCTTTCAACTGTAGTTTTTCAATACTTTGCTTTAACTTCTCAAATAATTTAAATATAACTTTTTACGTTGAGTTATTCACTCATCCTCTACCACTTTTTGCTTACTTCCTTTAATTAAATATTGTATACGTTTCATGGTTTTTATCTGTAATATCATAGATATTTTAGATTGATTTTTATTAATCTAACGTTGCATATTATTACCGCTATCAACTGTAGATCATGAGTACCTTGCTTTAATTCTTCCAATAATTCAACTTTTACAATAATTCAAAAATATTTTTACGCTTGTCCGGTTACCTTACTTTTATTATTTTTTATACCGCTTGTAACTGTAGGTTGTGAATACTTTGCTTTACCTTTTTTCAGTGTTCAAAAATATTCTTTTACTGATACACTAATTGATTTCCCGCTTACTTGCTGTTATTAAATTCCTTATACGCTTCGTATTTTATTGTTTGCTATATCGTAAAAATTTGAATTTATATTGTTCTAACCTCTCATATCATTACTCCATTTTACAAATATATAATACGCTTGTAGGCCTAACAACCAACCACTATTGCATTTAACACGCATTGTTGTCTTAGTTTTTACCAAATTATCATTATACGTTTAACCGCTGTCAACCGTAGATTGTATAAACACTATGACCTGTAGATTATCATCACTTAATTTAACCTTTTCAATAGTTTAAAAATACTTTGTTTACGATGGATGATTCATTCATTCTCTACTATATTTCTCTCTTACTTGCTTTAATTTAATTTTGTACTAGCTTAATGCTTTTTTGTGTGTAATATAAAATTGGATTTTTTTTCTTCTAATTCATATCATTACTCAATTTCAAAAATATGTAATACCCTTGTAGGCCCACCAATCTACCACTATTGTATTTAATCACGCACTTTGGTAGTAATTATTACCTAGTTACCATTAAACATCTAACCGCTTTTCATCTTTTTAAACAATTTGAACAAACTTTATGCGCTTGATTATTCATTCATTTTGAATCCGCTTACTTTTAATAAACTTTTTATACCTTTGTCAATTGTATATTGTCAATACTTCGCCTTAATTATTTCAAACTATGTATATCTTTTTCACGCTCGACTATTCACTCATTATGATTCAGTTTTCGCTTACTTGATTTTATTAAATTTTTTATACCGCTGTCAATTGTTTTGCTTTATCTTTTCTAATAATTTAAAAAACTTTTTATTTACAATTAAATATTTAATGATTCTACAATTAATTTCCCTTTTATTTACCAATTATTGTTGTCATAGTTATTACCTAACGGTTAAAGGTTCTGAATATCCTTTTCACTATTGATTATTCACCCAATCTTATTTATTTTTCACTTTCTTGCTTTAATATTTTCAATATATAATTCATACATTTTCTTTTCACGCGATTATTCACTAATTATCTAATTCACATCTATATATACTCTTGTTGGCCCACTATCCCAACACTATTGTATTTATCAGTCATTCTTGTCGTAGTTATTACCTAATGAGATTTACTAACCGCTAGTTACATAATGTCAATATATTGCTCTGATTTTTAAAATAATTTAAAGGTGTTCATTTAAGGATTGATAGATAATACCTACTCTCATTTTGATTCACTTATATTCGCTTTATGTTTGTAATATCATACATATTTAAATTGTTATTCTTCTAACATCGTTTATCAAAACTCAATTTTAACAATGTATTATTCCTTGTAGGTCCACCAACGCATCCAGTAGTTTTTATATAATTATCGTTATACGTCTAACCTTTATCAACTGCAGTTTGTTAATCTTTACTTTAACTTTCCAGACTATTAAAACAAATACTTTTACGCTTGATTATTCACTCAATCTGATTCACTTTTCACTTAATTGCTTTTATTTAATTTTTTACAGGCTTCAAGTTTTTTGTTTATAATATCGAACATATTTTAAACTTTACTCTTCTAACTTCTCATATTAATATTCCATTTTAAAAATATACGCTTCTAGGCCCACCAACCCACCACTAACCACGCATTGCTGTTCTTACCAATTTACCATTATACGTCTAGTCAACTTTGATTGTCAATTCATTGCTTTAACTTTTCAGATAATTTAAACATACTCATTTACGATTTGTTTGTAATCTCGTACATATTTGGAATTTTTCTCTTCTAACCAACCGAACACTATTGTATTTATCACGTATATTGTTGTCATAGCTGTCGCTGCTTTAATTTTCAAACAATTTAAAAATAGCTTTTTAAGCTTATTTTACAATTGTTTACTCATTTTGATTCACTTTTCGCTTACTTGCTTTTATTAAATATTTTACACCGCTGTCAGTTGTAAATTGTATATACCTTTATTTTTTCGAACCATTAAATTATTCCCGCTTACTTGCCTTTATTAATATTTTTATTCCGCTATCAACCTTGCTTTAAATTTGCAATAGTTTAAAATTACTCTCTTCCGCTCAGTGATTATCTAATTTATTTCCCGCGTACCTAATTTCTTTAATTGTGACCATACTTCCTGTTTTTAGTTTAAAATATCGTATATATTTAAATTTTTATTCTAACGTTTAATATCGCTACTTATTTTTTAAAATATATTATACCTTTGCAATTATCACGAAATTTTGACGTACTAATAGTCAATACCTTGCTTTGACCTCTCAAAAAATTTAATCCGATTATCGCCTTCTTGCTTGTATCACATATTTGTAGCGCAGTCAACTGTAGTTTTTCCATGCCTTTGCTTTTTATTTTAAATAATCTAAAATAACTTTTTTTTACGCTGCATTATTTACTCATCTTGATTTACTTCTCGCTTTCTGGCTTTTATTAAATTTATATGCCGCTGTCAACTGTAATTTGTCAATACCTAGCTTTAGCTTTTTAAATAATTTATAAACACTCTTTTTAAGCTTGATTATTCACTCATTTTGATTTACTTCCCGCTTACTTACTCTTATTCATTTTTATAAACCTCTGTCTACTGTACTTTGTCAATACCTTGCTTCAGGTTTTCAAATAATTTAAATTCACTCTTTTTACGCTTGATTGTTCTCATATCTTAATTCTCTTTAAAATATTTTATATCGCTATCAACTGTAGTTGTCAATACCTTGCTTTAGCTTTTCAAATAATTTAAAAACACTCTTTTTATGCTTGATTATTTACTCATTTTGATATTTTTTCCGCTTACTTGATTTTATTAAATATTTTATATCTCTGTAAACTGTAGTTTGTCAATACCTTGATTTAGCTTTTCAAATAATTTAAAATCACTCTTATTGCGCTTGATTATTCACATATTTTGATTCTCTATTAAATATTTTTTACCGCTGTCAACAGTAATTTGTTCTTACATTGCATTAGCTTTCCAAATTATCTAAAATCACTCCTTTTTACGCTTGATTATTCACTTATTTTAGTTCAATTTACGCTTTAATAGTTTTTTTATACCGGTGTCTAGTTTGTTAATGCCACTTTTTACGCTTAATTATTCATATATTTCGATTTACTTTTAAATATCTTATATCGCTGTCAACTGTAGTTTGTGAATACCTTACTTTAGCTTTTCAAATAAATTGAAATATCACTTTTTACGCTTATATATTTTGATTATCTTTCCGCTTACTTGGTTTTATTATTTTTTTTATACCGCTGTCAACTGTAGTTTGCCAATACCTTGTTTTGTCTTTTCAAATAATTTAAAATCACTCTTTTTACGCTTGATTATTCACTAATTTTGATTCTCTTTCCGCCTACTTAATTTAATTAAATTCTTTTCTACCACTGTCAACTGTAATTTGTCAATATCTTGCTTTAGCTTTTCAAGCAAATTGAATTGGTTTTATTAAATTTTTTATACCGCTGTCAACTGTAGTTTGCAAATTTCTTGCTTTAGCCTTTTAAATAATTTAAACACACACTTTACGCTTGATTATTTATCTATTTTATTTCACTTCCCTCTTACTTGGTTTAATTATTTTTTTTATACCGCTGTCTACAGTAGTTTGTCAATACCTTGCTTTCGCTTTTCAAACAGTCTGAAATTTCTCTTTATACGCTTGATTATTCACTTATTTTATTCTCTTTCCGCTTACTTGATTTTACTAAATTCCTGACTCGCTGTCAACTCTAGTTGTCAATACCTTAGTTTAGCTTACATTTTTATTCTCTTTCCGCTTACTTGATTTTAATAAATTCTTTACTCGCTGTCAACTCTAGTTGTCAATACCTTGGTTTAGCTTACTAACTGTAGTTTGTCAATACTTTGCTTTAGCTTCATAAATAATTCAAAAACTCACTTTTTACGCTTGATTATTCACTCATTTTGATTTTTTCCGTTTACTTTATTTTATTAAATATTTATAACGCTATCAACGGTAGTTTGTCAATACCTTGCTTTACTTTTCCAAATAATTTAAAAATACTCTTCTTACGCTTGATTAGTCATTCATCTTGATTTTTTTCCGATTAGTTGACGTTATTAAATATTTTATATCGCTGTCAACTGTAGTTTGCCAATAGCTTTTCAAATAATTAAAAATTCACCTTACGTTTACTTACTTTAATAAATTTGTTATACCGTTGTCTACTGTTGTTTGTTAAAACCTGGTCTTAGCTTTTCAAATAATTTAAAATCACTCTTTCTACGCTTGATTATTCACATATTTTGATTCTCTTTTAAATAATTTATATCACTGTCAACTGTAGTTTCTTAATACTTTGCTTTAGCTTTTTAAATAATATAAAATCACAATTATTACGCTTGATTATTCACATATTTTGGTTCTCTATTAAATACTTTATACCGCTGTCAACTGTAGTTTGTCAATACCTTGCTTTACCTTTTTAAATAATTTATAAACAATCTTTTTACGCTTGATTATGCACTTATTTTGATTTTTTCCGCTCAATAGATTTTATTAAATATTCTTTATCGCTGTCAACTGTAATTTGCCAGTACCCTATTTTAGCTTTTCAAATGAAATAAAATCACTATTTGTACCCTTGATTATTCACATATTTTGATTCTCGTTTAAATAATTTATATCGCTGTCAATTGTAGTTTGCCAATACCTTGATTTACCTGTATAAATAATTTAAAATCACACTTAATACGCTTGATTATTCACATATTTTGGTTCTCTTTTAAATATTTGATACCGCTGCCAACTGTAGTTTGTCAATACTTTGCTTTAGCTTTTTAAATAATTTAAAAACACTCTTTTTACGCTTGATTATTCACTCACTTTGATTCCGCTTACTTGCTTTTATTAAATATTTGATACCGCTGTCAACTGTAGTTTGTCAATGGCTTGCCATAGCCAACAATTTAAAACACTTTTTTTACACTTGATTATTCACTCATTTTGATTTTTTTCCGCTCACTTGATTTTATTAATATATTTTATATCGGTGCCAACTGTAGTTTGTCAAGACCTTGCTTTAGCTTTTTAAATAATTTATACACACTCTTTTTACGCTGGATTATTCAGGCATTTTGATTTTTTCCGCTTACTTAATTTTATTAAATATTTTCTATCGCTTTAAACTGTAGTTTGTCTATACCTTACTTTAGCTTATCAAATAATTTAAAATCGCTCTTTTTACGCTTGATTATTCACATATTTTGATTTTCTATTAAATTCTTTATTTCGCTGTAAATTGCAGTTGGTCAATATCTTGATTTAGCTTTTCAAATAAATTTATATCACTCTTTTTACACTTGCTTATTCACTTATTTTGACTATCTTTCCGCTTACTTGGTTTTATTAAATTTTTATATTGCTGTCAACTGTGGTATGCCAATACTTATTAAATAATTTAAACACACACTTTACACTTGATTATTCACCTATTTTGTTTCACTTCCCTCCTACTTGATTATATCATTTTTATATACCGCTGTCAACAGTAGTTTGTCAATACCTTGCTTTAGCTTTTCAAACAATCTAAAATAACTCTTTTCACGCTTGATTATTCACGGTTACTAACTGTAGTTTGTCAATACCTTGGTTTAGTTTTTTAAATAATCTAAAATCGCTGTTTTTACGCTTGATTATTCAAGTATGTTGATTCTCTTTTAAATATTTTATATCGCTGTCAACTGTAGTTTGTCAATACCTTGCTACCTTTCTAAATAATTTAAAAACACTCTTTTTATGCTTGATTATTCACTCATTTTGATTTCTTTTCTGCTTACTTGGTTTTATTAAATGTTTTATATCGCCGTAAACTGTAGTTTGTTAATACCTTGCTTTAGCCTTTCAAATAATTTTAAATATCTTTTATTACGCTTGATTATTCACTGGTTTTGATTCTCTTTCCGCTTACTCGATTTAATTTAATTCTTTTTTACGGCTGTCAACTGTAGTTGCTTCAGCTTCTCAATTAATTTGAAAACACTCTTTATACTTGATTATTTACTCATTTTAACTCACTTTACGCTTACTTGCTTTAATAATTTCTACCGTTGTGTACTGTAGTTTGTTAATACCTTGCTTTAGTTTTTCAAATAATTTAAAAACACTCTTTCTACGCTTGATTATTCACATATTTTACCTCTCTTTTAAATATTTTATAACGCTGTCAACTGTAGTTTGTCAATACCTTGCTTTTTCTTTTCAAATCACTCTTTTTACGCTTGATTATTCACTAATTTTGATTCTCTTTCCGCCTACTTAATTTTATTAAAATCTTTTCTACCGCTGTCAACTGTAGCTTGTCAAACCTTGCTTTAGCTTTTCAAATAATTTAAAAACACTCTTTTTACGCTTGATTATTCAGATATGTTGATTCTCTTTTAAATAATTTATATCACTGTCAACTGTAGTTTGTCAATACTTGGCCTTAGCTTTTTAAATAATATAAAATCACACTTAATACGCTTTGTTATTCACATACTTTGGTTCTCCATTAAATATTTTATACCGCTGTCAACTGTAGTTTGTCAATACCTTGCTTTACCTTTTTAAATAATTCATAAACACTCTTTTTACGATTGATTATGCACTCATTTTGATTTTTTCCGCTCACTAGATTTTATTAAATATTTTTATCGCTATCAACTGTAGTTTGTCAATACCTTATTTTAGCTTTTCAAATAAAATAAAATCACTATTTGTACCCTTGATTATTCACATATTTTGTTTCTCTTTTAAATAATTTATATCGCTGTCAACTGTAGTTTGCCAAAATCTTGCTTTACCTTTCACATATTTTGGTTCACTTTTAAAAATTGATACCGCTGCCAACTGTAGTTTGTCAATACTTTGCTTTAGCTCCTTAAATAATTTAAAAACACTCTTTTTACGCTTGATCATTCACTCACTTTGATTTTTTCCGCTTACTTGATTTTATTAAATATTTGATACCGCTGTCAACTGTAGTTTATCAATACCTTCCCATAGCTTTTTAAATAATTTAAAACACTTTTTTTACACTTGATTATTCGCTCATTTTGATTTTTTTCCGCTTACTTGATTTTATTAATATATTTTATATCGATGCCAACTGTAGTTTGTCAATACCTTGCTTTAGCTTTTTTGATTCTCTTTTAAATATTTTATATCGCTGGCAATTGTAGTTTGCCAATACTTTGCTACCTTTCTAAATAATTCAAAAACACCCTTTTTATGCTTGATTATTCACTCATTTTGATTTCTTTTCCGCTTACTTGATTTTATTAAATGTTTTATATCACCGTAAACTGTAGTTTCTCAATACCTCGCTTTAGCCTTTTAAATAATTTAAAATATCTTATTAGGTTCTCTTTTAAATATTTGATACCGCTGCAAACTGTAGTTTGTCAATACTTTGGTTTAGCTTTTTAAATAATTTAAAAACACTCTCTCCATCACGCTTGATTATTCACATATTTTGTTTCTCTTTTTTTTTTAATATTTTATATCGCTGTCAACTGTTGTTTGTCAACACCTTGCTTTAGTTTTTTAAATAATTTAAAGACACACTTTACGCTTGATTATACACCCACTTTATTTTACTTCCCTCTCACTTAAGTTTATTATTATACCGCTGTCAACAGTAGTTTGTCAATACCTTGCTTTTTCTTTTCAAATTACTCTTTTTACGCTTGATTATTCACTAATTTTGATTCTCTTTTGAATAATTTATATCACTGTCAACTGTAGTTTGTCAATACTTTGCCTTAGCTTTTTAAATAATATAAAATCACACTTAATACGCTTGGTTATTCACATACTTTGGTTCTCTATTAAATATTTTATACCGCTGCCAACTGTAGTTTGTCAATACCTTGCTTTACCTTTTTAAATAATTTATAAACACTCTTTTTACGCTTGATTATGCATTCATTTTGATTTTTTCCGCTCACTTGCTTTTATTAAATATTTTTTATCGCTGTCAACTGTAGTTTGTCATTAAGTTATTTTGGCTTTTCAAATAAAATCACTATTTGTACCCTTTATTATTCACATATTTTGATTCTCTTTTAAATAATTTATATCGTTGTCAACTGTAGTTTGCCAATACATCGCTTTACCTTTATAAACAATTTAAAATCACACTTAATGCGCTTGATTATTCACATATTTTGGTTCTCTTTTAAATATTTGATACCGCTACCAACTGTAGTTTGTCAATACTTTGCTCTAGCTTTTTAAATAATTTAAAAACCCTCTTTTTACGCTTAATTATTCACATATTTTGATTCTCTATTAAATATATTTTACCGCTTTCAACACTAAATTTGTCATTACCTTGCATCAGCTTTTCAAATTATTTAAAATTACTCTTTTTACGCTTGATTATTCACTAGTTTTGATTCTCTATCCGCTTACTTGATTTTATTTAATTCTTTTTTACCGCTGTCAACTGTAGTTGTCAATGCCTTGCTTCAGCTTTTCAATTAATTTGAAACACTCTTTATACTTGGTTATTTACTCATTTTAACTCACTTTACGCTTACTTGCTTTAATAATTTATACCGTTGTCTACTGTAGTTTGTCAATGCCTTGCTTTAGTTTTTCAAATAATTTAAAAACACTCTTTTTACGCTTGATTATTCACATATCTTGATTCTCTTCTAAATATTTTATATCGCTGTCAACTGTAGTTTGTCAATACCTTGTTTTAGT
The DNA here is from genome assembly GCA_030620095.1 of Kuschelorhynchus macadamiae. Taxonomy (NCBI): domain Eukaryota; kingdom Metazoa; phylum Arthropoda; class Insecta; order Coleoptera; family Curculionidae; genus Kuschelorhynchus; species Kuschelorhynchus macadamiae. The sequence goes on along the minus strand of JAUTXW010003824.1, from coordinate 243,377 downwards.
TTTTTAAATAATTTATAGACACACTTTACGCTTGATTACGCACCCACTTTATTTCACTTCCCTCTCACTTAATTTTATTATTATACCGCTGTCAACAGTAGTTTGTCAATACCTTGCTTTATCTTTTCAAATCACTCTTTTTAAGCTTGATTATTCACTAATTTTGATTCTCTTTCCGCCTACTTGATTTTATTAAAATCTTTTCTACCGCTGTCAACTGTAGCTTGTCAATACCTTGCTTTAGCTTTTCAAATAATTTTAAAACACTCTATTTACGCTTGATTATTCACATATTTTGATTCCCTTTTAAATAATTTATATCAATGTTAACTATAGTCTGTCAATACTTTGCCTTAGCTTTTTAAGTAATATAAAATCACACTTAATACGCTTGGTTATTCACATACTTTGGTTCTCTATTAAATATTTTATACAGCTGTCAACTGTAGTTTGTCAATACCTTGCTTTACCTTTTTAAATAATTTATAAACACTCTTCTAACGCTTGATTATGCAATCATTTTTATTTTTTCCGCTCACTTGATTTTATTAAATATTTTTTATCGTTGTCAACTGTAGCTTGTCAATAAGTTATTTTGGCTTTTCAAATAAAATCACTATTTGTACCCTTGATTATTCACATATTTTGAGTCTCTTTTAAACAATTTATATCTCTGTCAACTGTAGTTTGCCAATACCTTGCTTTACCTTTATAAATAATTTAAAATCACACTTAATGCGCTTGATTATTCACATACTTTGGTTCTCTTTTGAGTATTTGATACCGCTACCAACTGTAGTTTGTCAATACTTTGCTCTAGCTTTTTAAATAATTTAAAAACAATTTTTTACGCTTGATTATTCACTCATTTTGATTTTTTCGCTTAATTGATTTTATTAAATATTTGATACCACTGTCAATTGTAGTTTGTCAATACCTTGCTTTACCTTTTTAAATAATTTATAAACACTCTTCTAACGCTTGATTATGCAATCATTTTTATTTTTTCCGCTCACTTGATTTTATTAAATATTTTTTATCGTTGTCAACTGTAGCTTGTCAATAAGTTATTTTGGCTTTTCAAATAAAATCACTATTTGTACCCTTGATTATTCACATATTTTGAGTCTCTTTTAAACAATTTATATCTCTGTCAACTGTAGTTTGCCAATACCTTGCTTTACCTTTATAAATAATTTAAAATCACACTTAATGCGCTTGATTATTCACATACTTTGGTTCTCTTTTGAGTATTTGATACCGCTACCAACTGTAGTTTGTCAATACTTTGCTCTAGCTTTTTAAATAATTTAAAAACTATTTTTTACGCTTGATTATTCACTCATTTTGATTTTTTCGCTTAATTGATTTTATTAAATATTTGATACCACTGTCAATTGTAGTTTGTCAATACCTTGCTTTATTATTCAAATATTTCGATTCTCTTTTAAATATTTTATATCGCTGTCAACTGTAGTTTGTTAATACCTAGCTACCTTTTTAAATAATTTAAACACACTCTTTTTATGCTTGATTATTCACTTATTTTGATTTCTTTTCCGCTTACTTGATCCTTTATTAAATATTTTTTACCGCTGTCAACAGTAATTTGTCATTACCTTGCATTAGCTTTTCAAATTATTTAAAATCACTCTTTTTATACTTGATTATTCACTACTTTTGATTCTCCTTCCGCTTACTTGATTTTATTTAATTCTTTTTTACCGCTGTCAACTGTAGTTGTCATACCTTGCTTCAGCTTTTCAATTAATTTGAAAACACTCTTTACACTTGATTATTTACTCATTTTAATCCACTTTAGACTTACTTGCTTTAATAATTTATACCGTTGTCTATTGTAGTTTATTAATACCTTGCTTTAGTTTTTTAAATAATTTAAAGACACACTTGATTATTATACACCCATATTATTTCACTTCCTCTCACTTAATTTTATTATTATACCGCTGTCAACAGCAGTTTGTCAATACCTTACTTTTTCTTTTCAAATAATTTAAAATTACTTTTATTACGCTTGATTATTCACCAATTTTAATTCTTTTCTATCTTTGGTTCTCTATTAAATATTGTATACCGCTGTCAACTGTAGTTTGTCAATACTTCGCTTTAGCTTTTCAAACAAATTGAAAACACCCTTTCTACGCATATATTTTGATTATCTTTCCGCCTAGTTGGTTTTAGTAACATTTTTATACACCTGTCAACTATAGTTTGCCAATACCTTGGTTTAGCCTATTAAGTAATTTAAACACACACTTTACGCTTGATTATTTATCTATTTCATTTCACTTCCCTCTTACTTGGTTTTATTAGTTTTTTTTATACCGCTGTACACAATAGTTTGTCAACACCTAGCTTTAACTTTTCAAGTAATCTAAAGTTGTTCTTTTTACGCCTGATTATTCCCCTATTTTTATTCCCTTTCCGCTTACTTGATTTTATTAAATTCTTTACTACCGCTGTCAACTGTAGTTGTCAATACCTTGCTTTAGCTTTTCAAATAATTTAAAAACACTCTTTACGCTTGATTATTCACGCTTACTAACTGTAGTTTGTCGATACCTTGCTTTAGCTTTTTACATAATTCAAAAACACTTTTTACGCTTGATAATACACTAATTTTAATTTTTTTTTCGTTTACTTAATTATATCAAATATTTACAACGCTGTCAACTGTAGTTTGTCAATACATTGGTTTACCTTTGCAAATAATTTAAACACACTCTTTTTACGCCTGATTATTCACTCATTTTGATTCTTTTCCTCTTACTTGACGTTATTAAATATTTTATATCGCTGTCAACTGTAGTTTGTCAATACTTTGCTTTAGCTTACCTTTGATTATACACTCATTTTGAATTTTTTCCGTTTACTTGATTTCATTAAATATTTTAAATCGCTGCTAACTGTAGTTTGTCAATACCTTGCTTTAGCTTTTTAAATAATTTATAAACACTCTTTTTACACTTGATTATTCACATATTTTGATTGATTTTCTATTAAATTGATTTTAATAAATATTTATAACGCCTTCAACTCTAGTTTGTCAATACCTTCTCTTAGAATTTCAAATAAATTAAAAACACTTTTTTTAAGCTTGATTATTCAAATATTTTGATTCTCTATTAAACATTTTGTACCGCTGTCAACTTTAATTTGTCAATACTTTGCCGTAGCTTTTTAAATAATTTAAAAACACTCCTCATTCTTAATTATTCAGCTTTTAATTCACTTTACGCTAACTTGCTTTAATCAATTTTTTATATCGCTGTCTACCGTAGTTTGTCAATAACTTGCTTTAGCTTTTCAAATAATTTAAAAACGCTCTTTATATGCTTGTTTTATAACTCATTTTAATTCTCTTTCAGGTTACTTACTTTTACTAAATTTGCACACCGCTGTCAACTTTACTTTAGCTTTTCAAATAATATAAAATCACACTTATTACACTTGATTATTCACATATTTTGGCTCTCTATTAAATATTTTATACCGCTGTCAACTGTAGTTTGTCAATACCTTGCCTTACCTTTTTAAATAATTTATAAACACTCTTTTTAGGCTTGATTATTCACATATTTTGATTCTCTTTTAAATAATTTATATCGCTGTCAACTGTAGTTTGCTAATACTTTGCTTTACCTTTTCAAATAATTTAAAATCACACTTCTTACGCTTGATTATTTACATATTTTGGATGTCTATTAAATATTTGATACCGGTGTCAACTGTAGTTTGGCAATACCTTGTTGTAGCTTTTTAAATATTTTAAAAACACTCTTTTTACGCTTGATTATTCACTCATTTTGATGTTTTCGCTTACTTGATTTTATTAAATATTTTTTATCGCTGCCAACTGTAGTTTGTCAATACCTTGCTTTAGCTTTTTAAATAATTTATAAACACTCTTTTTACGCTTTATTATTCAGTCATTTCTATTTTTTTCTGCTTACTTGATTTTATTAGTTATTTTCTTTCGCTGTAAACTGTAGTTTGTCAATACCTTACTTTGGCGTTTCAAACAATTTAAAATCACTCTTTACGCTTGATTATTCACATATTTTGATTTTCTATTAAATTTTCTATTTCACTGTCAACTGTAGTTTGTTAATACCTTGCTATAGCTTTTCAAATAAATTAAAATCCCTCTTTTTACGCTATCTTATTCACTTATTTTGATTATCTTTCTGCTTACTTATTCACACCTTTCTTTAGCTTTTTAAATAATTTAAACACAAACATTACGCTTGATTATTCACCCATTTTAATTCACCTCCTTCCTAATTGATTATATTATTTTTAATATAAAATCACTCTTTTTACGCTTGATTATTCACCTATTATTTAATTCTCTTTCCGTTTAGTTGATTTTATCAAATGCTTTTCTACCGCTGTCAACTGTAGTTGCCAATACCTTGCTTCAGCTTTTCAAATAATTTAAAAAACACTCTTTTTACGCTTGATTATTCGCTCATTTTGATTTTTTTCCGTTTACTCAATTTTAGTAAATATTTATAACGCTGTCAACTGTAGTTTGTCAATGCCTTGCTTTAGCATTTTAAATAAATTAAAAACACTTTTATCGCTCTCAACTGTAGTTTGTCAATATCTTATTTTAGCTTTTCAAATAAAATAAAATCCCTAAATAATTTAAAAAAACACTTAATATCCTTGATTATTCACTATCCAACTGTAGTTTGTCGATACCTTGCTATAGCTTTTTAAATAATTTAAAAACACTCTTTTTACGCTTGATTATTCGCACATTTTGATTTTTTTCCGTTTACTCGATTTTAGTAAATATTTATAACGCCGTCATCTGTAGTTTGTCAATACCTTGCCTTGGCATTTCAAATAAATTAAAAACACTTTTTTTACGCTTGATTAGTCACACATTTTGATTCTCTATTAAATATTTTATACCTCTGTCAACGGTAATTTGTCAATTCCTTGCCTTAGCTTTTCAAATAATTTAAAAACACTCTTTACGCTTAATTATTCACCAATTCAATTATTTTAATTCACTTTAAGCTTACTTGCTTTAATAAATTTTTTATACCGTTGTCTACTGTAGTTGGTTAATACCTTGCTTTACCTATTCAAATAATTTAATAACACTCATTTTACGCTCGATTATTCACTTATATTTATATCTCTGTCAAGGGTGGTTATCAAAACCTAGCTATAGATTTTCAAATAATTTAAAAACACTCTTTTTACGCTTGATTATTCATACATTTTGATTGTCTTTTAAATAATTTATATCACTGTCAACTGTAGTTTATCGATACTTTGCTTTAGCTTTTTTGCCCTATTAAATATATTATATTGCTGTCAACTGTAGTTCGTCAATACCTTGCTTTACCTTTTTAAATAATATGTAAACACTCTTTTTACGCTTGATTATGCACTCGTTTTGATTTTTTCCGCTCACTTGATTTTATTAAATATTTTTTATTGCTGTCAATTGTAGTTTGTCAATACCTTATTTTAGCTTTTCAAATAAAATAAAATCACTATTTGTTTCCTTGATTATTCAAATATTTTGATTCTCTTTTAAATAATTTATATCGCTGTCAACTGTAGTTTGACAATACCTTGCTTTACCTTTATAATTTAAAATCACACTTAATACGCTTGTTTATTCACATATTTTGGTTCTCTTTTAAATATTTGTTACCACTGGCAACTGTAGTTTGCCAATACCTTGCTTTAGCTTTTTAAATAATTTAAAAGCACTCTCTTTACGCTTGATTATTTACTCATTTGAATTTTTTCCGCTTACTTGATTTTATGAAATATTTGATAGCGCTGTCAACTGTAGTTTGTAAATACCTTGCTTTAGCTTTTTAAATAATTTAAAACACTCTTTTTACACTTGATTAATCACTCACTTTAATTTTTTTCCGCTTACTTGATTTTATTAATATATTTTATATCGCTGCCAACTGTATTTTGTCAATACCCTGCTTTAGCTTTTTAAATAATTTATAAACACTCTTTTTAGGCTTGATTATTCAGTCATTTTGATTTTTTTAAGCTTACTTCATTTTATTAAATATTTTTTATCGTAACTGTAGTTTGCCAATATCTTATTTTAGCTTATCAAATAATTCAAAATCACTCTTTTTACGCTTGAACATTCACTCATTTTGATTTTTTTACGTTTACTAGATTTTAATAAATATGTATAATGCCGTCAACTGTAGTTTGTTAATACATTGCCTTAGCTTTTCAAATAATTTAAAAACAATATTTCTACGCTTGATTATTCACTCATTCAGATTTTTTTCTGCTTAATTTTATTAAATATTATATATCTCTGTCAACTGTACTTTGTTAATACTTTAGTTTAGCGTATCAAATAATTTAAAATCACTCTTTTTGCGCTTGATTATTCAAATATTTTGATTCTCTTTTAAATATTTTATATCGCTGTCAACTGTAGTTTGTCAATACCTTGCTTTACCTTTTTAAATAATTTAAAAACACCCTTTTTATGCTTGATTATGCGCTCATTTTAATTTTTTTTCCGCTTAGAGGATTTTATTAAATGTTTTATATCGCTGTAAACTGTAGTTTGTCAATACCTTGCTTTAGCCTTTTGAATAATTTATAATATCTCTTATTAAGCTTGATTCACATATTTTAATTCTCTATTAAATATTTTTTACCACTCTCAACAGTAGTTTGTCATTACCTTGCATTAGCTTTTCAAATTATTTAAAATCGAATAGTCAAGCGTAAAAAGAGACGCTTGACTATTCACTAGTTTTGATTCTCTTTCCGCTTACTTGATTTCATTTCATTGTTTTTTACCGCTGACAACTCTAGTTGTCAATACCTTGCTTCAGCTTTTCAAATAGTTTGAAAACATTCTTTACACTAGATTATTTACTCACTTTAATTCACTTTACGCTTACTTCTTTAATAATTTATACCGTTGTCAACTGTAGTTTGTTAATACCTTGCTTTAGTTTTTCACATAGCTTAAAAACACTTGCTTTACGCTTGATTATTCACATATTTTGATTGTCTTTTAAATATTTTATATCGCTGCCAACTGTAGTTTGTCAATACCTTGCTTTAGTTTTTTAATAATTTAAAGATCCACTTTACGCTTGATTATACACACAGTTTACTTCAGTTCCCTCTCACTTAATTTTCTTATTATACCGCTGTCAACAGTAGTTTGTCAATACCTAACTTTTTCTTTTCAAATAATTTAAAATCACCCTTTTTACGCTTAATTATTCACTAATTTTGATTCTCTTTCCGTCTACTTGATTTTATTAAATTCTTTTCTACCGCTATCAACTTTAGTTTGTCAATACCTTGCTATAGCATTTCAAATAAATTGAAAACACTTTTTTTACGCATATATTTTAATTAACTTTCCGCTTAGTTCGTTTTATTAATTTTTTATACCCCTGTCAACTGTAGTTTGCCAATTCCTTGCTTTAGCTTTTTAAATAATTTAAACACACTTTACGCTTGATTATTTACCTATTTTATTTCACTTCCCTCTTGCTAGGTTTTATTAACTTTTTTTATACCGCTATTCACAACAGTTTGTCAACACCTAGCTCTAGCTTTTTAAATAATATAAAATCATTCTTTTTACGCCTGATTATTCACCTATTTTTAATCTCTTTCCGCTTACTTGATTTTATTAAATTCTTTACTACCGCTGTCAACTGTAGTTGTCAATACCTTGCTTTAGCTTTTCAAATAATTTAAAAACCCACTTTTTACCCTTGATTATACGCTCATTTTGATTTTTTTCCGTTTACTTAATTTTATTAAATATTAATAACGTTGTGAACTGTAGTTTGACAATACCTTACCTTTTTAAATAATTTATAAACACTCTTTTTACGCTTGTTTATGCACTTATTTTAATGCTTTTCCGCTTACTTGATTTTATTAAATATTTTTTATCGCTGTCAACTGTAGTTCGCCAATTTCTTGCTTTACCATTTCAAATGACTCTTTTTACGCTTGATTATTCACTCATCTTAATTTTTTTCCGCTTCCCTACATGATTTTATTAAATATTTTATATCGCTGCCAACTGTAGTTTGTCAATACCTTACTTTAGCTTCTTAAATAATTTATAAACACTCTTTCTACGCTTTATTATTCAGTCATTTTGATTTTTTTCCGCTTACTTCATCTTATTATTTTCTTTCGCTGTAAACTATAGTTTGGCAACACCTTACTTTAGCTTTTCAAATAATTTAAAATCACTCTTTTTACGCTTGATTATTCACATATTTTAATTTTCTATTAATTTTTTTATTTCGCTGTCAACTGTAGTTTGTCAACACCTTGCTTTAGCTTTTCAAATAAATTAAAATCACTCTTTACGCTTGCTTATTCACTTATTCTGATTATCTTTCCGCTCAATTGGATTTATTAAGATTTTTATACCGCTGTTTGCCAATACCTTGCTTTAGCTTTTTAAATAACTTAAACACACACTTTACGCCTGATTATTCACTCATTTTAATTCACTTCCCTCCTACTTGATTTTATTATTTTTAACAATATAAAATCACTCCTTTTACGCTTGATTATTCACTAATTATTTAATTCTTTTTCCTTTCTCTACCGCTGTCAACTGTAGTTGCCAATACCTTGCTTTAGCTTTCCAAATAATTTAAAAACACTCTTTTTACGCTTGATTATTCAGTCGATTCGATTTTTTCCCGCTTACTTGATTTTATTCAATATTTTATATCACTGCCCACTGTAGTTTGTCAATACCTTGCTTTACATTTTTAAATAATTTATGAACAGTCTTTTTACGCATGATTATTCACTCATTTTGATATATTTCCACTTACTTGATTTTATTAAATATTTTTTATCGCTGTCAACTGAAGTTTGTCAATACCTTACTCTAGCTTTTCAAATAATTTTAAATCACTCTTTTTAGGTTTGATTATTCACATATTTTGATTCTCTTATATCGCTGTCAACTGTTGTTTACCAATACCTTGCTTTACCTTTTCAAATAATTTAAAATCACACTTATTACGCTTGATTATTCACATATTTTTGGTCTCTATTAAATATTTTATACCGCTGTCAACTGTAGTCACACTCTTTTTACGCTTGATTATTCAGTCATTTTGATTTTTTCTGCTTACTTGACTTTATTATATGTGTTTTATCGCTGTCAGCTGTGGTTTGTCAATACCTTACCTGAGCTTTTCAAATAATTTAAAATCACTCTTTTTAACGCTTTATTATTCACATATTTGGATTCTCTATTAAATTTTTCATTTCGCTGTCAATAGCTTACTTTAGCTTTTCAAATAAATTAAAATCACTATTTTTACGCTTGTTTATTCACTTATTTTGAATATCTTACCGCTTACTAGGTTTTATTAAATTTTTTATACCGCTGAAAACTATAGTTTGCCAATACCTTGCTTTAGCTTTTTAAATAATTTCAACACACATTTGATTATACACCCGGTTTATTTCACTTCCCTCCTACTTTATTTTATTATTTTTTACACCGTTGTCGTCAATAGTTTGTCAATACCTTGCATTAGTTTTTCAAATAGTCTAAACACACTCTTTTTACGCTTGATTAATCACTTATTTTTAAATTCTCTCTTTAACTTTTCAAATAATTTAAAAACACTTTTTAGGACTGAATATTTACATACATATTTACATTGATTCATTTTTAAATAATTTGTATCGCTGTCAACTGTAGTTTGTCAATACCTTGCTTTAACTTTTCAAATAATTTAAAATCATAGTTATTACCCTTGATTATTCACATATTTTGGTTCTCTATTAAATATTTTATACCGCTGTCAACTGTAGTTTGTCAGTACCTTGCTTTAGCTTTTTAAATAATTTAAAATCACTCTTTTTGCGCTTGATTATTCACTCAATTCGATTTTTTCCCGCTAACTTGATTTTATTAATATTTTATATCGCTGACAACTGTAGTTTGTCAATACCTTGCTTTAGATTTTTAAATTTAAATAATTTATAAACACTCTTCTTACGCGTGATTATTCACTCATTTTGATTTTTTCCGTTTACTTGACTTTATTATATATGTTTTATCGCTGTCAACTGTGGTTTGTCAATACCTTACCTTAGCTTTTCAAATAAATTAAAATCACTATTTTTACGCCTGTTTATTCACTTATTTTGAATATCTTTCCGCCTACTAGGTTTTATTAAATTTTTTATACCGCTGTCAACTATAGTTTGCCAATACCTTGCTTTAGCTTTTTAAATACTTTCAACACACATTTGATTATTCACCGGTTTTATTTCACTTCCCTCTTACTTTATTTTATTATTTTTTACACCGTTGTCGTCAACAGTTTGTCAATACCTTGCATTAGCTTTTCAAATAATCTAAAAACACTCTTTTTACGCTTGATTATTCACTTATTTTTAAATTCTCTCTCCGCTTACTTGATTTTATTAAATTCTTTTCTACCGCTGTCAACTGTAGTTGTCAATACCTCGCTTTAACTTTTCAAATAATTTAAAAACACTTTAGGATTGATTATTTACACACATATTTACATTGATTCATTTTTAAATAATTTATATCGCTGCTAACTGTAGTTTGTCAATACCTTGCTTTAGCTTTTTAAATAATTTAAAAACACTCTTTTTGCGCTTGATTATTCACTCAATTCGATTTTTTCCCGCTAACTTGATTTTATTCAATATTTTATATCGCTGACAACTGTAGTTTGTCAATACCTTGCTTTAGATTTTTAAATTTAAATAATTTATAAACACTCTTTTTACGCTTGATTATTCACTCATTTTGATTTTTTCCGCTTACTTGACTTTATTATATATGTTTTATCGCTGTCAACTGTGGTTGGTCAATACCTTACCTTAGCTTTTCAAATAATTTAAAATCACTCTTTTTACGCTTGACTATTCACATATTTGGATTCTCTATTAAATTTTTCATTTCGCTGTCAATAGCTTACTTTAGCTTTTCAAATAAATTAAAATCACTATTTTTACGCTTGTTTATCCACTTATTTATATCTTTCCGCTTACTAGGTTTTATTAAATTTTTTATACCGCTGTCAACTATAGTTTGCCAATACCTTGCTTTAGCTTTTTAAATAATTTCAACACACATTTGATTATTCACCCGGTTTTTTTCACGTCCCTCCTACTTTATTTTATTATTTTTTACACCGTTGTCATCAATAGTTTGTCAATACCTTCCATTAGCTTTTCAAATAGTCTAAACACACTCTTTTTACGCTTGATTAATCACTTATTTTTAAATTCTCTCTCCGCTTACCTGATTTTATTAAATTCTTCTCTACCGCTGTCAACCGTAGTTGTCAATGCCTTGCTTTAGCTTTTCAAATAATTTAAAAACACTTTTTAGGATTGATTATTTACATACATATTTACATTGATTCATTTCTAAATAATTTTTATCGCTGTCAACTGTAGTTTGTCAATACCTTCCTTTAACTTTTCAAATAATTTAAAAACACTCTTTTTACGCTTGATTATTCACTCATTTTGATATTTTTCCACTTACTTGATTTTATTAAATATTTTTTATCGCTGTCAACTGTAGTTTGTCAATACCTTGCTTTAACATTTCAAATAATTTAAAATCATAGTTATTACCCTTGATTATTCACATATTTTGATTCTCTATTAAATATTTTATACCGCTGTCAACTGTAGTTTGTCAATACCTTGCTTTAGCTTTTTAAATAATTTAAAAACACTCTTTTTACGCTTGATTATTCACTCATTTTGATATTTTTCCATTTACTTGATTTTATTAAATATTTTTTATCGCTGTCAACTGTAGTTTGTCAATACCTTGCTTTAACTTTTCAAATAATTTAAAATCATAGTTATTACCCTTGATTATTCACATATTTTGGTTCTCTATTAAATATTTTATACCCCTGTCAACTGTAGTTTGTCAATACCTTGCTTTAGCTTTTTAAATAATTTAAAAACACTCTTTTTGCGCTTGATTATTCACTCAATTCGATTTTTTCCCGCTATCTTGGTTTTATTCAATATTTTATATCGCTGACAACTGTAATTTGTCAATACCTTGCTTTAGATTTTTAAATTTAAATAATTTATAAACACTCTTTTTACGCTTGATTATTCAGTCATTTTGATTTTTTCCGCTTACTTGACTTTATTATATATGTTTTATCGCTGTCAACTGTGGTTTGTCAATACCTTACCTTTTCAAATAATTTAAAATCACTCTTTTTACTCTTGATTATTCACACATTTGGATTCTCTATTAAATTTTTCATTTCGCTGTCAATAGCTTACTTTAGCTTTGCAAATAAATTAAAATCACTATTTTTACGCTTGTTTATTCACTTATTTTTAAATTCTCTCTCCGCTTACTTGATTTTATTAAATTCTTTTCTACCGCTGTCAACTGTAGTTGTCAATACCTTGCATTAACTTTTCAAATAATTTAAAATCATAGTTATTACCCTTGATTATTCACATATTTTGGTTCTCTATTAAATATTTTATATCGCTGCCAACTGTAGTTTGTCAATACCTTGCTTTAGATTTTTAAATAATTTAAAATCATAGTTATTACCCTTGATTATTCACATATTTTGGTTCTCTATTAAATATTTTATACCGCTGTCAACTGTAGTTTGTCAATACCTTGCTTTAGCTTTTTAAATAATTTAAAAACACTCTTTTTACGCTTGATTATTCACTCATTTTGATATTTTTCCACTTACTTGATTTTATTAAATATTTTTTATCGCTGTCAACTGTAGTTTGTCAATACCTTGCTTTAACTTTTCAAATAATTTAAAATCATAGTTATTACCCTTGATTATTCACATATTTTGGTTCTCTATTAAATATTTTATACCGCTGTCAACTGTAGTTTGTCAATACCTTGCTTTAGCTTTTTAAATAATTTAAAAACACTCTTTTTGCGCTTGATTATTCACTCAATTCGATTTTTTCCCGCTAACTTGATTTTATTCAATATTTTATATCGCTGATAACTGTAGTTTGTCAATACCTTGCTTTAGATTTTTAAATTTAAATAATTTATAAACACTCTTTTTACGCTTGATTATTCAGTAATTTTGATTTTTTCCGCTTACTTGACTTTATTATATATGTTTTATCGCTGTCAACTGTGGTTTGTCAATACCTTACCTTAGCTTTTCAAATAATTTAAAATCCCTCTTTTTACGCTTGATTATTCACACATTTGGATTCTCTATTAAATTTTTCATTTCGCTGTCAAAAGCTTACTTTAGCTTTTCAAATAAATTAAAATCACTATTTTTACGCTTGTTTATTCACTTATTTTTAAATTCTCTCTCCGCTTACTTGATTTTATTAAATTTTTTTCTACCGCTGTCAACTGTAGTTGTCAATACCTTGCTTTAACTTTTCAAATAATTTAAAATCATAGTTATTACCCTTGATTATTCACATATTTTGGTTCTGTTAAATATTTTATATCGCTGCCAACTGTAGTTTGTCAATACCTTGCTTTAGATTTTTAAATAATTTATAAACACTCTTTTTACGCTTGATTATTCATTCATTTTGATATTTTTCCAATTACTTGATTTTATTAAATATTTTTTATCGCTGTCAACTGTAGTTTGTCAATACCTTACTCTAGCTTTTCAAATAATTTAAAATCACTCTTTTTAGGTTTGATTATTCACATATTTTGATTCTCTTATATCGCTGTCAACTGTTGTTTGCCAATACCTTGCTTTACCTTTTCAAATACTTTTAAATCACACTTATTACGCTTAATTATCACATATTTTTGTTCTCTATTAAATATTTTATACCGCTGTCAACTGTAGTTTGTCACACTTTTTTTACGCTTGATTATTTCATTTTGATTTTTTCCGCTTACTTGACTTTATTATATATGTTTTATCGCTGGCAACTGTGGTTTGTCAATACCTTACCTTAGCTTTTCAAATAATTTAAAATCACTCTTTTTACGCTTAATTATTCACATATTTGGATTCTCTATTAAATTTTTCATTTCGCTGTCAATAGCTTACTTCAGCTTTTCAAATAAATTAAAATCACTATTTTTACGCTTGTTTATTCACTAGGTTTTATTAATTTTTTTATACCGCTGTCAACTGTAGTTTGCCAATATCTTGCTTTAGCTTTTTAAATAATTTCAACACACATTTGATTATTCACCCATTTTTTTTCACTTCCCTCCTACTTTATTTTATTATTTTTTTATACCGCTGTGGTCAATAGTTTGTCAATACCTTGCATTAGCTTTTCAAATAATCTAAAAACACTCTTTTTACGCTTGATTATTCACTTACTTTTAAATTATCTCTCCGCTTACTTGATTTTATCAAATTCTTTTCTACCGCTGTCAACCGTAGTTGTCAATACCTTGCTTTAACTTTTCAAATAATTTAAAAACACTTTTTAGGATTGATTATTGACATACATATTTACATTGATTCATTTTTAAATAATTTATATCGCTGTCAACTGTAGTTTGTCAATACCTTGCTTTAACTTTTCAAATAATTTAAAATCATAGTAATTACCCTTGATTATTCACATATTTTGGTTCTCTATTAAATATTTTCTACCGCTGTCAACTGTAGTTTTTCAATACCTTGCTTTAGCTTTTTAAATAATTTAAAAACACTCTTTTTGCGCTTGATTATTCACTCAATTCGATTTTTTCCCGCTTATTTGATTTTATTCAATATTTTATACCGCTGGCAACTGTAGTTTGTCAATACCTTGCTTTGGCTTTTTAAATAATTTAAACACACTCTTTTTAGGTTTGATTATTCACATATTTTGATTCTCTTATATCGCTGTCAACTGTTGTTTGCCAATTCCTTGCTTTACCTTTTCAAATAATTTAAAATCACACTTATTACGCTTGATTTTATCACAGCTTTTTGTTCTGTATTAAATATTTTATACCGCTGTCAACTGTAGTTTGTCACACTCTTTTTACGCTTGATTATTCAGTCATTTTGATTTTTTCCGCTTACTTGACTTTATTATATGTTTTATCGCTGTCAACTGTGGTTTGTCAATACCTTACCTTTTCAAATAATTTAAAATCACTCTTTTTACGCTCACTTATTCACATATTTGGATTCTCTATCAAATTTTTCATTTCGCTGTCAATAGCTTACTTTAGCTTTTCAAATAAATTAAAATCACTATTTTTAAGCCTGTTTATTCACTTATTTTGAATATCTTTCCGCTTACTAGGTTTTATTACATTTTTTATACCGCTGTCAACTGTAGTTTGCCAATACCTTGCTTTAGCTTTTTAAATAATTTCAACACACATTTGATTATTCACCCATTTTTTTTCACTTCCCTCCAACTTTATTATTTTTTTATACCGCTGTCGTCAATAGTTTGTCAATACCTTGCATTAGCTTGTCAAATAATCTAAAAACACTCTTTTTACGCTTGATTATTCACTTACTTTTAAATTATCACTCCGCTTACTTGATTTTATTAAATTCTTTTCTACCGCTGTCAACTGTAGTTGTCAATACCTTGCTTTAACTTTTCAAATAATTTAAAATCATAGTTATTACCCTTGATTATTCACATATTTTAGTTCTCTATTAAATATTTTATATCGCTGCCAACTGTAGTTTGTCAATACCTTGCTTTAGATTTTTAAATAATTTATAAACACTCTTTTTGCGCTAGATTATTCACTCAATTCGATTTTTTCCCGCTTATTTGATTTTATTCAATATTTTATACCGCTGTCAAATGTAGTTTGTCAATACCTTGCTTTAGCTTTTTATATAATTTAAAAACACTCTTTTTGCGCTTGATTATTCACTCAATTCGATTTTTTCCCGCTTATTTGATTTTATTCAATATTTTATATCGCTGACAACTGTAGTTTGTCAATACGTTGCTTTAGATTTTTAAATAATTTATAAACACTCTTTTTACGCTTGATTAGTCACTCATTTTGATATTTTTCCAATTACTTGATTTTATTAAATATTTTTTATCGCTGTCAACTGTAGTTTGTCAATACCTTACTCTAGCTTTTCAAATAATTTAAAATCACTCTTTTTAGGTTTGATTAATCACATATTTTGATTCTCTTATATCGCTGTCAACTGTTGTTTGCCAATACCCTGCTTTACCTTTTCAAATAATTTAAAATCACACTTATTACGCTTGATTATCACATATTTTTGTTCTCTATTAAATATTTTATACCGCTGTCAACTGTATTTATTTCACTTCCCTCTTACCTTATTTTATTATTTTTTACACCGTTGTCGTCAATAGTTTGTCAATACCTTGCATTAGCTTTTCAAATAATCTAAAACCACTCTTTTTACGCTTGATTATTCACTTATTTTTAAATTCTCTCTCCGCTTACTTGATTTTATTTAATTCTTTTCTACCGCTGTCAACTGTAGTTGTCAATACCTCGCTTTAACTTTTCAAATAATTTAAAAACACTTTAGGATTGATTATTTACACACATATTTACATTGATTCATTTTTAAATAATTTATATCGCTGCTAACTGTAGTTTGTCAATACCTTGCTTTATCTTTTTAAATAATTTAAAAACACTCTTTTTGCGCTTGATTATTCACTCAATTCGATTTTTTCCCGCTAACTTGATTTTATTCAATATTTTATATCGCTGACAACTGTAGTTTGTCAATACCTTGCTTTAGATTTTTAAATTTAAATAATTTATAAACACTTTTTACGCTTGATTATTCACTCATTTTGATTTTTTCCGCTTACTTGACTTTATTATATATGTTTTATCGCTGTCAACTGTGGTTGGTCAATACCTTACCTTAGCATTTCAAATAATTTAAAATCACTCTTTTTACGCTTGATTATTCACATATTTGGATTCTCTTTTAAATTTTTCATTTCGCTGTCAATAGCTTACTTTAGCTTTTCAAATAAATTAAAATCACTATTTTTACGCTTGTTTATCCACTTATTTATATCTTTCCGCTTACTAGGTTTTATTAAATTTTTTATACCGCTGTCAACTATAGTTTGCCAATACCTTGCTTTAGCTTTTTAAATAATTTCAACACACATTTGATTATTCACCCGTTTTATTTCACTTCCCTCCTACTTTATTTTATTATTTTTTACACCGTTATCATCAATAGTTTGTCAATACCTTGCATTAGCTTTTCAAATAGTCTAAACACACTCTTTTTACACTTGATTAATCACTTATTTTTAAATTCTCTCTCCGCTTACCTGATTTTATTAAATTCTTTTCTACCGCTGTCAACCGTAGTTGTCAATACCTTGCTTTAGCTTTTTAAATAATTTAAAAACACTTTTTAGGATTGATTATTTACATACATATTTACATTGATTCATTTCTAAATAATTTGTATCGCTGTCAACTGTAGTTTGTCAATACCTTCCTTTAACTTTTCAAATAATTTAAAAACACTCTTTTTACGCTTGATTATTCACTCATTTTGATATTTTTCCACTTACTTGATTTTATTAAATATTTTTTATCGCTGTCAACTGTAGTTTGTCAATAAATTGCTTTAACATTTCAAATAATTTAAAATCATAGTTATTACTCTTGATTATTCACATATTTTGGATCTCTATTAAATATTTTATACCGCTGTCAACTGTAGTTTGTCAATACCTTGCTTTAGCTTTTTAAATAATTTAAAAACGCTCTTTTTACACTTGATTATTCACTCATTTTGATATTTTTCCACTTACTTGATTTTATTAAATATTTTTTATCGCTGTCAACTGTAGTTTGTCAATACCTTGCTTTAACTTTTCAAATAATTTAAAATCATAGTTATTACCCTTGATTATTCACATATTTTGGTTCTCTATTAAATATTTTATACCGCTGTCAACTGTAGTTTGTCAATACCTTGCTTTAGCTTTTTAAATAATTTAAAAACACTCTTTTTGCGCTTGATTATTCACTCAATTCGATTTTTTCCCGCTATCTTGATTTTATTCAATATTTTATATCGCTGACAACTGTAATTTGTCAATACCTTGCTTTAGATTTTTAAATTTAAATAATTTATAAACACTCTTTTTACGCTTGATTATTCAGTCATTTTGATTTTTTCCGCTTACTTGACTTTATTATATATGTTTTATCGCTGTCAACTGTGGTTTGTCAATACCTTACCTTAGCTTTTCAAATAATTTAAAATCACTGTTTTTACTCTTGATTATTCACACATTTGGATTCTCTATTAAATTTTTCATTTCGCTGTCAATAGCTTACTTTAGCTTTGCAAATAAATTAAAATCACTATTTTTAAGCTTGTTTATTCACTTATTTTTAAATTCTCTCTCCGCTTACTTGATTTTATTAAATTCTTTTCTACCGCTGTCAACTGTAGTTGTCAATACCTTGCTTTAACTTTTCAAATAATATAAAATCATAGTTATTACCCTTGATTATTCACATATTTTGGTTCTCTATTAAATATTTTATATCGCTGCCAACTGTAGTTTGTCAATACCTTGCTTTAGATTTTTAAATAATTTAAAATCATAGTTATTGCCCTTGATTATTCACATATTTTGGTTCTCTATTAAATATTTTATACCGCTGTCAACTGTTGTTTGTCAATACCTTGCTTTAGCTTTTTAAATAATTTAAAAACACTCTTTTTGCGCTTGATTATTCAGTTAATTCGATTTTTTTCCCGCTAACTTGATTTTATTCAATATTTTATATCGCTGACAACTGTAGTTTGTCAATACCTTGCTTTAGATTTTTAAATTTAAATAATTTATAAACACTCTTTTTACGCTTGATTATTCAGTAATTTTGATTTTTTTCCGCTTACTTGACTTTATTATATATGTTTTATCGCTGTCAACTGTGGTTTGTCAATACCTTACCTTAGCTTTTCAAATAATTTAAAATCACTCTTTTTACGCTTGATTATTCACACATTTGGATTCTCTATTAAATTTTTCATTTCGCTGTCAAAAGCTTACTTTAGCTTTTCAAATAAATTAAAATCACTATTTTTACGCTTGTTTATTCACTTATTTTTAAATTCTCTCTCCGCTTACTTGATTTTATTAAATTTTTTTCTACCGCTGTCAACTGTAGTTGTCAATACCTTGCTTTAACTTTTCAAATAATTTAAAATCATAGTTATTACCCTTGATTATTCACATATTTTGGTTCTCTATTAAATATTTTATATCGCTGCCAACTGTAGTTTGTCAATACCTTGCTTTAGATTTTTAAATAATTTATAAACACTCTTTTTACGCTTGATTATTCACTCAATTTGATATTTTTCCAATTACTTGATTTATTAAATATTTTTTATCGCTGTCAACTGTAGTTTGTCAATACCTTACTCTAGCTTTTCAAATAATTTAAAATTACTCTTTTTAGGTTTGATTATTCACATATTTTGATTCTCTTATATCGCTGTCAACTGTTGTTTGCCAATACCTTGCTTTACCTTTTCAAATAATTTAAAATCACACTTATTACGCTTAATTATCACATATTTTTGTTCTCTATTAAATATTTTATACCGCTGTCAACTATAGTTTGTCACACTTTTTTTACGCTTGATTATTTCATTTTGATTTTTTCCGCTTACTTGACTTTATTATATATGTTTTATCGCTGGCAACTGTGGTTTGTCAATACCTTACCTTGGCTTTTCAAATAATTTAAAATCACTCTTTTTAGGCTTAATTATTCACATATTTGGATTCTCTATTAAATTTTTCATTTCGCTATCAATAGCTTACTTCAGCTTTTCAAATAAATTAAAATCACTATTTTTACGCTTGTTTATTCACTAGGTTTTATTAATTTTTTTATACCGCTGTCAACTGTAGTTTGCCAATACCTTGCTTTAGCTTTTTAAATAATTTCAACACACATTTGATTATTCACCCATTTTTTTTCACTTCCCTCCTACTTTGTTTTATTATTTTTTTATACCGCTGTGGTCAATAGTTTGTCAATACCTTGCATTAGCTTTTCAAATAATCTAAAAACACTCTTTTTACGCTTGATTATTCACTTTTAAATTCTCTCCGCTTACTTGATTTTATCAAATTCTTTTCTACCGCTGTCAACCGTAGTTGTCAATACCTTGCTTTAACTTTTCAAATAATTTAAAAACACTTTTTAGGATTGATTATTGACATATATATTTACATTGATTCATTTTTAAATAATTTATATCGCTGTCAACTGTAGTTTGTCAATACCTTGCTTTAACTTTTCAAATAATTTAAAATCATAGTAATTACCCTTGATTATTCACATATTTTGGTTCTCTATTAAATATTTTATACCGCTGTCAAATATAGTTTGTCAATACCTTGCTTTAGCTTTTTAAATAATTTAAAAACACTCTTTTTGCGCTTGATTATTCACTCAATTCGATTTTTTCCCGCTTATTTAATTTTATTCAATATTTTATACCGCTGTCAACTGTAGTTTGTCAATACCTTACTTTAGCTTTATATTTTATATCGCTGACAACTGTAGTTTGTCAATACCTTGCTTTAGATTTTTAAATAATTTATAAACACTCTTTTTACGCTTGATTAGTCACTAATTTTGATATTTTTCCAATTACTTGATTTTATTAAATATTTTTTATCGCTGTCAACTGTAGTTTGTCAATACCTTACTCTAGCTTTTCAAATAATTTAAAATCACTCTTTTTAGGTTTGATTAATCACATATTTTGATTCTCTTATATCGATGTCAACTGTTGTTTGCCAATACCCTGCTTTACCTTTTCAAATAAATTAAAATCACTGTTTTTACGCTTAATTATTCACATATTTGGATTCTCTATTAAATTTTTCATTTCGCTGTCAATAGCTTACTTTAGCTTTTCAAATAAATTAAAATCACTATTTTTAGGCTTGTTTATTCACTTATTTTGAATATCTTTCCGCTTACTAGGTTTTATTACATTTTTGTCAAATGTAGTTTGCCAATACCTTGCTGTAGCTTTTTAAATAATTTCAACACACATAAGTTTGTTATACTGCCTCGCGTTTAGTTTGTAATATGGCACATATTTTGATTTTAATTCTTTTTACTTTGCATATCATTACTCAATGTTAAAAATTAATTTAACTTAATTAATTAATTTATTAATGTAAGGACGTAGCCGATGCAAGCATCGGACAAGTGGCCCTTATGAAACGTACACTACAGAATGCTAAACATTCCAAATGGTACGAATTCGCAAACAATGTCAAATAAATAGAGTTCCAAGTTACAATAACCCTAAGAAAAACTATATGTCGGATAAATAAAAAATGACATAGAATAAAGATTTCCAAGTACAGAAGTAACATAAGGAACGAATAGTTATAAAAGTACACACAACTACATGAAAAGAACAGACACGAAATGTATACGAACAGAAAACATAAAAAAAAAATATTCGTTGCACTGCCTGTGCTGAGTCTGAAAATTTCGTATTTTGAGAGGTGACGATTGTAATTGCAGACTAGTCTGTTAACAAATAAGCTAAGTCCATAAGGTGGTAGGGTATCTTTCTAAAAATAGTTGAGACTTTTGTTCTCCTAAAAGGAACCAAAAATGACACCGACTATAGCTATATTTAACATTCAATCCTTCCATTGACTAACTTATGTCGAAAAACAAAAAGTGCGTTCTTTCTTCGAAATTCCAGGGTTTGCAGGCTACAAGTAAGACCTCTAGTATTATAAAACAGACAGACATTGATAAGGAAAATTAAATAAGAGGTAATTTGCAAATCTATTTTGTACTGTTTCGATTTTATCGATTGGATGCTGATACGATGAAAACTCCATATTGTAGAAGAGTATTCTAAAACGCTCCGAACCAATGAGTTATTAGACACCCAATTGCTTTGATTTGTATGTCATTTTATATAGCCGAGTACTCGAAAATCCTTAAGTACAATGTTATCAAAAAGCAGATTAAAAGTTGAATTTTTATCAAAACTAACGCCCAGGTCGGTGAAAGTAACAACTTCAAGACTTACGTTATCACTTTACATTTAGGAATGTTAAAATGCAGATAATTAGTGCAGCACCATTTGACGAGCCTTTCATTATCAGACTGCAGTGTGCTGGAGTCGGAGGAAACTGGTCAAAACCTTTAGATATATAAAAATCGGCATGAGAATAGAAAACTTTCAAATTTCAGAAAAGGAAAGTAGATTAAAAATATATTTTACTCTTCTATTTAACATGGATTGTTGTCGTATTTCCTAATGACCCTTATACGTCTAACTGTTATCAACTAATGTCAATTTTAAGCTTTAACTTTACATGTCAATTGTCATCAATTAAACCTTGCATTCACTTTTCTAATAATTTAAAAATATTCTTGTTACCTTACCCTTGGTTATTTATCTATTAACTAATTCCCGCTTATTTGCTTTTATTAAATTTTACATACGCCTCAAGGTTTTTATTTGTAATATACATATTTCGACTTTTATTGTTCTATCGTTTCATGTTTTTAACCCTGTCAACCGTAGATTGTACTTTGCTTTAACTTTTATAATAATTCAAAAATATTTTTGCGCTTGATTATTCACTTATTCTGATACACTTTCGGGTTACTTGCTTGGTCTTATTAAATTTTTTATACCCCTGTCAGCTACAGATTGTCACTGCTCCGCTCTAACTTTAACAACAGTTTAAAAGAACTTTTTTATATACGCTTCATCTTTTTTGTTTGGTATTTTGTTCTTCTAACTTTTCACATCATTTCTCAATTTTAAAAATGGACTTAACCTTTTTATTTAACAAATTGTTGTAGTTATTATCCAGCTAGCTTTATACCTCTAACCGCTAGTAAGTGTAACTTTTCATGATTTTCACGCTGTCAACTATAGAATGTACTTTGTTTTAGCTTTTTCAATAGTTCAATAATCAATTGATTTATATTCACTCATACTGATTAACTTTACGTTTATTTGTTCTCAATAAAAGTTTTATTCCGATTTCAATTGTAGATTGTAAGTGCCTTGCTTTAACTTTTTAAACAATTTAAAAATACTCATTTTACGCCTGATTATTCACTTTTTCTGATACTTTTCGCTTCCTTGAACGGTTTTATTAAAATTTTACACCGCTTTCAACTATAGATTGTCAATGCTTCACTTTTACTTTTCTAACAGTTTAAAAATACTCTTTTTGCGCTATTTAGTTACCGATTTTCTAATTCACTTCTCTTATTTGCTTTTATTTAATTTTATATACGCCTCTTTTTTTTTTTTGTTTGGATTTTTATTCTTCTATCGTTTCACATCGTCACTCAATTTTAAAAATTACCTTAACTTTTTATTTAACACGCGTTGTTGTAGTTATTACCCATTTATTCTTATGTCTAACTCTTAGTAAATGTAGTAAATTGGTTAACATTTAAAATAATTAATTTTAAAAAATATTCTTTTTACACATAATCTCTCATTCTGATTCACTTTCCGCTCACTTGCTTTTATTATTTGTTAATACCGCTCTCAATTGTTGATTGTCAATACTTTCCTTTAACACTTTTCTAATAATTTAAAAATACTCTTTTTACCCCAGATCATATATACCGCTTATCCGCTTTTATCAAATTTTGTATTCGCATCATGGTTTTATTTGAAATATCATGGATTTCTATTAGTCTAACGTTTCATATCATTACCGCTGTTAACCGTAAACGGTCAATACTTTGCTTTAACTTTTATAATAATCGCTCACACTGATTCAACTTCCGCCTATTTGCTTTGCAATTTCCGTTACCCTTTATTAAATTTTGTATAAGTTTCATGTTTTTAACTTGCAGTATCGTACATATTTAGATTTTGATTATTTTAATGTTATATATCATTGCTTAATTTTAGAAATATATTTTGTCCTTGTAGGCCGACTAATTTACCACTATTATATTTATAACGCATTGTTGTCGAAGTTCTTACCTAATTAATATATATAACAATTTAAAATACTCTTTTACCTTTGAATATTCACTGATCCTCTAATAATGTATTCAATTTTCATAGGCTTCGCGGTTTTTATTTGCAGTATAATTCATAGTCGTGAGTTTGTTGTTTTAAAGTTACGTAACATTATTCGATTTTAAAAAACAGATTTTACCCATTGTATTTCTATCACGATTATTGTATTTATGTTACATTGTTATTATCTAGTTACTTTTATACGTGTCTTGATTATTCACTCATTCTCTGATTCACTTTCCGTTTACTTATTTTATTAAAAAAATTATAGGTTTTATGGTTTTAATTTGTAATAATAGTAATAATAATAATAATAATGATAAGGACATGTATGCATCCGGTATGGGCTTGGAACCCCTATATTTGTTGAGAAATTGATTGTCAATTTGAGTAATAATGATAATAGTAATAATAATAATTATTTATAGGACGTAACTGGTGTAAACACCATGCAAGTGGCCCTCCAAAAATGCCCTTATTCTTATTTTGCGGGTTTTTTTTTTTACTTAGTTATGCCCATTTACTTATTTAACTCCTTTTTTTAAGCTTCTCAATAACCCAATATAATAATATTAAATAGGAAGTTTGTATAATATAATATATATAATATAATAGCATCCATATGTACATTTTTATACTTCTAATTTATATCATTACACAACTTTAAAAATATATTTTACCTTTGTAGGCCCACTAACTCGACACTAATTTATCTCTTATTATTGTCGTTATTACCTAGTTAAGTTTATAAGTTTACAACCGCTATCAAATCTATATAGATGTCAACACTTTGCTTTAAGTTTTTAAATAATTTAAAAATATTCTTTCTGTCCCTTGATTTTTCATTGATTTTTTAACTCAATTTCCACTTACTTGCTTTTAATATTTTTTTATACCGCTGTCAACCGCAGATTGTTTTAACATCTCAAATAATTTAAAAATACTCTTTTTTGAATTGATTATTCACTTATTCTCTGATTCACCTTAGTTACTTGCTTTGTTTAAATTTTGCATACGCTTGATATTTAATTTGTAATACCATTTATATTTAGGTTTTTATTTTTCTAACGTTTCGTGTCATTACTCATTTTTAAAATGTATTAAGACCTTGTAGACCCACCTATTGTATTTATTTCGCATTGTTGTAGTTATTGCTATTAACTATAGTGATAATATCTTACCTTAACTTTTTAAATATTTTTAAAATTCTCATTTTACGCTAGATTATTACCTGGTTCTCTAATTCACTTTTCGATTGCCTAATTTTATTAAATTTTATATACGCTTCTTGGCTTTTATTTGTAATATAATTATTTGCATTTTCGTTTTTCTAACGTTTCATATCATTACTAAATTTAAAAAATAGATTTTATCCTTGTAAGATCACCAATCCAAAGCTATTTAATTTATAGCGCATTGTTGTCATAGTTATTACCTAGTTACATTTATACGTCTAACCACTACCAGTAGATGTTCATACCTTGCTTTTACTTTTGAAATAATTTAATTTATGTTACGCTTTTTTATTCACTGATTTTCTATTTCACCTACCGCTTACTTATTTTATTAAATTTGTATAACGCTGTCAATTGTAGATTATTAATACCTTGCATAAACTTTTCCACTAATTCAAAAATACCATTTACGCTTGATTGTTCGCTAATTTTTTAATTCGATCTCCGCTTCGTTGCTTCTATTAAAATTTTTATACCGTTGTCGACTGTAGATTTTCAATGTTATACTTACACACCTAACCTCTATCAACTGTAGTGTCAATATATTACCCAACTTTTTAAATATTTTAAAAATACTCTTTATTTTTCACCGATTTTCTCGTACCCTTTCCGCTTAGTTCCTTATAATATTTTTTTTATGCTGATATCAACTATAGACAGCTTGCTTTTATTTACAATTTAAAAATTCTCATTTTACGCTCGATTATTACCCGATTCCTGTAATTCACTCATAATTCGATTTTCAGTACTAAATTATAAAAAATACATTTTACCCTTTTTGTCATAGTTATTACCTAGCTACATTTATACGTCTAACAACTACCACTATAAATGTCAATACCGGGCTTTTACTTTTTAAATAATTTAATTTATTTTACGCTTTTTTATTCACAGATTTTCCCATTCACATTTTTTAATTCACTTATCACTTACTTGCTTTTATTAAAATTTTTGCATTAACTTCTCCGCTAATTCAAAAATACTTCTCATACGCTTGATTATTCGCTGATTTTTTCTTGCTATTATAAAAATGTTTATACTGATATCGTCTGTAGATTTTCAATACTTTATTTAAACATTTTAATCGCTTTATTTAAATTTTGTATATGCCTTATGGTTATATTTGGGTTTTTATTATTATAATTTGCTCATTTATATATTTTTTACCCTTGTAGACCATTACTGTAGTTACCTCATACGTCTGATCGCTAACAGCTGAAGAATGTCAATACCTTGCTTGATTTTTTTACGCTTGTTTATTCACTGATTTTCTAACTGACTTTCCGCTTGTTTGCTTTTTAAAAGTTTATATACCGCTATTAACTATAGAATGTCAATTGCCTTCATTACTTAATTAGTATTAAATTATTTATATTGCTGCTACCTGTATATTGTCAACACTATGGTTTAGCTATTCAAAGATATAAATATATATATAAATATATATATATATATATATATATATATATATATATATATATATACTCTTACGCTTGAATATTCACTCATTCTCTGATTCACCTTATGCTCAATTACGTGTATTATAACTTTTGAATGTGCCTTATGGTTTCGATTTGTCCTATCAAAGATAATGGGATGTTTATTCCCCTAACGTTTCGAATCCTTGCCAAATTAGAATTGTTTGTGTTCGTTTTCTAGCTGACCACTATATACTTTAACTCACAACTGTTGTTGTAGTAACCCCTATCAACTGTAGACTGACACCTTCGCTTTTCAAATAATTTATTTACTGTTTTTAAACTTTATTAATCAGTTTCTTCCGCTTACTTGCTTCTATTAATTTTTGTGTACGCTTCACGGTTTCAGTTTGTAATATCTTACGCATATTTGGGCTCTTATTCTTGCAATGTTTTTTATTAATAATCAGTCGTTTCAAAAAATATTTTTCCTTTTTTTAGGGCTAATCGCTGTCAGCTGTAGATTGTCAATAACTTTTTAACTGCTAACTTGCTTTTATTAAAATTTGTATAGGCGTCGTGGTTTTGATTTGTAACATAACATTTACTCTTTAATTAAATGAATCTTTTGTTTACTAACATTATTGTTATAATTAATAAATACATGTTTTAAAATTTTTGCTTTTCATAATATGTATTTAAATTTTTATTTATCTAACCTCTTTAAACAATCAAGTCAATTTAAAAATAATATTTCACTCTTTTACGCCCATCAACATTTCACTTTCCCATGGTTTACGTTATAGTTATTAGTTGTATATCACCGATATTTAAAAATTATGACATAATTTGTTATCTAATTAGGTACTCATTTTGGTTTTATTTCGATATATTATATACGATTATTTTTTTATTACTATATGGAACGCAAAACAATTATTTCAGTTGATTACTACAATATTTTATTAACTTTATTTGGTTTTAAAAGTTTATGTTTTAGACTTCAGAGCCTCTTTTGTTTATTTTCAACATTAGATTGAGACAAACCTATGATATGAGAGTTATGATGTTTTCTTTCGACCCTCTTCAGTAAAAAAACACTTCTTGAATTAGCATTAATTATAAATTTTAAATGACGCAATATTTACATATTATCAGATATTTAGGTGTAAGAAAAATTCATTATAATTATTACGTATGGTGAAAATATTCAAGTGAATTTCTTATAATCATATTTTATTTTCCGTATTCAGCCTGTATCTTCTGAAGAAAATATCATTCAACTTTCGTCGACATTCTTACCTCCCTTTTCAATTTACCACTATCAAACTGATATTTTGAGAAATATTTTTTAATATATTATTTCTATTTTATTTTTTTAATGCATGCCTACACGATAAAATCATTTGTTGCAGTCCATTACATTAATTACACTTATAGTAAGGTTCATAAAATCATTTGTTGAGGAGCGGGTTTACCAGTATTAATAAAAACGGAGTAATTCATTTTGTAAAGTCAGTAAGGTAAAGAAATTGTTATTAAATATCGATCAGCCGTTCACAAATCGGATTTGAGATTTTCGGCAACTGTGATTTAAATGCTTATCCCATCATTAAGAAAGTCAGAAACATTCACATCACCATCACGCGAGTATACAGAGGGAGGTCAAAAACTAAAACATCGAACATTCACATTATCATAGGCAATTTAAAGCATTTAAAATCAAAAAGGTACATCGCATTGCAACAGGCCGATCAGAAATGCATCAATTTGCTAGAAATGTTGATCAAATCTGGAATTTAAAATGTATAACAAGATTTTTTTAATATTGTTACAGCCACCAACATTCTGAAAACAAAAACATGTTTCAATGAACTAATACATTTTTGTATAGAACTACATAAACAACAAACAATTTATATTTAATTTTGAAAGAGTTTGCAAATTTTTTGTTGACCAACAAGGAAAATTCGATGTATTGGTTTCCGCATTTATCAATTTATTAAAATGCACGATTTAACAATGAAGATATAAAGCACAATGTGTAAACAAGAGTCAAAATGAGCATCATAAATCTTATGCTTTTGATACATAAGTTAATGTAAAAGTTTCCTACATCAATCCATTCTTATCTCTTTCACCTCGCTTCGCCGTTCGTTTTTTTTTATATTATCGATCATCTATTAAACTATATTTGCTGTCTGTCTACACGAATTTAAATTATGTTCAAAAAATATCTCTTTGTATATATGTTATATTTAAGCATATTTATTTAAAACATTTAACAATGCTTCAGTCAGCACTTTTCATACAAGATATTTATTTTGTATCAATTTTTAATTCCTCCTTTCTTTAAATTCATCCGTTTTATATTAAGTATTATTCAAATTTTTAAATCTCAATTCAAAATAAATGTTAGAGATTACGCGTTTATTTTCACATATTTCATTTCCAATTACCATTATTTAATTTGTAACACCTCAGCTCTGAGATTTAACTATGGAAATTCAATTTATTTGATCTTGCAAAAATTATAAATTCACTAGCGTCCAGTTTTATTTTTAAAATCTTATTTTTTGGTGTTTTTAACACGCCGTTTGCCAACTCAACTTTTAAGATAGATATTCCCATTTTTATTGCTTATTTAACATCAAGTTAAATACTATTAAATTTTTTCAAATTTTCTATTTTAACTTAAGTCATTTTATTTCTTATCAGTTGTTGTATATTTTAAATTAGTTTTTAACGTTTTTTGTTCTAAAGGAATAATTATCTTGTTACCTTATTACCAAACTTTGTTAAATACCTTAAAATTCAACTTGTACTTTACCTAACAATGGGTTTATAGATAAGTTTGTTTTATTTCTTACTATGTGTCATTTATCCCCTAATCTTTCCAACTATTTTAAACGCCTTCGAATTTGCATTACCCATTTAAAACTCTATAGTTACTTGGTTATTGCTATTTTAAAAATACACTTCCATCAAGTAGGTACGATGATTGGGCGACATTGTAAATCATTCACCATTCAAATTTTTGAACAAATGTAAAATGTTCATTTCATTATAGTTTTCATTTTACCATTTTAATCTAATTTAATTTCAATAAAGAGGGCATACCGGCACATATTTACCACAAATCGTTAATTTAGTACACATTTTAAGTAAATTTGTAAATTTCTAATTTTTTACGTGACGTTTTAGTATAAATTCTTTATTTCTCGTACCCTTTAAATAAAAAACGTTTACGTAAATTTTGCGTCAAAATAACATCGTACATTTTTTAATTTTTGGCAAAAAATAATTTTAATTTAAAAGTCATTTCAAAAAATGTTTCACCATTTAATCTCTATTTCAATTTTTATCCTTTTTAGGTTTGTGAATTTTATGCATGAACCGAAATTAAGTAACTTGAAGTAATCTGTGGTCTGCAATTACTTCAAGGGGACATTTAATCTATATATACATGTACGTTTGACTTTATTATTATAATTTTTATGTTCAATATTACTATTAATAGTGTTATTATTGCGCACTATATTTTATTGCGTAGCATAATGTTTTCGAAGTTACTATATTTTGTTGTTTTGTATCACGTCAATTTAATACAGGGTTTACACCACCATAACCACACATTACTACAGTTAATTTGTTTTCTCTAACATTCTACCTTGTAATTTTTAATATCTAATATTTTTTTCTTATTTAACCAGTCCCAAATTCTCAGTTGTCTTTATTTTATATTATTTACCTCGCATTTGTAGACCTTTTTTTTTAATTCAACGCCAATACATCAATTTTTGATATAATATATACTCCGCTTTTTAATATCTTTTATTTATAGTTCAATCTCTCAATTGTCACTCCTTAAGCATCGATACTATTTATATTTACCACTACATTTTTGCTTTTTTATAATTATAATTTTTCATACAAATTACTTTTCAGTACCTTAAAATGTACTATCGGAAACTGTTAAAAATTTAAAATATAATAGACAAGGACGTAGCCGATGCAAGCATCGGACAAATGGCCCTTACGAAACGTACCTACATTACAGAATGTTATATATTCCACGTGGTACGAATTGTGTAGTAATATTTATTTATTTTATTATTATAAAAAATATAAACACACGTTACTTATTTGATATGTTCAACCATTTTATTGTTTTTAAATTTAATACTATATACTCATCCATATTATTTAATAAGAACTTAGTTTAATTTATAAAATGTTTCTCTCAAAGCTAACTTCAAAAACTATTGTTTTATATCATAAGGTTTTTTTTACTTGAAAAATTATATTACTAGTTAACTTAACTTTCGAGTAATTAAATGCCATACATTAAAATACTTTTATAGACATTATTAGTGTCCGAAAAATAATCTCAATTATAACTGCAGGCAAATTATTAATAGTATCTTTATAACTATATCTAAATTTATTAGTTTTATGATTTTTTTATCTAATGTGGGTTATCGTTTTATATAATATAAATTATAATTATAAGCTAAGAATTTATTTTATTTGTAATATTTTTTCTATTTATATGTAAGTTTTACTATACATCCAGATTTAGCCCAATTTTTGGCTTCTATTAAGGATCTCTCATTATATTCCTTACAAACATTTTTATCTCGATCTTTTATTATGTTATTTCATTATATTTAGATTCAATTTACTTTAGAGTAATTCTTACTCTTATTTCATAAACTATAACTCGACCACGGTATTAACTGGCTAATTCCGTATTAGTCAAAATAGATATCAACTTTTAAGATATAACAAATTAAGTTTGTAAGTCAACAGAAATTAACATTACAGTTACTTGATTTTAATATTACACTCCACTTTTGCTTTATCTTTCTATTTCAGTTTAGCAATTTTTATCCAATATCATCCTCATATTTCGCTGCAAATTCTTTATTATACGGAATTTATTTTATTACAATTTATTCTAAATATATCACAATGTTACAACAAAATTAATGACTAAATGCATTCCTCTCGCTCGACAAAATACTACCGTGTAAAATAGTTAGTTGCAGTTCAAAAAATTATTAACCATTTACTTTAAAATGCTACTCATTCGTATGAATTAAATGCGTTATCCCACCATTTTGTTATTATTTTTTTAATGTTTATTTCGTCTTAACCAAGCTCGCATAATAAAAACTATTAGTAGATCAACAGTAGCATATGATGATACAGCTATGTGAATTAATTTAAAGGTGCTATTTTAAGTATAAGAACTATCCACAGATCTGAAAATAAAGTAGAACAACAATTACCAGTAGCATCTACACTCTAATACCAGTACCCACATGCAATTCGGTGGCTTTTACAGGTTGTCCTGCAAAATAAACAGAACAATCCAAAATAATGCTGCTTTATTAGGATGTGGAAAATAATTTCCGAATAGCAATTTAAATATATTTGGACGAACGATAACGAAACGAAAGTTAACAGACGGTAGGTCAAAGAGGCCTGTATTAAACTACTTTTAAATTTTTACTGCACAACTTTTAGCTGTATAGGGATATTTCCAATATGTTTTTGTCCTTTAGATATTTAAAGCTAAAAATTACGTTCTTATTAATTTCCAAAAATTAAAGGGTTTTCATGATAAAACGTCTTTTATGAAACTAAGGTCAAAACTACATTAAAAGGATGTGACTGGCATACCTAGAAATTAAATTTTCCTGTCTTAGATAGAGCTCGTCGAGACCTCTCCAAAAAGTTGGGTAGTAAAAAATATGAAAGGTACTTCCCTCCTGACCTGCTTCCTATTGAGTTTTATATCGTAAGCCCCGTTAGTTACCAATTTCCAAATATAATAAAGTTACCTCAAACGATATCAATTTTTTTAAGAAAAACATTTTTTATATATCCTAGGCAATACTAAGTTGCTGAGCAGTTAAAAAAAAAATGTATATGAATAGCGTTCTGTTTGCTCTATGTATGACTAAGATGTTGCTCACATTTTTCTGGTCCTCCAGTGTGTTTATTATCAATTCTTATTATTAAGAAAACAGAAAATTTTGCAATTGGTTTTGTTTGTTTTATAAACAATAGGGGTTGATAAAACCTAAACAATAATTCGATAAAACATTTTTAAATTTGAATAAAAGTGAATTGCATAGTTTAAACAAAGCCAGAATATACTTTTTACAAATCTGTATACATTAAAGATAGTAAGGCATCCCTAGCACACGGATTTGCATTGGTACACCATATTTCCGGGACGATGACGAGGAAATTGCATTCTACAATTATTCTACAAGGTCTGTGGAACTAACATACACAACATCTAGATATTAATATTGAAACTGTGCAATAGAAAAGTGTTGGAACTAAAACATCGAATATTCGCAACATCGTACACGATTCAAAGCACTTAGAATCAAAAAACCTTAGCAGCATCCCTAAAAAATTCCAAATGCAGCAAATCGTTGGATTAACGCTGGACAGAAATTAAAAATAACAGTTAATTGGTTAAAGTACATTATATGCAAATCCTTCATTTCAATGATTTTTTACATTTTTTTATTAGCGACTTGCTTAACTGTATCAAGCTGATTGCAAATTATTTTTCTGAAGAGAAAAATTAACAGTACATTGTATGCTGATTTTTATTTATATTAATAAGAATATATTTATAATAAAAGAAACGGTATTTTTAATCTGACCAATCGCATCGCCGGAAAGTTCAATGCATCTGTTCCGTTTTTTGCCCACACATATGCGTTTCCAATCTAAACAATTGCCACAAAATAGCAGTATTACTGAAGCTGGGAAAGTCTCAATTTTCCAACATGAATTTAGTCAACGGTAATATTAATTAAAATATAATATATTGTGCAAAACATCGTTCATAACGTGCCGGAAGCGATCATAACAGAAGCCAACGTATAGAAAATCCCAGTTGCGGATGATTTTTTATACTTTTTCCGTTAGTATAAGCAATTTTTTTAAACCTACACATGGGATATTACCTCTACAGAAGAACATTCGCAATAAATTATAAAAATGTATATACAACATCGACCAAATACGGAAACGCAACGGTCTAATCAAGCAGATTTTATGAATTAAAATGTGTAGTATACCCAAATATACACGACTATACAAACAATAAAAATGGATTAGGTAACAGAAATTATTTTCGCTCTACCGCATGCAGACAGATTTAAGCTGAAAGTGTATACATAATAGTTATATGTATACACATGACATTAAAACATACCTGATTAAAATACACATAATCTTTTTTCGTATTTATGTATATGAATATAATAAATTTATAGTAGAAAACTTTAATAGCAAACTTACAGAACAACAGTACCATTTTACAGTGGTTTTTAACCATATCGGCACACAACTATTTAGGTTATATAAGTAGAAAAATAAATATATATAGGCAGTAAACAAAGCTAGTGATATATAGAGAAAACGCATGATACTTAAAACGAGACAAAACATTTCTTCCAAACTCTAGCACATCTAAATGCAAAAATTAAAATAAGGGTTACATAATATATAAATTATCCATTTTATAAAACGTTCATATTACTACAAAATCTGTTGTTTGTAGAGACATAAAATGAAAAAAATCAATTTCCTGTTTTTTTTACAAGCAAAGGTATGCTTGGTCATATTTAGTTTTATGGGAATATTTTTTTAGACATCTTACATAACATTAAGGCCCATTGTTCATCTTGGTTAATATATACTGAGATAACTAAAAAAAACTATATAGAAAGGAATCATACCACATGCAGGAACAATATTAAAATTCATAATTGTCAATTAATGTGATTAGAAGTTTATCTGAGTGCTCAAGTTTAAAACAAATTCTAACATGTATATTTAGAATAATAATACTTTAACTATCCCAATACATAAAAAAAACTCGAAATAAATGCGAATTTTCAACATACTTAAACTAAACTAATCCGAATTAATTTTAATGCAAAACGAAAAGCTGCTATACCAATATAAATACACAACTCCTATTATTAGTAAACACTTTAACGACAAATATTCGAAAATACCACACAAATATATAGTGTCCAAATTTAACTAGATCAAATTATTACGATTTTAAAATAAGTTACAAAAATCAAATAAATATATAGGTTAGACAGAGGCGACAAAGTAACTGCGAAAATGTAAGCTTCGATACGTTCAATTTTTCATAAACGAAAACTGAATATATTTGCGGAAAATTTAGAAGTTACTTTAGTTCATTAATATAATTATAGTTTATTAACCTGAACTGTATTAAAAATATTTATATATTTTAGTTAGATACTGAAAAAGGGAATCAACGTTGTTAACATAAAAAACAAATTTAACATGTCCTTTGCTTAAGAGTTATTTAAGATTATAGAAAAGCAATAATTATATAAATAAATATGCACATATTTAGGAATAAAATATTAATAGTAAATCTACTTATTAACCTGCAGCATTAATAAAAATATCGTTCGAAATAATTTGGAACCAAAACATGGAATATTCTGATATCGTTTGCGATTTAAGCACTTAAGATCTAGAAAAAAACCTCGAAGCAAAACGTTTAATCAAAAATGCAAAAAATCGCTAGAATTGCAGGCTACATTAAACGTGAACGGCAGTGATATATTTCATTAAATAAAAATATATTTATTGGTACATTTTTAAGCGAAATCTTACATATGAAAACCATATGTCTAGACATAAAATGCAAGAATTTACAAATATGTGTTTAAGAAATGTAACCTTTAGAAAACTAATTTAAAATCTGTTTTGTTTTTAGAAGAAAAAAATGTTACCAATATCCCCAAAATTTTAAGAGACTATTGCTATTAATTAAATTACTTTATAGTTCAGACCATAATTAAATTGCCTTTTTTTGATTTTGTAATTACAAGTAAACGTAACTAAATCAGATCCAGTATAAAACTAATTTTTTAATGACATATCCAATACCAATACAAAATTTACTAAACACAAATGACACATGCCGACGTTTAAAAGGGCATTTAACTTTAAAATCGGGCACCTAAAAATAATAACAAAATTTAAAAGTCAATAACAACTTTTTTGTATTTGGGCTGATTTTATTGATTTTTTGACAAAATACAAGGTATGATATTGTAGTTTTTAAAACTTTTTTCAGAGAAAATATCTTCCAAAGGGTGCTTATACCAGAAGAATCAAAATGAGTTTTTTCCAGTCTATATTTTGAGCACCCTGTAGAATTATCTCGCAGTGCAAAAGGATTACAAATTTATTCTGCGCCAAGATGTATCTTTTCTGAACATTTTTTTTTGTTCACCTCGATATC
Organism: Kuschelorhynchus macadamiae; assembly: GCA_030620095.1. Taxonomy (NCBI): domain Eukaryota; kingdom Metazoa; phylum Arthropoda; class Insecta; order Coleoptera; family Curculionidae; genus Kuschelorhynchus; species Kuschelorhynchus macadamiae. Next base: position 207,313 of record JAUTXW010003824.1, on the reverse strand, counting down.
TCTATTTTTGTCGAAGATACACGATTTTAACGAATACTTCGCAAAAATATTAAATTTGGTATTTGGACATTTAATTTGAATCAGAACAGCTATGAAAATCAGGGTAGGCCAATAATTGACATAAGCAATAATATTGAATTGTCAATATTAGTTGTGGTTGTCTTGTCATACATTTTGGCAGAAATGTCCAGAAGTTAGGGCTGCCATAGTGGCTTTATTACAAGACCGAAGAAACCAAACGTATGTTGCAAGAAGACATGGATGTTCGAGAAATACAGTGCAACATGTCTACTCTCGATTTTTGGAAACAGGTTGTTTGCCAGGCGTCCAGGATCCTCTCTGCTCAGAAGCACCACATGTCGTGACGATCGGTTGCAGTATGTAAGGAATGTTAATATCAGCGAAAGAACGATGCGAAGAAGCCTGAACGGAGCAAACCTATTTTGCAGAAGACCTGCAAAGGTATGCCGAATGCACTTTTAGTGCGAGGGTGAGTATTCAAGGCGGTTCCGGCATGGTGTGGGGTGGCATTTCAGCAGAGACAAGCACCCAGCTATAACTAATTCGAAGGGATACTCTTAATGCCGAAAGATACGTACACGAGATTTTGGAAAAGTATGTTGTCCCTCTCAGAGGCTTGATAGGAGTACACTTTATCTTCATGCATGATAACGTCAGACCCCATGTAGCACAAATAGTGTAGGAATACTTAAAAGCGAGAATATAGAGCGGATGAAATGGCCGGCTCACAGCCCGGACCTTAATCCAATTGAGCATCTCTGGGGATAGACTAGGAAGAAGAATAGCTGCTTTGGTACCTGCACCAATGCCAGTAGAGGAATTAGGAAAGGCACTCTCCGAGCAATGGGCAGTTAATTCACAATTCTCTAAAAGCTCGCGGTGGAAACACACGATATTAATAATTAATGCATTTTTACGTTGAAACTTTAATTGTTAATGCATTTTGTTGGTTACGTTTGTTATGCCGAATTATAATAAAAAATCGTTTTTGAAAATGTTGAATATTTTCTTTAAAACCTCGTATCTATGTCAAAAACTGAGCTATCGAGGTGAACAAAAAAACAAAATGTTCAAAAAAATGACGCACCTTGGTGTAGAATAAGTTTGCAAATGTTTTGCACTGCGAAATAAATCCACAGTTTTGGACAAATTTAGACCGAAAAAACTAGTTTTTGATTCTCCTGGTATAAGCACTCGTCAGAAAACATTTTCTGTTCGATGAAAGAAGTTTCAAAAAGTACGCTATTTTACCTGTATTCTGCTAAAAAAATCAATGAATTCGACCCAAAAACAAAAAAAGTTATTATAACTTGTTTGAAATACTTTATAGTACGGAAATTATAGCAGAGTTATTCCTGATCAAAGATTAAAGAATGCTAATATTTATAGAAAATAGTTTTAAATTTAATTGAAGCATTTTAAAATTGGTCAAAAAAAATGGAGATAAAATTGATAAGACAAATAAAGCCTGGAAAATTGGCAATAAAAAAGAGCTTGTCCAAAAAGTTTAGGCTCTCAGACTTTGCCATTCTAACTAAGACTAAGCGAACTACTTTAACAGAGAATTAAAAAATTGGATTCTTGATACTTTAACATACGTCTTCAATTAGGGGGTAGTGTTAGAGTTAAAAAAGAATAAGCAAGAATTAGCAAAGCATTGTGTCGTGACATCAAAAACTCACTATCCTAGAAGTGCAGATTAAGCCTTGGCCAGAAAAAAAGAGAAATTTGAGTAATGAAATTCTTAGGTACGAACTTAAAAACGATTTGATAAACCATAAAAAAACTATATTTTGAAATTAGTTATATACCACTGCCTTACTAAAACGAAAGAGCATATAAGAAAGTTCAATGCATGAGTTCCTATAGAGTTCCCCATAAACAAGTTCTTGCGCATTCAATAACACAAAAGATATATTAAACGATAAAAAAGTTTAAATATTATTTAAATGTTTTTTTCATTCCAATGATTAGTAAGAATTAGTTAACTGCTAACAAACAATTTAAAGAAAACTTCAACACAAAATTAATAACTTATTTCTAAATTCAAATTTTAAAGCTATGAACTAAATTATAATTAAAAATATCGACTGTTATTAAAAGAATATAAGTAAAAGTTAAAAAAAAATAAAAACCGTAAATAGTAATGAATAAAACATGCAAAATATTAATAAAGCCATTGCTCAATGGTCAACTTGACTTTTTCTTTTTTTTTATATTATTCAAACGAGAATTAGAAGTTTTATATATACTAAAATATAAAACCATTTTGCTAACATCGGAAATCAGTTATAATATTTCACATTTTTATAAAATTTAAAAAATCATTGCCATAAAATTACTCACTTGTATAATATTACAAACAAAATTTCTTGTCTCATCAGAAATATCTTTTTGCTAAATTGAGAACAGCGTCAATATAGAATATTTATTAATTCATACAAACACAATGAACAAATCGAATATATTTCTATATAAAATACAAACATAAAAATGCAGTTTATAAAATGTTTACATATATTCACAAGCATGCTGCTTTGAGAAAAAGGCTCTACAAACACAAACCCTTTTCCAACGGAAGCTAGCTACCAGTGCGCATTTACTAAAACAAGACTTGGTTTTATTACTATAGTGATCGTAGTAGATATGGTCAAACTAAAATAGTTTTAAGTCAAAAAAAAACTAGTAGTGACTGAAACCAAAGATCTATCGGTCAAAACATCCACAAGAAGGAAAAAGAAGACATGTATATACACAAAACTATTAAATTTTCACTTTTTAAGCCAAAACGAACTGTAAAGCGAACCTTTGTACTAATGATAGGATTAATAAATCTTATAGTTTTATCGTTTATTACGTTAGGGTTAAAATGTAGGCTTAGGTAACCGAAAGTTATTTTCGAAAATCTCGTTCTAAGTTTCACCAGAACGAGACAAATATTATTTTCCTCAGGGCCGTCAAAATAAAAAATGTATATTATTCATTTTATTACATACTGAATAAGCTGTAACAAATTAAAATAACTTTAAGCCATATGTGCAAACAAATACAAATATATTATATGGATTACTTGTAAAAGCCTTTAGTTATCTACTACATATACAAGGATACAGGAGAAAAACACAAAAAATTAAGTAAAACATTTATAAAATATTGATGTTCTCTCATTCTGCTTTACCAAAAAGCTTTACATACACGTTAATGCAGCGTAAGTAAATAAATCCATAGGCATTCCAGATGAAAATTAACCGTTCAGTGATAAGATGACTTTATTACATGTTCATTCAATAATATAGAATTAAGTAATACAAAACACATAAAGGCCATAAAATGGTTTCTGATATTGTAATTTTCGCCGCTGTAGACAGAATTTATTTTCATATTGTTTGGCTTTTTTTAATTATAGAGACACATACTTTCGTGACTTCATTATATCAGTTTATTTACCTTCAAAAAAACATCCATATACATGTAATTACCTATTGCTACAAAAAAATACGTGGCATTCAACCACACAAATCTTTACTAGTTGACAATATGTTATTCAATCATTTTTATTTATCGATATAAGTACTCTTTGTTGCGAAATTTTTTTAATTAAACTGCGTAGATTTCTGCAAGATGTACTCTGAATCGTGGCATTCCCGTATATATTTTTTTTATAATTTCCTATATAATATTTATTTTCTCTTCCAATAAGATATTATGTATTTATTATTTTTTCTAGCTTCTAACATTTCTGTTCCCTTTTGTGGTTTATTACTTATTTTACTGAAGTTATTTAAGTGTTTCGTCTATATTTATGATGATGTTTTACTTATAAATTCTATACAAATTTGCAGACAATTTTAATAAAATATTCATCAGGAATTATAAATAAATTAATAGATTTAACGACGATATAAAATAGTGACCAAAGACCTTAATTTCGGTCGACTTTCCTTAATATCCTGCGCTAAAAAGGTTTATATAGTTTCAAATCTATCTGAACCTGTTCAGGACTGAAGCATCGAATATTCACATAATCGTGTACGATTCAAGGCACTTGGAGTTATTAAAAAATCCTCAGCATACCGCAAAACCCCAGATGCGGAAAATCGCTTGATAAGTTGATCAAGAAATGAACCCAGACTCGCTTTTGCAACTTTATCATTACAAAAAGCTTTCCTTCAATTCAATATTGATCAACATGGAAAGAACGATGTATCTAGTCCAGCCTATAACAATAAATTAAGAAAGCAATAAAACAATGTTAAGGTTTAAAGGTTGCTTGAAATAACAAGTTTATTCATATCATGTACTGTAAAATATTAAGGTAGTATTTGTAGTTTCAAGAAATCGTTTTTAATATTTTAACGTACACTGTGGTAATACTTTATTATACATTTTATAGCATACTGTTCACAGAAATATTTGAGAATATATATTGTGGTTAAATGTATCTAACAGATTGTTTTCTCTTAAATAGTTGTAAAAATGTATGTGAATAAATAAAACTTTTTCAAATTGTTTAAGTTATAAAGCTGAAAGAGAAAAAAACTTCAGAGTTCAGAGGAAGAACAGAAATTACCTTATTTACTACATATTAGTTAACATTGCCGAAGACTCAAGCATTTTCCTTCCATAAGACCTGGAATTATGAGAACAAAAGTGCTTAAAAAAATAACGATCTGATATAGGAGAGGTTAAAAAATATCCCCCTTTCTTCTACTTCCTATAAATAATTATTACCGATTACAGGAATGTTATAAATAGCCCAACAGATAAGCAGTTAATTTATATACACAGATTGTCTTTGAAAGCCCTTCCAATTTTTTACGTTATAAAGATCTTCATAAAATGTCTGCGACAAATCTAAAGATAATGAAGAACTTGAAAAATGACCTTCTCTCTGTTCGACATGTTTAATGTAGAATAAGGGTACACAAATTGGATAATAGTATCATTATCTGGCGAATGTGCATAATGCATCAGGTTTAAATATTCTACATACATTTATTATGTAACCATTGTGAATACCATGCCTTCTTAAAAAAAAAATGAAAACCGACATATACTATCAATTTTTGAATTTTTAATTTTAATGCTGACATATTTCGAGATATTGTTAACCAGTACTTTACTTGTGAAACAGCACAAACAGAAAGGATTTCCTGTCGAAATTGCCAATTCTCAAATCTGCGTATGTTAGTTGACCGATCAAAATGACCTGGACATAAATAAAACTCCTAGAAATAAATAAAAAAAGTTCTTGGTTATTACTTATAAAACGCTCAAATAGTAAAGTTCTAAAATTATATGGGAATAAATAAAACTCTTCCGATTTGTTGTTAAAGTTGAAAACCTGAAGAGATTTATTTACTAAGTACATATTATTTAACTACCATGTTAATGACTCCGATTTCAGAGAGCTCTTTTTAATAACAAAACCATCTTCCATGAGCATTCTTAGTTAATAAGGCCTATTATTTTGAAAATAAAAGTGCTTAGAAAAAAGTAATGATATGATCAAAAAATGGATTTTAGGGAGATTAAAAAATTCCCGTGCTATTATTTATATCTCTACGTTTCTAGGACTCTAGTATGAAAAATTCTTTCTGCAATTTTTTAGGTAAAAAAGAAATTTTCGAAATGTTTTAACATGCAAAAATGCATACTATTAATGGTGACCAGAGGCTTTAAACGCCTTCTGAATAATAATCTTGTAATAAGCGTAGACAGATTGGATAACAGTAATGTTATCGGGCGATTGTGCATTATTCATTTTTTTAAATTTTCTAAATAATACTGGCATATTTTGAAATATCGTTAACCATTCTTCTTGTCAGACAACTCAAACAGAAAGGATTCACAGTCATCAATAATGATGTGTTAGTTGTCCGATCAAATCGACCTGGACATCTCGAAATACCAAAAAAGATGGATCAATTGGTATTCGAGTATTCAAGCGGACGCCAATGCATCGAAATTTCTCAAATTCTTACGCCATTAACAAAACTTGAAAATAGATAATGATGTTATTTATCGGTATTTGTGTATAAAGCTGGGTATCTCAAGTTTCGCCAATAGCTGGAAATACCGTTTTAATATTCCAAAAAAAACAATCAAAGAAACACTCAATCTTAAAATCACAGCTACACTATTATTGATTAGCTAAATAAAAACTATTCACATTAATATGATTAAAATTGTTTCTTTATTATTTTTGGAGTAAATTGTAGTAAAACGTATTTAAAAAATAAAAAATTTGAAGTTTAAATCTAGATATTATATGTTTTAAAGTTGTTTTAATTTTTTTTTGAAGTGGAAATGACTATTTCTGATTTATTTTTGTGGTATTAAAAATAGCTTGGTACTTGAGAAACAGCGAAGCACAAGCATCTACGCTTTATCCTAAGGATATTATAAAGTGTTGTTTTTTTATTGGGAAATTGCAGCTTTGTCTATCAAATGAGTTAAAAACTACTTGGATTTTAAGTGTAGTGTTATTATTATAGAGGATATTTAAATTGTAATAATACGAAAACCTATTGTCCCAAATATTTTTAATATGTTCATCTACTTTTATATTTCTATATATTTCCCATTTTTACATTTCATTTCCTCAAATGGGAGAGGCTGTAGGGAGCAACACTTAACATCGTAGCGACCTCTTGTAGTATCCTCCAGTTTCCTCCCCCATGAGACGACTCAGAATTCAGGTTCCACGTATGTGTCCCCTAAGTAAAGCAGTCTAATGTGGGTTAAAGTTTTACATCGACAAACTGAATGCTCAGTAGTTCACCTACCTGCGAGTTCAGATTCAGTATTAAATAATTTTTGTATTTAATTAAGACATCTTGTTTTGGTAATTAGTGCAGGTTATGTAGAAATTTTGTAACATTTCGTCTTCGATTGCATGTGCGATGACGTAATGGCGTTTAGAATTTTGACCTCGTGCATTAAATATCATTAAAGAACACATATTTTAGTTAACTCGAGCTTCGGTTTTAAATTATTGCTCTCCGCTAATACAATTATTATTTTAATTTGCAGGGAGCTGCGGAAACAGAAACATCACTTAATCACAAAATCATCTCTGCGATTTTAACATGTAAAATTAAAAAATAATTTTAAGCTTGGAAAACTTAAATAGCTCGCAATCTTAAATGCATCAAATCGCTAGACAGTGTGAATATCGATGCTACAGTATCAACGCGCTCCACCTGAACAATCCCAGCTGGTACAACCCACTCACTTATTTTAATAATATTCAGTATAATATTCAATCCCTCAGGGATGAATAATATTAATATGCTCCATCATTCTGCCCAAGATCCCCTTCTATGCTAATAGAATGTGTTCTTGTCTTGCTGCATTAGCCCTTTTTAATATAACATTTTTTTTTTTAGTAACTCATATCTAACTTTGTGTTAGGTAAAATGTAAATTAAATTTTTTTAAAAACATTTCCAAAATGTATTTGAAACACGTGACATGTTTTGATAAACAGTAGCAAAGTTTATAGTAACTTCTTAGGATGTTACATCCCGAATGAACAATTTATAACGCCTAGTCTCTGAAGATAAATAACCTCAAAAATCCAACATGTTTATTGAACGAGAAAGTATAGTACTCAACATTTCACGCCTGTTAAATATAGTTTATTACCATTATTTAATTTATAAGTAATCAAAGTAACTTTGACTACGGTCATAGGAGGCTGCGCTACTACTATCTACTGGTAACTGACATCAAAATTGGAATTTTAAATGGGTCACCCTGTAGTTTATTTTATTTTTAAATTCTGCGAAACAATCTAAGTTTTTTTCATTTCTCTGACCGTTTCTTAGATATTAATTATTTTGTGTTTTTTTTATCGAAAATATGTAAATTAAAACTTCAATATTTTCGTCTCCAGATATCAAATCAATATAAAATTTTAATATCATTTAGTCAACATGTGGTACTTTAATTTCAGAAACCGAAGATTATTTAACGCTCAAAATAGGTTAATTCGAAAAAGCTTCTGTGTTGCCACAGTCACTTGGGTATATTATGTTTAAATAAAAATGGTTTTTATTTTTACATTATAACAGGCTTGTTGGGCTATAAAGAAAATTAAATCCTCATTAAAGAACGAACCGAGGTTGGTGAAAAAAAAACTAAAATGACCTAACATCGAAATACAATCAAAATGGAAAACAGCCGCGCTTTTCTAAACCAAATTCGCTCGCATCCTTTGCTTATAATTTTGCAAGCTTGAAAAATCGCAGGTAAGCTTTTTATTGCAATGGTCCATCCAAAATACAATAATACCAGCCCCTGGTTAGCCAAGTTTTGAAAAATATATAAAACTAAGGTATGGGCAATGTGGATAAAAAATGTTAGCCAATTTTCAACAATTTAAACTAACATATTTGTTTCAAAAAAATATATTGAGTATAAATGTATGAAATTGAAATAATCTGGCAATTATTGAAAAAAATAATAAAGATCGCTATTTAGATCGGATCTGAAAATATTGCCCGTCTAGTTTTGGTTCAGGGAAACGAGATTATTTTCAAAAAAATAAATTTTCGATGACTCCAAATTGGCGTACAGGAAAGATGGGACAGTTATGATCGGAGACGCATAAAACAACATTATATAACACACATAAGAAAACAGGGTATTTTATTAAAGTAGCACCTGATTTATATTGTTAACATTTAATTTTATGCGTTGAATTATTAAATGTTTAAATTGTTAATTAAATTTATGATTATGAATCCTAAATACTTAGCAAATTTCAACCAACTGATAAAGCCAGTATTTTAGTCCACACTGAAGATGGTTATAAGATGTGTTAGTTAGTTTTATTAAAAGTCAACAATTATACAGGGTAGGAAAAAAATGTGAAACTGATCAATAGGAAAATAGCCCTAATTTTAAAAATATCGCAAAATGTTATTGAGAAAAGTTGCCTAGTGTCGAAACCTGTTTTCAGTTATGAAATTATAGCCTCCTTTTTTTCTTAGCCAACTACCATCAGAACGCGATAATAAGAATTAAGTTTATACAGTACGTTATTAGAGCCTATTTTAAACCTTGAAATAAAAACATTAAAATACTAACATTTTCAACTGAGATTTAAGTGTTTCTGTAAGCATAGTAAATTGATTAGACATTAAGCTTTCAATAAAAATTACATTAAAAATTTTGAAGATTAATTAAATGCCCTTGCAACAGACAAATATATTTATTATTATTAAAAATATTAACTTAAACAAGTTACATTAATCTATTTTCTGAAAATTTATTGGGCGAAAGTGCAATAATAAAGAGGATATTAAAATTTCACTGAAGAAAAAAACGTCTTGAAATAGGAGACTATGATTTCAGAAATGAACACAGGCTTTGATTCTAAACAACTTTTCTTAATAACATTTTGCTATATTTTTAATTTTAAAATTAAGGTTAATTTACTCTTGATCAGTGTTCACATTTTTTTGGTAAACCTGTACACCTTTTGATTTTTACTAAAACTAACTACTGCTAATTCAGTATCACTAACTTTTATCAAGAATAAAATTTTCTGAGAAATCAAAAATAAAAAAGTTTCCCATATATTGCACATGTCTTGGACCACACTGTATATACAGCGTTAACTTTGTCGCATTTATTATTTATATTGACGCTATAGTTCTTTTAAGGTTTCCTAAAGTATTAATTTGAGAAAAACCACAAAAAAACTTATTAAATATAATAAAAGTGAAGAGTTTTATGAAGAAAATTTCTGTTGAAAACAGTAACAGCCAGCAAGATTATTAAATGTGGTAACGTCATTGTTTTATTTTTACCATATTCATGTATTATTCTTTGTGTAAAAATATTCATTGGATTTTAAAAGGTATTTCACATTGATAACACAGTTTTCAAATTTAATAATAAATATATAAAATATTACTTATACACATTTGCGCAATTATTTTTACAATAAACAAACGCTTCTAAAAATGTTTTATTATAAATTCGAAACAACCCATACATTTTTGGATGGCATTTGCTGAAGTACGCCTACTTCATACTTACATCAGTATATAAACAACATTTACCTTTATATATACATAAAAATACATATTTTAGAAAAAAGAGGCCCCACGCTCGAAGCCCCCTCTTCCTGAATAGTTTGCACACTGAGGGGGGTTACCGGAATACCCGAAATTGACAATGTTTAGAGACTATACGCATCTAACAACACAACAATATTTATTACAAAGCAAAGCCGAAGATGATAAATGCGATATAATCGAAACAAGGATTGCCCAAATCGGATCTACAAGTAACTTCCTGTTATAAATATTGTACATATACTTATAAGTATTCAGTTCTGTTTCGTTTCATTTTTGTAAATTATTTACATTTAACATGTACAACAATATAATCGCATTCCATATCATACGGAAAAAAATGCAGAATTGTATATTATTTGCAAAATAAATTTTAAAATATCGTAGTAACGTGTTATTAAAAACTTTTTCAACTTAAATCCGTAATAATAATTCTAGGTCACACAATGTCTACCATTTTGTGCAGAACAAAGGGATTTATTTGGATTTTCTATTCAAGGTATATACACCATAATATTTACATGGTACATTCAGTTATTATCCTTATTTATTTAACAAATAGTTTTCCTCTAACCCTTCGATAAATATATTTCAAAGTTTCAATATTACTTCAAATTTGAAAGAAACGATTTTGACCGAAATTATGTTATTTCAGCCCAGTGCTGAACTGCTTAACAGTTAATAAATGATTTAAAAAAACTCTGATTTTAATAAAAAAGTGATAATATGTAATAATTTTCTTATATATGCATTAACATTGACTTTTGAAATTGTATTACAAGATATTTATAAATAAAAGTAGAAACAAAGGAATGAGTTTCAAAAAGTAATTTTGTTTGCAAAATTATTTAAATTAGTCCATATTAAATAAAAAATTCAATTGTGTTGAAGTGGTGACACTGGCACTGGGTTTATACCTCAGAACAGTTATACCAACTTGCTGCAGTATATATCATTTTTTTTATGTTAAATGCGTAATATTAAATACATTAAATTCATAATCAGTTAAAAATAAACATCTAGTACCTACATTTACTTAAAATAGTGAAGTTCTCAGACCTGCAAACCCCTAAGAAATGTCTTACTTCTGAAGGCGATTAATTGTACAAAGACGGTATTAAAACTAGGGTTTGGAATATTCTGGATCACACCGACGAAACCCGGAAATAGCTCATGCCAGTTTACAAAGAATCGCCCAGAAAAAAAAATGTAAGACAAATCAGGGGTCTGGGGTAAAATCGCAATTTTACTACCAGCTAAAGTTTGTTATTTTTTATCTTGATTAAAGTCATTTTTATCTTGATTAAAGTCAGTTTTATCTTGATTAAAGTCAATGACGTACAACACACGTGTTGTATGATGCACCTAATCTGATGTCTAATTTTGGCAGCATCATATAAGTCTATCTATTGCTATGTACTCTTCGCTAACATGTAGTCTTTATATATCTATTTTTAGTTTTATGGGAGTGAAAATGTCATTCATAATTCTTGAATATTTTGGAAATTCTGAATGTTTCTTATTCTAAATGCCGGGCTTTTTAATAAATTTTAAAATAGATAATTTCCTTGTTTAGTATTTTAGTAAAGTCATGTTTCAGTAATAAAAAATCTTCCGGCTTTGATTCTTGCACGGTGAGCAAACAAGTCATATACTTATCATTACCGAAAGATACCAACCAACACGACTTTTGCTATATATTAATACAGGGCCAAACAAAAAAGTAATAAGAAATGAGAAAATCATTCCAGAAAACAAAAATCCAACCTAGAGTCACAATCCCTTGCAACTATAAATCGACGTAATGTCTCAAGAGAATAAAGGCTAATTTCATGTTAAACTTTTGGATTGCCCTGTATACAATAAGTTTGTATATAAAGGTGTTTATTATCTTGGCTAGAGCTGGGAATTATATACAAAAAGATCGCTATTACATATAGAAAATCGTGTTTACTCGTATCTCTTTTTATCTTCAGTCCTGAAAACATGTGTAACTTCTGATGTAGTGGTAAAAAGTTAGTTTAATTAATTTAAGTGAAATTTTACATTATGTGAGATTGAGATTAATTAATATACAAGTAGAAATTAAAAAAATTAAATATTTTTGTCAATGTGAAAAACGTTTTATGTTGAATAAGTTAAGCCACAAATTGTGGTTCTCGGAAGCTCTTCCTTTAAATAAAATTTTAAATAGTTGCGAGTTGGAGATTAGATAACATACAAATAGATATAAATGAGGAAAAAAACTAATTGTGGTTCTCGGAAGCTCTTCATTTAAACAAAATTTTAAATTGTTGCGAGTTGGAAATTAGATAAAATACAAATAGATATAAATAAGAAAAAAAACTAAAATATTTCTGGCAATTTGAAAAATGTTTTATGTTAAATAAGTTAAGCGACAAATGCGGTTCTAGGAAATTCTTAAAAAAATGGTTGATAAAATAGATGCATCTAAAAAGTCCTTCTTCAATCAAGACGGAAAAAACTTAAGCAATCGAGAGAACACTTTTACTTAAAATTAGAAACTATTCGCGTGTATTTCGGTCTATCCTTAACACTAATTAAAAAGCGTTTAATTTTATGTCTCATGCCTAAATCCCCTAGGTTAGGATGGTCTCGATGTCAAAAAGACACTTTAGATGTAACTTGATTAAATTTCTTGGTTATTTGACTGTTCGCATCTCTATAAGTTAAGTTACTGTACTGCCAAAGAGAACCACAATTATATAATGTACCAAATATTTTAAGAATTTAGAAATTAACTAATAGAGTTTTAAATGTTCAACAAAGGAAATAAAAGTTGCAGGTATTGTATGTATGAACTTGAAATGAGAGTTATTTATATGGTTATTTAAAACACGTTCACTCCTTATTGTAAAACCTTTAAAAATGATTAGTTTAATTATTCATTTTAGTAATAGAAACATTTAGAGAGAGGGAGAACGTAAAATTACTGGCCGCGTATTTACACGGTTACAAAAAATGCAAGCAAGAATAAACAACCAAAGCGTTTACACAAGTTAATAAATCACTTTAGAAAGGTCAAAATTCACAAAACAAAAAATACTGCAGCAAATTAGCAAGGTGCAAAATGCTTTTTCTACTAAATGCAAACGTTAGTACCAGTACCTTCAAAAACCTAAAAGTATTACAAATATAAAATAAAGAATGCCTTTCAATAAATATAAAAAATAATTTATCTTTGTATAATATGTTTTTCCATTTATTGATAATTTTGATAATATATTTGAACATTTGGTCAATTAGCGGTTTGCGAAAAAATATTACGTAAATATATAGTGTTAAAAAATAAATAAATAAACGTAATTGAAGAATCTCTAAAAAATGCTTCAAAATAACTTGATATATTAAAATACCATACCCCTAATATTTTTAATTAAATATCAGAGATTTTTCAGATTTTCCAGTTCGTATATTTTTCGCACAAGTGTAATAAACAGTGGATTTATCAAAAAAAAAATCTTTATCAGTGACATGAAAAAGATCAAAATAGAAAATAACTTGTACCTAAAAAATAACAAAAGAAAATTAATTTATTTTAACATATTAGTAAAATATGATCAATATGTTTCTTCCTTTATAAGATTGACATGTATAAATAAGCAAATTTTACCAATGAATATTCTGAAATAACAGTGAATACTCATGCGTTTTTTCTATATTGCCTGTACTTATTTGGATTTCCAATACACAATTTTTAGATTTTTAGGTTAATGTCGGAGACCAGCTCCATCTATAAACAGAAGTCGCTTTGATTATAAACAATTGTTTCGCTGTTTTCATTTTATTTTTATATTATGATACTTTTATTTAAACTAAAAACGTGTTTTCTGATCTATGGTTAACAATAATATAAAACGTAACAGTAACCTGAGGGTTTCGCCTTTCCAAATTACATACATGTACGTAAAAGTTTCCACTCATATTCGCGTAACAGGGTTTTTCTTTTTATTTAAAATTATTTTGCAATATTAAATTTTATTTGTGTACTTTGCATCAACCTGAAAGTAAATTCCTGGAAATGTGTTGCATTTTATCTACATGTTAAAGTGTTGAAATATTGAAGGCAACAATTTCAAGACTTTTGGCTCACTATTTTTAGGTAAATCGCAAAAAACTTCGAATTAATAAATATTTTAAAATCTTGGGATATAAAGAACATCTTTCCAGTTATTGTGACCGCTTTATTATTAACTATATTTTAGGTTTAGGATACCAAAGCCATATTGCGTGTGCAGTTAGTTTAATGGTCAATTCAATAGCCAGCATTTTTCGTAAAAAAGTCGCTTAAATATTAATACATTCCGACAAAGCAAAATATTTTTCTTCCGAAGTTATTTTAACTGCAATATAAATACTCTATAGACTTTTAAATATGGATGTATATTGTTTGTTTTTTATTCCAAGGATAACAAGAAAATCTATTACCTATTTATGGCAATTAACACTTTTGTAGACTTTTAAATATGCATGTATATTCTGTATTTCTATTCCAAGGATAACAAGGAAATGTATTACCTATTTATGGTGTCGATTTTTTCAGCTCTACAAGTTTAAATCAAAATGACTAGCTAATTTTAATAAAGTCTAGATGAATGCAGTCTGTAACTTTAGATAAAACCGCAAAATGTAACCTTATTTTTATACCGCTCACTTTTTCTTTCCTAAAACCGACAATTAACACTTCTGTAGACTCTTAAATATGGACGTATATTATGTGTTTGTATTCCAAGGTTAAGAAAATATTTATTAACAATGTAAGTAAAACACTTTAAACATCGAAAGCATGGTTACTGTCTAAGAAATGTTCGGCGAATGTTGAATCTGATTTGTTTTTAATAAAACTTCTTTTATGCTCGGTTTAAAAGTTCTCCCAGTTTGACCTATATACACTTTTAGGCATGATTCACAGTATAATTTATAAACCCCGGAATTATTATTTTTATTTGTTTTTTCTTTGTTACTTTTTATTATTTATATAAAGAATAACAAAGAAAAACGAAAAAACAAATAAAAATAAAAAATCTGGGGCTTATAAATTAACCTGTGGATCATGCCCAAAAGTATATATAGGTCAAACTGGGAGAACTTTTAAACAGAACATAAAAAGTTTTATCAAAAATAAAACAGATTTAACATACGCCGAACATGTGTTAGATAATAACAATGCTTTCGATGAAAAGTTTGAAATATTGCATACAATAAACAAAAGTAAAAAATTGTCACTTATGTGGAAATTAATAAACATAAAAACACCCAGTATCTCTTAAACGACTAATTAGATATGAATAATTCACCTCTTTTAAACCTATTTTGTTAGAATTTTCGGAAGCTGGTTATTAACATTAATAAAGGCAAAAATATTTGTCGTCAGTACATAACTTGCCGTAAAAAAAGTATTTTTGTCACAAATGGCATTTTTTTCGCCAATAAAACAATCCAAAATCGCAAGGATTATCTTTAACTGCTAACTTCAAAAATTTTTTAGTTAAAAAAATCATAAAATGCACAAAAATGTACTTTCAGGAGCCCATTTTACACCTATGCACTTTTGATAATTAAATTCAAACAAAAAACGCTTAAATTGGAGATTTCCTTATTTTTAAAATATAAATAAAATAAATATGTTAACCCTTCAAGTTAAGTTATTTATGACCCTAGAATGAAATGAAGTAAGTGAAGATTCAGAGAACAGTTTTACCTGATACAAACATCTTAACTCTTGTATTTAATATTATGCAATTTACTTTCGCAGAACGCAAAGGGACCACTTAATTCGTAATGACCTCTTCTAACTGATATGACCTATTTGAATATCTCAATTATTGCACAGAAGAAAATTTCAAATATTTAAAAATTTTAAAAATACAAATAAAATTTTCGCAAAATATCATCGTTATTTTTATTTTGACTTTTACATGCTTTCAAAATTAGCACTTTTATATAAAACCACAAAAATATTAGAATTGTTGTTAGGTAGGAATATTTGTTTTAATATACTTAATAAATTATTCGCAGTTTTGGTTTTAAGTTTGATAAATTGGAAAAAAACGCTGAATTTTCCAACTATAACAAAATATAAAAATGTTTACCCTTTCAGTTATTTATGACCCTGAAATAAATGCCAATAAATGAAAATTCGGGTAACTTTTTATCTATATAAATACACACTTGGGATTCTTATGTAATTTGCTTACTACGAAAAAAATTGTATAGCAAAAATGCTTATTGTAATTAATATTATTGGGGAAATCAGTGGCCCTTATTAACTGGCAATGGCATTTAATTTATAATTATTGAAAAGAAGTAACGAAATTGCAATCATTTTTTGACACCTTTTCTACTTGGCGAACTTTAGTTGGCATTGCAATCGATTTACTTATGAATTTATGTCTATTTTTATTTACCTCGAATCTGCTGATGCGGTACAGCTCTGAAGCTTGTAACAGTAAATTTATACATTAACAAATAAATGGTAGTACATGCCTATAATAATGGCAGCCGAAAAAAAATTGTGAATCGATAAATACCTCAAAGTTGTTAAAAATACGCAACGTTTTCATATACCAGTTATTAAATTTACTAACGTACTAAAGTAGATTTGTCCAGTACCTTAACTGCCACAAAATCATTATGTATCTTTAGCGGATATAGCATTTTTTGTTCTTATTTACTTTTATAAAGAAATCGAGATACTCTCAAAATATTCTTAAAATATCATTATTTTTACTTTTACATGCGCATTTTAACACTTTTTAAATTCGGTGCTTTTATATAATACTTCAAAATCGATTGATATACTAGCCAACATTTTCAATAGTAATCGCAGTTTTGATTTTAAGTTTTATAAATTGAAAGAAAAAGATAAGTTATTTGTGACCCTGGAATAAATGAATAACTAAGAACTCTGAATAGTTTTACTTGATATAAATATCTTATACTCTTGGGTTTATTATATGTAATTTACTTTCTTAGAACACAACGGGAATAATTTTATGACCAAAATTGTAATTAATATTGTTAAAGAAATAAGTAACTTTCAATTCGTTATGACCTTTAATTTATAGGGCCTATTTGCATGTATTAGACATGCTTATTTATTGCACAGAAGTAATTTATTTATTTTATTGCACAGAAGTAACGAAATTTCAATTTTTTTCTAGTTGGAAAACTGTATTCAATCAATTTACTTATATATTGTCTTATTCATTTTGTTTTCCTCTGCTAACGACTTCAATCGAAAAACCAAAATAATAAAAAATATGTCAGTAGTGATATTGCGCCCTTGATACATATTGCCTAACCAAACCCCGTATTGTACTGTTATTTGACTAATTAATCATTATTTTCGCGGTTAATTGATTTAAAAAATTATTTATGCGAAATATTGAAATCCTCTGAAAACTTTATGCAATTAGAATAATGACGTATGTCTTAGCCAACACAGCTATCAACCTTCTTTTAAATGCAAAAATATTTGTATTTAGTGTATTAACTGCCGTAAAAGAAGTATGTATTTTTGGCGCAAATGGCATCAAAAGCAAAATAACTTTCAGATGAACAAATCATAATACGCAGTTTTCTAAAATATTACCATTATTTTTACGTTTTCATTAACTTTTTGTTAAAATAACAGTTACATTTATAAGCGCCTTTTACATATTTTCAAAATAGTTACTTTATATAAAACCTCAAAATTTAATATTTGTTTTAATATAAGTATACCGCAATTTTCATTATTCTTCTTCAATCTAACTTCAAATTTGATAATATTAGGCTTGATATAAATACTTTATGATCTTAGGTGTGTATGTAACTTACTTTCTTAGAACCCAACGGGTTGGATTTTATTGCGAAAAATAGTTCAAAGTTGCAAAAAATACCCAACGTGTTCCTTTATTTATATCGGACACCTAAACTCATACTGTGTTATTAGTATTATGGAAAGTTGATTGTTTTAATAATATATTTAGGCAAAACATAGTAAACGTTTCATTAAAAAAAATTGACTTAACCCTCATCAAAAAAACCAGATATTCCTGAAAGTCTATGCAATTAGTATACAAATGCTAGCCTACTTCTGAGCCGGCACTGTTTGTTTTCAAAAGAAAATCTGTCAAACCCAAAAGTAGTTTTGTTCAGTACATTAACTGCCACAAAATCAGTATGTATCTTTGGCGCATATGGCATTTTTAAATCTTATTTACACTACAAAAAATATGAATTAAATCATTTCTGTTTAACTGGTTAGCTTTTATAAAGAAATTCTGATGTTCTTAAAATATCATTTCTTTTACTTTTACATGCGCATTTTACTTGTTTTTTTAAATTAGGTGTTTTTATATAAAACTTCAAAATTATTAAAATTAGGGCAATATTTTCGGAACTATATTTGTTTTCATATACCAACTAGTACTTACAAGTCGGAATGGTTTTACTTAATACAAATCTTATACTCTTGGGTTTATTATGTGTAATTTACTTTCTTAAAATTCAACGGGAAGAATTTTATGGCGAAAATTGTTATTGTAATTAATAGTGTTAAAGAAATAAGTGACACTTTCAAATCGATATGACCTTTAATTTATAGGACCTACTTGTATGTACCTTAAACCTTATTTAGAAATAACGAAATTTCAAATATTTCTTGTTGGCAAACTGTATGCAATCAATTATATATTATATTGGTTTTATTAATTTTGTTTTCCTTTGTCGACGCTTATAATTGTTTAGATAAATAAATGGTAGTTTTATGTACTTTTATTAAATTTCAACCACAAAAACGACTTCAATCCATAAACCAAAATAATCAAAAATATATCAGTAGTCATATTACGGCCTTCATATGACCATATTACCTTTTAGGATACCAAAACCCCTATTGCGCTGTTTTTAGAATTATTAATACAAATATCTTATACTCTTGGGTTTATTATATGTAATTTAATTTCTTAGAATACAACGGGAAGAATTTTAGGGCGAAAATTGTTATTGTAATTAATATTGTTAAAGAAATAAGTGACCCTTTCAATTTAATAAGACCTTTAATTCATTGGACCTACTTGCATGTACCTTATTTATAGTACAGAATAACGAAATTTCAAATATTTTATAATTGGCAAACTGTTTGCAATCAATTTACATAATATAGGTATTGCTTTTATTAACTTTGTTTTTTTCTATCGACGCTTAAAACAGTTTAAATAGATAAATCGCAATTCTATGTCCTTTAATTAAATTCCAGTCGCAAAAACGACTTTGATCGATAAACCAAAATAATCAAAAATATATCAGTAGTTATATTACGGCCTTAATATGACAACATATTACCTTTTAGGATACCAAAACCCATATTGCGCTATTTTTAGAATAATTAATTAAAATATCTTATACTCTTGGGTTTATTATATGTTATTTAATTTCTTAGAATACAACGGGAAGAATTTTATGCCGAAAATTGTTATTGTAATTAATATTGTTAAAGAAATAAGTGAACCTTTGAATTCCATAAGACCTAGTTGCATGTACCTTAATATCCTCTTTATTGTACAGAAATAACGAAATTGGAAATATTTCTAATTGGCAAACTGTATGCAATCAATTTACATAATATATTGCTTTTATTAATTTTGTTTTCCTCTATCCATTCTTATAATAGTTTAGATGGATAAATGGCAATTCTATGTGCTTTTAATAAATTCGAGCCGCAAAAACGTCTTCGATCGATAAGCCAAAATAATCAAAAATTTATCAGTAGTTATATTACGGCCTTAATATGACAACATATTTCCTTTTAGGATACCAAAACCCATATTGCGCTGTTTTTAGAATAATTAATTCAAATATCTTATACTCTTAGGTTTATTATATGTAATTTAATTTCTTAGAATACAACGGGAAGAATTTTATGCTGACAATTGTTATTGTAATTAATATTGTTAAAGAAATAAGTGACCCTTTCAATTCGATAAGACCTAGTAGTATGTACCTTAATACCTTCTTTATTGTAGAGAAATAACGACATTGGAAATATTTCTAACTGGCAAACTGTATGCAATCAATTTACATAATATATTGCTTTTATTAATTTTGTTTTCCTCTATCGACTCTTATAATAGTTTAGATGGATAAATGGCAATTCTATGTGCTTTTAATAAATTCCAGTCGCAAAACGTCTTCGATCGATAAACCAAAATAATCAAAAATATCAGTAGTTATATTACAACCTTAATATGACAACATATTACCTTTTAGGATACCAAAACCCATATTGCGCTGTTTTTAGAATAATTAATACAAATATCTTATACTCTTGGATTTATTACATGTTATTTAATTTCTTAGAATAGAACGGCAAGAATTTTATGCCGAAAATTATTATTGTAATTAATATTGTTAAGGAAATAAGTGGTCCTTTCAATTCGATAAGACCTACGTGCATCTACCTTAATACCTTATTTATTGTACAGAAATAACGAAATTTCAAATATTTCTAATTGGCAAACTGTATGCAAACAATTTACGTAATATATTGATTAAAAAATTATTTAGGCTGAATATTGGAAACATTTCCATAAAAATTTTGACTTCCAAGTATGATAACTAAATTGGAAAAAAATCGCTTAAATTGGAGGTTTTCAATAGGTTTTAACTATAAATATAAATTTTTACTCCTTTATGAAATTTATTTTTGACCATAGAATAAGTATCCAAACTTTCAATATTTCATTCACCCTTTTTAGATTCGTTTTTAAAGAAGCGCAATATATGTATACCTCAAAACAAAATGTACACTTTTCTTTGGGGTCGGTATCCTAACAATAAATAAAAGCGATATTACATAAACCTAATATATAAACGAAAAACTGTTAGTATACAAAATTTAACGCAAAAATAAACTCAAAAAAAATTATAACTTGAAAATCTGTGTACTTACTGCTTGAAGGACCGCCCGCACGAAGATTTTATAGTTGATTTGTCTTCCAGCTTTTACTTAAAACTAAAATGGAATCGTTCAAATTCCATTGTTTATGAGATCTCATTTATATCACCGTTTTGGTGATGTATGATTATAGTGATCACTTTTGTTATATCGCAGTACTGCATTTATATTTTTGGGATGATTGGTGATATATAATAATAAATTCGAAGAGTTGGTTTTTGTTTTAAAAATGTTTTATTACGAACGTTGATATATAAGTTGTACAAACGCAAAGATGTTTACGAAAATAATATAAATGGGGCTACAAATTCAATATTGCGGTAAACACTATAAAAATGCTATTTCTTCTAAAGCATATGTAGGTATATGCATACCTACGTAAAATTGTATTCAATTTAATAACTATTTTCAGTGGAAGCTCAGTAATATTTTTGCAAAGAAAAATATTAAGTACTTTTGCAAACCATATGTTCAATAACTGATGCAGGATTATATATTATGTTGCTGTTAAGTAATAAGTTATTAAATTGTAGGCAATCTATGTCAGTTTTAATGCTAAGAACAGTTCTTATGTCATGACAGATAAAATAGTTTCAACATTTTAAGTCAAACACCTAAATATATATTAAGTTTAAAAAGTTTTAACACACAAGTCTAATTTCTATTAATAGCTCAGATTTCTGAATTCTCTGTAAATTCAGGGAGCCGCAGGGGGTAAGGGGTGAGAGTCCGCAGTTCCGAGAAATTACGAACCCGCGCTTCCTATACCTCTTCAGACCTCGCTCGAAATGTTGAAAATATCTAGAAAAATGTTTAAGTTTCTGGCCATCGGCCAGTTTAGAGACCTAATCGAAGCAGTAGGCTTCTTTCTAAAGTTTATTATAATGTATTTCAAATATCTATTTCACAATTTAATCATACCCATGTTTCTTATTGCCGTCGCAATTTTATTTGTTCCTCGGTAGAGATTATCGATTTCGTCTAACAACGCATGCGCTCTCGACTAGATGACCGCACCCTACTTATCTAAGGCGCCATATTGGATTATTGGTAGGACCGACGTTTTTACAGCGTATGTGGAATTCTCTGAAATTAATGCATAAATTTGATACCACGTTTGTGGGATATATATGTAAATTTATAAACAGTCAGTTGATAATTTTGTAAATTCGTTACTATGAATAAATAAAAATATGATGATTTTCTGCTCTGCTTTGCTCTGCTACTGTAATAGTGGAGAAACTCGGTATATTTCATGAACCACGTTTGTGGCGTAAATTTAGTCACAAGTCTTGGTAATTTTGTAAAAATTATATACTAATGCATTTGTAGAAATGACGATAAATCCTGTTTATGTGAAACTATTGGTGTAAAAATGTGGTACCGGCAGCATTTATAATTTTCGTAAAATATTACGAGTTTGGTTCTAGAATTTCTCCATGGCGCTCCCATTTGCATTGGCCAGATGCAAATGGGACGCGACCAAATTGCGTCATTTTAACAAAATATGTAAAAGAAATAAATTTTGCAGCTAATAATATTTAAAATTTGGAAATAATCGAAAATAAATGTGTACTCTATGAAGAAAAGATATTATAGATATACTAAACAGTATAAAAACCCAATAAACCTGAACATCAAGATGGCGTCGAACGTTGGCTCGCTGCACACTTCTCACCAATCTGCAGGCTGCACATCTTCGCACTAGAATGTAACTTACAATACGAACACTAGAAAGAAACTGTGACGCGTTTTGTGCTCTGCGAGTATTTATAGGTTCGCCTCCTACCAGCAGAATTTTCTGGACGATGACGAGGGGCTACGTGATCCCGGGCTTGTATTGATCGAACTCAGCCGGTGACTAAGACCGGAATATTTTCGTTTGTCCTTTTCTATACCGTTGTAGAGTCATACTCTATTTCTAACGATGATCCGTGCCATCGTCGATTGCTATACGTTTTATGTTTACTGCGTAGTTTCGAGACATGCCTTTGTTTTGTGTTCACCTAGTTTCCATGGCTCTAGAAATTTCGACGTATTCGATGGAAAATTACAGCTTTAGGATATCATTCGTAAGGGCAAACAAAGCGGAATATTATGAAAACATAGCAGATTTTATAAATAAAATTTATTGGAATATTGGTGTTTTCAAGTTTTAGATACATGAAAAAAAATTCAAACTCATCTTTCTTTCTTTTTTTTTATATATAATAATCATTGAAAGTCACAAAATGTATTTGAAACACCGTATTCTAATTTTATCCTTCGGTAGAAATAAATAAATACCTAGATATAGGTATGTTGTAGCTAGTTAGACCTAGACAATTTTAGTCACAAAGAGGGTAATAATACTAATAAAAAAGCAACTACTTAAAAGCATATGTATGGGCAATCGATGTATTGTATGACGTATGACCCTCCCTACAATAGGTAATATAACCTCAGCCCTAAGAAATACATATGTCCAAAATTGAAAAAACGGGTAAGGTATGTTCCATATGGGCCAAGTTTACAGAATAAATATTTATTCAGTAGACTTTGATATGGATTGATAGCCTGAAATGTCCTCTAAAACTGTTCAGTTACACAATACCATTAGGAAAATATTTTTCCAAACTTAGAATATCACTTACAAAATTTACTAAATATATAGGGTGTTCGGTAATTCAGCTGCCAACGTTCTAGGGGATTACTCCAAAATAAGAACAATGCTCGAAAAATTCATATTACTTATTTAAACTGTTTTATTCCAACCAACAAACCAGTTTATTACATACATGGAATATAACGTATAGCAATAATAATAATAATAATAATAATTTGATAATTTTAAAATCTATTCATTTCTATTTTTGTCAAAAATGCATTTTTAGTTGTTTTTTTAAATAATGACAATTTTGTTTTATGACATAGTCTCTGGTAAGTTATTAATTGTATATTTTTAAACCATCGTGCAGAACTGATTTTTTCCAATGTGTTTTTTTAATGTAATGGTCTGTAATTATAAGCAGTGTCTAGTATCGTGATTATGTAAAGTATTAGATTTTTTCAATATATTATTTGCTATTTTTTTTTTTAATAATAGAGTATATTAAAATGCAAATTTTTAATTTATACATATTTTGCTAAGTTTAAGAATCCCTTAGGCTTACATAAGTTAATAGAAGGTTCCAGATATGGTAGTTTATAAATACATTTTAGAATTATATTTTGCAATTGTTTTAATGGTTTAATATGTAACAAACAAGCAGATACCCAAAATGAAATTAAATATTGGAATATAGAATATATTAAAGAATAATAAACGTTTTTTAAGAATTTTAATGGTGTGAAATATCTTGCTGTGCATAATACTCCTATTAATGGGGGTATAGGGGTTCTTATACCCTGAATATGATTTTTCCAACTTAAATTTTCGTCTATAATTACTCCTAAAAAAATTGTTGTGTTTTAACATAATTTTGTTATTGTTTATTGCTAGTGGCCAAATACCAGAATATATCTATTAAGGGAGATTGGGCTTATAGGGCCCTATAGGGATTCTAGACGATCAATAACATTGCGCAATATTGTTGACTATCTTGAATATGTGTTTATGATTTGAACAAGATATCGGAATCAGATATTTTACCATAGTATTATTTACGCAGTTAAATTATATTGGTTGTTTATGGGTCTGGCCTATAAAATGTCCAATATTTATTTAGTAATTTTTCTTGAGTTGTTTTTTTACAGAGTATTTGTATATTTACAGGGTATTTGAAAAATATGTCAGCTGCCAAAAATAGTAATAGATAATTTATTAAAGAAGTTATTAATGTGTATCATCCCGAATTAGGGCAAGTGAAATCAGAAGAGCATAGTAACCCCATTGGGAAAAATGATGCCTATGATACTATGCTAATTGAATACTGATAAAGATATCTTGCCTGATACAAGTAAAAATTATGTAAAGCAAAAGCTGACCCGCTAAGAACACATTTTCGTAAAGATAAATAGTGTTGAAGACATTTTCTTTCTGATGACAATATTGTTGATTTACAATACATATTACAGATCAGAATTTGTGTGCAATATTATTGATCGTCTAGGGGTCCCTTAAGAATGGTAAATAATAAAACGGGGGTTTTGTTTTACTTAAATATGTAAAGTGGAAATGAAAACAAGTCATATTTTGCATACTTTTGTTAAAATAATCTTGATTAAAAAATAGTAAGGGTAGTTTTGGGTATACAATAATATACTTTTTTCCAATTTTATACCTTTTTTGCAAATAATGTGTAGTTTTACATAAAAAGAAGTTGTAAAAAAATAAAAAGTTAAAACAATATTTTATTCCAAATTTTAACTTTATGAAGTCGGCGTACAACTAAGCCCTAATTACTAAGGACTTCCCATAAAAGCCATTTACGTATTGATTATATAGTTGAGTCGGTTTTATTTTTTTTATAAAAAATTCATTTCATCGTTTTTAGTTTTATATATAATAATTTTTATTTTAAAGGTCAGGCTTAAAGTTTTCGAGGCATAGATTAAAATGTTGGACGTCACTAATACAATAAACAAGTACTGAAGATCATTGCACTCAAAATTTTGTTAGAATCACAATTACTAATATTAAATAAAATGCATTAATAGATTCGAACTGGTGCCCTTGAAAACTAACTCGCACCACATATTTCAATTACTCCACAAGACATATTTTTGCCATTCATTACGATTAATAATTACCTACCGAAATAGCCTAACGAGAAAAAAGATTGCCTCTACCCTAAGTTGGGGTTAATATCTCCAGGTATGCCCAAATTAATTTTTTGGTTACTTAAAGCTATGCATCAAATTTCAACCTCGATACAGATAACCTCGGTACAACTTTAAATACTTCTTGAAAAATTTCTACAAGTTGGTAAAATGTTCCGGAAGCAAAATCCTCAATACAAATGGTCAAATTACAATAATCAGTAAAATTGATATTCATGACCCTAAAAACCCCGAAAAAGATATGAAACTGATATAGTTAGATTACCTTTCATTAGTCATTCAGCTTGACCTATCATCTTTCATGTCTCTTTCATTTACATTAAAAAATAAATCAATTAATTTTGAAATTTTAATTGGTTGACAGTTAACTAATAGTAATTAGTTAATAGAGAGTAATCTGATGTTTAAAGATTTATAAATAACGCACATTTAAGTTTTCCAAAATAAACAGGTATTATGGTATTAAATTTCATTTCGGCCCCATTTTTGTGATTTTTGTTGATTGTGGGAAGAATCAGTAGATCAAAGGTAAAAACTAATTCTGTAAGAATATGGAGTCCTTGATTCTTGAGTGAACAATTTTGATTTTTTATTTTCCAAGGGGAAATTTTAGAGATCTTAAAGTAATTTCCTGGCTCATCTTATGAAAAAATAAATTTTTCACACGAATCACTTTTACGATACGTCTATCAAAATAAAATTAGGGGAATGATTTGAATTAAAATGTATTTAAATAAAAGGAGAACTCAAAAATTACATACATACAGTAAGGTAAGTGGGTAAAATACATTAACGCCAGCAATTTGAGCAAAGTAAAAACAAACAACTTTTCTTAATAAATATTTTTCATATTTTAGCAAATAAGCGGTTTTCTACAATGTTCATAAGTAAATGTCAATTTTGACATCTGAACACGAGTCACGTAACTATTTTCGAATAGACTATTTTTCATACTTAAAGCAGCAAAAGTTCCTGCCAAAGCTGAATTTTGAAAACATTACCTAATAAGTTGGTTTCGCCACACTTTTTCCAATCATCCTGTATACTTGAAAACATTGTTCAAATATGAAAATTGACTTTAAAACGAATGATTGCTACAATGCCTTCCAGGATCGGAGAGACAATATTTGCTGGCCAAGTGTGGTTGCTTCAAATATTACATAATAAGACATAAATATACATAAGACAATTAATGATAGATAGTGGGGTCTTTCACATTTTTTTTGAAAAATTTTGCTTTACGGCAAAAACCTGTTCAGCCGTAATTTTAATTATCAGTGGTGAAATAAGTCTCATTCTAAATAAAAAAAAGAAACTGCTAAAATAGCTTTATTACTTTGAATGTAACCATAATTTTGTTATGCGTAATTTAGTAATTAGTTTATTTTCAATATGGTCATTGCAAAATGAGTTTACGGACGAATTGTGGAAAAAACCTATTGAATTATAATTTTATGATGATGGCTAGTGGATGATTTGAAAACAACATATGTCTGTCTATAAGGTTTTAATAACTTTACAAATACATTAGATGGAGATCAAAATAAACTCTTGGTATACCACAAACACAATTTAAAAACATTATTAGAACCACTGCGTAGATACCATAGTTATCTAATTATAGATCTCGCCAAAGTTTAGGAAGAAATAAACGAGGAACAAACTAATTATCAATAATTTCGGGCCGGAGTGTGTTTGAATCAAAGTTTACAGCGCTATAGTCTGTGAACTTTGGTTTGAATTCTATTGAAGACTCACATCACTCCCGTTAATAGCAAATGAAAAGGAAACAAACCCAATTTCCCGCACGTCTAGCGAATTTGTTTTCAAGGAGGAATCTCTTTGGGTATATGTTCGACCCTCTCGTTTGAATTCCCTAACGAGGGTTACGCTGGCCCCTGGAAAATGGGATGAGAAGTTAAGTGATTGCTCATTTCAAAGCTAATACAATTCTAAGATTTAATGGAATCGTCCGTTACTTTGTGACAGTACATTTTAACAAATAAATGAAAACCCAAGTTTTACTATGTTAACTGTCACTTATTTTATTTTTGTACTAGGCATACTACTACAGTTTCGTACTACTAGTACATTTTCAAACGCAATGGAGATATTTACAATCACGTTAGGTATATATACAGACAAAATTCTTTTGATTATGGTTAGGGAAAACCAACTGTACAATTTTTATGGTCAAAAAGTTTTAATAGGGTGGTATTTCTTACATCTATTTGTGAATGTCAAAGGTTAACATTTGGGTCTTTATGATGTTTATAAATGTCTATCTATTTCAATCCAATTTGCGATTTTTTTGCTTATAATTAATATATCTAACTTATTTATGTCAGGGAATTTATGTGAAGTTTCTAGGAAATGGTTGGCAAAATGAGAGTTATGTTTATTGAGTTTAATAGTTCTTTGAATCTAACATCGAAATTTCTCCCTGTTTACCCTATATAGCAGCTATTGCATTCGTCGCATTTTAAGCTATAAACTCCAGACTTTTAATACTTATTTATTTTTGTTTTGACGTTAAAAATCAAATTAAAGAGTTTTTGGGACGATCGATAAGAACTAGTATTTTTATTTCTTTTTAAAATATTTGCAATCTTGTTAGATATTGGGTTGTATATTTTATATGGGAATCTTTAACCCTAGGATATATTTGTTGGATAGTCAAAAGTTTACGTTTTTTAAAAATTAGTCTGTTAATTTCAGATAATATATAGCCATTATTTTTGCAATAGATTACATGTCAAGTTCCCTTTCGAAGCAATGTTTGTCTAATGGCACAGAAGAAGCTCTATGAATCAAAGACCTATCTGCTGAAAGTTTATTCTCCACGGGATGAAGAGAGTCCTTCGATATAGTTACATCTGTATAACTGGGTTTTCTGTAGATATTAAATTTCTATTTATTAAGTGATCTTATTAATGTGATGTCTAGAAAATTTATTGAATTGTTTTCTTCCATTTCGAGTGTAAATTTGATTTTGTTATGGATTGAATTGAGGTGATTTTGGGGTGACTAGTTTTAACTGTGTGTAATTACTCTTTATTTCCTCTGAAGCAGATCAATACGTCATCCACGCCAGTGGCGGCTATACGGAGGAAGTACGGAAAGTTCCTCTCCCCCAAAAAAAAACCTGGCAAATTATTTTTTAACACACTTGAAAAATCAATACTATATACTAATTTTCAATATTAAATCTAATTCATTTCATTAAAAATTATCAATAATTGCAATTTTAAATTTAATGCATTCGTAGTATTGCCGTTGGTCGCTCGTTAGAAACCTAGAGGCAAACACAAACGAATACTTGCGTGTATTAAGAAAACCCGTATGTGCGCCCACCGCATCGGCAGCAAACTCGTTTGTGTCGATCCATCAACGGAAGAGCCACGTGCGAGCTCGGTAAAAATCTAGCGAGAAACGAAAACAATGTCTGACAATAATGCGTTGCTATGGCAACGAGAGTATCGCATGTACGAAGACCGCGCCTCTAAGTAAGAGTCACAGTTTATCGCTTCCGTTCGTATTTTACGTAAAGTAGATCGCGGCGATCGCGCTTTATTCAGTATTTTATCGACGGCCCTTTATTTTATTCTTTGGAGGAGTGGCGCGTGTGTGTTATTGAAAAGGAATTCGTTTGGACCCGTTAGAGACGTTGTTTGTAGTAGCAAAATGAAGTTTATTTTCCCATGGGAAAGAAGATGACAAAAAGGACCTTTTAATTACGGGTTGACAGACAAGTGTGCTGACAATTAGTGCCAAAAAAGACATTAAAAATTCTGGTAAATCCTCCAATATTCATTTAACAAATTCTTGGTTTTCTGAATTTAAATAGAAGTGCAAAAAATGTCTTGGATGCGGTGCTCATTTTAGACCTTGTCTGTCCTAGTTTTCTCTGACTGACACTTCCCCTATTTTTTTTAACCACGAGCCGCCACTGATCCACGTACTTATGCCAAAAGAAGATATTATTCGCAAAGGGTGTATTTAAAAAATTTTCTTCAAAATGTGACATACAAATTTCTGCTAGTAATGGGCTTATGGGGGAGCCCATTGCTAAACCGTCTTTTTGGTTATAATATTCCCCGTCAAATTCAAAGTAATTTTCGTTTATATGCTTCTTTCTAAGTATTTGGTTAATTATATTAAAGCATTCTTCATTTGAAATATTGGAAAACATATTGGTGACATCAAAGGATGCTTGGCAAGGTTATATATTTCAGTTTTTTAGTAAGTTCGATAGAGTTTTTAACAGAAATTTTTGGTTTAAATTGTGTGATATTTCTAAAAATTGTATTGGTGTTTGTGTAAGATACAATCGGCCTTATGGGTGCCACTTCTTTATGTATTTTTATGAGACCCTAGTGCAAAAATAAAATAAGTGACAGGTAACAAATTAAAACTTGTGTTTTCATTTATTTGTTATTAAAATTTTATATAACGGTTACTATTTTTTCAAATTTGTTTTAATGCTTTTCGAGAAAATGCTGAAAACAAAAGAGTCGTATTTTTCTGTTTTAACTTAATTTTGCGTATTAGGAAATGTTTCTACCGGATATTCGTGAATAACAAGAACTAATTTTGTCAAAATTGCTCCGGTTTATACAGAGCGGACAATTTAGAAATAAATGTGCAACTTTGGTCTATATGTTTTGTTGTGTTTTTGGCATTGTAGTATCTGAACGTTTAAATCTAGGTATATAAAGTAAGAGTGTAAGAAGCGGCTATGTTTCCTTTAGAGATTAGCATAAAATTCAATCCAATCGGTGTTAAGGGTGAATTTTGAGATATTTTTGAGATGTAGTAAGCACGACATTTGTTTGCCCGGATTTAAGCCTTCGTAACGACCGCAACGTATTGATACCTTCTGGGACAAAACTGCTATACAGATTAAAAGTTCGCTCTTTTTTTCTACAAAAATATAATAACACGTTGTTTGTCGGAGGTTCAAAAATTGGATAAAATCGAAATTCTACAAAAAATGCAGATTTTAGCCAAAATAACTTGGAACATCGAGAATAACTTTAGGCTTCATATTTAGAGTGAAAATTCATATAAAACATTTCATTCGCTTTTTAAGGTAGTCTAACTGCAACTGGGTAATATAGCGTCAGATAAAGAATCGGCCCCTAATTGGGGTTGAAAATAGTACTATTAGAAAGTAAAACAAAAAAGGCGCAATAAAATGAACGAAAAACTGCGATAATAGCCAAAAATATCGATTTCTTTGATTTCGACTCGTTACCGTCTTAAAACACCATTTTCTCGAAAATTACTAAACCAAAACGTATGAGAAATCGGACTTGTTTCGTTTTCATTGGTTCACCCTGTATATATAAAATTAATCTGTAACAGTTTAATACTTATTCTGATTAAAACTGTCAACTTTGGAAATAGGCATTACTAATAAAATAAACTGATTTGGACCCCAAAATATTTGTCACATGAGTTGTAAATAATACATGATTAAACATTTTATAATATATTGTTATTCAAATAGATTAGCATATCTTCACGGTTTTTTAACAATTTCATGTTGAGTATTTTTGTTATTTTAGAACGGGTGATATTTTTCGTACCTTCTGCTAATATAATAATAAGATATGTACTTATTTATTCGCTATAAAGTTACAATTATAAAAAAACCATAAATGTTATTTTTTGTTTTTTTTTTAGTTCTTCTATAATTGTAGGCTTACTTGAAATGACAGATGAAAATAATTTTCACCTCATCATAATCACTTTTTCTCCTCTACAATTGTATGAGGTTAGTTTTTCAATTCGACGTTTCGAATTCGGGCGACCATCAACAACTTTTTTAATTTAAATACGGATCTGGATTTTTTATTTCACTATTCGATACCTTTTATAACCTTAATTTAAATTATAACAAAAAAGTCATCTCATACCATTTGATTTTTTTGAGAAAATCCGTATTATTTGAAGAATTACGAAAAAACGCCATCTAGTGGCCACTAATAGAATCATTACGGTACAGTTAATTGCTCTACGTGACACCAAGTTCAATGTAATCGGTTCATCCAAAACAGAGATATAAACGTTATAACCTTGACCTTCCTCCACCACTTTATTATTGAAAATATAAGGATAAATAGCGAACAGTTGCATAATTGCCTGAACAATACAATGCTTATATTTTGAAGAAAATCACAATTTTTGATCACATTTCATCTATCAGAATCTACATATGTCTAAATTAAGTTGTATAAAATATCAATTTTATTAAAAAAAAAGGCTTAACTTTAGATAATAATAACTTTTTAATAATAAGATGACAAAATTATGTAATAGTAATTTAAAAATTGTTGAAATTGATTGATCACCAGCAACATCCTGACAATATCCTAGGCGATCTTCAAATTATTTCAAAATATTGTGCACTACTTGAGCTTCTATCAATCTAATTTCCTGTCTTATTTGGTCTTTAAAGTCATCAATATTGTTGGATCTGTTAACATACATTGTGGATTTTAGGTAACTCCACAGATAATAATCTAAAGAGGTCAAATCAGGGTATCTGGCAGTCCATTCTATCGGACTCGGTCTACCAATCCACCTACCAGGGAGAACAGTGTCTAAATATTCACGAACTAGGCGAGTATAATGGTGCTCCATCCTGTTGATACCATGAAGCATCGTTGGGAATATCGGGATCTACTAGATTTGGATACAATACAGCAAGTGCAAGTATCAAATCGAATGTTAAAAATTCTAGATATCTTTCTCGAGTTAAAGTCTCTTCATAGAAGAAGGGACCCAAAATTCATTTTCCAATAATCCCAGCCCATACATTTACTTTTTGGGGGTATTGTATGCGGCAATTCATTATCCAGTGCGGGTGTTCTGTAGCCCAATATCGACAATTATGTCTATTCACACTTCCATTGATTCCATGATATTAGGCAAAACGTTGTTTCATCCGAAAAGAAAATTCTTCGTAAAAATTGAGGATCATTGACACATCTCTCCATCATTACACAAAATTGCATTCTCCTATCCGGGTCGTCCTCATTAAGTTCGTGAACCAAGTGAACTTTATAAGGATGTCATTTATTTTTATGTAAATATGTCAGTCAAGATCATTTACTAATATTGTTTTCGGTAGCAATAGTGCGACTAGCTTTTCTCTTCAACTGATAGTAACACATTTGACTGCAGATCTTCTGAGATACTGAGCCGGCCGTTTTCATAATTATCTCTCACATGCCCCAAATTCCTATCTCAATGATTGATATAGGCGCTCTGTTTGGGTATTTATTGTTAAAAAATTCACAAACTTCGTTTTGGGTACGCATTTTATCTCCATACCCAATCATCATTAATATTTCTATGCGTTCTCTTTCACTAATCGTACCATTTCACAATTTAAAAAAATTACTTTTATTGGAACAAATGTTTACCTTTGACGGTGAATCAACGTCAAAGTTACGTAAAATATGTAACAGGTAACAATGTTGTTTTATTCTTAATATGAACTGCGTTCGAATATAGAGGTACCTAGTGCTAAAATTCCACAGTTATTTATCCCAGAATACACACTTTCATGAACCAAAATTAAGTAAAATATTTGATTTTTGCTGACACAAGCAAGGATTTTAGCATTTTATGAAGACTTTAGAAGAAAATTTATGGCAGCCAAAAAAGTTTTACTTTTTTAAATCTGTGTGAAATAATTTCATTTATTCTCAGCTTTTGATATATTATTTAATTTGGTTTTCGCAATATATTGTAAATTGCTGTAAATTATACAATTATTTACTTATGGTGTTATGATCCCGTAAAGGAATATTTTTAAATTAATTAATAATTTCGATTACGTAATTTGTGGACTCTTTTAATTAGTTGATAAGTAATAAGAGTCTGAAAACGTGTAGTTCGATTTAAAATATATCAGTATTACAGAAATGACCTTTTTTTTGTTATATATGGTTCCAATAAATTTGGATGGCAACCAAGTTTTTACAGTTGACAAATTTTTCATACAAAGGTTCGAATCTGAGGTAGAACTAATCAAGAATCTATAAAAATAAAAAAACTGGATATTGATAGTTTTGTCTATCTTAACTTTCTCAGACCTTCTGGATTCACCACTGTTCATGGAAATAATAAAATGTCCTCTGTAAAGTGAGATACTAAACATGACATTTGTATTTGAAGTTATTTATATAATAATTATTCGTTTATGGCTATTTATTAACCATTCATCTATCTTTACCTACCTAACGTGCATTCCATATGAAATGTAAATATCTGTATTTCTGATGTATGTAGTCAAATGATTAACATTTTTAAAGTCGATACTATATATATATGTGAATTTACCACTACGATTGACTTCAAATTTTGGTCAAAAATTAAAGGTCGTATGGGGATAACCTGGTAATATTTTGGTAAAAATTCAATATAACGAAAAAAGATGGCGGCCTAGTAAAATGTTAAAAAAAGTATTACTGAAAAGCTACTCTCCAATTTACCTCTAAATCAGAATAAAACATAATTGTACATCCTATCTAGGGCAAGCTGTTTTATCGATCTATCGGTAGTTATCGATAGGTCAGCGACATATCGAAAAACAAGAGGTAACTAAAAAAATATCAATGTCAAGAGTTGAAAAGTGCCGATAGGTGTGAAAACATGTCGATAGGTATCCGAAGATATCGATAGGTAGCTGATATTATGGATAGGTAGCTGAAAACATCGATATTTATAGATAAATGAATTATATATTTACAAAGATGAGGACCTTTTTTGCTCTTCAATAGTCAACCGCCTTTGCCGCAAATATAATGACAGGTAGTAACAAATTCCAATAGATAGCAATAAACTATCGCTAGCAAAGATTCCCTGCCGATAAATCGATAACTATCGACATATCGATAAATTAGTTAAAATACAATATCGCCCATCCCTAATCCTAATATATTAAAAGCAGATCTTTTCTTCTTTTCTTAAAAAAAATTTTCCGACTAAAAAAATATAGGTTTCCTCATTTTGTTAATAATAAACAGAATTACAAATAGGTATGTCCAGTTACACCAATAGATGAACTAGTCATTGACAAGGATAATGACATCAGTCATTGGTAATTTATCTATATTTTATGAAATCAAAGTAAATTTTGCTAAAATAAATATTGTGAAACTCTAGCATAGGCTCCTGGAAACTCTTGTTAAAAAACCATGTCGCATTTGAAGTCTGAATCCCATGCGCGAACAAATGGGTCATGGATCAATATAGCCGCTTGTTCGTAGATGAGAACTATACATGTCATCTCTCATAAAGAAAATTCTAGAGAATCGATGTCAGCAATTATAATAAAAATAAAACAGTAAAAATCAGAATAATCAACATTAACAATAGTGTTTCAAAAAAAAATAGGATTTATTATCGGAATATTTAAATTCACCAAATTGTAAATATTGACTACATCGCTTGGCAATATTCCTATCCGCATTGTATAATAAGATAAAATGAAATAATAAAGATAATGCTGTAAGGAAAGACATTGAGGCATCTCTAGTTTTATGAACGTGTAGCAATTGTCTAGATTTCATAGCATGCGCGTATACAAACGTGTCAGGGATCAATAAACGTTCCAGGAAAATTGTTGTTACCCTAAACTAATATAAGCTATTTGAAATAAGTCCGTAAATTGTTATTTATTTAATTCAGGTAGCTCGATTGATTGACATTATTATTTAATAATGGACTCAGATTAGAATATAATGTAAAAGATTGTAAGACTAAAATCGAAGAAAAAACTATAATATATTTACATTGTTAAAGAATTCCTGCCTAAAAATTGTAATTAATATTGTTTATGAGATTGTCGATGTATTATACGGGTGTCCGTAAATTGCGTCGACAAATTTCAGAGGGTGATTCTACATAAAAACATATGAAAAAAAGTTCATATGCACCTGGGTCCGCAAACACTTCATAAGGGTGCTAGGGCCCCATTGAAGATGTCGCCCAAAACTTGCTTTTTATATTACTTTGGAACTGCTTTTGTACCAGTTTTGAATTTTGGTACAGGAATAGTCACTAATGAAAGTTATTTTTAGCAGCTAGCAAATTTTAAATTTCTTAACCAGGGGCGTGCCGGCAGGGAGTGTGCTGTTTATAGTTAGTCATTATTTTTTCAACCCCGTACTTTTTTGATATTTTAATAGAATATTAGGATTTTCTACTATTTTTTGCATAAAAAAGGTGGTCTTAAATGGTCGAAAAGTTAACGGTTTCCTAGAAAAATCGTTCCAATATTTTTGGGTCAATCTATATAACTTATTTTGAAGAGAAAAGAAAAGAAAATGTTACCTAAACTTTTATAAGTACAAATGGTAAAGAGCTTACAATGAACGTAAAAGAAATAAGTGCAACCTCGGGGTGGAGGAGGGTTCACGTAGGGGGTCGAAAAGGGGGGCAAATAGTATTTATGGAATTCTCGTCGAAAGTTAATGTCTGATAGAGAATAGCCTATACAACAGTTGTAGGTCGTGCAAAAGTGTAGAAGTTTTATACTGACCAGTTTTTAACATAACCTCAAAATTTCCGAGAAAAATGAAAAACAAAAAAAAACAAAACTAACTCAATTTTAACGGAACTTTTGCTTTAAAGACTGTCGTATTTTTCTTAATTGTGTACAACATAGGAATTGTCGATAGAAGTATGCAACAAATGGGAAACTTTTTGATAACTTATTTCTCAGACAAACTTGATCTTAATAAAAGTTGGGGCATGAAGAAAAAAATAATTTTTAGAGTATTCAATTTTAGGTCAAATATAAAGCGTGTTCAAAAAGAATAAAAAAAATATACTTCTAATAAATAAAATTTTAAATTTAAAGAAATAAAATTTTGTGACAGCAGCTTTATAAAGGCCACAAAAAATCTTAATTAAAAGTTAAGTGAAGTTTTTCATATTATACGGAGATATTTGGATTGAAAATTACAAAGCGTATTTTTTTCAGTGTTTGGCCATAAATACCTCATTAATTATTATTAATATGAAAAAGCTACTTAACTTTTAATTATGATTAGTGGCCTTTAAAAGTGCTAAATAAAATAAAAATCTTATTTTTTTTAATACTTACCACTTTTTTTACTTTGGTTAAAAAATGAAACAAGTACAATAGTATTTTTTTCGTAGAATGCAATTTTTGGTGATGGTTTTGAACTGTGACAATTTTTTTACCGCAAAGAATAGTTCAAAAGGAAAAAATGAGGAATACGCGGAAATCTGTAAAATGAATTTTCACCGAAGAATTTTCCTTTGAACAAAATTATTTTGGACCGGGACAAATGAATATCTCGCAAAATACTTAATTAAGAAATAAAATTATTGTTATTAATTGCAAAAAAAACTGCAAACATTTGTTGGATATTTTAAAAATATAATAACCACAAACAAAATTTGACATTCCTAAGGATCTACCTAAAACAAATAAAATAAAGAACAAGCACAAACGTTAGATTTTCAGGCAATTTAGCTACAATAAAAGCTAAGGAAATTGTAGCAAATGTTGAAAATGACTACCATTCATAGCTACACATCCAGCTAAATGATTTCTCATCGATAATCGTACATGTTCAAGTATTCCAGGTTTGTTAGGAATTTCTTGACACTGCTCCATCACCCGTTGTTCAAGATGTGCTGCATTTTTAATTGGCACGGAATAAACCAACTATTTTAAAAATCCCCAAAGAAAATAGTCTAACGGATTTAAGTCTGGAGAACGGAGGGGCCAAACAATAGGTTCACCCCGTCCTATCCATCGTTTACCATGAAACTGATTCAAATATTGTGGCACTTGAATGCTGAAATGGAGTGAGGTCCCATCTTGCATAAACCAATGTTGTAATCTAAGTTCGTAGGGCACATCATCAAGTAACTCAGGTAGATTATTTTGTAAAAAATATAAATATAAAGTACCATTTAGAGGTTGCGGCAAAACATACGGTCTTATAATTATGTTTCCTAAAATTCCCGCCCAAACATTAATAGAAAATCTATCTTGAAATTTACCTTCAAAATAGACGTGGGCATTTTCCTCTGCCCAGTCATGGTTGATATGGAAATTTATTATACCTTTACGTGTAAAACCTGCTTCGTCGGTAAAAAAAAACTTTTTCAAGGAAATGGGCATTTCATTCGCATCCATTCACAAAACCCCAATCTCGGTTGTAAATCCTGGCGCTTTAGCGCTTGCACACGTTTTAGGTGGTATGGTCGAAGAAGCTATTCTTTTAAAATTTCCCAAACACTACTTTTGGGAACACGCTGTCTTAAAGCTAGTTTTCTAGTACTGATTACCGGATTACCTGCAACCTCCTCTAAAACTCGTTCTTCTGCTTCTACAGTACGGGTAGTACGAGTCCTCCCACAATCTGCTCTTCATGGTGAAAAGGTATCATTTTATCTAGGCCCTTGATAAACTGCTGAATATTTGTTTATCGGGAAGCTGACGATTTCGAAATGCCTGTTGATATAGTCTACGAGCTTCACGAGCGCAACCATTCGCTTTTCCATACATGAAGTGCATATCTTCCATCTCAGAAAATGTGTATTCTGGCATTTTTGAAAACTAATAAAACTGATTTTTGTAAGTTTCAAAATAAACTGTCAAAGAAATTATGAAGTTAACATTCACTTAATATTTTATTTGAAAAAGTACGATCATCGATGCGAAATAGTTTAGTCGGATATTTTTCTATGAATGGTAGTCATGTTCAACATTTGCTGTAATTTTTTTAGCTTTTATTGTAGCCAAATTATTGCCTGAAATTCTAACGTTTCCGTTTGTTTTTAATTTTATTAACCGACTTCAATAGAAATTCAAAAAAGGAGGAGGTTATCAATTTGACATTTATGTATTTTTTTTATCTTTGTACATCGATTACTCCGCGATGGTTTGTTTTATTTAGCTGAATTTTTTTTTCATGCCCCAACTTTTATTAAGATCAAATTTTTCTGAGAAATAAATTAGGAAAAAGTTTCCCATTTGTTGCATACTTCTATCGACAAGAGACAAGAAAAATACGACCGTCTTTAAAGCAAAAGTTCCGTTAAAATTGAGTTAGTTTTGTGAAAATAAAAAAAAATCAAATGATTTTTTTTTTGATATTTTTCATTTTTCTCGGAAATTTTGAAGCTATGTTAAAAACTGGTCATACAAAACTTGTACACTTTTGCACGACCTACAACTGTTGTATAGGATATTCTCTATCAGACATCAACTTTCGCCGAGAATTCCATAAATACTATTTGCCCTCCTTTTCGACCCCCTACGTGAACCCTCCCCCACACCGAGGTTACACTTATTTCTTTTACGTTCATTGTAAGTCCCTTTACCATTTGTACTTATAAAAGTTCAGGTAACATTTTCTTTTCTTTTCTCTTCTAAATGAGTTATTTCGATCGACCTAAAAATATTGGAACGATTTTTCTCAGAAACCGTTAACTTTTTGACCATTTAGCAAGAGCCCCTTTTTTATGCAAAATAAAAAAAAGACCTATTACACTCATATGTACAGATCCTAGAATATAGTTTCATGTGTCACATTCCAGAAAATCATATACTAATATCTCTTGATGTTGTCTCTATATATACAAATATTCCAAATGAACTTTTATCTGATATAATAACACAAAAATGGGACGAATTAAAGGGTCACACAACACTTCCATTAAAAGAATTTATAGAAGCTATTAACATTACTCTAAATAATAATTATTTTCAGTATGAGGACAAATATTATCAACAGTTAGATTATTTTATAGTGGAAAATCCTAATATTCTATTAAAATTTCAAAAAGGTACAGGGTTGGAATAATAATGACTAACTAAACACAGCACACCCCCTGCCGGCACGCCCCTGGTTAAGATATTTAAAATTTGCTAGCTGCTAAAAACATCTTTCATTAGAGACTATTCCTGTACCAAAATTCATAACTGGTACAAAAGCAGTTCCAAAGTAATAAAATAAAAAGCACGTTTTGGGCGACATCTTCAATGGGTCCTAGCACACTTATAAAGCGTTTGCGGACCCAGGTGCATATGAACTTTTTTATGTAGAATCACCCTTTGAAATTTGACGACGCAATTTCCGGACACTCTGTATATATATATATATATATATATATATATATATATATATGTGTATATATATATATATATATCTTGTTAATTATTTTCTTGGGCATAGGTTAACTCATTGAGAAGTAAAACTATACTTCAATCGACGTTTCGCTCATTATATTGAGCTTTCTCAAGATATTTATTTTCTACAATAAAAACATATATAGTTAGTATTTAAATTTTAAAATGGTTAAAACGTTATTGAAAAACATCACTTAAAAATAACATTACATTTAAAACAAACTGTGATCATGAAAACAAAAATACATTTAAAACAAAAATAATATTATTTTGCAGAGTACGTACCTTGGAAACATGTCAGTTTTACGAATGTTTTGCGATTGCAATAATTTCGAAACGTCTACAGTTCTGGTAGAAACGAGACAATTTTTTCTTCTTTTTTATATTTACTTAGATTTTTATTGCTGTACTAAGTTTGGGTTTATGATCTTACTAAAATGTACAGGGTTTTATGCATGGAGTGGTTTATTTATTTAGATTAATTTACTTGGATATCAGATTGTGATAAATTTGGCTTAAGTTATTCATGTCTTTTTTATTGTTGACGGCATTTTTCCCTTTTTTAATTTTTATCATTTCTTCTATTGTGAGTTTTCGATAATTAGTTTCTTGCTCTAAAATTTTGGTTTGTTTAAATTGAATTTATGTTTTTCTGTATGTTCGTGTTTGTTGAGTGCAGTAGATGCATTTTTTGTGTATTTGTGGCCGTTTAATCGGCTATCTAAGTATTGTGTTGTCATTCCTATGTACTTTTTTGGGCAATTTAAACATGGAATTCAGTAAAGTAGGTTTGATTTCTTTTTTTTTTATTACTTTGCTTTTCAAGGGAGTGAAAAGACCGTTTAGTAAATTCTGTGCTTTATGACAGACAGTTATGCCGTGTTTAGACAAGATGTGATTTATTTTTTCTGATAGACCGTCTGTGTAGAAGATTGCAACGTATTTAGTATTACCATTTTTTTCTTTTGTTGCGTTCTTTAAGTTATTATAAAAAACATGACTTCGTTGTTTAAAAACTCGTAGTATTTTTTTTCCGGATAATGGTTATTTATTAAAGTCTCCTTAACCTTCTTTAAAATCTCAGGACGATATTCTGGGGAAGTAAGTGAGATGGCACGATGGGTTAGACCCATAATAACGCTATTTTTTTGATTCTTTGGATGGTTGGAGTTAAAGTTTAAGTATCGCCCTGACCATGTTTTTTTTGTATACCACTTGGTTTTTATATTTTGATCTTTTTTGTTTCTAATTAGGGTTAAGTCTAGCAAATTAATTTTGTTTTGTGTTCAGTTTCCATGGTAAATTTTAATTTGGGGTGAAAATTATTGATTATATTATAATTTAATAGGTCATTAATATGGTTTTTGGAAACGGCAGTTAAACAATCGGCCACAAATCTTTTAAAAAAAGGAAGGTTAAAATCAAGTTGACTTATCACACTCTCCTCCAGATATTCTATAACTAATTGTGCGACAATGGAGGAAATAGGAGAACCCATAGCGCAACCATCTAACTGTTGATAATATTTGTCCTCATACTGAAAATAATTATTATTTAGAGTAATGTTAATAGCTTCTATAAATTCTTTTAATGGAAGTGTTGTGTGACCCTTTAATTCGTCCCATTTTTGTGTTATTAAATCAGATAAAAGTTCATTTGGAATATTTGTATATATAGAGACAACATCAAGAGATATTAGTATATGATTGTCTGGAATGTTTACCTTGTCAATAAATTGTTTAAAATCAAATGAATCTTTACCAAACAAGTTTTTTCCTGTTATTTTGGTCACACAATTAGACAATTATTATATATATATATATATATATATATATATATATATATATATATATATATATAAGACATAAAGCAGAATATACCTAATACACACTATGAGAAAAACAAATATAATGAAACTTTATTAATTCAACATGAACCTTAAATAAACATAAAAATAAAAAAAGACCTATTATATTCATATGTACAGATCCTAGAATATAGTTTCATATATATATATATATATATATATATATATATATATATATATATATATATATATATATATATATATATATATATATATGTATATATATATAACAGTTTGTACTAGCGACGAAGTAACTAGTATATTTCTTTTAGTTAAATCGTACCATCTCCAGATGGTAAAAAAGAAGTTCCAGGGAGTATCTGTGTGTGTATCTATTGCCAACCATAGCGCTAAAATAATTTAATTAGTTTTATTCAGATTTTTTATTTAGCATTTTTGTGTAAATATCTCCTACGGATTCATTCATGTATTTCTTCACTTAAAAAATACTGCGTTTTTAAAATAATGGCTTTCACAATTTTCTCAAAACAGTTCTGACTAATGGCATTTTAAAGACATAATTTCATGCCCCCGCTCACCCTTTTCATAAATGTATGTTACTTAATTGCTTAAATAAAATATCTATTTCAATCAAACTTTTTATCTTCATTGTAAGTCTTAGCTTCCGTCTTTCACTGCTTATCAGTCTAACATAAAGAAGTACTAACAACATTATTTTTAAGCCGAGAAGTTTCCTAGAATCTATCCCTGTTCAGTATTGAATTAGGCACGGGTATTTAATCACTGAATAGATTCTAAGAGAAGCCTTAAGAACACACAAAAGACTAAAACACATATACATATATGCAGGGTGTTTCGTTATTATGAAACTAACTTTGGTTTCTTAAATATATAATGCTCTGTATATTATACATCTATCAAATAAATGGCGTGTTGCTGTTGACTAATATTTCAGGTTTGATACTGTCATCTTCAATGACACCCGATAAATTTGACAAAAAACCTGCAACAAAAGGCAATATCTTAGAGATAAATGAACAACCTTCTACTATATAGTAGTGAAATCAATGGAAATAGATTGCTTCTTATGGCAGAGCTTTTCGCAAATTTCTCGGATGCTAACATAGAATGGAAGCTTTGGCGGCTTTGGTCAATTCAGAAATCATGCTTCTTGCGTTAGGCCGTATCAACGTAAAACAGCCATAGCACGTGATATCCACGATTATAAGATTGCTGTATAAAGGGCATTAAGAATAAATTAACATATTAAATATAATTTGTCTTATCCATAATGCTTTATATTAAAAATTTGGCCGGGCCGAATTAAGGCTGTAGTAAACAGTATTATTATTAACAGAGAACTCTCAGTTTGTATCAAAAATCGTTATTATTTGTGGTCTTGTATTTATAAACAATATTAAGTTTATAAACTCAGGTAAAGGTAGTAAATAGCAGAAATTAAAAACTAGAACCTAATTTTTAAGTTTTAAAATTTTGTATCTAGATATTTGCTGTTTTCTTGAGAACCATTTTAATAACCCTTTGGTCTAGTTTGAAGTAGATAAAGAAATAAAATATGTTTATCAATTCCGGAAACTTTGTATGTTTCGTTTCAAAAGACCACATTTGTACTATGTAGTTTATTAATTTAAATAGTTTCCTAACATTTTATTAGGCCATCATTTTGTTTTGCTACCTTGGATTCGTACCAAAATGTTACCAGTTAATTTCTATGTAACCCGTCATTTTTGTGCAATTTTAGAGGTGAATTATTAGATTTTTAGTAATGATTTTTTGATATAAAAGCCATTTTGTTCGGCTATATGATTTTTACCAAAATATTACCAGGTCATCCTCACATGAACCTTAATTTTTGACCAAAATTTGAAGTCAATCGGATAAGTAGTTTTTTAGCTATGCCGCGAACTGACAGACAGAGAAACACATCGGTAGGCAGACCGAAATATTTTATCGAATTCATACCACAATTTTACCAGTTGAAATGTATTAAGTAGTTTTTCAAGCTAATTTTTGTTAAAAATTTGAAAATCATATTTTTTGGCATTTGTTTTCATAGAGACACTAAGTGACCGTTAATTTTTGAGATATGTAAAGCCTGCGAACAGTCAGCTAGACAGACCAACAGACGGACGGAACCGAGTTTTCGTGTTTTGAATGTAATTTTAAATGAGCTACTCTTCAAATGCAGACTCAAAAAAAAGACAAATGACGATTTTTATTTTGTTGTGGATATCATCGTAAGTAGTAGGAACTTCCAACTTTGTCAACGACATATTATTCGACATTAGATTGCGCAACTTTGTACTAATTTAACCAAC
Organism: Kuschelorhynchus macadamiae; assembly: GCA_030620095.1. NCBI lineage: Eukaryota > Metazoa > Arthropoda > Insecta > Coleoptera > Curculionidae > Kuschelorhynchus > Kuschelorhynchus macadamiae. The sequence continues at coordinate 163,120 of JAUTXW010003824.1, read as the reverse complement.
TTCGTATATTTTACGGATTTTGAGATGCCAATGCCAAGAATCAGGATTTTTGTATGCATTAGGTGGGTTTTTTAAGTTTTGAGTAGTGTTTTGGGTTCATGTCGAATTTTTGAAAATTTATTTGTAAATTGTATATTTTGACTGAAAATGTTTGATGTTTTTATTAATTCATTCAAAAAATAAATAAGTATATAAAGATGTGCAGTCTTTTTATAATTTTGGAACGATTTGGTAAGAAACAGAACACTATTAAAAAATTAAATTACCAGTGGACAAAAAAACCAGGGAAAAAGCTGGAAACTGACTATATAGATTCTGACTTAAAGTAGTTTATAGAGTGTTTCCCATACGGGTTCCTTTGGATGCTTCTCTGAGAGTGGTGCTTTTTTGATAAAAAAAAACCGTTGGACTTTTTCCAGTAGTCTTTCAATTTGCCAAGCACTAGCTGGGTTGATAGAATGATGTACAACATTTTTTATCTGAAAGATACATGTTTTGACCATATCAAATATTAAGTCAGCGTTTTGTTCCTCTGATTAAATTTTTTACTAGAATATTGCAAATTATAATTATCTTGATTTCAAAGATATAAACTATTGCCCGATATACAAAAGTGTAATATTCTAAATTTTAACTATATTCAATAGAATGTGTAAGGCATGCTATTTTTTTCAGAAAGAAACCGTTTCGTATACTCACTCTTAACAATTTATTTGCCACAATTTATCAGTAGGTATTTATTTAAATTGTTTATAACATATATAGTATTGCACAAGAAATATAATTTTCGGTAGTGAAGAAAGATTTTTTATCTTTTATAAATTACAATTAACATGTTAATGTTGAGAATTATTTTTACCGTATTCTTCGTATGGGGCATAAATGAAGTGCACTCATCTCCAAATCCCTCTATTATTATAATAGGTAGTGGTGCATCTGTCATTGCAGCAGCCACGAGACTATTAAAAAATAATTTTACAAACATAAAAATTCTTGAAGCTGAAAACAGAATAGGTAAGTCACCACACCATATATAGTTTTCTATTAGTGTGTTTAATTTTTGACTCTTTTGCCGAGTTGGTTATTTATTTAACCTTTTTGGTATAAGAATACATAATTATTTCCTCATATACCAGTCCATATATTGTATTATTAATATACTATACCGGGTGTCAACGAATCTATTAGAGAGGCCATAACTTTTAAAGTATTTAATGTATCAAAACGAAATTTGGTATAGGTAAATGGTACATAAAAAGGAGAGTGTGCCCATATTATTCACTTTTCGGTGACTCCCGGTTTCACCGGAAATGATTCCAGTTTAGATTTTTTACACGGATCACTCTGTATATGTTTACATTTTTGGATTCCTGAGACAATTCTGAATCAGAATGTGACATTTTAAAAACTTTTAACGCCTACTGGATTTTTATAGCTATTTTTAAAATTGCACCTAGGTGCAATTAACAAATTAACAAATTAATCTAAGGACCTGAAATGATGACAGAATAATACAATCGCCAAGTTTTAGTGACTAGTCTGATTGCTAGGAACCAGAGAAGTTGATAAAATCAAATTTTTGTGCCTAACTATTTTTTTTTCAAATGGCGACCCTTTTTAGACAAGCACTTTTGAAAAAGAGGATTTTTTCGCAAATCTAATGGTACTAACTTTTTTGCAATTGGATTAAAAACAAGTTAAGAAATTAAATATTACTAAGAAAAATACTCGATAATCAATTATTTACTTTTATCAAGTGTGCCATGGATAGCCATGCTGGATATTAAGTAGGATTTATTATTTTGACAGTGACACTTACCTATTCTTTCTGAGTAGACATAAGATTTCCTTATTTTTCAGTATTATTTTTGTTTTCAAAAGTCAAAATAATGTATACTCAAAGTGAAAAAGTCGATATGTTATTAATATTTGGAGAATGTCATAAAATTCAAGGAACGCTGCTGAGTTGTATGGTCAGAGATACCCTGACCGGCAACATCCAGTCCAGGGGTGGGTTGCGAAATCGCAGTCTGCTACTTTGTCATTGCTCCACCAACGTCTCCAAACTCTTGACATATTTTTATTGGGCACGCACGTGTATTGACTTTAGTAACTGAAAATAAACAAGAGCTAAGTTGAAGTGAAATGACCACTGACTTAAAACTATTAAGTGGGTGACATTAGTAGTAGTGCGTTCTGAAAGTTATCCGAAGTTGCAGTACACGTTCATATTTTCAGCTTGGAATGAAGTAAAGGGAAAAGACGTAAATTCACTGATTTTGAAACAGACCAAATTTTGTAAAGTCGATGTCCTGATCTCAAAAGCAAAGTTTCTGTAGAAAACTAAAGTTTTTTTATATTTGTGAGTCAAAATAAATCGGGAAAACACATGTTGAACACAGGAACAACATTTTTGAAGAAATATGTTACATAGTGTTGTTAAAATGCTTCGAGGGGAAAATCTCTCCTCCCGGGCACCACCCTAATTTCCTCCCTAACTACAATCACCCAAACTAAAACATTTTTTTACAGGGGGAAGAATAAACACCACTTATTTTGGAAATGCCTACGTAGATCTCGGTGCACAGTTCTGCTGTGGAGACGAAGATAACATTGTTTATTCCTTAACTAAAGACTTCGACGTTTTAAAACCAGCTTCAGGTGAAGAAAGATATTTTCACTCCAATCGAAACATTGACAGAACAGACACAATCGGAGAAAAATTAACGTCACTTGTAGGATCACTGGCAGCTAGGGACAAACCTATAAGTGGTTGCGAAAATGTTACATCTGTGGGGGAATGTTTGCGCATTAAGTAAGTAAGGAAGATAATCGTTATTTAAGATATAATTTCAATAATCAAGTATATATTTTATTCTATTTTATGTCATGTATGAGATGTATGTGTTTTACAAGAAGGGGTAACTTAATTCATTATTAAGCTACAGGAAAGACAATTTAAAAATCTGCCTATTTAATTTTGTTATCCTCTAAAACAGTATGTATCTGTATCTAAATATATTTAGTTTATCAATAACAAAATAGATAGCAAAGAATATTATAACTGTAAGTTTTGTTTGATTCATCACGGGCATTTCCCACGATAAATATTGATTTCTCAAAATACGACTCTAAGTATTATTGGCACTGTTATTAATTTTATTACACCATTCTTAAAGATTTCGTAAAAATTACTGACCGAGAATCCGACGTTCTTGATCTAACCCGAGGGACTGTATGAACTTAAACCACTTATTTTTGTGATATTATATGTAATATTATATTTTCAATACAGATGACGATTTTGAGTTGCAGTTTTCGGCCTTTATTTAACCAGTTCTTAGAGTATGCAGCCCGATAAAGACAGCCTCAGGACTCCATCGCAACCGTCTTATACAGAGTCTTATTTTTTTGAAAAGTTGATTCCACAAAAACTCTTACTGTGGAAGATTTTTTTCTCTTTGAGCAACCAAAATAACCCAGAGCTAGGTACGAAAAAACAATTTCTAGCTATTTTAAAATTTTTTCTTCCTTTCCGACATCGAAAAATTGATTTTTTTAAAAATGATCTGCTGAACAAAGCTCACATATGGCAATCAGATTCAGTTTGGTCTATCAGATTATGAACAGTGTTATCACCTTAAGTATTTCACCATGAATATTGTATACAGGGTGCACCAAAAACTCTACAGATTCTAAACTACAACAATGTTGAATTTCTGCTCCGCAAGGTAGGTCGTATTCCAGACCTTTGTTACCCACTGTATTATTGGGACAAATTCTCAGTTAATTTGAAATGATAGGTAAATAGTTTAAGTAAGCCTGTATTAACAAAAATAGCATGTGAAACTACATTTTATTGAGAAAAAGAGAATTATATCAATGATAAAAGGCGATTTTTAGAGCTAGAGCAAATTTTAAATGTAAAAAAAACTGTTTCGGTAAACAGGTCCATTATTAACTGGCATTAGAAGCAACATCGAATTCAAGATAGATAGAAAAAACCAAACCCAACAAATCAGTATTTAACTTCCACCTCTTTGGTTTTTGGTAAACCCTGTATACAATATTCATGTTGCAAAATTTAAGGGTACCAACCTTGTTCATATTCTGATAGATATACCTGTGATTACCACAAGTTGGTTTTGTTCAGCAGATTATTATAAAAAATCAATTTTCCGAAAAAAAACCCGTATGTCGAAAACAAAGAAAAAATTTGAAAAGCAATAGAAATTGTTTTTCGTACCTAGCTCTAGATTATTTTGAAGAAACACATGGTCTTATATAACCCCCTGTATAAGACTGTTGCAAAAATATTAAAATCGCTAGAAATTGTTATTTCGTACCTAGCTCTAGATTACTTTGGTTGCAAAAAGAGAAAGAGAAATCTTCTATAGTAAGAATTCTGGTCGAAGAAACTTCTAAAAAAATAACAGGTTCTTATATAACCTCCTGTATAAGACGGTTGCTTGGTGTCCGGGGCTGCCCTTATCGGGCTCAACTAAAAACCTTCATCCGTATTGAAAATATTTCATTTTGAATTTCCAGTAAAAAATTCCTATATTCATATACATACATATACATATATATATTTATATATATATATATGGAAACTGGAAACCTTGAGATATGTCAGAAACTATACAAGGTACATACCCTATCCCTAACTGTTTTTGAGATAAAAAAATGAGAAAACTGTTTTACAAAATTTTTTTAATAACGATTAACAACGATAGTCTAAAATTATAAATGATGCGTTTTAACGTAATAAATGCTGGAACTGTTGTCCGTTCACTTCCTGACAATATCCTAATCGATTGATGAACTCTTGTTGTAGATTTCAAATGAAAGTAGATGGGATTTGTCGGATTTCATCTCTTATACGATTTTTCAGCGCATCGATATTAGGAGGTCTGTTCAAATAAACTTTGCTCTTCAAATATCCCCACAGAAAATAATCTAGGGGAGTTAAATCCGGGGACCTGGCCGGCCATTCGTAGGGACCACGACGTCCTATCCACCTGTTAGGAAATATTTCACTGAGATACTGCCGAACAGGTAGCGCGTAGTGAGGTGGTGCTCCATCTTGTTGGAACCACATTGCTGCAGTAGGCATATCGGGCTCATTACCTGGATACAATTGAGCTAAGGCAGGAATCAACTCGAGTTGTAAAAAATCAAGATAAATTTCGCCGGTTAAATTTACGTCGAAAAAGTAGGGACCTATAATTCTATCTTGAAATATTCCAGCCCAATTCCATCGATTTTCTCGGGATATTGCGTATGAGCCACTTGAGCCCAATGGGGATTCTCTGTAGACCAATATCTACAGTTTTGTCGGTTGACAGTACCATTAAGAAAAAAGGTGGCTTCATCGGAAAATAAAATATTTCTACAAAAGAATGGATCCAGGTTGCACCACTTTTGCATACTTTCGCAAAACTCAAGTCGGCGGTCAAAGTCGTCTTCATTTAATTCATGGATTAATCTTATTTTGTAGGGATGTTACTTTGCCGTGTGCAGAATATTTTTTACCAATGATTGACTAAGGTTTAAATCTAATGCTACTTGACTTGTAGGTAAATGTGGATTTTCGTTATAATTGAGTAAAACATTCAATTTCATATCATCATCTAGTTTTGGCCTACCTGTCCTGGGAAGATCTTTTACATAACCATGATCACGAAATTTTTTGATAATTTTGCTAACTGTGGATTTTGCAATTGCTTGTCCTCGCTCGGGATGCGTATTATTAAAAAGTTCACATACTTCGTCAAGATTTCTTTGGCGATCTCCCCATCCAAACATCATAAGAATATCTATTCTTTCTCTTTCTGAAAGCATTTTTATCAGGAAAAAAGTAACTCTCCAACAATATGTTAAAAATTGACACAGTTTATTGTCAGTATATGACAGTTTCTATGTGAGTTCTAAAATAATCCATCAGATTACATTATGCATAGGGAAATGAGTTAATTTTGTTTAAAGCCAAATTTTCATTTTCTCATTTTTTTTTATCTCAAAAATAGTTGACTTTAGGGATAGGGTATGCTTAATAAAATATGATCAGAATTTCATGTAGATTCCTAAAATGAAATAATATACAGGGTGTTCCATTAGAGATTCTGAAGTTTTGGCGTGTAACTTGATTTTAAAACACCCTGTATATTTCAAGACATTTTTGAATCATTAATCGTAAGGAAATATACAACTTTTATATGAAACTTTTTTACCCAGCTTGTATAGTTTTTGACATATCTCAAAGGTTTACAGACTTTATGCCATTCAGCAGATTCTCAGTTCTTGGGAATGCCATTGTATTAGAACACCTGGTAAGGATAGGGGTCGCAGTGCCAAATAGTATAAAATAACATTGATTCTACATCTTCCAGTTATATAATGGGACAAGAAACACTAGTTAGTCTGTGGTCAGAGAAACTCAGGGGAGCGGAAACAGAACATTGATAAGCTCTGAGTGGGAGGTGAGAGATAATTTAATGAAAGTTTTAAGGACCAGTTTGAGCCACAGAAGCTGTTCGATTCAAGATTGGGTTAGAAAGTTAATGCACAGGATAGATTACTACGAACGTAGGCGCAAACGCCACTGTTCAGGCGGAATGATGGGAGAAGTTAATAGCAGCAAGCAAGCAAAGGTTCTGTTGTTCCATATCAGTAAAAATTTAGTAGTATCAGTATTTATACATTTTTTTGAGAATTTGCTTTGTGCTTTTGTTTTTTATTGACATTTTATAGGTTTCCTTTGATCTGTCTTATTTATACTTGGTATTCCAATCGCAAACTTTTTAAATTTCCCCCAAATTATATAATATCTGCTTTGGTCATATGATGTGCAATTTTCACAAATTATATTCGAATTTTTGCTTTCAGATTTAAGATCATCCTTAACTCAGTCCAAGACACACCTGAGAAACAAGTTGTAGGCGAATATTCCGACTGGATTAATAATCAGCTCTATGCTGCTAGCGGTACTTTTGATTTAAACGATGTAAAAATCTCATCAGCGTACAAACAATGTCAAAAATATCCTGAGTTAATCTGGAATGGTATCGGATTTAAAACTGTTCTGGACGTTATGAGGCAAAAGTACCCTAATTCTGAAAACAAATTGCCTATAGATGACAAGATTGTCGTTAATAAAGAAGTAATATCGATTGCAAATTGGTATTCTGGTGATGGATCAACTGTCAGCACCTTAGATGGTAGTAAATATGAGGCCGATCACATAATTTTCACGCCATCCCTGGGAGTACTAAAAGCAACCCACGAAAATTTATTTAATCCTTCTCTACCACATAGAAAAATAGAAGCCATACAGAATATTGGATATGGAGCAGCTGTTAAAATCAAAATTCACTTCGCTGAGAAATGGTGGTCTGAATTAAGAAAATGGAATTTAATTTGGTCGGCGGAAGACAAACAGAAGCTTCAAAAGGTTGGTAGTATACCCAGATACAAGAGAAATATTCATACAAAATAAAATCGTTGTCAAAAAAATCACTAAGAAATAAAAAATAATGTTTTATTATATCTCGAAAATTTTACTCTAAGGAGTCGGCGTCAAATAATTATTAAGTACATTACAAAAAATATTTGAGTGTATTAATATCTAATACCTAAAGCCAAATTTTTAAGCTAGCATTAAAAAATATTTTGTTACTTTTTAGTATTTTCTTGAAGTCGATTTTATTTCTTTATAAAATTTTTATTTCACCCTTTTCATTTAGTCCTATTTATACGAAGTTTTAGTGCAAAGTAAGTGTCAGTTAATTTGTTGATCGATCATAAAAGTCTTTGAGAAGGTTTCATTAGTATTCTCCCTAGGACTTAAATAATTACCAGAAATTTGTATTAATTTATACAGAATGTCTTAAATTTTAGAAAACGCTGGCGTCGCATTGTATGAAACCAAAAGTTTTATATAGAGAGAAAACCTTTGTTACTAAAATGTAGGAGAGACATTTTTTTAGGTTTAGATTTCTATCTTAAATGAGAGGCGAATATTTAAACTCAGAGATGTTCCTTGAATACAAAAAAGATAGAAATAGATAAAACCAATATGTCAAAAAGTTTAGCGGCATATGCTAAACATCTAAATCATAAATTAAAAGTAAAAAAAAATAAAATTTAAAAAACAAATTGGCCAATCTAAAAAATTTCTAATATTCTTGAAACAAGAATTTGGTGAAGAAAACTTGTGTTTATACATTTTTTTTGTTGAATAAATATCACTGATGAACAAATTTCAACTTCTTTTTTTGTTTCTTGAACAAAACCTATTTTTTTGGAATCAACTTCAACAAAATAACTAAAAAATACCTATTAAAGAATTTAGTTGGCTCGCAAAAAAAATCTGTATTATTTGTTACAAAATTTTAATTTATAGGCATATACAATGAACATACAAAATACAGATAACAATATATTGTTGGTTCCACTAAAGCATTTAAATAACATATTTTTATCATTGAATCTAAAGTTTAGATACTCATTTTGCGCTTCTTTCCGTGTTTGAAATATCCTGGTGGAACCTTCCACCTGCTCGTCACTTACACCACCACAATTTTTCTGTGAGTAATCCAGATAAGAATCCAGGAAATTAATTTTCAGAGACATATTACGCGCTAGGTTTGGGTAACACAAAAGAAGATGGGCAATCAGGTCTTAATAGTTTAATGCTTAATGCTTTTATGTTTCCCAAAAAAAAACTTTATTTTAAATAACTGAAAGCACGCTCTTCTTTACTTTTATAAAGACAGTTAAAACAATATACAATAAATTGAACATTTACAAGTTGGTATTATAGGACTCTTGCAAATTATTGATTTATGGTCAAAAGTCAAAAATTGCTTTATTTGTAGAGTAGGTAAACTCTTGTGAACAAGCATATCCATAAAAAAACAATAAACTAATATAGCTAAAATTATATACAGAAATGAAATAGTATACAATATTCAAATAAATAAATCACACTAATAATAGTTTTATAAAAACAGCAAATGACAATGTACAATAAACTGAACAATCACAGGTTGGTGTCGTAAAACTCTTGTAAAGTATAAAAAGTTTTTCTAATAAAATCTTTTTTAATGATTTTCTTAATAATGTAATGGCCATTATTTGTTTGATATGTAGCGGAAGGTAGTTATACATCTTAAGCCCCTCAAAGAATATATAGTCTTGGTAAGTGCTGATTTAGGAATAGGTAGGGGTAAGTTATCAGAATTTCTTATTTCATACTGGTGACTCATTTTCATGCCCCTGGATCGCTTATGACTATGAATGAATTATAATATTTTTTCTTGGTAAAACAAAGGTCTGCAATGGTCTCTAACCCTGGCTCGGCAAATATAATGAATTGCTCTTTTTTGCAACATACAAACTGAGTTAAGATGATATTGGACGCAATATCCCCAGAAAGGAATGCCATATCTAAATTGGGCTTCAACTAGGCTGAAGTAAACATTTCTTGCGATTGCACTACCCAATTCCTGTGAAACTACACGAACTGCATAGCAAGCTGAAGCAAATTTGGAATTAAGTGCTAAGATGTGGTCACTAAATTTTAACCTGTCATCTATCCAGACGCCCAAGAATTTGGTAGAACTCTTGTTAGAAATGGGTATGGGAGTTACAACTACATGAAACTTAAAAGTCATTATATTAGTCTTGTTGATATTGAAACTAAGGGAATTAGTCTCAGACCACAACTGAATCCTCCCCACATCAGCAGACATGTTTACCAAAGCATCGGCTTCTCTACCTGCCCAAAGAAACGTGGTGTCATCCGCAAAAAAATAAACTGTCCAGAAATGTCAAGGGTAGCCAGATCACTAATATACATAACAAACAATACTGAACCCTGTGGGACGCCATGCTTGAGAGTCATAACTTCAGACATGCCATCCCGACTCTTCACCAGTTGTTCCCTGTCCGTTAGATAGGATAAGAACCACTCAAGCACCACCCCCCTAAAGCCATACAAAGATAGTTTGCTCAGCAGTGTCAATACAATATACACAATAAATTTGTGCATAATAATTACATTATGTCTAATAAGTGCATTTTTGTCAAAATATGTCACTATTCAATGTCAATCAGAAGTCACCGGACTTTACCGACAATGCAAATTTTCAGGTAAATCAATTTAACTTAGTAAATGCAGTGTTTCATAAATAAACTTTTTTCTCGAAAACGAGTCCATTTTTGGAAACTGATAAGGAGGACCTTTTATCTTTAAAAATATCTGAACGAAAAATAAAGATGTTTTTATATATTTAAATATCTTTATGCAGATAAAAATTGTGCAGGAAAGTTGCTGTTCCTTTGACTCAACATTTTCCTAAGTAACTTAAGCTATTACATCAATCACCCAAATATTTTGAAATGACGTCAAAAGATACCAAAATTATTTGAAAAATTTGCTTCCAGATCTCTATTTTAAGAACGAATATCTCAGTTCGTGAGCAGTTTAGGCAAAAATTGTATATATCAAATTAGCATTATTTTTGCTTATAACTCAGGGATTGCCTACATATTCTGGGGCATTCTGTATAAATAAAGTTGTGAAATAATAATAAATAATAATAATATTAATACTGGTAATAAATAAATTAAAAACTAAAAAAAAACTGAAATGAATTACAGTTTTTAAGATTTGTAAAAAGTTATTACCAAATAATCATAGGCATATATTGACTGTTATAAGTATGTAACGAAATTCTCTACGAGGGAAGTGGTGGGTAAAGACGAATGGTATTTTTTAAAGTTAAAGTAAGAAGAATTTAAGTATTTACCATGTATGACAGTCTAGAAACTGTGTTGCATTCAACGGCTATTTGAAGAAATTTCCTTTTAAATTTGCAGAATCAGATGGAATGGCTTACTAATCTCGCATACATGCTTCAAGGAGAAAACAATCCTAACGTATTAACAGCCTGGTATGCTGGTAAATTTGTACCTTCTATTGAAAAGCTCTCAGAGGAAGAAATATTAAGAGGCCACAATTATCTTTTCAAAACATTTTTTGGTTATAGTATAATATTTATTATTAATGAAAATATTCGTATTTTGAACAATGTAAGTTAGTTGTCTTCAGGAAAGCTCACAGTTGTCCCCGTTGTTTATCATCTTCTTGCCTTCAAAAATAGGTACCCTATACCAAGTTTAGTATATGAGGAGTGTAGAGGAAACAAGAAGGTTATGTAAAAATATTGAGTTTTATATGGTTTTTCAGTGTTTTTAGGGCACAAAATTTGCTTATATACAATATTAGTTACCGTAGCTCTACAGGTGATGTATTATATTTTACACCCCCCCCCCCGTACCTCTGTTATTTATGAAGATAGCAAAAAACTTTACATACAAAAATTTTAGGGTTTTTACAGAATTTTTATAATATATCAGAAAAAACAATTGAGCATAAAAAATCAGACTTATTTAGCAAAATGTTGTTTTTTCTTATGGAACATGGTTTGTTTATACAGTTTATTTTGAAGAATTAGGTCAATAATTGCAAAAATAAAAAATATCTAGTAGGCTTGGGTTTACAAAAATGACTTACTTATATATTGGTTTAATACTTGACAGTTATCAATATACTAGCAAGATTAACTGTTAAGTCTACAGTATTTTACTAAAATGGTGTTCGCGGAGGCTGAAAAATTGGAAATGCTTGAGATTTAAGAAAGGGAACCGGACGTATGAATGAAGCAGCGGATTTGGACATACTTTTATATTTTCAAGATAACTTTTTAACAAAATACATAAAACGTTAAAAAATATCATATGTATCCATATAAATGCCATCGACATCAACGCTTAAATGAAAACAAAGCAAGGAGACTAATTTAGCATAAGCAAATTGTAAGCCTACTAGATATTTTTTATTTTTGCAATTATTGACCTAATTCTTCAATTCATTCAATAATTGTTCAAAATAAACAGGGGGTTCCGTAAGAAAAAACAACATTTTGGTAAAATAAGTCTGATTTTCCATGCTCAATTGTTTTTTCTGATATCATATTATAAAAATTCTGTGAAAAACCCTGAAACTTTTGTATTTGAAGTTTTTTGCTATCTTCGTAAATAATATATATAAGAGATCACCCGGTACATTGAACATTGATTCCGGACTGTGTTTTTATTAAGTGTATATGAATTTTATACAAATGTCAACTAAATCTAGACACTGCTTTCTTTACTATTTTTCTCAATTTATTAATTGATTAATATTTTAGGTCTACCTGGTACTCAAATCCCCACTTTCGAGGAACATACTCCTACGAGTCAGTAAAGGGCAATCCTACGGACCAAAGCACATTTAGGGAAGCTCTTGGAAGTCCATTGATGAATGCAAATTCTGCACCAACCGTACTTTTTGCTGGAGAGGCAACGCATGGCAACTCTTTCGGCTCAGTTCATGGTGCTATTGAAAGCGGATATAAAGAAGCTGAAAGACTTATACAGTTTTATAAAAATAAATAATAAACGGTATTAAAAAAGAAATATGTTTTTTGTTTAACAATTTTTTTTTCAAATTAAAAATCTTTCTTATTTAAACCCAGGCATTTGCACGGAGCAGCAATATAGATTTCAAATTAGAAAATACAAGAGCATGGGGCTATAAGAATGAAGAAAATATGAAGAAGACAAAGGGGGGAAAACCAAATACTACACATTTAAATATAAAAATATAAATTAAAGTGATTTTTATACCTATAGGGCAGTTCTAACGAACTCCGGGTCATTTAACGATTTTCCAAGAAATTTAGGATTTTTTCCATATTGTCCTAAATACGTTTTATGTTATTCTAGCAGTTTAAATTCTCACTTCCTTCAAATATTCCCGAACATCTGCAAATGAGGGCCCGCATTTTAATGCATAAACAGAAATTTGATTCAATAGAAAGGTGTGAGGTACCAAAACTAACTCAATACATCGTTGAGCAGTTGGACTTATTACCTCGACGATTGCATATGTTCTCTTTAATCATTTATCTTATATCCAGTTTATATGATCTCTGTCTAACATAAGATTTTCTCCTTGTGACCCGTTAATACTGATCTGACAACTCTCTGGTGAGGAGACTTTTTACAAAATCGCTACTTACATGAACTGGATCGACATCACAAAAAAGTGGTCCCCTGCTGAGGTGCCAACCCTTAGACTGGTATCTGGTAACCTGTCCTGATTCTTGAAGTCAGCATACGTTAACGTTTATGCCGGGTATTCACATTAAGCCTCTGACGTATCCACCCTTGAGTTCTTCATCTATTAAGCATTTCCTGCTCTGTTAAATCGCGTTTTGGATAAACTTTAAGCGCATAATGGATTAATTAGCAGATACTACTCCAAAAGAACTGTGTAGTTGCATAAATTGTACTTATATATGAATAAAACCCACACACTTTGGTTATTTTACATGGTTTTAAACGAACGAATCAAACCGTTTGGTTTAAACTCGTATTCGTTCTATAGTGTAAAATGCGCAGTTTTTCGTTGGAGTTACTTCCATTTGCCATAAAATGTTAAACTTATTTTCTAAAGTAACCACGCCAGAAAGAAAAAAATCGATAAATTTCCTTTATCCCGAACTTCCCTCGTTACGATTTTTTTCCATTTGTTAGGAATAGTGAAGTGTGATCCAATTTTGTTCAGTATATAGTCCAGTATACTTATATGTGTTAAATATACTGTTTTTTCAAAAAAAATTATTTACGCCATTTTGTTCCATCATAATGGATTCCTATCAATATTTTACCAGTTTCTTTCTACCTATGTAACAATGGACTTTTGGGCATAATTTAAAATAAACCTAATAAGTAGTTTTTACGTTGACACATACAGCCATTTTGATATGTAACATTGAATTCGTACCACAGCTTTACCATTTTATCTCTATATCTGGCTTAGTTCTTGCACACGAGTTGAAATTAATTTAATAAGTAGTATTGTGTTTTGTTTGCAATATTGAATTTACATCAAAGTGTTACCAGTTCATTCCTATGTAAACTTAAATTGGATAATTAGTTTTTTAGTAGTAATTATTTTAACACTGTTCCGCCAGATTGGATTTTTACCAAAATATTACCAGATCATCTCCATATGAGCCTTAATTTTTGACTAAACTTCGAAGTCAATCTGCGCCATTTTGTTTCACCATATTAGATTTTTACCAAAATATTACTAGATCATCCCATATGATCCTTATTTTTGGATCAAAATTTGTCAATCGGGTAAGTAGTTTTTAAGCAATGTTGCGAACCCACAGACGGACCGACGGAATTGACAAAACACATTTTTTGCCGTCTAGGAATGCTAAAACTGGAAGATATATTAAACCTGAAAGAGCGATTTTTTTCACGATTACAAACATTTTATTTAGCCGCCATTTTGTTCGGCCATCTTGAATTAGTACCAGGAGCGTGCGGTGAAATTTTAAGAAAGGGAAGCAATTTTTAGATACTTACCTATTTGTAATGTAATTGGATCCTTCGATCATTTTTTGCAAATTCGCCAATGACGTCATCATAAAAATGTTGATGCTCCGACATATTTTGGAGAAGTTTATTTTCAATGGACAACAGCGATGTATGCGAAAGTCTCTCCTGCCCCGTTGGATTTTTCACGCAATTTTGTATACGTTTAAGTGTTGAAAAATTGTGTTCTACTGATGAACTTGTGGCAGGTATTGTCAATACTAATTCACTCAATTTCGACACTTCGGTGTAGACAACTTCCAGCTCCTTCTCTTTTAAAAATTGCATTAGTTCCTTAGCGTTATTTTTTGCGCTAATGTCATCAGTTTCGTAAATCACTTTTAGTTCAGATCGCAGTAACACTCGGTCGAAGAACAGGCCATATTGAAGAAGAAGAGATTTAAACGCATCTTCTGGAAAAGTTTTTCCTTTAAATGCATTAAAATTGCAGAGCTCGAGGAATTTAAAATCATTTAAACAATTAAATCTATAGTTTACTTTTTGCTGAATTTGATCGATTATTTTATAAAAGAGGCATATGTATGATGTTTGTTCATCTCCGACCTTGTCTGTTCGAAGACGCTTGGTTTGTGGCTCTCCATTTAACGTCATCGTTTTCTCCCAAAATAGGTCAAAGTCATCTCTTTTTTGGCTTAAAATGGACTTAAAATCATCCATTTTTTTTAGGCAAAAAGCAATATCATTTGTTTTAGTTTGTAATATATTAAACACATTGTCCGAGAATGGAAATATTTCTGAAAACATGTTATGTTCAACAAATAATTAAAATTAAAATCTCGTTTCAAACAGTCCAAAACCCCCTCGAACTATTTATTGCTTCTGAGTCCCACGTTTCATTATTTCCTATTATATTCTCAACTAGTTCAATCAGTGATTTACGATTTTCAGATACTGGTAACACAAGTCTTCCATTATAGTTCCACCTAGTAGGAGCTACTTTGGGCAATCGTTTGTGGACAATGGAGTCCAAAGCTTGTGTACGTTTTGTTGACTTGGAAAAAAAAGCAGCCATGCTACTTAAAGTAATGAAAAATACTTTACATTCTTTAATGTGATTGATGGACTGGGATAAAACTAAATTTAATTTATGAGCAAAACAATGGACAGACACAGCACTTGGCAAAAGTTTCTCGAACTTTAGCTTGCAGACCCCCTAATTGTCCTGCCATCACTGCATCTCCATCATAGCTTTGAGCAACTAATTTTTTCTCTCCATTAGTTTTTTTAGTAACGTTATAAACTATGGTATATAATGCATCTGCTGTACGATTTTCGGACACATTCTTAAAACCTAAAAATCGATCTTGAATACTTCCGTTTGTTTTAACGCAGCGTATTACTATTGATAATTGGCTAAAATTAGTGATATCAGTTGTTTCGTCCAGAACAATAGCAATGAGCCGCGCCTCGCCAATCTCTGCTTAATTCTTTTTAGAATGGTTGCAACAGCGGAAATTAAATTATTCTGGATTCGATTCGACGTTCCGCGAAAAACGCTAGACTGCTCTAAATGATTTTTTAAGCACTCATCATATTTAGCCATTAAACTAAGCAAATCTTGAAAATTTCCTCTATTTAAAGAAACCCTTGTTTCGTCATGACCTCTAAAACATCGATAAGTTCATTGTGACTAATTTCCAACTGTTTATTAAGGGCGTGTTCAATTCTGGTTTTGCCGAAGACTTTTTCTTTTATGACGGCCTGCAAAAGCGCTTTGGACATAATGTGTCTTTTTACAGCTTTATGGAAATTGTTTAAATCGGAAA
This sequence comes from Kuschelorhynchus macadamiae, assembly GCA_030620095.1. Taxonomy (NCBI): domain Eukaryota; kingdom Metazoa; phylum Arthropoda; class Insecta; order Coleoptera; family Curculionidae; genus Kuschelorhynchus; species Kuschelorhynchus macadamiae. The sequence goes on along the minus strand of JAUTXW010003824.1, from coordinate 146,834 downwards.
AACCAGTTTTATTCCAGAGATCTTTTTCATTTTCAAAAAGTAAACATGGCCAAGAAAATAATTTACTTATATTTTCACACCCTGTGCCATTTAAATTGTTCATATTTTTTTTCCGTATAAAAATGTCTAATACAGTTTTTCATTTTTGTGGTTAAATTTTTCATAGGCGGTTTTGCCCTTCCTTTGAAAATTATTTGAAGCTTATCAGCGAAGTTTAATGTTGAAAATCCCTTTATTATTAAGACACACACAACACATTCACACACACTCTTCTTAACATTTTCAACGTTATTACCGACAGCCGAAGTTGACGGTATTTGCAGATCCACGTCCGTATTATTGTCTTCCGTATCGCACCATGCACGACGCGACGTACGCATCACACAACACACGGATAGCCGTTGAAACAAAGAACCTACTCCAACGATAGCTTGCGCCTCCACTTAAAGCACGCGACTGAAATGCAAAAATTGCAAACAGCCGGTGGAAAGTTCAATAACCACTGGCTTGATTCACAGGAAATCTAGCATACAGGACTTGGCTGTAAAGAAGCTAACGGCCCGTATAGGTTCTATTCGATTTCTATTTTGGCTCGATCGGACTCAAGGCCGCATTTATTATGGGCTTATTAATTAAGAAAATATTTTAGCGTTTTTAACTAAATTAATGGTTTCCTATTTCAAAAATTACATTTTAGAATGTTTTGTAATTTTTTTTGTGGACATTTTAGAACTATGATTAGTACCATGTAATTTTTTTTAAGTAGGTTTTTCAAGCTGAATTTTTAAATATTTTATTAATCCGCCATTTTGTTAGTCCGTCTTGAATCGTACCAACATTTTAACAGTTCATTCCAACATAGTACTTTGATGTTTATGCAAAATTTGAGATAAATTGGATGAGTAGTTTTTTAATAACAATTTTTTAAACAATTCGCTACTTTGTTTCGCCATAATAGATTTTTAATAAAATATTATTAGGTCAGGGGTGATTTTTTCAGTTACAAACATAATTTTACTAGTTTACAGTAGGTTTTTCAATTTTTAAATGTTTTATTAAGCTGAATTTTTAAATATTTTATTAATCCGCCATTTTGTTAGTCCGTCTTGAATCGAAATAAACTAAATCAGCCCAACATTTTAACAGTTATATTCCAACATAGTACTTTGATATCAGTGTGTTTCTTTAAAAAATAATTAAACAAATTAATTGGTTGATATTCGAAATTTTATATCAGTTTCTAAAAAAATATATTATTCGATTACAAAAATATTCGATTAATAGAATAATCGAATTTTTTGCTATTTAAAAGTTCTTTGCCCTTCGACTTTCTCATTACGAATGAATCTGTGATAGTGTAGACACTGTAAAGGATGCGGATGGAAAAACAGAAAATAAATATTAAAGATCATAATTTTGATACAAAGAAGATGAGTGCTATATACGAAAAGAAGACATAGAGAACTGTTACCAAATACTGTTAGACCTATTATATACGGACCAAGTAGTTTAGGTAAAACGAATTTGATGTTAGGAATTTTATCTGATTTAAGTGGGCTCAAATTTCAGAATATATATGTATATTCAAAGTCCCTAAATCAGGATATGTATAGATTCGTAGAACAAGTATATTTCTTAAACTTTATAAAAACCGAAAAAAATATTTTAAAGGACCTTGTTTTTTTACTCTTTTGTAAAAAAATATTGCAAATAAAATCATTATTTACTCGATAACTTTCCGCTGATATAACTCGGAAACTTTTAAAATTTTGGTGAGCCTTAAGCTAATTAACGTTGATTAAATATATCTAATTATATTAAGTAATTGCAAAACAGATTAAGGCTATAGTACCCTGTATTAAAATTACTAGAATAAATGTAGACTAGTTGACTTTTTTACGTTTATATTTTATATTTTATTATCATTAATAAAAGGCAAGTATTGTAATTATAAAAAAAATCACGTTTCAGGGTCCCTAGATGACGAAAAACATGTTTTATGTATTCCGTCGGTCTGTCTGTTTGTCTGTCTGCCTGTCTGTTCGCGGCGTAGCTAAAAAACTACTTATCAAATTTTGGTCAAAAATAATGGTGATATGGGAATGATCTGGTAACATTTTGGTCAAAATCCAATATGGCTAAACAAAATGGCGGCCTAGTGAGGTATTAAAAAAAATATTATTAAAAAACTATTCATCCAATGTATCTCAAATTTTGCAAAAACATCAAGTGTTATTTTTAAATGTGTTCAGATTATTTGTTGCGTTTAGATTGACAAAGAGGTCGTTAACGAAAACAATTTAGAAACTTAATAGCTGAGAAATATCTGCGGACAAACGGAGTACATAAAGACTGATAATATGGGTTTCATGTTGGATATAGATTCTACATATGTGTCCTGAAGATGCAACAATAAAGTTGCGAAACGTCGACTATTTAAAAATAGACTTTTGTTTTTTTATGGGATCCTAACCCCAAATAATACACCACTATAACATAACAAGAAGATGATTGTTAACGAAAACCATTTGAAACTTATTATTCAGTTGCGAAAAAGCCGAAAAAGATTTTTGTTTATCAAGTGTTATGTTAGAATCAACTGGTAAAATTTTGGTACGAATCCAAGATGGCGAAACAAAATGGCGGCCTAATAAAATATTTAACAATTCAGCCTAGACTGCTTAATGGTTTGATTTCAAATTGTGGTCCATAACTAATTGTGGTATCGGGATCAACTAGTAAAATAGTGGTACTAATTCAAGACGGCCGAACAAAATAGCTGCCAAATAAAATGTTTGTAATCGTGAAAAAATCACCCTCTCAGATTTTACTCATCTTTACGTTTTAGTGTCGCTAGATGCCAAAAAATATGTTTTATCAAATCCGTCGGTCCGTCTGTCGGTCTGACTGTCTGTCTCTCCGTCAGTTCGCAGCATAACTTAAAGACTATTTACCCGATTTACTGCAAATTTTGATCAATATTGATCAATATATAGGGGACGGCCTGGTAACATTTTGGTAAAAATCTAATATGGCGGAACAATGTTACAAAATTTTTGTTAGAGTGGTGTATTATTTGGGGTCAAGATGCAAAAATAAGTATTTTTTTTTAAATTATCGACGTTTCGCAACTTAATTCTTACATCTTCAGGACACATATGCAGATTCTATATCCAGCATGAAACCCATAATATCCGTCTTTACGTATTCCGTTTGTCCGCAGATATTTCTCAGCTATTAAGTCTCAGGACACATACAGATCCTATTCTACATGAAACCCATATTATCAGTCTTTGCTTACTCCGTTGTTCCGCATGTATTTCCCAAATATTAAGTTTCTAAATAGTTCTCGTTAACAATCATCTTCTTGTTATGTTATAGTGGTGTATTATTTGGGGTTAGGATCCAATAAAAAAACAAAAGTCTGTTTTTAAATAGTCGACGTTTTGAAACTTTATTGTTGCATCTTCAGGACACATATGGAGATTCTATGTTCAGCATGAAACCCATATTATCAGTCTTTATGTACATGTACTCCGTTTGTCCGCAGATATTTCTCAGCTATTAAGTTTCCAAATGGTTTTCGTTAACGACCTCTTGTTGTTGTTAGAGTGGTGTATTATTCGGTGTTAATAAGTATGAAATTAACAAATAAATATATTTATATATATATATATATATATATATATATTTTTTTTTTTTTTTAATGAATATATGTAGCTCTAAAATATCATGGTTTTTGGGGTTTAGATCGAGTCAAATTACTTTCCAAAAATTCCAGGCCCATTTATACCCGATCTCTGACTTATACTAATGATTAGTTTCCACACATCATATATAGACCCCAAATTTGTTATATAGAACCAATAATAAAAAATAAAAATTTGTGGTAAAAAATTTCAAAAAAAACATCAATTTATTTTTTTAAGTGTTTTGAAGTGAGTTTTATAATTCCCCATAACCAGACAAGTAAAAGGGCGTAATTGTAACTGCCTTCCTACGTTTTTTAGTTTTTATTTTACTCAGCAAATAGTATAGAAGTTAGAAGCATGACTTAAAATCAAGAAAATTTGGTAAGGCCGCTAAAGAAAAAGCATCTAAAACTTTGTAAAAGCGAAATTAAAATATTCAAATTATGTTGCGTAGGCTCGCCCTTAATAATTCGTACAACGATAATATATAAATATTTTAACACAAGAAATGAGATTATGTATCATTACATTCATACATTTTTACCAAAAAATGTTAGCTTTCAGTGCCCTTACGTATTATTTTTTACTGTCTTTTTACCATGTCACAGCCTCATCTGAAAATCCCACTATTATTATTATTGGTAGTGGACCATCTGGAATTGCAGCTGCTACCAGGCTTTTAAAAAAAAACTTTACAAACATAAAAATTCTTGAAGCTGAAAACAGAATAGGTAAGTTTTGTTTATATTTTAGTAAAAATCTAATATTAATTTTAAAAAATATATTTATTACAAACTGATATTCAGAGCACACTAAAACTACGATAATGTACAGAGTGTACATCAATTTATGTCCAGAACTTGCCATATAAATAGAGGTGCGCAAACGCGTCGTTTTCGAGATGCAGGGTGTTAAATTGTTATTTTTTTTTTTGTTTTTTTATACATCCCGTATATTTTTGGAAAGTTTTATTTAAAATCTGGTACACAGTATACCGTAGATTAGATTTAAAAATTACAGAGTGATTTTTTTTCAGATTCCTTTATCCCTCCTAAACTTTTTACTATGACCTCAGTGGAGAAGGACTGTTCTCCATGCACACGCAGCATAAATCCATCACCATATGCTGCTCCGTGGTAAATAGAGTCCGGTGAAGATTTCGGATGTTCTCTTGCTAATTACAAATGTCGGTTTTGCTCCTGTTGGTGACTCTGGTCAAAGTTTACTCAATAAAATATAAGATGCAGCACTTGAACACGTAACTCGATTTACCTATTCCTCGCGTCCCGCCCCGGCTGGTACATTCTGGGTACCGGTCGGGTCTCCGGCACATACACAGTTGGTCAGGCTCCGTGATCGCGCCAGTTTGTTATTGTGCTATATAGTGAGACAAAACATTTTTTATTTCTTTGACAAATATGAGCCATTATGCCTATTAGATTAGTGACTCTGTAGATGGTTGTAAAAACCATCTTTTATCAATTGTGTCCTTCCGTCTGTCGGTCTGTCTGTCTGTCTATTAGTTCGCGACATAGATTAAATACTACTTATCTGATTGACTACAAATTTTAGCCAAAAATTAAGGGTCATATGAGGATGACCTAGTAATATGTTAACAAAAAATTGTTAGAGTGGTGTATTATTTGCAGTTAAGATCCAGTGAAAAAAAGCAAGTCTTTTTTTAAATTGTCGATGTTTCCCAACTTTATTGTTGCATCCTCAGAACACATACATTCTATATCCTGCATGAAACCCCAGTCTTTACCTACTCCGTTGGCCTGCAGATATTTCCCAGATATTAAGTGCCTAAATGGTTTTCGTTAACGATCCTCTTGTTGTTATGTTAAAGTGGTGTATTATTTGGGGTTGGGATCCAGTAAAAAAACAACGGACTTTTTTAAACTGTCGACGTTTCGCTATTTTATAGTTGCATCATCAGGACACATATATAAATTCTATATCCTGCATGAAACCCACATTATCAGTCTTTACCTACTACGCTGGTCCGCAGGTATTTCCCAGATATTAAGTTTCTAAGTGATTTTCGTTAACTATCCTCTTGTTATGTTAGAGTAGTGTATTATTTGGAGTTGGGATCCAGTAAAAAAAAACAATACTTTTTTAAACTGTCGACGTTTCGCTATTTTCTTGTTACATCCTCAGGACACATATAAATTCTATATCCTGCACGAAACTCATATTATCAGTCTTTATCTACTACGTTGTTCTCAAATATTAAGTTTCTAAATGGTTTTCGTTGACGATCCTCTTGTTTTTATGTTACAGTCGTGTATTATTTGCGGTTAGGATCCAGTAAAAGAAAACAAGACTATTTTTAAATTTTCGACGTTTTGGAACTTTATTGTTGCATTCTCAGACCTACTCAGACTTTTGTAGCTATATTCTTTGATTTGTCGATAGCTTTCGATACAAATAACAAAACTATGCTTATATCAAAAGTTTTCAATATGGGCATTCGTGGTAATCTGTTGCTATGGATTGAATCGTACCTATCGGATAGGGATATGAAAGTAAAGTGTGGTAATACCTTGTCGATACCTAAGGAAATAGAACTTGGAGTACCACAGGGTTCAGTGTTGGGTCCGTTGCTATTCCTGTTGTACGTTAATGATCTCCCGAACGCTCCTGGTGCTGATCACGTTACTATGTACGCTGGTGAAACGACGGTGGTAGTTTCTTCTTGCGACCCAGGCTTGGTGTCGGGAGAATCAGTTAATCGTAAACCCAGACAAGACCATATTTGTTAATATATTTATTCGGAACCCTCTCTCCTTAATATTTCAAAAAGACGCGAAAATAAAATTCTCTGAAGGTACAAAGTTTTTAGGCACATATATTGACTCAACCTTATCTTTTGAAAAATACATTGACCATATCGGCTCCAAATTAAATTCGGCATATTTTGCTATCTTAAATCTTAAAAATTTACTTGACGAAGCGGGTATGTTAACAGCATATTACGCAATGGTCTTCAGCCATATATCTAATAATATAGTATGCTGGGGTCACAAGGGTTGTGATCGCATATTCGTGTCTCAAATGAGGATATTAAGATTAATATTTAATCTTAAACCGCTGGAGAGCTGTAGAACACTGTTCAGAGAAAAGAAAATATTAACTGTCCCGTGTTTATATATACTGAGATGCCTGTTGTGTGTTCAAGATAATGCTTCTGAATATGAAAGGCTAGGCGAAGCTAATTCGCATTTTACTAGAAATACTGAGATACTTAAGATGCCTAAACATAAAAAACCTTTTTTCAGAGGATCCCCTTTATACAACTTTTTTTTAAAATTTATACAATAAACTGTCACAAAGATTCAAACCGTATGAAGGTAAAATTTTTAAAAATGTTGTAAAAGAACTTCTCCTGGACAAGGCTTTTTATTCTACAGCGGAGTTTATAAATTACGAGGAGGGAAAAAGAAGGAGTATTTTGCAAATTTATATTTATTTTATTAAGATTTTTGTTGTCTTTTGATGATTGTCCCTAATGATTGTCAGGCTTGGTAGAATGTTTATTGTTTATTGTTTTTTGTTTTATTTATGTCTATTTATTTATTTGTTTATATGCTATTTAAATTCTATTTATTTTGATATTGATTAGTTTAGTTATATTATTTTATGGTATTTATTCATTGACTAGAATTTATTTTATTGTAAATTTCTTGACGATCCTATGCACGAAATGTATGATTTTCTGGTAATATATCCTATTCTATTCTATTCTATTCTACTGCGTTGGTTCCCAGATATTTGTCAAATATTAAGTTTCTAAATGGTTTTCGTTAACGGTTTTTTGTTGTTATATTAAAGTGGTATATTATTTGGGGTTAGGAAATATCTGGGGACCAACGGAGTACGTAAAGACTGATAATATGGGTTTCAATTTAAGATGGCGAAACGAAATGGCGGCCAAACAAATTAAAAAAAAATCATCAAAAAAAAATTGGTGCAATTGACTTTAAATTTCGAACAAAATGGCGGTATGTATCAATGTAAAAACGATTTCCGGAATTTATTTTAAATTATGCCCAAAAGGTAAGTGTGACATAGGTAGAAACAAAATGGTAAAATATTGGTAGAAATCCAATATCATGAAACAAAATGGCGCCCAATAAAAATGAAAAGTATATGTAACACTTATATACTGTGACTATGTACTGAAGTAAACTGAGTCACACTATTCCGAAAAAATGGAAAAAACCCATACGAGGGAAGTTCAGGGTAAAGGAATTTTTTTTTTATATAATAAAAATATTGTATTCTTAAATTCGACTAGCAGGTAAGATTTAATATTAAATTCACTATATTTAAATAATATTTAAAACTGTAATTGTAAAATATTAAACTAGTCCGACGACAAAATTCAACTCCATAATTTTTGTCTAAAGTTATTATTTATACTTTTGAAATTCCCTGGTAGATAAAGTATCGATGGGGTTTGAAACTAGGGGGCTCGCCTTTTATCTGCGATTTTCAAAGTGCCGATGACCCAATGCGGCAACTTATATTTTTATTCAGCAAACTTTGCTCTGGTGTTGTTTTCTGTATTCATTTCGGAGCTAGTCGTACTCGTCTTTCAACTAGTTCACTACACTGATGAAGACCTTAAATCAGAAACACATGTCTATTATTAATCATATTCCGTTACTTTAGCGGCCGTCCCAAAAAATTCATTTTCTACTATATATATATATATATATATATATATATATATATATATATATATATATATATATATATATATATATATATATATATATATATATATATATATATATATATATATATATATATATATATATATATATATATATATATATATATATATATATATATATATATATATATATATATATATATATATATATATATATATATATATATATATATATATATATATATATATATATATATATATATATATATAGTATGTATATATATATATATATATATACATATGTACATATGTATATATATATATATATATACATATGTACATATGTATATATATATATATATATATATATATATATATATATATATATATATATATATATATATATATATATATATATACATATATATATATATATATATATATATATATATATATATATATATATATATATATATATATATATATATATATGAATATTTATGGGCTCCTATAAATCCTTATATCCTTTTCCAAGTTTACAGGCTCTGTTTTACTTACTATAAATCATTATTAATATCATGCCATATAAATATTGTATTGCAAATGTGTATAACAGGTATTCTCTAAATTGAATTAAAATTTGAAATAATTGAATACATATATTAGACATCTGAAAAACGACTATTGTCTGTCATTAGACTTTTACCACATTTTATTAATTACACAAACGCATTGGACTGTAAACGAATTTAAACTAGAAGCAAAAACACTGAATACACATAGAGCATAGAATTTATACTTGGACCAGTCTAGCGGGAAGACGGGGAGTAGTGAAGTGTATTTTGACAGCTGAACGGAGTGACCTAACTTGTATTTAATTCTGTAAAATTTGACATAATGGAGTCGACTCCGGTAGTTTTATTCTAGTCATCAAAAACCGTTTTTGGTGAAATATAATATACCTAAACCTACTAAGGCCCCAGGCCAATTAAAGTAATTTTTCAAACAGAGGCGGATGTTTTAAAGGTTATTAGAAATGCTAAAAAGTTACAAAATATTGCTAAATTTAAACATGTGTCTATCTCTTTCGATAAAAAGGCAAATTAATTATTACCAAAAATTTAAGGCAGATTTCACTCAGCGGCAAAGCAATGGAGAATCTAATATTAAAATTAATTACATACAAGGAATGCCCAAAATAGTCAATTTAAGTTTAAACTAATAGAGTCACCCTCTTATGAATTCAATAATATTCCTTTTTACTATCAAAACTCTCGAGGATTAAATACGAAAATTGAAAAATTTTATAACTCAGTTTCTACAAGTTTTTATGGATTAATAAGGTTAACTGAAACTTGGTTACAGGGTGAAGTCTCTAATTCCGAACTTTTTCCTGAGTGCTATTTAGTCTTTCGCTCAGATAGAGACTCTACGGGTGGTGGCGCGCTTCTCGCTATTAAACACGATCTCAATCCAGTTCCTATAGATTTTTCTCATTTATGTGAACAATTCCCGTTAGTTGATATTGTAGGTTGTAGAATAAAAATAAGTCATTTCTTTTTAACATTAATTGTGATATACTTATCTACCTCTATTCATATTGAATATTACGAACAGTTTTTGGAAGCTTTGGCATTGCATTCAAGCATTTACAATAAAAATGTTATTTTGTTAGGTGACTTTAAAGCGCCAAAATTCTGTACTTATCAAGCAGTTAATGACCGTAAAAGTGTTTCTGTTATGAACTTTATAGGAATGCTAAACCTAAAACAGTATAACAATGTCGAAAACGAAAACAATAGACTTCTTGATTTAGTTTTGTCCAACACATCGTGCTCTGTTACTATTGATGAGACTGCCTTGTCCAAAATTGATAAACACCATCCTCCTCTAAGAGTTGTTATAAATTGCAAAGCATCACATTACGAACAATTTCAGGTATGTAAAAATGGTAAGCAGTCATTTCATTTTAGAAAAGCAAACTTCACAATGCTGTATGAATCAATCCTTAAAGCTGACTTCTCAGAGGTTTATAACTGGAGTCTGTTGATGGATCCTGTAATGAATTGTATAATACTTTAAATAATATATTTGCTCTAGATGTACCATACAAAAAAGACAGAAAAAGGAGGTATCCTCAGTGCTACACACCTAAAATAATTGTATTGATCAAAAGAAAAGAGCTAGCTTATAAAAATTATAAGAAACATAATGGCTACTTCTATACTATATTTAAAAATTCAAGGACTACTCTCAAAGCTGAAATCAAACTGGCATATAGCAACTACGTTCAAAAAATTGAACGCAACGTTCAGAATGATAGTTCTCAATTTTGGTCCTTTATACAATCCAAAAAGGGTCATTCTAGAATACCTGGCGTGGTAAGATATGGTAACAACGAGTTTTCTTCACCAGCTGATATTGTTCAGGCATTTGCTAATTTTTTTCAAGGTGTGTACGTGGCTCAAAGTAATGATAATATTGAAGTGAATCCTGAGGATATTACTGAGTGTGATGTTAGTATCAACTTAATTCAGGAGTCAGACATCATCTTAGCATCTAAAAAACTAAAAAATAAATTAACGTCAGGTGTTGATTCGATTCCTAGCTTCGTTGTCAAAGATTGCATATACGCTTTGGTTAAGCCGCTGACATTCGTATTTAATAAATCTATTAAAACAAGTATATTTCCTGAATGCTCAAAACTCTTTGAAACTTGCATTTTTAATCAAAGTTACCCCAAGTTCAGGGAATTATAGCCTTAAGCCAACATGGCTTTATTCAGAATCGGTCGTGCAATACAAATCTTTGCTGCTTGTCTGAATTCATGAGTGCAGTGTTGGACCAATTGGGTCAGGTTGATGTAGCCTATATGGATTTCCAGAAGGCTTTTGATCAACTTAATCAAAACATTTTTTTGTTCAAACTAGAACTTATGGGTTTCCATACTATCCCCACAGCTTTATTTAGATCTTACTTAAATAGGCGGCTACAGATTGTCGAAATTAAGGATTTTAAATCAAATACTTATACAGTCACTTCGGGGGTCCCCCAGGGGTCCAATTTAGGACCACTATTCTTCCTTCTTTTTATTAACGATCTGGCCAAAATACTTAACACTGATAAACCTGTCTTGCAGGATTGTCAAGACCTCCAAGAGCAAATAAATTTAGCCAACAACTGGGGTAGTACCAATAAACTATACTTAAATATTTCGAAATGTTACATAGTTACTTACTGCCGTAAAAAAATATTTACTATGTTTGATTATCAGATTGATTGTTTTAGTCTATTGAGATATAGTGAAATGAAAGATCTTGGAATTACATTTGATCAAAATTTTGAGTTTAAGACACACATGAAAAATATAATTTCATCAGCATCTAAGTCTTTAGGGTTTATCTTTCGTAACTGTAAAACTTTTCAAGATCCAAACACAATTAAATTATTCTACTTTAGCGTTGTGAGGTCTAAATTGGAATACGGATCACTGATCTGGCATCCAATATATCAAATTGACATCTCTTGAATCTGTCCAACGTAGGTTACTCAAATACCTATCGTACAAGTGTGATGGTGTTTATCCAGAAAGGGGTGCGGATCATGATGTGTTACTTAATAGATTTCAAATTATATCACTAGAAATAAGAAGACATATGTTGGCTATCTCGTTTTTATATAAATTGTTGAACAACGAAATAGACTGTATATACCTTTTTAATCAGATTCGCCTCATTGTACCTAAGTTAAACGCAAGAAATAGTTTAACATTCTACTGTACTCGTCCATGATCAAACATGTTACTAAGGTCTTCCGTATATTATATATGTAATCTTTTTAATATACATTGTAATGATAAGGATATCTTCAATGCTTCTTTAGGTCAAGTTCTTTCTGAATTGAGTTAGTTATAGTTTTAATACTTTTAATATTATTTAAATTAGTAATTAATTTACTTTTATTAATTTCCTCTCTACTTTAACATTTTTGTAAAACTAAATTTACCTATAATTATTGTTTTGTATTTCCTGTAAGTGGGTGACTCCGTTGGAAATAAATAAATTATTAAATAATAGGTAAACAGGTACAATACAATAATAAGTAAACATAAGTTAACGAAATATCGTGAAAATGAGTATACAAAGTATTTCTTTTTAACTGAAAATCTACATTTTTACAGGAGGTAGGATACACTCAATCAAATTCGGAGATGCCTACGTGGATATGGGCGCACAGTTTTGCCACGGAAGTGAAGATGACAATATTGTTTATACTTTAGTAAAGGATCTAGGAATCTTAAGACATACTTATCCTATGGATCGTTTTTACTATTCTAATGGAGAAATTGTTAACAACAAAACTGCCCAAAAAATATTAGAATATGCCGAGACACTAGAAGGTAGTCATGAACCCATAAATGGTTGCGAGCAGGTTACATCAATCGGCGAATGTCTAAACATAACGTAAGTTATTTTTTTTTATTTATTTAATGGTGGAGTCAATATACCTCAAAATTTTCGCCAGTATTTTTTTGCATAAAAATGTTGGTAGGATCACAATCCTTACATTGCATCTACAGAGACCGAAAGTTATGTTTTTTGACTTTTGTAGGAAAATTAATTTTTTTATTATTATTTTTTTTAATATATAAGTACAGGGTGTGTCATCATATTTAAACTTCATCTACTGCCTTTATTATAAGAGATATAAATAAATGTTAAATACAAAAGTTGTAGGGATGGTCCTAAACCGCCGGATTATTCGAAACCGCCAGAAAGTAATTTTTATTAAAACAAGTGAGCATCGCAAAGCTACTAAAAAACATAAACTTTGTATTTTTTAAATGGGAATTTTTCTCATTTCAAAAAGTATAATATGTCTATATTTAGCTCAGTAGTTTTTGAAATATTTACATTTTGCAAAACACAATTCTTCTTTCGAAATCACCTGCTTGAAGTCAAGTACAATTATTGGCTTGTAAAGATACTATTTCGTTACTTTTAAGACATCATGAATGGTTGATTTTGGAATGTGAAGTTCCGTTTTGCTTCTTCTTGTAGATGAAGTCAGATTTTCAATAAACTATTCTCGGATTTGCCTATTGCGTTCCTCGTTTTTCATGTTTCTTCGTGAGAGTCTGATTAAAGCTGCCAAACTCAAGCAAGTTTCGAACCAGCATTTGAAAACCAGTTCTGCCGAGCTGTCATCATTCGGGGTACATGTCAAAATATACATCCATAGCCCTATTGGCATTTCTTTCGTTTCTAATATAACAGACTAACATATCAAACATTTCTTCATTACAATCGCTATTGTAAAACTTATTAAAATATTGACGGAAGCTGAATAAAACTATTTATTAATTTTGAATGCGCACTTTTTACGTCTTAAAGTGCGGGACACGAAAGAAAACCGAGCGGTCCTCAAAATAAAGGTTCATAGTCTTAAGCAAGCGGAAAAGTAAAATTTGTGTAAGCAAATAAATTTTATGGTATTTTATTCGTTGTAATAGTTTGTCGCTTCACCTATAAAATGCGCCAGCTAAGCGGTACGAAAAATTAATCGAGGATTTAGTAAATTTCGCCACTGGGGATCCACTCCATGCACGTGCCGCTAGAAGGTTGGGATGTTGTTTTCATTTCTATATAAACGCGTTGCGTTGAATTTGAATTATTATTTCGAAGTAACGATCCATGCGGTGCACTTGCCGCTGTACTAGATAAAAGTTTGACTATTCCAATTCAAAATCGAACAGAACGCGCTGCATTTTACACTGATGTTGCGTAAAGTAGTGTAAGAAAAATTCAAAGAGAACATGATGATCGCTCATGTTCTACTTCACCTTTAAAATCTCCTCGTAAAAAAAGACCCCGATTATCATACAAAGATAAAATTGAAGATGGTGATTTTCAAGTAATTCGACGAACAATAGAGGATTTTCATGTAAACTTGAAGAAGGTTCCGACCTGCAAACCCCTACTTCGTGGTGTAAAGAACAAAATAAATTTTCTGTACGGGTATAAAACCTTAAATCGGCTTTTACGATCAAATGGTTTTGTTTGGCGCAAGTGCCAAAATAAACGAGAGACCAAATATTTTTCACTGGCGGGTGAAATATCAACTGTAAGGCAATAAAGGCAAGAAGAGCACAATATTGTGTATCTAGACGAAACCTGGGTAGATAATGATATAACAGTGAACAAATGCTGGCAAAGTGAAAGTGTTACAGGTGTTGTTCAGGGAATCCGCTCTAGTACTCGCTTTATTATAGTTCATGCTGGTTCAGAAGCCGGATTTATTCCAGATGCTGCTTTGGTTTTTTGCTCGGGACTAACAACTGGAGACTATCATGGACAGATGAATAGAGATAATTTTGAAAAGTGGGTGCTTGAGAAGCTTCTACCTAACATTCCTCCCAAATCAATCGTGGCAATGGATAATGCGTCTTATCATTCTCGCGTAGAAGTTAAAGTGCCAACTAAATACTCTAGAAAAACTCATATGATATCGTGGCTTAAATCGAACAATCTTGTATGTGATCTAACATGAAGAAAATATCAATTATATGAAGTAATATCAGCCAACAAGCCTAGAGAAAAAAGGTATAAAATTGACGGTCTTTTACGTAACCTCGGTCATACACCTTTAAGGCTGCCTCCATACATGTGCGACCTCAACCCTATTGAACTTGCATGGGCGGGAGTAAAAAAATATATTCGAGAGGGCAACACCGGTGAACTTTCAATTAAAGATTTAAATAAAATAACATTGGAAGCGATTGACTTAATATCGGCTGAAAATTGGAAATCGTATGTTAAACATGTTCGTTTTATTGAAGATAAATACTGGGAAGTAGATGGCAAAATTGAAACGGTTATTGATGATTTAATTATCACACTGGGATCTTCAAGTAGTGACGATGAAACCTCATCATTTTCAGAGGAAGACAACGATTTAGAAAGAATCGAACCATTAGAATCACAGCCGTCAACCTCAAAAATGGCTTAGTTTTTTTTTCATATATTTTGAAAAATGATTCTTAAAGTAGCTGGCAATGAACTGCTTCAAATTAATTAATTTTCTGTTCAATACCGGGTGTCAAAAAATATCTAATATTGCAATTTATATTTAAAAAACTACAGAACTCATATTTTTCCAAAATTAACACATCAATGTAGTTATAGTAGAGGAGCCAGCACTGATTCCAGTGAACAAGATTTATCAAAATTTTAACTTATGCAGTTCGACTTTGGACTATTCGGGTATGCCAAAAGTGACCGTTTGTCTCCGTCTGTCATATTACTTTATACAGGAGGCGTCATTGTGAAGTACTATACATGCTTTTCCTAATTGCGTGCTAATGTTAAAGGGGGGTGATTCTTGGATCTTTTTAAGAAAAAAGTTTAATATGAACCTAAAAGTCTTAATTTTGGAGATACAGGGTTTTAAAAAAACATGTTTTTTAAATCCTAATTCTGATGCTATTTTAGATAAATAACTGTGTGAAATTTGATACACGTCTTTTATGCATAAAAGGGCATTTTTTATCAACAATCAATTTTTGAAATTTCTACCAGTGGCATATGTAATTAACCTGGGTAAATCCGTATGCTCCTTAATGCATAGAAGACGTGTATCAAATTTCATGCAATTATGTACAATAGCATCAGAATTGGGATGAAAAAAAATGTTTTCTTTTTTAAACTTTACCATCCTGTATCTCAAAAGTTAAGACTTTTAGGACATAAAAACACCCCCCTTAACATCAGCACGCAATTAGGGAACGCCCTGTATAGTACTTCACAATGACGGCCCCTGTATAAAGTAATATGACAAACGGAGACAGACGGTCACTTTTAGCATACTTGAGTAGCCCAAAGTCGAACTGCATAAATTAAAATTTTGATAAATCTCGTTCACTGGATCTGATGCTGGCTGCCCTTGTAAAATCTGGACTTGTAAATCGTGTATCACTATACTGGGTGGTCCAATAATAGCTATTGACTAGCCCGTGAACTGTTAACGACAGAACTCAAGAAAAAAATATATTTATTGATAAATCGATCAAGAAAAATCAAAATTAAATCTTTTTAAAATTCGCCATTTTTGCAACACAAAAGAGATATAGAAGTGCGGTACACGAAAGAAAACAGACAAATATAGATAAAAGTTCATTAAGCATAGTCACATTTTTTAATTATCTGAAGTGCGTATAGGCAAAAAGGAGTGCCATATTATTTAAAGAACGACGGAACACCACTGGTTTAAAGAGATTTGTTGGTCGATCTTCCTAAACCGATTGACACCGCCCGGTTTTCTTTCGTGTCCCGCACTATAATAATAACTTAGTTATAAAGTGTAATACATTGCTAAAAAGCTACTGGCCATAAGAAAATGCGAAGTTGATGATAGTTCTATAAACTGAAATGTTGCAAATAAAATCTGACTAAATAGGCATATTCTACGTAAAAAGTTGTCTTAAACTGTTTGTACGGATTAGAAATATTTTGAAAAATAAAGAAATTATGAGGGGTTTTCGAAAATGCACTTTCTTGTTTTTTTTCAAAATATCTCAAAAACTAAAAAAGATAGAATCGTGAGCAAAACGGCTCATTTACAAAAATAGTTGTCTAAAACATTCCCCATTTAAATTTTCTTGTATCTCTTACGGTTTCGGATATCCCAATACTGTCATAACGAATTTTGGACACATTTCATAGTATATTTTGAAACATTTTAGTTGAGTGCCATTTTGTTACACCATATTGGATCCGAACCAATATTAGCCCAATTTCTACCTACGCCACACTTAGGTCTTTGGGCTGGCGAATAGACGAGAGACCCCTATTATGATTACCCCCTACGCCCCTAAAAGCTGGCTTCGCCACTGACTAAATATTTTAGTCACTGGTATGAAATGAAGATTTTACACCGTTTTTGTTTTATTTTTTAGATTTAAATCTCTCGCCAACTCTGTAGAGGATCCTCAAGAGAAGCAAATTTTATCCGATTCTTACGACCTTGTCTATAGCTATATATGTTGGTTTGACAGTAATTTTGATCTAAACGACTTAACGGCAATCTCAGAGTACAAAAAATGTAGAGGCGATCTTCATATGAACTGGAATGGACTTGGTTACAAAACCATTTTGGATGTAATGATGCAAAAGTATCCTACTACTGAAAAAGCATTACCTATTGATGATAAAATTTTCCTTAACACAGAGGCAACTACTATTCAAAACTGGCGATCAGGTGATAAACTTATAGTTAACACTACTAATGGAACTAGTTATGAGGCTGATCATGTCATTTGTACACAGTCTGTAGGAGTATTAAAAAAGACTTATGGACATTTGTTCGAACCTCCAGTACCACGTGAAAAAGCGGAAGCTATAAAAAATATTGGGTTCGACGCGATTGCGAAAATCCAATTGCATTTCCCTGTAAGGTGGTGGGCCGAAGATGCTTATTGGTCATTTATATGGTCGCCGGCAGAAAAATTGAAACTTCGAGAGGTTGGTTATAAAATCCTAGTTTAAGCATTCAAACATGGTTTAGAATAAATATTTTGCATCAAAACATATAAAATAATTATGACATCTAATCATATGTCTTTCTAAAAACCCATTAAACCCCGAATAGACTATCCGACAAATGAAAAACCTAACCTAACTTACTGTTTGTCTGTCATACTACATAGTGAGCTTCAATGAAAATACGTGTTAACAAAACTGGCGAAAAAACCGAATAAGCATTTTTCAGCATCTTACTGCATTCAAAATCGACTTACATTGATATCATAGCTGATTAAGCACTCTATAATACATTTTATTTCGAGGGGAAAATATTTCTCCCATATTTTCCACCCCACCACATCAACCCCCAAACGAGGATAAGGTTGACCCTTACAGTTTTAAATGAAAAGGAAGTCTTCTCGACGACATCAAATTGTATTAATTTGGTTTATTATTTACTGAGAGATCGTCTTTTAAATGTAATAAATACTACTAATCTCTTTAGAGTCTATAATTTGATCAGTTGTATTTATTTTAATAACTAATAAAATAAAACGGCAAAGAATAACTATACTTCATAAATTTGTCCAGATTTTGTAACGTATTATTACGAGTTTCCAAAAAAAAAATGGTACTTAATGACACATGGGTGAATTATAAGTGACGTATTTCATGGAAATCAGTGGCGGCTTATGGTTAACTTTTCAAGTGGGTCATATATATATATATATATATATATATATATATATATATATATATATATATATATATATATATATATATATATATATATATATATATATATATATATATATATATATATATATATATATATATATATATATATATATATATATATATATATATATATATATATATATATATATATATATATATATATATATATATATATATATATATATATACATACATACATACATACATACATACACCTAATTTCCCCATTATTGTATTTTACATTACAGAGTCATCTGAAAAAATCAAAGACACGAAACAATAAAATGCCCTTATCCCATCGCAATCACATTAATCGTACATATTTTTACTAAAATAACAATTTACTTTTTTGTTTTTGTCTTTACTTGTCTGCCGAATTTTAAGTTCCGGCAAAGGTTGACATCTGGCCTTAAATTCAAGACATTTTTCAAAGTTCAGCTCACTGGCGGCTTTTGAAGTCTTAAGATTCTAAACCACTGTGGCTACGATTATTTAAAACATTAATTTTTTCAGTTAATTTAAACCAAAAAATCAACACAAGTCTTGAAAATAAAATAAATTCTATAAAAATACGCAATGGTAACCACAACCTATCACACGATTTACATTAAACGGATTAACAGACAAAAATGTTTAAGTTTCCTCGGCGCAGCAGTTGATCCAAAATTTGCCAACATAAGCCGTATATAGATGCGCCCCTATACGAATTCAATCGGGAAAAACTCGCCTCCGTTTATAACCACGAGGACCTTGCGGGTTGCCAGCCTCGTGGATCCAACGAAACGAAACCTTCGGAGATCGTGTGCGAGGCATCGATAGTGCCACTGCCGCGGAATCAACATGAACATACAACGAGTTTACACGCTTAGAATATAGAAGTAATTTCCAAATTTAAAAGAAATTAAAAAAATATAAATTATTTATTA
This sequence comes from Kuschelorhynchus macadamiae, assembly GCA_030620095.1. Taxonomy (NCBI): domain Eukaryota; kingdom Metazoa; phylum Arthropoda; class Insecta; order Coleoptera; family Curculionidae; genus Kuschelorhynchus; species Kuschelorhynchus macadamiae. The sequence continues at coordinate 127,276 of JAUTXW010003824.1, read as the reverse complement.
TTTTCTGTTTGGAAATATTTATTGGGGGGTCATTGATCATATGACCTCATGGAGGGACCGCCGCTGATGGAAATCCCCTAACAATACAGGGTGTCCATCTATAAATTATCACATTTTAACAGGTTATAACTCAAAAACGAGTAAAGATATTAAATGCGGTTTTCACCGAATTTCTTAGAATTGCTTCAAGTTCTTGTCTACGTTGTTGCCAAGTCTCGATAATGTTTTGAAAATAGCGAAAAAAAGGTTGCAGATTAAAAGCTTATTGCAAATAGAACACCCTGTGTCTCTAACACGTATTTAGAAGCCTGATCCTACCCCTTTCTAACAACGTATAATTTGTTTTAATCTTTCAGAACAAACAACAGAAACAACAACAACAACAACTAATCTACATTAATTTTATTAAAAACAGTTTTCTTTTGAAAGAGAAATGGTTTATAAATTTTTGTTTTTGACGCACCACACCATACAACTTAGGGGCATCTCTTTTCTTAGTATACCCCCATATAAAAAATCGTGTATTGGTAAATCAGGATAATAGGGAGCCCATTCGATGGGGCCAGCTCGGCCTCTCCAGTTGTTTCCAAAAGTTGTGTTTTATGAATTCCTTGCTATTACAGAAAAGTGAGGTGGGGCACCATCTTGTTGGAAATATATACATCATGCAGTATTCTTTCTTGTTCCAGTTGAGGGTACAAAAAATATTCTAATATATCTGTATAGTTGTTTCCAGATACAATTTTCTCTTGGAAAAAGAGGGATCCATAAATGTTTATTTTTTACGCATCACACCATACTTTCAACTTTTGTTTGTTTCTTTTGTTTCTATGATTCTTCTTATAGTCTTATAAGCGTACTTCCATTCATTTTCACAGGCAATCAGACTCAACATCATGTTCTCTGCGTTAAACACTCTACTACCCTCACATATTCTCGCCTTTTATCTTGCCATCTGGTACACTGCAAGTTTGTGCTGCACATCGTCCACTTCTTTGCCATATGTGCCGTATCTGACCTGTTTCTGTCGTAAAGTTATTTCCTGAAGCAACCATGACCAGAAAGCGCTTGTGTTATATAGTAGTCCACATCTCCTCAAGGTCAATTTATCCACACTCCGATGTGTGGAATGAGTTCGTAGGTCCATTGGCGATATGTTGCTGTTTTCCATTTTTCTTGCCACCTCTACATAAATGTCCTTGTTGTATCCACTTTGGCTTCTCCATCATAGCGCTCTTTTCGTTCCTTTATCAGTAACTCTATAGGAGGTACCCCTGCTAAGACCTGAGCCCCTTCTGCTGATATAGTGCGATATGCGCAGCATATCCGTATACACATCAGTGTATACGCGTCAGTTTTTGGCCAGCTACTTGTTCGAGATTGCCGTGTACCACACGGGAGCCGCATACAATAATTGAGAGTGAATAACACTGGATAACACTCTCCTTTTTGACGATCTAGGTCCTCCAATATTCGGCATTAATCGCGACAGGGCCCTCAAAGTCTTCTTTATGGGAAGTATCTTTGTTTTTGACGTCAACAGTGTTGCTTCAGTCTTTTCTGGTGCAAGTGTTTCAATCCAGTTTGCTACCCTTATTAATGCTGTGCCAGCAATGTTCATTAAGAGCTCTTCACTTTCAGCCACTACTAACATGGCAATGCCGTCAGCAAATCCTATTAGTTTTGTTCCTTAAGGAAGATTAAGGCGTAAGAGATCATCATACAGGATGTGAGGCCCAATACTGAGCCCTAGGGGATACCACTGTTCACTACTATATTCTTTGAAGAAATTTCAGTCTCCAGACCATACATTTAACTCAGGGGCATCTCTTTAAAACTCGTTGTAAGCTCTAGGAGTTTCGTCACCCCAAATCCTGCAGTTAGGTCTGTTTACTCTTTCGCTTCATCTGACATTATTAGAATTGCATCCGGTTGATTTCTAAAGAGATCTGCTAATATCCCACATATTATATCTCTCTTTTCATTAGCATGATTTTCAATTTTTTGATAAGTTTGTATCTTATACGCTTTAAACTTAATTACTTTTAGAAGATTATGTACCTCATTCATTGACATATTTAAGACTTTTCTAACAGATGTTTTATTATTGTTTATTGTTAAAACTTCTTTGACCCATAAAATGTCATTTAAAAGATTGTTTTCAGAGTCTCTGTTTTTTTTTTCCTTCCATTGTCCCAGTTTCTGAAAATTTTCTTACCCAGCTTAGATTGATTTTCGAGTAGGCGGATTTCTTTCAAAAATTGTTCCGAATCTTCTTCTTGTTATTGTAATTGAATTAGTTGTGGTATAGAGCAAAACGGAGTGGGCTTTTTCTCTCTGGGTAAACATTTTTGAATCACGTAAATAATTAATTGATTAATTAATAATCTGAAACTTTTGTCAAAAAATGTCAGGTGAAGCAACGTTTCACATAAACATTTTGCGTGACAAAAAACCTAGAGCTTGCAACGAGTTTGAAAGAGATGCCCCTAAGCTGTATAGTGTGGTGCGTCAAAAACAAAAATGTATAAACAATTTATCTTCCAAAAGGAAACTGTTGTTGTTGTTTCTGTTGTTTGTTCTGAAAGATTATAACAAATTATACGTTTTTAGAAAAGGGGAGGATCAGGCTTCTAAATAAGTGTTAGAGATACATGGTGTCCTATTTGAAATAAGACCTTAATCTGCATTGGAAAAACCTTTTTTTTGCTTATTTCAAAATATTATCGAGACTTGGCAACAACGTAGGCAAAAATTTGAAGCAATTCTAAGAAATTCAGTGAAAACCGCATCTTAATATCTACTCGATTTTGAGATGAAAAACTTGTATTGTATTGAACAAATTTGGTACTTACTCTTATTGTTACCTATTACTTTACTTCACTAAACTAAATCAAAATTAACAGCTGTAATAAAATTAATTAAAGTAATATTCTTCCGGTTCTATTCTGTTCAAGTGCTATTATTTCTAAAAGGGTATGTAAGAGTCAACTGAGTAAAACTTAAGGTAAGTATTTAGTGGCGTCCTCAGCCGGGAGCTAGGTGTTCGTAACATCGCAACCTCCACCCCTGCCTTTAATAGTACTTCTGCTGGAGCACTACAAACAGGTATACTGCACCTCCAAGAATCATGTGCCCTTCCCCCTTAATTAAAAATTACAAGAAATTTGTAAATTAATTAAGAAGAATGATCCTTGGGATTAGACCGTGTCAAATTGGAATTACTATCCGACGTTTCGCCTTCGATTGCACGATGCATCTTCAGGGATCTTTACTCCACGGGATCTGAATACTGAATGAACTGTCTGAAACACATTAACAACGTATTAAAAATAAACAAATTGTTAATCGGCTATAGCTGAACGCGAATATAACACTGGCTACATTATATACAAGACACCAAGATTCTAGCGTCGGTCCCCCTCACACGTGGAAACCGATCTTAACACAGGGTCACGGTTCGGCAAATAAAAGCACGCTTAAATCTCTCTGAGCTCATTCAGTTTTCAGATCTCGTGAAGCAAAGGTCCCTCAAGATGTCCCGTGCAATCGAAGGCGAAACGTCGAATAGTAATTTCACTTTGACATGGTCTTAGAACCATGATTTCTTAATTGTCCAAAGCCGTGAAAGCTTCCGTTCTAACTATGTAAATTAATTATTGCTTTTAAAATTAATTGCAGAGGTTGTTGGTCATCCAGACTTACAATCGAGGAACCACAAAAATATGTTTCGGCTTTTTCGATCAAGCTTAACTTTAACGTATAATAAACGCAGTATAAGACTCACATTCATCATAATAAAAAGAAAAATTTCCATACAAGAAAATGTATTATTTACCGTCACCTATTATCTGTCATGTTAATAATAATAATAATAATTTAAACTCAAATCGATTTAATATATTTACAGAAAAACTTGGAATGGCTTATCAATACTGCATCCTGGGAGCAATCAGCTAATAATCCTAATGTGTTAACGTCATGGTATGCTGGTAGGTTCATACCTATCATTGAAAAACTCCCGGATGAGCAGGTATTCGAAGGTATAAGCCACATGCTCAATACTTTCTTGGGATCGAATGCAACACTACCAGACAAAATTATTAGGTGAGTCAAGAGCCAAAATGTGTTGATATAATTTATTAATCGTTGAATTCATCAATATCAGAAAAACTATTACAGTTTTTTTCAGTTAACTAAGCTAGTAGCTTATTAAGTAAGATCAAAGCCAGAAGAAAATATCATCAATATTAACAAGTATCTATTTGGTGATTTCTTTGGTTTGATAATTCCTATTTCCTAAAACCATTCAATCACAGACCGACTAATCCGCTGAAAGAATGTTTTCAAACCCGTGCGTCGCGCATCGGTTAACAAGTCTACCCGTGTATAGTTAGGACAGAGTCTGGCAGACTAGTCGGGAGTAAGGATGGGCGATATTAGATTTTAACTATCGATAGAAGAGCTCATCACCTATGGGTATATTTTATTTATGGACATTAGTTATCGACCTATCGATAGGTATTTCTATCAATCGATAGTTTTCATTGCTACCTATCGATATATTTACAAAAAAAAAGATCCTCAGCTTGTTGATACCTATCGAAAACATGGGATACCTATCGGACTTATTGTAATTAGTGTTCACGTATTGGCACTTATCGATAACTATCGATGTATCGATAAAACGCCCATCCCTCGAATCGAGAGGTGTTGTAGGTACCATTGTATGTATAACACTATAGGCTATGTTCTCAGTTGGTTATTATGTAATCCTTTATTAAAAAATAGTAAGGTACTAAATAAAATCCCTGAAGCTTTTCATATATTAAAATTTCAAAAATCAATATATTGAAGGGCCTGAAAATGAAACCATGGCTTTTGTTATTAAAATTGATCATATTTCTTTATTAACTCACCTTAGGGAATAAAAAATCCAAATATTAAAAAAAACTTAACCGTTTGTATTGAAGTTTAAGAAAAACTGTGAACATTTCGAAAAGTAAATTTCCAAGTTATTCTTATTTGCACAATAAAATACCCGCCCTTGTTTATTACAACTCATAGTTGCAACAGCCTGTATGGAATTTAAATATTTCTTGTGATATTACTGAGTACATAGGAAATTAAGGATCCCAGTGGCAATAATAACGTAGAAATAGCGTTAAAACCAAATTGCTGCTAAACATAAAAAATTGTACTTTTTAACACTCTGTAGCAAACCAGACGTACGATCAAATTTACGCAATGGTAGTTTTTGCTCAAGGTGTGATAAAAAAAATTTGAAATTTATACTTTTTCATTTCCTCCTAGGGCTACACTATATAGTGAAATATGCCGTGGTTGAATGTTAAAATATACAAAAAGGTAAAATAAAATTGACGTATTTTGCTGTTTTTTGAATTTTCATTTTTTCGTTTCCAGGGAGCTGCATCATCTCTTTAGAGCTACCCTGTATAGTGGAAAAATATTTAATATACAAGAAAATAAAATAAATTTTACGTGTTTTGCCGTATTTTGAAATATCATGGAGCTTTTTTAAAAGTGTTAAATATATACAAAGCGTCCCCCTTAAACATGGAAACAAGCCGATATCCAAGTTGTTTTTAACAGATCCTTTCCTTTTTTGATGTGACCACGTAGAGACGAGAGGCACATTTTTACACTGAGTTTAAGTTTGCTATACGTCATAAGTGTACGTTTCTATGGGGGAAATGAAATATTATGAAGAATAAACTTCCTGAAGAAAAGAATTAATTGTGGATTGTTTACAACCTAAATATTTCCTAGTACAAATTTACTTTTAAAAACATTTTGTTCCTCCCTCCGTAAAAACGTGCTCCGGTGAGATATAGCAACCCAAAAACCTATGAAAACATAAGCCTTTTGACTCCGCATAATCACAATGTCCCTAAAAATATCAAATATCTAGCCTATATCACTCAAAATCTGAGACCCGTGGGACACTGACCTAGACTATTTTTATTGAACTGAACTAGCCGTTACTTAATGGAAATCCATTTTAACTCAATAAACAAAAAACGCTGGTTTAAAATTTCCACTTAATTTATTTTACAAAAATAAAAAATGACAATTGTTTCGCCAACACTGTGGCTTCATCAGATGTTTGATCTTAAATGACAATGCAACACAAACAATATTACTTAAGTACCTGAACCTATTTTTACCATCACGGTTATTTTATATACAGGTGGAGTGTTCTCGAATTTTAGTTATTGCTTAATAAAGATTTAACAATGGGGAACTATTTAGGTCCAATTGATCATTTAATAATATGTTGTTATCTTTATGTTTGTTTATTTCCATACTTCTTAGCAAATTAAGTTTTTTACTTTTTTGTTCTACATGAAAAATTTCAAAATGTTTAGAAAAATTGGAATTATCTTTATGATTTATGTAACTTGATTTATGTTCATTAATTCTTTTTTTAAAATGTTCTTCTTGTTTGTCCTATATAGAATTTTGAACAAGTTCCACAATTTAACTTGTAAACCCCCGATTTGTTCTCTTTTTTTGGTCTTTGTCTTATTGTTTTTAATATAGCTACCAAGGGTGTTGTGAGCCTTAAAAGCAACAGTCGCACCTTTATTTTTAAAAAGCTTAATAACCTTTAAAGTTATTTTTCCTGTATAAGTGAAAGTCTGAAATTTATTATTTTCTTTGAAGTTATTAGAATGATAAACCAGCTTTAACGCTTTTTTATATTGTTTATCTTTTACTATTTTATTTATCAGATTTTCATTATAACCATTATTAATTACTATTTGTTTTATTATATTTAATTCTTTAGTAAAACTTTCATTGCTTATAGATATGTTGATCGATCTATGGACAAAACTATTATATGCTGATATTTTATGTGCTAAAGGATGATTGTATGTATTATGTATTGCAATGTCTGTATGAGATGGCTTATGAAAATTTGGAAAATCGTGTTTTTTTTTATAGTAATTGTTAAGTCTATGAAATTAATTGTTTTATTATTTTATAGTTCAACAGTAAAATTAATATTTTTGTGTAGGTTATTTATATAATCTAAAAAAGATTGTAATTTTCTTTCAGTACCTGTAAAACATGTTAACATATCATCAACATATCTATACCTATACAAACATAAAAATAACAACATATTATTAAATGATCAATTGGACCTAAATAGTTCCCCATTGTTAAATGTTTATTAAGCAATAACTAAAATTCGTGAACACTCCACCTGTAGCCACGGTGTTGGCGAAACAATTGTCATGTTTTTTATTTTTGTAAAATAAATTAAGTGGAAAATTTAAACAAGCGTTTTTTGTTTATTGAGTTAGACTATTTTTGGTGCAATTTTATTTTCCGAAGATTTTTGAGATTACAATATGCACAGGGAGTATGGTTTTATTTTATGAAATCGAAAAATGTTCTATGCAAAACTTTTATGTTTTTCTCTGAACCATCAGGAGTTGCTAAAGAAATACACAAATGACAATTGGAAAGTAAAAAAACGAGCATCGACTTTGTTATTTTAAATGGAACACCCTGTATACTACTATTTCAACAAATAGGCATCTCCTTTATCTTTAAAGATAACGAATTCCTTTCTAATGACTTATATGTATCTCTATCCTTCTAATACATTGCTCCTTAAGGCAGGGTTTTTAACAAATTGCTCGGTTATCCTTAAAGATAAAGATACCAAACCTGGTATTTTTATAATAATCAAGATGCCCAAGGTAGCCCATGTAGTGAAACAATATTGTGCAGGATCTTTCATATAAAATAACAAAATCGACGCTCATTTTTTTTTACTTTTTTTTATAATACAATACATGAGGAAGTAGAAATCCAGGTTTTCACTTTTATACAACGGCAAATTATTATAATAATTTTCATTGAGTTATTATGAATATTAATTACTAATTGTTAAAATATATATATATATATATATATATATATATATATACATATATTTTGTCAACATTTTAGATCAAACTGGTATTCAAATCCTCACTTCCAAGGCACATATTCCTATGAATCCGTGAAAGGCCATTCAAACGGAGGAAGAAAATTTCCAGAGGCACTAGGTCGCCCATTAATGACCAAAAATAATAAGCCCACCGTCCTCTTCGCTGGTGAAGCCACGCACCCAATATACTTTTCCACGGTTCATGGTGCCATTGAGAGTGGATACAGGGAAGCTGACAGACTGATCCAACTTTACAATTATAATTCATAAAGATACTTATAGACATTGTAGATTTATTATTTAAAAATCCTGTTACTGCATATAATTTTTTTTTAAATTAAATTAAAATAAAAGTTAACTGGTAACCAGTGGCGTAACTTGTTTGTTTGGGACTGTGTGCAGCAATGGCGGTTTGTTAATCAGAGCCGTAGAGCTGCAGCACTGGTCATACATTTCAAAAAGATAATAATTTTAATACAACTTTATCTTTTATCTGCATAGTTTCGTTCACTCCCACAAAGTGCACAATACATTATCCGCGTCCCCTCGTAAATTCGCCTTTCAACGCATATGACGTCAAACAGCAGTTCTCGCATTGCGAGGTGACGTTGTCTTCGCGGCCCATCCAATAGCAGCTCGCAACAGACAAATGTGATATGCATTGTGATCAATAAACGACAAGGTCCCCTCGCCAATGCTTATTAATGAAGGTAAAATTAACGGAACGAGATTCTTCAAAATTTTTCAATTATATTTAGTGGCGTGATTGTGGTTTGGAAAGTTTTAAATAGGGTAAAACGTTGTTCAGTAGCAGCTATTCAGGTGAAGTAGGTGAAGTGTTACTTCACCAGGAAAAATAAACAAGCAAACATCTAACTATATTTATTATATATCTCTTAAAATTTTAGTTTTTACATTCATTTATTCACCTAATTGGTAAAAAATAAACTGTACATCTGGAATAAATATTTTACTTCACCGTTGGCGGCATGTCTTTTTAAAACTTTTAATCAAACTTTATTATAACAACTATAACAGTGACGCAAACCGCTTTGACTTTGCTGGAGGTGCTATGTTTACGATTTTCCTACTATGTTGCCATGACAACGCGTATCCGATGACGTCGAGCCCAGCGCCATACAATGCTCTCGGTGAATTGCAGGCGCAATACACTACACCCACGTGTCGTTCAGTTTGCGGTGGTTGTTTACTTTTATTTTCGCGGATTTCACTGCAACCGGTGAATTCCTTTGTAGTTAACTTGACTGTTTTGTGTTATATTTATTTATGGTGTTGTTACAACTTCACATTCGAAGTTTGATGAAAAATCAATCCGCCTTGCGAAAGGATTTTTAGGTGAGATGAACGATTTTGAATTCGTGTTTCTGGCATTAGTGTTTAATGACATTTTCCGCCTCCCTGTATTGTAAGCAACCTATTTTAACACTGCTTTGACAGACGTAAGTGAAAGTTACTTAACAAGGTATTGGTTGCCCTTAACGACAAGATGTAAGTCAACTTACTTCCCTAAGGAAATAATAATCTAAAATTATTATAAGTAGCTTTAATTTTTGATTTTATTTAAATATATTACAAAAATCCGGACAAAAATTCAGTGATATTAATTGAAATGAATATTAATGGTACAATTATTACAATTACTCACATTATTAACAAAATTTGGAAACACGTTTTCACGTTTCTTCTCGACGTGTGTTACATTTTCTGACTCCACAGATCCTTCATTTCTAATCAATGTTTCTGTCACTGTTGAAGCACTGCAAGAGACTTCTGGCTGGGTCTTAATGTATAAAATTTTATTCGCTACTTCCCTGTTATTATTGAGGCTCTCAGCTACATAACTTTCCGCAATAGTAGTGGATTTCCATCCATCATGTCGCTTGATAGCTAGTACATCAACTCCAGTATTTCCTAATAAAGTTGCCGACGTTCTTCTAAAAGAGTGTCCAGTATACACTTTGAAGTTCTCAAACTTTAGAAATTTCGCAATTTTACTTGGAATTGACGAAAACGTATTTTTCCCGACAGGCTGGTTTAAGCACTTTCTATTTTGATATCGCATAAAGAAGCGCGGATTAGTAGTCGTCATGTGGAATCTTGTATCAATGTACTTTTGAATTATTTTGAAATGACAAACCTGAGTGTCGTCACTGTAAAATTACGTGACACTCCATTGTTGGAGTCAGGAATGGTCACAATTATGACTTCTTGACTTATTTTAACATTGCATTTTCATTTCACAGAGTTCATTAGAACGGCACGCTCCAGCAACTCCCTTTACCATTACGACCATTCATCAATAAGTATATTTCATCGGGGGCTTCAAGCATGAACTTATTCACATCTTCTCTGTTAAACACATTGGATTTTTGGGTCTATAACCATCATGTTTTCTTTTCAAAAATGCTCGAAGTTTTGGATACTTAGAAATATCTATATTTTCCTCTATAAAAAGGACTGACTTCATCATCGAATACTCACACTATAAGCTTGATGGCGACTTCAATATAGCACTTTTTTCGTGGAAATACGCCAAAAAAAGGTTTCTAAAAGGATTTATAGGCTGCTTCATAACCTTTTTTCGATTTTTCCGGTAGTAGAGATAAACAAGCATTATTCGCTGATTCTTCTAAGTCTGAAACATCCATTTTGTCCACACAGAATCAAACAATTCGACTTCTTCAAACTTTTCGCTATGAATTGTCAACTTGACGTTGTTGATAAAATAAAAACTGCTCATGTTGCTCTGGCAACGGATCACGGCTGCCTTCATAATTTAATGAGAATGCTATCGAATGTAATGATAACGAAAATCCAAAAATATATCCAGCATTTTCTTGTAAACATACAATACAGGGAGGGGGGAAAATGTTATATACTATATGGGATATAAGTACATTAACCAGTCTCGAACTTTTTTGCCAGACCTCGCTATCGCTCGGGCGCAAACTCGTCCTCGACTGGCAAATGTTACTTACATCCCTTATTGTATAAATAACTATTTCTCAATCAAGGACATACTATTTGATATATAAAACGCTGTCGTGAGGCGCTCTGTAAAAAAAGAAATGAACATTTTTTGAATACCATATTTGATAAAGTAAATTTTATTACAGAAATAAATCATTACAAACGTGAGCTTGCTAAGCTGTCACCTGAAGAAATTAGGTCTAAGTATAAAATCCTTTTTTATAAAATATTGGACTATATTTTAATGGAAATGACACTAAGATTTCAAAACTGTGAAAAACTTACATTTTCATGTTTGGCAGGTTCTGCTAAATTTTCCGAATATAGTTTAAATTTTCTGACTGGCCCGTTTGAAAATTTGTTACAGTTATATGGGATAATATTTTCAAAATGTCAACGGTTTAAAAATGAGCTTGGTCTTATTTTTGCCATTGAGAGTAATTGGAATATATCGCTGCAAGAGCAAGTGAAAAAAATTAATAAAAATAAATGTATTTTTACCGAAGCATATAAATTGTTTTCCCTTATTTTGACAATACCGTCGACAAGTGCTTCAGTGAAAAGAAGTTTTTCTTGCTTCAAATGTGTAAAAACTTATTTAAGAAATACAATATCTCAAGAAAAACTTACTTCTCTTGGCAATATTTCAATTCAAAATTAATTTCTGAAGGAGATTAGGGCAACTCATCCATTTTATGAGGATGTTATAAATAAATTTGCTGCTATGAAGGATAGAAGAATTGATTTATTATACAAAATTTAGGTAAGTCTTAAAAAAATATTCTGCCCCCTCCACATATAAAAAGATTCTGGAAAAAAAATTATTGCGATATTTTCTTGCCTCATTTGCACTAACTATTTCACCCGCGAGCCACCACTGTTAATTTTGTATTGCGTTTTACAACTTTTTCAAGTGTATAATATGGACGTTTTTTATAATTACTAAATGAGTTTTTTCCAATATTCCTATGAAAAAAAAAATAACTTGAAACAAGAAAGACGACCATTACCGGATCTAGCCGGAGAGGTTATATCATATAAAAGATAGTTTAATTGGGAAATATATTCAAGACGTAATTTGATATTCCATGTAACAGAAATGCTCTTTTTTGTTTTGGAATTGTGAAGGAGTGTGCTTTTCACGTGGGATATGTCGTGGACTTAAGTTGTAGACATTTTTGAAAAACGCTATGACTGAAGATGGTTTAGTCGCATTGTTCAGGTTGACCATTGAAAAAAAGCTTAATGAGACAGTGATAGAGAAATTTGCATTAAAAAAAATCGAAAGATCAATTTAATTTTCAAAAACTAGAATTGATTTATATGATTTAATCCAAGTTTTTATTAGGTAGGTAGACTTACATGTCTGTAGTTTTTAACACAATTTTTCGAAACATATTTGTATCTGTATAGAGTGTGATCAAAGTTTTTGTATTTTTGGTCTGTTGTGTAGCATTTTAATATAGTTCATTGTAAATAAAAATATGTTCGGAAAAAACTAAAATGGCTCTCCTATTTCTGAAACAAATTAGTGGCATAACGGAAAGTTTGACAAGTTTCACAATTTAAAAAAAATAGTCATTGGACGTTTGTAACATTTTTTGTTTACGAATTAAATTCATTCTTGAATCTCTAGTATACATTTCCAAATTTACAGTACCCTACATAAACTATGTCATAGATGATCTTTTTCAGGGAAAAAACAGGGGTTTAAGTGATAAATAATTCCTAAGATCATTTTATGGAACAGATTTACGTTATGTGGCATGTATTCAATTGATTTCTATTATAATTTTTTGTTTCAAATGTTGAATTGTGAAATTCGCAGAATCTACTTATGCAATTCTCAAATATTAATACAATGTTTTTGGTTGCCATGTAAAATATATAAGAATAAATATCATAATAATAATGTAATTTATTATCGTTATCTCATTCACATAATGATAACCGCTATTTTTGTAGAAACCATAAATATTTGCAACTGCTGCAAATAATAACAATAAAAAAGGATAAACTCTACATAAATTCATTTAAATACATATATTTTGTTATTTTCCATCCACATCATCACAATCAATTGAGGAGTAATAAAAAAGCATGCTGGTTTTACTAGATAACTTATTGTATATTTTTTGACACTATGTATCCCACACTCCAGAGTACTTGCATCATCATCATCATCATGAACTTATGCGGTTCACTGCTGAACTAAAGCCTCTCTTAATTGTTCCCACCTCCCTCTATTTTGATACATCTATATCCAGTTACCTGCCACTCTTTTTATGACATCAACACACCACCTCTTGCATGCCTCGTAACTGAGATACTCTTTTGTAACTAAAGTTACTCTTTGTAACTAAAGATAGTAACCGTTACAAAATACTCAACAAAAGTATCTAGTTACAAGATAATTTTTCCATAATTGAAAGAGTAACTAACTTACTTCGGAGCAACTTAGTTACTTTATTTATAACTCAGGTATTAGATACTCCCAACTTTGGCTGCGGGATACAGCCACGCCAAGCACCATATTTTGTATGTTAGCTATGCACTTGAAAAATAGCCAGAGCTAGGCAAAATCCTTTTAGAACGTATTTAATTAGTAAATACTTTTCTCTGAAATTAAGTATCTAATTAATAAATACTCTCAATGTCTAAATACTATTGATGATCAAATACTTTTATAAGTATTTAAATACTTTTAGTGTATACTTTACTACTTAAATACTTTTAGTGTATACTTTTAGGACTCCTTTAAAGTATTTAAATATCTTTTTATTTTAAATAAAGCTTATTACATGCCTTTTTATAATAATAATAATAATATAATAATAATAATAATCTTTATTTAGTGTAAATCACACTTGCAATATTACAATAAAACAATTACAATATATGTATACGTAAACCTAATGTGCTATACCTAAACGGGCGAAGTTCATTTCGTAGGTACACGAATGTCACCAAAAAATGGTCTTCCACTCAATCCTCAACAACAAAATAAATAAATTAAAAACAAACAAGAACAACAATTATTTTTACTTATAAAAAATAGAATACCTAAACAGAAAAGGAACCGTACTATATACAGATGCATTTAACTACGTTTAAGGCTAGCAGGTGCAAAGAAATTCACTCCTGTTTCCTCAAAAGAAAATCTTTATAGACTTTTTTAAAGTTTTCTATAGATTTATCTTTAAATTCGGCGGGAATATCATTGTACAGGGTGTCCGGATTTGGTTGCAAAAGCAGGGTATCTCGCTTATTTTTAAAGATAGAACCTTGCGGTTTTCACGAACCAGAGCTAATTTTTTGTGAAACTCATGAAGCCGTAAACAAAATTTTCATAGCCTTCTTAGTTTATGAGATACAGGGCGAAATAGAAAATTTTGCATTTTGGGACCCCCGTCTTATCTCGGTTATCCTTTAACTTAACGCAAAGGGAAAAATTGCTGCTTATGCAGTTTTTTACGCTGGATCCAGTGGCGTAGTCATCTTTTTCATTTGAGTTGTTATTTTTTAAATATGACCCAAAGTTGTGCCTTTTAAAATGGGACACCCTGTATATTTGTCCGGAAATTGATTTGTCCTTTTAAAAGCTTCTCAAAAATATATAATAGTATGGGTCTATTTTAATAAACAACAACAAAAATACTAATTTTTATAATAATATCATCCCAAATTTTGCAGTAGGCCATGCAAAACAATGCTGCCTTTTATTTAAAATCGTTAACAATATCTACATCCTAACAATAAATCAAAATAAATATGTAATTATATCTATTTATCAAAATATGTATTGATAATTTCGCACCAAAAAAGTACCACCTACCTAGATTTATGTAACACAAGAACAAAACAGTAATAAATTATTATGTAACAAGCCTTTCAGCAAAAATCAACTGTCGTATAAGAACTATAGTAACCAAGAAAATCAAAAGAACTGTTCAAACTGATTTCCATTTTGTTCTATGCATGCTTCGCACAATTTTCGTATTCGTTTTAGGGAATTAAGCAAAATAACGGGATTATTTTGTAAATAGCGAAAATTTTCTCTTATTGCATTTCCTAAATCTTGGACATTATCATAGTGGTCTTTGTAAATTCTATTTTCCAGATATCCAGAAAGAAATCTAAAATCGACGAATCTGGGCACTAAGGGGGCCATCTTATAGGTCCATTTGTTCCGATTCATTGATTGGCAAAATTATTGTCCAGAAATAATCTCGTCATTCCAGAATTGTGTGCAGGAGCACCGTCCTGTTGAAAATAAATTTCGTTAATTTGCGCTAGAGGAACATCGTCAAGTAATTCAGGTATAGCTGCCTCTAAAATTTCTATATAACGATTGGCTGTTAGATTTCCCTCAAATGTATAAAATTTTATATGTGTTCCTAATATAAAGCAGGACACATTTAGACCAAACCTGCCCTGCTGTCTTCTGGAAAATATTTGGTGTTGATTTTCCTGGGACCAGAATCTACTATTGTGCCTATTGAGTATACCAGAATTACTGAAATGTGCTTCCTTCAAAATCTCTAACCATATCGCATCTTTCTCGAAACCAATTGCAGAAGACTACCCGACGCTCTGCATCCCCTGGCTGTAAGTGCTGCACGAGCCTAAATTTGTATGGGTGGTATTTGTGCTTTTTTAGAATTTCTTGAACTCCAGTTTTTGCAATCCCTATGTTCTTTTCACTGGCCCTACAAGAGTTTGTAGGGTAAGCTTCTGCATTAGCCAAAACCGTAATTTCCTCAGCCTCCCGATTTTCTTTATTATATGTTTTCGTACGAGGTTTGATAAATGATCCGTGATTAAGTAAATTCTTTTTTATCCGATAACAAGTGGATATATTAGGTTGCCTCCTTTCTGGATATCTAAATAAAAATTAAGCAATAGTATTTCAACATACCTAAAAATTAACTATTTACCTGTTAAAATACATCTCAGAAGCCGCTTCAACATTTTCATTACTTAATATAAAACAAGGTAACATATCGTACTTATCATAATGTTCGAAAGTTTGGTTTTCTTCCATAATAATACAAATATATTTTTACACAATAAATAAATACAAAAAACTAGCGCTCTATTTTACATACGCGTACAAAATTGGGAAATGTCATTTGCTTCCAAGTAAACAAAAGAAAACGGCATCGTTTAGCATGGCCTACTGCAAAATTTGGGATGATAATTATAAAAATTAGGATTTTTGTTGTTGTTTATTAAAATAGACCCATACTATTATATATTTTTGAGAAGCTTTTAAAAGGACAAATCAATTTCTGGACAAATATACAGGGTGTCCCATTTAAAAAAACACAACTTTGGGTCATATCTAAAAAATAACAACCCAAATGAAAAATATGACTACGCCACTGGATCCAGCGTAAAAAACTGCATAAGCAACAATTTTTTCCTTTGCGTTAAGTTAAAGGATAACCGAGATACGAGGGGGGTCCCAAAATGCAAAATTTTCTATTTCGCCCTGTATCTCATAAACGAAGAAGGCTATGAAAATTTTGTTTACGGCTTCATGAGTTTCACAAAAAATTATCTCAGGTTCGTGAAAAGCGCAAGGTTCTATCTTTAAAAATAAGCGAGATACCCTGCTTTTGCAACCATATCCGGACACCCTGTACAGTGCAGATATCGAATATGAAAAAGATCTTTCAAAGAAGCTGGTTTTATGAGCAGGCGGAGTTATTGCACCTTTAAATCTCAAATTAAGGTTGTGAACGTCCGTGCGAAATTGTACTTTATTAAACAAATACGGGGAAGTCTTGTTTACAATAATAGTTTTCTCCGAGCAGACATTATTAACCATGCACTCTCTCTAATTTTGTGTCGAACTGATTAGCTCCTACTGATCCCATACGCAAACCTGAAAGAGTAATGTTGTATTCTTTGAACTCTTTTAGAGTCAATAGCGGTCAAGCAAGTATCATACACAGTATTGCCATGGTTGAAAGAAGACAAAACCAAAGAGTCACATAACATAGGGCGAAGTTTTCTATTTAAGACTTGTCGTGAATTACAAAATTTTTAGCTCATAAAGAGCTTTTTTAACGCATTCAGAAACGTGCTTGTTAAACCGCAGTTCGGTATCCATCCAGACCCCAAGATTCCTAGCCACGTCAACAAATTGCAGACTTACGTCTATCTATGTTGTTCTTGTGCAATAATCTATCCTTCTTTAACAACAAGCAGTGATCTTTGGAAATCTTTGCAATTTTTTGAAGTTCGTTTCTATTTAAAAAATTCTATTGCATATATAGTACGAATATTCTGAAGTAACTAGCCCTGCAAAAAAATTGACATTTAAGTACACATGCATGAAAATTCAATAATTTCCGGATCGGATAATAATAATTTCCGGACTGTATCTTAGAATCAATCTCATTTCAGTATAAATACGGAAAATTCCCTATCGTTGGCATGTCAATCCTGGTATGACTAGTCTTAAAACCAGTTAAACGTGCCAACAACCAATCAGCGCCCAAGAAAAGAGAAAGAAAGGCGAAGCCGGAACAAGGAACAGCCAAAAAGGTAAAAAATCATTAAAAAATTTTAAAAATCGGGAAACTGAACCAAATGTAATCAAAATTAATAAAACCGGATCGATTCTAACAAAATAATTTTCCGTAATTTTCAATGCAAGATCACACTGTATCTGTTCAATACAAATTATTGATTAAATATTTTTGGAATATACAGGTTGTCCAAAAAAATTGTAGCATATAGCTCATAAAATATACCGATTTTTGTTACGGAACCCATACTTTTAAGCAATTTTTAATTCTCCTTAATCTATGGTTATATACACATTTTATGTTACGTCTGGTAGAAAGCACACTTTAGCGGAGTTTTGGTCTTGGTCTTGATACCACATCATATTAAAATATGAACAATCACAAAACTCTTGCAGTTTTTTGTCACTAGCTCTCTAGCTATAAGTCTTATCAATAACTCTCTGTCGTTCAGAGTTTATAAGCGGCTTTGATCGTCAGTGTAATAGTTTCTAACACATATGTTAAAACTGGGAGGATGCAGATGTTGACGATCTCAGTTTTCAGACTGATGGAAATATTAGGGCTACTTATTAACGAGTAGCACGACCCTCAGGCAGACTAAGATGGCAAAAGGGTTATAGTATCTCAATCTCCGAAAGAGAGGACTGAGAGAGAAACAGGCTGAAGTTCTCCAGAGAGGCAATTGTTTGCTATACGGATGGTTCACGTATGACACAGTTGCAATCCTCTGGTGCTGGAGTTTGTATTGAGGCTACACAAACCGGGTCCAGCTTCACTTTGGGGAAGTTTTCAACGGTGTTTCAGGCTGAGGTATATGCCATTCTAATGGCAATAACGATGAAGGAAGTCATAGAGGGGGCAGAGGGAGAGATTGTCATTTGCTTAGACAGTCAAGCAGCACTTAAGGCGCTCGACTCACCCACGGCGGGATCAGTTTTGGTTCAGGAATGTGGTGACAGGCTAGAGCAGTTGGCGCGACGTAAAAGAGTGAAGTTGGTTTGGATGCCAGGACACTGTGGGATTGAGGGCAACGAGAGGGCAGTTTGCTAGATTCGGCGCCACCAGCCCGTATGTAGGACCAGAACCAACTTTAGGCATCACTAGGCAGCAGATAAGGAGAGCACTCGACGAATGGGCACAACATGAACTTCAACGTGAATGGGGCCAGTCCGGGGTCGGGAGGCAAGCTAAAGACTTTATTGTGAAGCCCGATAAGGGCCGAACAGACTGGTTACTAGCCCGAGACAGGAAAGCTTTAAATTCCATCGTAGGAATAGTAACAGGGCACTGTCGATTGAGGAGACACCTCTTTATGTTAGGCATTGAGGAAGATTCCATCTGCATGGAGTGTCAGGAAGAGGAGGAAACTCCGCTTCAGTTCCTGTGCAGATGTGAAGCGCGAGCGAGACTGCGACGAGATATTTTCGGCACTACGGTCTTGCATAAGGACGAAGTTAAGGATCTTGCATGGAAGGATATACAGACTTACATAGAAAGGACAGGCAGATGCAAGGATGTACACCTGGTTGCGGTTGGTGGTTGAGGGAGGAGCTGGAGTAGACTGAACGGGCCTTATAGGCCTACCAGTCAGGCCTCTAGACCTCCCCCTAACTACTACTACTACTATTACATTTTTTTAGTTTCCAATGCCAGCCCAAGTCGTTCGAATCCTGCGGTTTATTTCGGTTTGTTAACTTTCTTTTACAAGTATTATTAGATGTCCTAGGTATACGAATTCGTTAACGCTTCCGATTGTTTTTCCTTTGATTCGAATTGGCATTATATCTTGAGTTAGGTTTGTAGTTTTTGCTAAATTCATAAACTGTTTAAAAACGTCCTCTAACGCCAGAGTAATCGTGTCACCCTATTTTACACCTTCATCATGAAAGAACAAGCAGGCGTTCCACAACTCCTCCGTTTTTTTTGAGGATATCGGCTACACGTTTAATATTCTCATATTTAAGTTTCGTATTAAATTTTTAATCTTCATCAGTATTGTAGCCGTGCCCAATCCTTTGCTAACCTTGGCTTAGCCGGCCTCGCCCAAATCATAATTTTTAAAGATACAGAAACAAGTTTTTAATAAAAAAGTTTCATTTCTTCGAGTTATTTAACTTTGGTTATTATAAAAAAAGTTCGAAAACCTATCCTAATCTAACCGAAAGCTAGACTTAACTTAGCTGGCCACGCCCAAACCATAATTTAAAAATACATACATAAAAGTTTCAAATAAAAAAGGTTCGCATCTTCGAGTTACTTAACTTTGGTTATTATAAAAAAGTTCGAAAAGCTATCCTAACCTAACTTAAAGCTGACTTTAACTCAGTCGGCCACGCCCAAACCATAATTTTTAAAGATATAGAAAAAAGTGTCAAATAAAAAAAGTTTCGTTTTGTCGAGAGATTTAACTTTAAAGTTATTACAAAAAAATATGGAAAATTAATAGTTTTCCAGATAATTGCAAAAAGGATTGAAAAACATGCTGCACAGTTACGGAAAATCGAAAACCGATACAAGCACGTGGCACGATGTTAAAAGCATCCAAATGAAAAAAGTTGTTAAAAAGAAAACAAAAAGGAATTTCTGGGAGTATTAACCAACCTCTGGACCCGAATCCACGATCCGATTTTTTCTATCTCGCTCCGTTGAGGACTTGTCAAAATGGCATGTGTCAAATTTTGACAGGAAAAAAATTAATATTCGTTTTTCCCGGAAAATTCTAGGTCCGACTGGGAACTCCGATTTTTCCAATTTTCCCCTGCGCTCCTGTCATCGTTAGAAACTAGGCGAATTTTATATAATACATTTTATGTAAAAATTAAGTGTTTTTTTGAGATATTTAGGGTTAAATATCTAATTTTTCTCAAATTCAAACACGCATTATGAAAAATCTATAATAGAAGCAAATGAAACCTATGTTCCTATCTTGTAATATCTCCAAAGATTGATAAACGGATATTAGTCAATGAATAAATGAAAATATAATACCTACATGTTAACATTCCGATAAATCTTAATATTTCAGGGCCTGAAATATTTTTCCAAATGTTAATTTGCGCGATATTATTATCTTTATATATATCATATATATTTTTTATTTTTTTTTGAGGATTTATAAAAAAGGGACATGGGCTTCACATGTATCTATCAGGTATAGATTTTTCATGAAGCGTGGTTGATGTTAAGAAAAATTGAATATTTAATCATAAATATCTCGAAAACGGTTATATTTTTACATAGAACTTGTTTTATAAAATATGTTCAGTTTTTCCTAGATTCCAGTATTATAGTAAAATATAGGACATTACATTTAAAATTAGAAAAATTTGGATGGTTCAATGATGTATCGTTTTTATTTTACGTTCAATTGTTTTTTATTTCGAAAATTTGAATTCGTCATAAAAATCCCAATAACTTTTATATTTTTTTTTCTTCTTTCTCTTATAACAATATATAAAGCATTTCTACTCTCTTTTCGATCACCCTGTATATTGGCCTAGTTAATCTGCAAATGCGGGTTTTTTCTCGATTAATCAGTGAATGTTATTATATCATCTGACACTCGCTGGCAAAAATAATGATAGCATTTGTAGGGCGATACGTACAGATGTTCATATATATTTAATATCCAAACATCGTTATTTAAAATGTGGATAATAAGAATCGTCACAGTGTACTTTCTCATAGAAGGGTGCTGTTCTTCAAACCCCTCTATTATTATAGTAGGTAGTGGAGCATCTGGTATTGCAGCTGCCACTAGACTTTTGAAGAATAACTTCACTGACATTAAAATTTTAGAGGCTGAAAACAGGATAGGTATGTTTATTACTTTCTAGAAATATAATAGGACATGCCGGATAAAGATAATCCTATTGTTACTGATGTTTAACCCCGTTTTGTAATGTCAAAGTATTTGACATTAGTTGTTATATCGACCGACATAAAAGACTGAAAATATATACTTAATATTTCATTAAGAGATATTAATTACAGAAAAAACACTACAAAACTTAAAAAAAGAGTATTAAAAACCAATTTCATTATTGCCAAAATATACGTGATTGCTTCTAATTATTTACACATAGTTATAAATGTATCCACTTTTATAACTAGTATACAGGGTGAGTCAACGATTGGAAAAAGTAAATTTACGTCGAACAGGTAAAATCTGAAAACAAACTATTTATGCTGTGGGATATATATGTAAGTCGTGCTCATTTTAAAAATATTTTGAATTATACGGGCTGCGTCAAAAAAGTAGGGCAACTAAAAGTTGTATTTTTTAAAATGGGACACGCTATATTTATCATATAAAATTCTAAGATTTTTTTGTATAACATGTTATATGGCTAAAATTGATACTTTCTTAAATATTTAGCTTTAAATAAAAAAAAATTAAATTTGATGCACATCTATGATTAGCAATATAACGCCTAGTTGTGCCACTAAAAATAAAATATTTTGCTTCTGCATAAAATAAGCATGGAATAAAAGACTGCTTTCGTAATATTGAAGATATCACATACAGGGTGTCCAAATTTAAATGCCCAACTTTAACATTTTCAAACCAATTTATTTCAGTTTTTTAAATGGAACCCCCTGTATATTTTTATTTAGTCTTGTTAATAATAAAAAAATCTACAACTTTCATTAAATATATTATATACCTATCTTCAATAGTTTTCGAAATATTTTCGAATTTCCTTTTTTGCGTAATTTAAAAAATCAACAACTCGATCAATCAAAGTAGGCATGGAAAAACAGTCTATAGCAACTGGCGACTAAATGTCAAAAACGTGTTGTTGTTAGTGCATTGTATTTCGTCTTTCGTATTCTCCTCTAATTTAAAATGAATTTTTCCCAAAATGAAATGATAGATATGGTCTATATATTGGTTGAAGCTCAAAAAAATTGCCTTCTGGCCAAAGGGCTATAAGAAGCAAAATATCCGGATCGACGCGCGCCTTCTAAAGTGGCCTTTCAAAATGTCGTGGAGAGATTTGGTGCTAGTGGCAATATGGCATATTCGAAGAGAACAGTTGTCAATAAAATTGCTACAAATCAAGATAAAGAGTTGGAAATTCTACTTCATATAGAAGGAAATCCCAGTTTAAGTAGTCGACAACTTGCTAGTTTAACTGAGACATCAGAATATACAGTAAGCAGGACCACAAGAAGATATAAATATCATCCATTTCATATGGAATTACACCAAGAGTTACACGATGAAGATTTTGAGAAGCGTGTTAACTTTTGCAACTTAATGATAAGGAGAATAGAAGCATATCCGGCCTTTTTAGCGAATATCATGTTTTCTGATGAAGCTACATTTAGAAGCAATGGAGCTGTTAACAGGCATAATATGCATTATTATGCAATAACAAATCCCCACTGGGTACGAGAGGTACAACATGAAAATCACAAATCATTAAATGTTTGGTGTGTATATAAATCAATTTTCATCCATTAAAAACGTCCAAAACAATATCGAGTTAGAATGTCGACCGCGCGAACTCTGAACAATTGAACTTCCGCATGTCGACGTGATGCCGCGACCGATCGATCGAATTATGAGAAGAGACCGGCTGATGACCCGAATCGCGATTTCGTATTCCATTTGCTATCACGTTTGGCTGCAGCTTGGTAGCTGTGAAACCTTCGGATACTTTCGTCAAGCTTTAAGTTAATCAAGGCAATTCGTACTGCCCACCTAGCTTAGTATAGCGTATTTTATTATGCCTAAGGAACGCAACGAGACCAATCGAACCGCCGCGCGCGGCTTATAGTGTAGCGTATTTAACTTTTCCCAAGGTTCGCGTTTTATTACAACTAATAGGAGGGACGGTCAAACGAATAATTTATTTTCTGAAATATTTTTGGGGGGGTCATTGACCAAATAACCCTATGGGAGAGCCGCCACTGCTCGCCTATGTAAACTTTTGTACTATAAGAGTAACGACTGCATAAACATTTTCTGGGGCGGCTCCATTGTCTCCAACAGGGCAGGAAACGTTTTTTCACCCACCTAGAGAGTTTATTTGAATAGATACGGAAATGTCGTAATTACAAAAGTTGTTGGGTTTTTTATGAAGATTTAGAATATTATATCATTAGTGCGAAAATATTATCGGAAATGTCAATGTCAGTTTTTTAAATGAAACACCCTGTATATTAAATTATATTCTTGAAGATCTTTTTTTTCTAATTTCAAATATATATACTTTTAATATATTCTGTCAATTAGTTTTAACATTAAAGAAATAGTAAGTTAATTTGCGCTAAAACATAGTGAGGCATGGTCAAGACATTTGCAATAAACGATGCCTTTTTACCGGTCAGAAGTATCTATTTACGAACATTTTTAATATCTAATACGTTAGACGATGGGTTATTCGGAAGAAGAGAAACTCGAGATGACAGAATTGTTTTATTTACATGGTAAAAATGCATCGATAGACGGTTTCCAGATAGACCAACACCGACTCGTAGCATAATATTAAACAACGTTAAACAATTGAATTAAAGAAAAACACTAAGGCGAAAACTTAGAATAGTGGAAAGAAACAATACCATAAAAAATCAATAATATAAAGTAGGTAAACAATAATATTAGCTTAAAGAACTAACTTTTGGTTTTCTATATAGCCTCCTGCATTTCTGAATATTTCTTCTAAATTTTCTGTGTATGGATGCGTAGATAAAGTGAGGTGATTGGGTGTTTAAATCGTCGATTGTTTGGACTATATTTTGCTTTAAAGCTTGGATGGTTCTTGGCCTATTGTAGTATATCTGGTTTTTCAGATAACTCCACAAAAATATGCCCAATGGAGAGAGATCGGGACTGTTTGCTGGCCATCTTAATGGTCCATGTCTTCAAATCCAAAATGGATACCTGTCATTTAAAAAATTGGTGACCGGCTGGACATTATGAGGAGGGGCACCATCTTGTTGCCATATGAAATTAAGATATGAATTAATCAGTTGTTGTTTTCTAATAACTCCTGATACCTTTGTCAGGTTAAATTCCCATTTAAAAATATAGGTCCAATAACATGATTGTTAAGAAGGCCACACCAAACATGTAGGGATCTTCTTCCCTGAATTTTGACCGCCTGAAGAGCTCGCGGGATTTCTTTTGTCCAAAAATGCTTATTTTTCCGGTTAAACATGCCTCCAGTGGTAAATGTTGCCTCGTCAGTGAACATTATGTTTTGACAGATTTAGTTGGTTCATCATAACACGTCTTTCTGTTTCTTGGCAGAAGTGTAATCGGTCTATTTTATTTTGATCGGTTAATTCTTGAGTAGGTAAAAACTTATATGGCTTATATTTATAATGTTTAGAAGTGAATGGATTTTATGCCATGATTTGTTAAAAAAAGTGTTTTAGCGCAAATTAATAATTTCTTTAATGTTTAAACGCTTATATATCCAAAACTAATTGACAGAATATATTAAAAGTATACATATTTGAAATTAGAAAAAAAAGATCTTCAAGATTATGATCTAATATACAGGGTGTTTCGTTTAAAAAACTGACAACATGTCAAAACTTGACATTTCCATTGTATTTACGATATTTCCGTATCTATTCGAATAAACTCTCTAGGTGGGTGGAAAAATATACGGGAAAACACTGTACTACTTTAAACCTTTAACTAAAAATTTTAGAAACTACCTAGCATAAGGAGCCGAAAATAGGGACACTTACCTTAGCTGCATAATTTTTTTTAAGTTTTCATCCTGTATCTTGAAAACTAAACGTCTATAGGAACTTTTTTAAAAAATTTTGTGTTCAGAGTAGTCTCTTTTAGGCACCATGTATATGTACGGTTGGCAGGCAAATTAATTTGTATAATATTCATAGAGACCCTACCGACGCTAAAGCTTTCCCATAGTGTTTACCTAAAAATGAGCAAATTTCCCTACCTGGCAGGAAGTGGTAGTTAATTTTATTCATGTAGTACTATTAAAACATTTTAAATTATTTTAGAACGCTAACGCATTTAATATAGGTACCAAAAATGTTTGTCAATTTGAATGTGATAGACTAGCCACCTGTCGCACGTAGAGGGACAGTCAATTTTATTTGTGCAGTACCACCCTACAACAACCCTAAAGCATTCCACATAAGTTTTACCCGAAAATTATGGAACTTTAAATGAAGCATTCTAGTGTTTGCCACACATAGTTTCATTTAAGCGCTGTTAGAATGCTTACACATTTCCATAGTTAGAACCCCAAAAAAAGCAACCGGTACTGATTTTTTTATTACAAAGCAATTCCTGTTCAGCTGTATTTGAACTAAAACGGGTCTCGACGCTAATGTCGTATATAAAATTCCTGTCAGGCAAGATGGCAAACAAATGGCATCTCGCATACTGTACTGCTTGTGATTGATTGTCATCCTTTCGCACTTACTGTATCGTTATGTAAACTTGTGTGGCATGTGATTTAAAACTAAATATCTTTTCTGGAAAAGTAAACCGGGAGAAATTTTTATTGAAATTTTATCTGAAACATATTATCTATTTCTGTTCTCTAGGTGGTAGAATCAATAGCATAAAATTGGGAGATGCTTACATAGACCTGGGAGCGGAGTTCTGTCATGGACAAGAAGGTAATATTGTGTATTCCTTAGTAAAGGACTTGGATATTTTACAACACTCAAGTAACAATACCAGATTTTACTGTGCAAATGGTGAAAAAATTGATGACGAAACAGAAGAGAAAATTATTAATTTTACGAAGTCGGTTATAACGCCGAACGAAACTCTAGACGAATGTACAAAGGCAATCTCTTGGGGGGAATGTTTAGATATTAAGTAAGTAGAAAATCCCATGCGAAATTTACTCAACTTTACTGGTCATACTGTATCTTGTCCGAAATTCTATGTAATCCTTAGAATAGAACTTGGGACACTCTGTATCTTATATTTACATCTGTATGTATTTCATAGTAAAACATTTATTGAAATATTTGATAGTTTTACACTTACATATGATATGTTTTAGATCGAACCTTTTTTTGGGACACTCTCTATAAATTAAAATAAACTGTTTTTCGGAAAAAATAACACCATTTTTGTAACAAAGCAATGAACAAAAGATTGTCACGAGATATTGATTTAGGCTTCCAAATAACAGGGTATTCCAGATAAGAAGGCACACTATAGAGATATCAGAACGCCCTACCCTAAGATACCGTTTAAAATATTAGAATATTCGGAAACCTTTCAGAGATATTCGAGAAAAGCCGAAACTTTTAGTTTTCCTTTTTATATATTTCTGACGTTACTTGATAAGATGTCTCAAATGAAATACTACTTTCTCATTACTACTTTTTGTTCTCTACATGACCGTCTCATCCAAATTTTGATACCACGTTTCGGTTTTTCGATCGTGTATTGAAGTGTTGTTTTCTCAACATTATCAGTTAAATGCTAGGTTAGAAGTTTAGAATATTCGGAGAATTTCCGGAGATATCCGGGATAACTCAACGTTTCGTTTTCGGGCCACCATCATCAAGATCATTTTTCTAAATACAGACCTGTAACTTTTTTGCATTAGTGAAGAACATTTGACGTCCCAAAAAAAACAACAATGTATCACCTTTGCTGAAAAAACCTAAGTTATAAGATATTCAGATGATAGACACTGTGTTGACAGAGATGGAACTACATATTCATTATCTTTGATTTGATATCAAAAACAGTAATAATCACAATCACTAAACATCGATAAGATAGTTAAGAAAAGCATATTGTATTAAATTCAAACGGGTTTATAAATAACAAGAAAAATGAGAACTTGAGTCTATTTTAATCTATTTTCAAAAATACCCCCTTCATATTCTAAACATAAATAAGATCGTTGAACGATTTCCTTCATAATGTGTCTAAATGCTCTCTCGACTTCAGCTCTTAGTTGGTTTTCGAAATTGCAAAAAGATATTTAGAAAAAAGTATTTATAAAAAAGACCT
Source organism: Kuschelorhynchus macadamiae (assembly GCA_030620095.1). Taxonomy (NCBI): domain Eukaryota; kingdom Metazoa; phylum Arthropoda; class Insecta; order Coleoptera; family Curculionidae; genus Kuschelorhynchus; species Kuschelorhynchus macadamiae. The sequence continues at coordinate 99,795 of JAUTXW010003824.1, read as the reverse complement.
TGATGATGGTGGTCCGAAAACGAAACGTTCTCGAAATATTCTAAACCATTGATGATTTCGAAAAAACACTTTAATACACGTTCGTTGCACTTATTTGTATTGATGACGAGTTTTATAGTCCGAAACGTTCTGTAAATTATATATATATATATATATATATATATATATATATATATATATATATATATATATATATATATATATATATATATATATATATATATATATATATAATACAGTTGATGATGGCCTCAGAAAACCGAAACGTCGGATCAAAAATTCAGTGTAACCATCATGTAGAGAACAGAAAGAGCGGCAAAGAGAAAGTAGCGTTTACTTTAAGATACCTCATCAAATATAGTCAGAAAAAAATAGAAAGGAAAGTTGACATTTTCGGCTTTTCCCGGATATCTCCGAAAGTTTTTCGAATATTCCAAACTTTTAAACGGTATCTTATTGAGCACAAAAATGAGCAACTTTTTCTTAACTTAATCAATATCATATCTCTTACGGTTTCTGATACCCCTGTACTCTGCCTTCTTATCTGGGACAACCAGTACATTATGACGAGAAAAGAAGAGGAAATACACATCACGTCGCTAAAAAATTAAAGGGAAGCATGAAACAAGCTTTTAAATTAAAATCTTATCTGTTATAAAGTTTTTATATGTGATGAAGAATGTGTTTTTTAAATTTTATAGTGTGACCTTTCATTGTCATAACTGTTATTGCTAATTTATTTTTAGGGCTGAAGTCTTTCGAACCACAGGCGAGGATTCAAAAGAAAATGAGATACTTTCTGGCGTTCCTGATTATGTACGAAGTGTTATGGGATGTTACGATGGCGTTCTAGATACACATGATTTATTATTTTCATCTGAATATGAAGATTCTGCGGGGGATAAATACATGCATTGGAATGGTCACGGATACAAAACAATACTAGAGGTTATGATGCAGAAGTATCCTAATGCAACAGATCAACTACCTATTGATGACAAAATATTTTTAAATAGTGTAGTAAGTACCATAACTAACTGGCAAAACGAAGATAAAGTTACGGTGACAACCTTAAATAGTGATACATATGAAGCAGATCATGTCATTATGACTCCATCTGTAGGAGTTCTAAAAGCCAACTGTGATATCTTGTTTGATCCTCCTTTACCAAATGAAAAGGTCGATGCTATTAAAAATATTGGGTTTGGCGCTATAGTCAAAACCATTTTGCACTTTCCACAACGATGGTGGACAGAATATGAGATATGGGACATTCTTTGGACATCCCACGAAAAGGAAAAACTTAAAGAGGTTTGTAATCAGCATTTTTAAAGGAAAAATTCGGTGACACCATCTATGAGTCGATAGACCGCCCGCCAATCCTGACCGGATATTCTATGACGAATACTAAAGTTTTAATTTGAAACAGATATTTCTGATTGGAACGTTACAAAAATATCTATTATATGTCTCTTATTATTTGAAGGCTTCCCATATAATTAAAAAAAAGTTAACTTTTTTTCTCAGTAGTGGAATTATATATATTATATATATATATATATATATATATATATATATATATATATATATATATATATATATATATATATATATATATATATATATATATATATATATATATATGGAAAAGTATTTTGAAGAACGTATACTTTAACTATTGGTAACCAACCCTTAACAAATTTGATTTAAATTTAGGGTATTCCACTAAAAAAAATGTGACGTTATATGCTACGTATTTTTGACGCACCCCGTATATCACCCAATAATTTTAAATTGTAGCTTTATCCAATCCGCATATATCCTCAAAGTATTTTTAAAACATAAATACACTTAAGCAATATGACGCCAACGCGATTTACTGAATTGGCTTTAAAATTTACTCAGTTCATTCCTCTATACTAATTTGTTTTTGAAACGTGGGCAAATGACAAAATAAAATTACCTAACTCAGATCTCGGTAACTATAGTTTTAATTGTGCAAATCATATTAATTTTTAGAGAAATTTAGAATGGTTAATCAATTTAGTTGGTTTCAATGAAGGTGAAAATAATCCAAATGTGTTAATTGGTTGGTTTGGCGGTACATATATTCCAACTATTGAATCCCTTCCTGAAGAAGACGTTCTCGACGGCCTTAAATATGCAATTAATACTATCTTTGGTCGACATTTTAACGTCACAATCCCTGATAAGATTATTAGGTAAATACTTGAATTATTTTTTGGAAAATTAATTTTTGTAAAATAGACATCATTTATACAAACAATAAGTTTTAACACCTATATATATATATATATATATATATATATATATATATATATATATATATATATATATATATATATATATATATATATATATATATATATATATATATATATATATATATATATATATATATATATATATATATATATATATATATATATACATATATATATATATATATATATATATATATATATATATATATATATATATATATATATATATATATATATATATATATATATATATATATATCTGTGCGTGGGTATTTAAATTGAGTATTTGCTTTAACTGTTTGTAATAATTTGTGGTTTTCATAAGTTGATAGTTTTTAATAAGTTTTGGAAACTAATAAATTAAAATAGCTGTCTGTAGTCTTGTGGAGTTAAAAATGTGCAAATAGTTTATCTCGAAAATTGTTATTGTTTAGTTACAATGAGAAGTAGGTTGTTTCTATTTCGTTATACTCAGCGACAATATGCTTCCAAATTACTATCCTTTGTGACACATAATTAATCCACAATTTTGTTGACAAAATACAATTGATTTGACAGAATGCAATCATGTACAAGGTAGCAACGTTGCCATGTGGCTGCTATCTTAACTGAAACCTTCTCAAAAATTAATCATTTCAAACTGTAATATCTCGGAAACTATTTGAAATATGAAACAAGTATCGTTTATATGTAGTTCAGTAGTTATTATTATAATTCATAACAGCGGTGCCAACAACATAGAAACGAAAATTAGGTGGTACCCCACAATGAAGCCCAGAAAAACCTACTGTCGGTCTGTCTGTTCGCGGCATAGCTAAAAAAGTACTTATCCGATTGACTTCAAATTTTGGTCAAAAATTAAGGGTCATATGGGAATGATCTGGTAACATTTTCGTAAAAATCCAATATAGCAAAAGACAATGGCGGCCTAGTGAAATGTTAAAAAAATTATTACTAAAAAAACTACCTCTCCATTTTATCTCAAATTTGGCACAGAAATCAATTATTATGTAGGAATCAACTGGTAAAATTTTGGTGCGAATTAAAGTAGTAAATTATTTAAACATTCAGCCTGAAAACTACTTAATGGACTGATTTCAAATTCATAAAATTTGTGGTATACAGATGAACTAGTAAAACTGTCGTACTAATTCAAGATGGTAGAACAAAATAGCGGCTAAATATAATATTTGTAATCGTGAAAAAAACTCCCTTTTTAGTTTTAGCGTCCCTAGCTGCCAAAAATATGTTTTATCAATTCCATCGGTCCGTCTGTCGGTTTGTCTATCTGCCTGTCAGGTCACGGCATAGCTTAAAAACTACTTACCAGATTGAATTCAAATTTTAAGCAAAAATTAAGGGTCATATGAGTTACCTGGTAACATTTTGGTAAAAATCCATACATGTGACAAAACAAAATGACGGCCTAGTGAAATGTTAAAAAAAATATTACTAGAAAACTACTTATCCAATTTATTTTATATTGGAATTAATTATTTTTAATGTTTAAATCTTTTCTAGTTTTAATATCTTGTTTAGATCTAAAAGTATAAAATAAACTAAAAAAACTACAATTTTAACACATTAAAATGAAAGTCTTACGAAAGAAAAGAGAATCATATGCTTGTTTTTATATCGACAATCTCCTAAATTTAATGTACTCGTAACTGAAACACCATATAAACTTTGTGTGGGGCATCTATTGATATATTAATATATTAATAAATTTCTGCCTCAAACATTTCTTTATCTTGCAATCTCTACCGATGCAGTGGCTGAGATGTGCCAGAGGATTAGTATAATAATAGATGTCCCACACAAAGTATATATATGGTGTTTCAGTTGCGAGTACATTAAATTTAGAAGATCGTAGATATAAAAACAAACATATGATTGTCTTTTCTTTCATAAGACTTTCATTTTCAAGACATAAAAACAATATTACCAATTCAAATTTTCAAAGGATTTTCACAACATACCTACTTATTAATTTTATTCTTGTCGTAGTCTCTTTCTCACCTTCTGTTTTCTTCTTGATCCTACTTTCTTTCTTCCGGTCTTTCCCATATTATTAAATAACCAAATTTTATTATTATATGTACTAAAATTTCTCGCTTCAAAAAATTCACAAATATTACCCTGACTTTTGTACTTTTATAAAAAGTGCATACATATCGTCCCCTATCTCACGTTTGACGTAACCCGCATTTTGTAAAATTTTCAGAGGTGAAGAAAATAAAAAATTACCTGTATTAAACTTGTAGTTTTTATAACTATGATCAAACTGATGGGAAATTCTGAGGTTATGGGACACTTATATGTTGTTATCTTATTTCATTGTTTGATAGCTAATTTTTTTTTTAGTTTTTAAGTTTTTTTGAAAAATATGAAGATACATCATTTTGTAAGATTTTCTTTTATTAACATATTGGATACGTTATACAGTACTGTTTTGTAGGTGAGGTTATTATTATGAAAATAAACATCAGGTAGTTCTGGTAAATTGTATTTCATAAAAATAAAATTCATAAAATCACATAGAAATTTCTTCGATGCCGTCCAGTTTTGATAAAGAATAAAGTAACGTTGCAGCAATAATGCTGTTTTTGTTCTGTCCATAGCAGTCATCAGCAAATAAACAGAAACTTGACTTTTGGTTATACTCCTCTAATACTTTAAAAAGGTAGGCATTCTCATCAGATCCTCGTATTCATTCCAAACAAAACAAAAACAATATTTACTCGGATTTTCAGGTTTTCTTTAGCTTGCGCGTGTCCTTCCAAATACGCAAGACAAAGAAAACATTGGTTTTTTTTGGGAGACAAAAAGGATAAATTTTGCTCTTTAAAAACTCCTGCATGCATGATAACTACATTTAAGTTTACTTCCTTGCGACTGAAGATCTTCAAGAAACATAAAAAACATTTTAGGCAAGGGAGGTATGGATGGAGGTACATCTTAGATGTTTTGCCTTTACAAAAGTGTGAATCAACTTTTGGAAATCTATTAATATGCTTTTTAATTTTGAATCTTATATTTGCTTCCATCTCCTTACTTTCCTTGCTTCTTTGACGGCCACACCTCTTGTCCTTTTCCATTACACCTACTTCGTTCATTTTAACCAGCGCAGTTCGACACATTCTTTCACTTATACTAAAAGTCGACAGAAATAGTTTTTTACAGACAACAATAGGTTTTTTGTCTATGCCTTAGAGTGTAAGTTTTGAGTCTGCGAGATGTGTCTTTCTTTGTGGTCTCTCTTACTGTATCCGCAACATTCAGGTGACGAGCTACACACTCTCTTTGTGAATGCAGATTTCCAACCACAATTTACTAAATTTTGAGGTTAGAATTTAGTCTGTCGCTGCATGACCGCGAGTACTGTAGATACGTCAGCTCTCTTTTTCAAGCGTAGCAAATAAATTTCATGCACACGAAGGGGCAGTAAGTGCAGTTCACTTACGCTTGTACGTGAGAACAATTTTGTGTTGATTGTCAGATACGTCGAATCGAAACACCACCACAGCCGTGGTACCGTGAGAAGTATAGTTACACCACTTCGTGAGATAAAAGTTGTGCGTGTAGGGAAGTCTCAAGTAGTGTAACTCATTTTTGCGATTTTTGTCAGTTACGTCTTTATTTGAGTTTGGGGACGATATGCTTCAAAAACTACTATTTTGCACTTACGCCAAATTGTCTAAGAGGACAGCACACTGTTGATACTGTAATAAATAAATAAATAAATTCATAAATTTGGTTGAAATTACGATATGATTTCGCACGATATGCCAAATTTGTCTTAAAATTTCCATTTTAAATATTTAAACTAAAAAAAATAGATATATTTACACCTACAGATTATTATAATTAAATACATATCGCCAAAATTCTAATAAGTGGTACTACTACAAATTTCTTATTATCACTTTTTTTTGTAGAACAACGTGGTATACAAATCCTAATTTCTTAGGCACATACTCATATGAATCTGTAAAAGGACATTCAAAGGGAGGAAGTAAATTTCCAGAAAAATTAGGAAGTCCTTTGTTAAACAAAAATGGTAAGCCAACGATTCTTTTTGCTGGTGAGGCTACTAATCCGCATCACTATTCAACGGTACATGGAGCCATAGAAAGTGGATACCGAGAGGCTGATCGACTGATTCAGTTATATAAAACATTGTAAAACTAAGTTTTAAACAATACTATGGACTATTGTGATTTGGAAAAAAGTCTACAAGCATAAAACGATAGTGTTTATTTTTTCTATTCCTGTATTAGTAAACATTCTCTTACGTACAGTTTACACAATAAGTGAAACCTTTGTTACGCACAATTTTGTATTATAATAACGCACAGTGGTGCCTTATGATGCATAGTATGGCAATCAAACTAGCCTTGAACCGCTCAAATCGCGAGATTTCTCCGCATCGCGTTACCTTTTACTTAATTTTGACGTTTTATTATTTGTATTGAACGGTACCAGCCCAGTGGTGCCAACTGCGGGGAATTTTAACCCCCAGAATGAAAAAGAAATTAAATGTTACTTTTAGGAAATATTTTTATATACTTGTAACTGTGTGTATACGTATCATTCAATTAAGAAACATTATATAATACAATGCATGTATCTGAAGCCGCGACGAAAGGGGGAGGTTTGTCAAGAGCAAGCCGTTTCTATGGACACGCAGAGTTTCAACCAATTACCAATCAGTAATGCACAGTTTCCATAGATACTTGTATTCTTTTCATAGCTTCAGATTCGTGCGCTAAACTTTTTACCAGCCTCCCAGCTTCGTAAAAAACATAGCAAAATGGCGATAATCATGTGAATTATAATCTCTGGCGAAGCACAGTATCAGTGAACTGTATTTTAGAAAATTTCAGAAAAAATTAATATTACGCAAGGCATAAATATAGCAATATTAAATTTTTTAAAAATGTGTAGATCATTTTGTTTTTGAAAAACTATTATAAATTTCAATTTTCCAGTTCAATCTAAAAATATTTTTCACATCATTGCATTCTCACTAAACACTACTAAAATAAAGCATATACATGTAAAAGTGAAGATTTAGAAAAAGTTTGCAAAAACACCCTGTATCTTAAAAAATTAAAACCTCATATCTTAAAACAATACGATTTCAAGCAAATAAAAAAAACTAGCCGACGTTCCATTTAAATTAATCGAGAAAATTTGCATCCAGGATTTTTATTTACCCTGTATAACGTCATTAAAGAATACTAAAGAAAAATACCCCAGTTAAAAGAAAACCACATTTGGAAGTTTTTATCTTGCTAAAATGATTTCTGCTAACGCATTAAAAAAACTACAAAGCGTCAAATGTACCTCTGATATTTTCGAAGTGTCCATAGTTCTTGAATGACTTTGTATAGACCCCACAAACCCTATATTGGATGAATAGCCAAAAAGGGAAGAACCTGAAAATAAAACAATATACAGGGTGTTCCATTTAAAAAAATGTAAGTTTGGTTTGACTCAAACTTATCCTCAACCCTGTATAATCTAAGATAATTTTAGATTGTAGCTCTCAGCAGTCCCTACAACTTTCGTATATTTTTTTTTCGTAATAACTGAGCTATTGGACTTGAACGCACTGGACCATCCTGTATGTATTATCCTTATATTGTATATATACATTATCCTTTTTTATAGAACACAAAATGTAATGAGATAGATCTTTGCATATAACTATAAGCACAGAAAGTGCGCTAGCTATTTTTTATGTGCTACAAGTTATTTATTACTTTTTTTTGTAGATCAACATGGTATACAAATCCTAATTTCTTAGACACATACACATATGAATCTGTAAAAGGACAGTCTATGCGAGAAAAATTTCCAGAAAAATTAGGGCGACCTTTGCTAGTCTTTTTGTGAGGCTACTCATCCACACCACTATTCAACTGTTCATGAAGCCATCGAAAGTGGATACTCAGAGGCCGATAGAGAAAAAATTGTAATTTTTTTGTTTTATTTTAAACAATACATACTTTTAAAATTAAAAAATATGCTAAATATTGAATTATTTAACAATAAATTTATAGAGAAAACATTTAGTGTATAATTACTCAGGATATCCTAAAAACGCGGTAAGGGTACTTCATTTTTTTTCTAGAACGTCCTATATATTATAACATATTTCGTTTTAGGGATAATGAAATTCAAAATTTTAAATATTTAGACTTTGATAGACTATAAATCTGCACCTATTTTATTCCCTTTCAACAATTGTGATGGCATCTAAGGACCGTGCTTGGATGGTGTTAACCTAAGGCACTTCCAGAAAGCTTAAAATTGTTGTTCACGCCTAGTTTATGGAATACCTGGAAGAAATCATGTATCCCACAAACTAAAACATGCTGGGTGACTGGTTTTACATACCACAATGTTCTTTTTTTAAATATTTGCATAAAAAATCCGATGACTATACTGACAAAATCTTCAATTTCACTCTGACGTCCATTGAAATTTAAGATGTAATCATGTAGTTACAAATCCGCGACACCGTAAAGAAATCTATAAAAGATCTTTTACATACACTTCTAAAACCGTAAATGCTGTGTCTTTTCTGATAAGCACCAACTCTTTCTGTCTCACTGTAAAACGTATTTTAAAGAAAAAATTATATGAAAATTAACAGACAAAATAAATATTACTAACTCAAATTTTAAAAGGATTTTCCTAACATGTTAATAAATAAATAATTTCCCAGTTGTTAATAAAATTAAAATCGCAGTAAAAGTGCATACATTATACATCTTAAGCACTAAACCTAACTTAAGTAATACGAAAATGTCATCTAAATTTAAAATTTATTCAGCGACTTGATTTAGGCCTTATCAGTGCCCGGATTTTTCCGGATGGCTGCTTTTGAAAGGTTTATTATTTATCAACTGAACAATAAATGTATATTATTATCCCGTGTTTGTCCAAATTAGCTTAAGTATTATATAAATATCCCTTCGTGTGAAATGCCAAGTAAGAATATGTTCCTCGAGGATTCTTTAGACATTACTCCATTTACAAATATTATAAATGGTACCACCCTCACATTGTCTTGATGCAACATCTCTTGTACCTCCTCTAAGACACTTTGGTATTTGCGTCTTTTTCAGCACCGCATCTTTGGATATTATGGCTGTTAGGAACTCCTACATCAATCCAGAGTTTCTTTTTTAACTTTGTCGATAAAAATTATAATTATATTATTATAATTATTATTATTATTATAACTTGTTGTCTCACAGTATTCCTGTGGTTGTATTTTATACTGACGGGATTATACCAATTCGGTACAAAAAATAAAAATAAAAAAAGGAAATGGAAAAAAAACACCTATTGTGTGTTTAGAAATGATCTAACGATGCTAAATGTTTTCAAAATGACCGATTTTTGGATGTTCCTGTGAATGTCTGTATTAAGTCCTAATTGAGCCAAATGCGGTGTAAACGTTGTTGGGGTGAGACCTGTTACTGATATGACGAGAGGAACAATGATGACTCTTCCTGTTTCCACAGCCTTTTTACTTCCACTGCCAAGGCGGTGTATTTAGCGATCTTCTCACTGTATTGCGCTTGGATGTTCTCGTCGTTGGGGACAGCGATGTCAATTAAATAAGTGATTTTCTCTTTTTTGGATTGAAAGGTGATATCGGGTCTGTTTGCGGGGATTGTTTTATCTGTGTGGATGTCAATGTCCCAGTAGAGCTTCTAGTCGTCTTCGTTTTCAAGTATTGATGTTGGTGTATAATGGTAGTAAGGGTCTGTGTTCTCCGTTAGTTTGTATGTTGTAGCTAATGCTTGGTGGACGACCTTCGCTGCTGAGTTGTGTCGCGGTGTATTCAGCTCCGGCCATTATTTTACATCCACTCGTTATCTCGATCGTTTTTCTCTGCTGGTGACATCTCCTACACCTCTCGTCTTCAATAGTTGTGTCCTTAATGATGTGCTTTCGGTAGTTTCTGGTTGCTATGACTTTGTCCTGGATGGTAAGCAGGAAACCTTCTATTTCGAGGAACAGCTGCCCTTCTTGTAACCACGTATATGAAAGCTTTTTATGTATATGGTCTTGCTTTATGTGGTATCTGTGTCTTCCGTGAAGTGTTTTTTCAGACCAGGTGTTCATCTTTTCTAATCGTCTAGGTCGAGCGGTGTATAATTCTTGTCTGCTTTCAGTATTGCCTTGTGGAGGTTAGTTTGTTTGTTGTTGTTGAAGAATTTTCTGAGTTCGTAAATTTGTATTTTATTTAGCGATTGTATATCTATAATTCCCCTCCCTGCTTCTTTTCTCTCTATGATGAGTCTTTCCTTGCATGCGCTGGGATGTAACTTCCTGTGTTTGTGAATTCAGAGCGTATGAGAATGTGAATGTTTTCTATGTCTGTGTGTGACCATTTAATCTAGCTTTCGTTAGATTTCTGGAATTCAGTTTTGTTTTTAGTAGCTTTGTGAGTCTGGTTTTAAATTCCGTCTTTTTTTATATGAGTGTGGTTAATTTTGGTGCTTTGATGGAAGCCTAGGTATCTGTATGTTTCTTATTTGAGCATGTTATCTATAGTTTCATTGTTGATTGTTTCCCTCGTAGGGTGGTGTTTCCACTGTCCCTTGTTGATATGAAGTAGCTTGCATTTACTTATACCAAATTCCACGCTGATGCCCAGGGTAAACGTTTCTGTGATTTTAAGGAGTTCCTTTAGCTGTGCCTTTGTGCTTGCATATAATTTTATGTCATCCATGTACAAGAGATGGTTTATTTTGTGTACGTTAGAGGCAAAACCACAAAGCGCTGAGTGAGTCTCCCTGGAATATACCTCCTCTGATGTAGATTTCTTCTGTTTCGATGTGCTCTTTTTGTGGTCTCAGGTTGATTTTAGTTTTCTACTACTCATGATTTGTGTAAGAAATTGCCTGATGTTTTTATTGACTTTATATAATTCTAGCACTCTGGTTAGCCAACTGTGGGGTATCAAATCAAAGGCTTTTTTATAATCTATGTAACCAGTATGAAGGTTTCTATAATTTTTTCTGATTTGTTCCATGATGACGCTGTCTATAATTAGCTGCTCCTTGCATCCTCGGCTGTTTTTCCTGCACCCTTTTTGCTCTTCCGTTTCATTAATTTGGCGAGTGAGAGCTTCATGTGTGGAGGTAAACTGTTTGTACCAGAAGTTATGAATGTTATCTATTCCAGGACATCTCCAGTTATGCGTGTATTTGACTGTTTCTGCAATTTCTTGAATTGTCATTGCAAAGTCCTCTTGTTCCTCCAAGCACTTGTGTCTGTCTTCTTCCGCTTTAATCCATGAAGCGTTATTATTGTGTAGTTTCGGTTCTGACCAAATACTTTTCCGGTATTCTGTGATCTCTTGTGTGGTCGGTGGTTCTATTACGTGCCTTCTCATTGCTCATGATTTTTTGGTAGAACTGTTTTTAGCTTCTTCGAAACAGGTTGTTAGCGTCCTTTCTACCATTTGATTCTATATATCTTCGGAGTCTTGCGGCATACACGGATAATTTTTGTTTCAGAGTGTCAACGATTTCTGTAAGCGTGTGATCAGGAGATGCAGATTAAATTTTCTCTACACCTTGTGTGATACTTTTTGACTTGTTGCCGTTCATAGATTGGGTAAGATATCCCAATTCTTTTTTAATTTTGTTTTCGATCCTTATCTGCCATTTGAATTTTGGTTTTATGTTGTTGGTGTTTCTGTGTCGTGACGGGAATTTCTGATTGTTCTGTGTTATCGTGGTTATAGCTGCTGCATAGATCACTGCATGAATGTCCTCAATTGTGCTCGCATTCGTTATGTACTCGGGAATTATGTGTTCGTTGATGGTCTTTAGGATTTTATGTGTGTCCCGTTTGAAGATTACACGTGGAATAGGATCTCTTGTTGTAGGATCGTAGCCTGACCATTTGTTTAGAGGTGACTTCATTTCTACTTTGATTGCTTGTGTGAGAGACGGCCCGAGGTTTAGCTGTGTCTATAGTGCTTTGGGCGAATGATTCACTTATCCTGTGCGCTGTATGGTGCTTGTCATCTGTCGTGGGTTGTTATTATTATTATTATTATCAAAATTGACAATCAATTCCTGAACAAATGTTGGGTTCCAAGCCCATCCCGGAGTGGGCTGGTTTCTATCAATTCTATGTGTTGTCCTCTAAGAATTTTTCTCACTATGTGGCAAGTACTGAACCTTCTGGATGTCGACGAAAGTGTTAGTATGCCGTCCTATAATTTTCAGGTTCGGTTCTAGGGTTTTTGGAACTAGCCTAGTTGATGATACGATTATCGGTATCACATGAAAATTATTCAGTCGCCACATCTGCTGTATCTCGATGGCCAGCTCCGCATATTTGGCCTTTTTTTCTTGATATTTATCCAAACCGTTGATATTGTTGGGTACAGCGACATCTACCAAATAAGCTGTCTTTGTTTCCTTATTTAACAGTACCACATCAGACTGATTATTCGTCACCCGTCTGTCGGTGATAATTGCCCGGTCGTATTTCAGTTTGAAGGCATTATTTTCAAGCACTGAACTTGGTTGGTATTTGTAAAAGGGCACAAAGGTGTTCAGGAGCCCATATTTATTGGCAAGCTTCTGGTATGATGTCACACACCTGGTTATGTCCCTGGAGGTAGTCCGTGTTGTTTGCTAGGTAAGTGCAGCCAGATGTTATATGCTATATAGTGATCTTTCGCTACATTTTCGATACTTTAACGGACCAGTCTTTGATGAGAATATCATGTAATTCCGTGTGTTAATAACTTGGTCCTGTATTGCCATCACAAATCCCTCTGTCTCTGGGAATATTTGTCCATCCTTAAGCCACCTGTTGGATGCTTTCTTACCTATGTGTGGCTGATCCAAGTCATTGTGATATCGGCCGTGCAGTGCCATTTGAGCCCACTGTTATTGTTTATCGGGGTCTAAAAGTGACTTTAGGATGATGTTGTCACTTGCGAGATTGAGTGAAGAGTATGAGTTTTGTCACTTAGCGTCACTAGGCGGTGGAGAGAAGAAATCTCGCAAGTTTTGCATCTGTCGTGAGTGCGAATTGGTGTCAAGTCAACAAGGGATCTTCCACCATCTCGTCGTAGTAATGTCATTTGGATAATTGATGACCTTGGGTGGTGTGACTTGTACTCATTAAGCGAGTGGATTGTTGTAGTCCTTCTAACTCCGTGTTAATCCATTTCAAGATTCCGGAACTGTAGGTCAGCACGGGTGCAGCATAGGTGTTAATTGTTGCCTTCAGAAGAGCTCGCAGTCTTTAAACGTACTAATCTTTAAGCTTGGTCTCTCCTTGCTTATTCTGGAGCAGTCTAGCTTGCTGAAACCCTAGGTATGTGTAGGTCTCTTCTTGAATCATCGCTAGAACTATTTCCTCATTGGGTAGGGCTACATCACCATTAATGATTTGCCTTTTATGAAATATTTAAGGCTTTACATTTTCCCATTCCAAATTCCATATGGATGTCTTTCAAGAAAATATATGTCACGTCAATAAGCTTTTTTAATTGATTATGGTTTCCACCATAGAGCTTAATATCATATATTTACAGGTGGGATATGGTGCAGGAGTTGCCTCTATTGCTTTGATGTTGAAACCATGTCCCGTATTGTTGAGCAACGTGGAGAGGGTTTTCATCGCTAAGCAGACCAAATTCGCCTATTGATGTGTATCTCATCTGTGGTAAGAGATTAATCGCCATTATAAATACTCCGGTTCGTTCTCCTCTAGTTTTTGATAGTAGCCAGGAAATTGAGGATCATTTATTATTATCATTATTATTTTCAGTTTAAAAAAAATACAATCAATTTGGTACACTTCGATAAGTCGAAAGTAAAGACGTTTACATCTCAAAGCCTCTCAGAGTCTAAAAGTTTGAATTTTTAAACGTCCATTTCTTGAGAACCGTTAAATTTCGGTATATAATGTTGTAATTAGAATTACTGGTAAAAATTAAATATATAATACAAAGGGTCTTTTAATTAAAAAAAATAAGTTGCCCTCTATATCGCGTTTTTGGGGCATCCTGTATAAATAAAAATATTTTTACAATATACTATATATACCAGAAAACTTTTCACTCTAGGAATTGTAATAGCTACCGAGATATCCAAGAATTACACACTAAATGGGTACACTGTTTATTAGGCGAAAACTGAAAATTCTAGGTGAGATCACGAGATCTGGAAAATTAAAACTAGGAGATAATATAAAGATTATTTATTTTTATAATTGTCTATTCCTAAACCTTGATTAAAAGTTGCAATGTACAGGATTTCGATTTTTTTTTATATTTGAACAGACCACGAAGGCCTGAAGTTTAAGAATAATGTACCATTACATTATACCGTGGTTGCACAGCACGCCCTGTATTACAACGCGAAGAGTCGGAGTTTCCCTCGACGTTCTCAAATACCGAAACAAGCTTCCCACTTCGCTGTGTAGTTCACGAAAATGGTTTTAACTGGCTACTGGGTCGACTACTACATTTAGCCGCGGAAGATCTCTCATAATGGTCAAGACGACATTTTTGTATGTAATCAGTTTCATATCTGCAGATAGATATAATAACTTAATTACTGAAAGTGTTTTCGAATTCCCAATAATTCACTCAAAAGCATTAAAACTATTTTTTTTTGTGGTTATCGTAATCCTTCTTCAAATTTCTCAGATACCTTTCTAGGGTTAAAACAGCTACTGTCTAGTTTGCCCAGCAACTGTGATATTATATTAATGGGAGATTTAGACAACGATCTTATTATCACTGACACATTTTACAATACTCACTTGACTAATTCATTAAAATCCTTTAATTTATTAACTCAACACTCTACGACACTTATAGACTATTTCTCCTGATACACACCATGTTTTATGCTCAGATGTCAATAGACCATGAATGAATACTGGCAAGAGTTAAATTGGACCCCTCTAGTAAAAGAAACAAATTTAAAAAAGGTTCATTTTCAGAAATGTTCGCAGTCAT
Source organism: Kuschelorhynchus macadamiae (assembly GCA_030620095.1). NCBI lineage: Eukaryota > Metazoa > Arthropoda > Insecta > Coleoptera > Curculionidae > Kuschelorhynchus > Kuschelorhynchus macadamiae. The sequence continues at coordinate 84,483 of JAUTXW010003824.1, read as the reverse complement.
GTGCAAGTGTAAATTGGATCTGCTCTGACACCCCTCTCGATAATTTTTATTTCCTTTTGCAACAAAACTTCGACAAACCTTTTCCTATTCAAAAAATTAAAACAAAAAATAAAAAATATTGGTTAGCTAAAGATCTAAGGGTGTCCTCCGCAAATATGCGTTGCCTTCACACTCTTAAGAAATTTACTTCTGATATGGGAGTTTTATCTTATATTCAGCAATATCGAACTATATACAGACGGTGTATTAAAACTGCTAAACAAATCCACTACAACGACCGTCTTACTGGGGCGAGTAGCAGGTAGCCATTATCAAGAACCTTAGAGGAGATACCAAATTATCTTAATATAAATAAAATTATACTGTGTACTTATCGGGGCGCCTAACACAACTGGCACCTTTGGTCCACTATTAATTCACTTCACTAGGCGATCGGCCTATTGAATAAAGATAATGACTTATAATACTTATTCAATTCAATCACTCTTCTCGTCTTCACTGTTATCGCCTTCCAAGTTAATGATAAATTTGTTTCCGCCATTCATGGCAATCTGGCCCAATTGTCTATACTCATCTTCACATCTGACTGTTTTTGCTATTGCCTTTATCCAGTTATTATCTGTAACTTAATGTAATGAATCAGGTCAACAACTTTCTTGTCAAATTTAGGGAAGACATTTTTACGTCTAATTCATCTTTTGATACTGAGCTCTATAGGGTTAAATATACAAAAATAAGGAGGAAGTCGAAAAAACAGTGTGTCCGTGCTTTCTTCCGATATTGTCGGTCACATATTGCTTTTCAAAGGTTTTAGTCCAGAGTACTTCAAGTAATTGTGTTTTTTTGTAATTTTCTTCGAAGTACATGTCGTGTTTTATCAAGAATGTTTGTATTTCTTGTTTGGATGATAATTGATCTCAGAGTTCATGTTTTTATGGTAATCAAGGTTACATTCGTCAAGTTTTTTCTACATAGTCTTAACGCATTTGCTACCCATCCATCAGTAGATCCACAATGGAGAATAACCATTCTAGACCCTTTACTGGGAGATACACCTTTTAGCTAACACCTGACTGAATCATCGGTCCAACCTTTTTAAGCCTCATCTAAGTGGTCAATTCTATAACGCCATTGAACGATTCTACGGCTTTCGATTATGTCCACTGGTTTATTAACAATCTTATATTTAAACCCTAATTTCTTAAGCCAACGTCTCAATGTTGTTTTGGACAAGGTCTACACATTTCAACAAACTCTTTGTATATTGCGTCAATAGTCGGAATTTCATTATGTTTACATTTATTATAAACCAGAATTTTATTGAAACGTTTTACAGTCGACCAAGTCATTTCTTTCGGTTTTCCAGCATCAAACCTTCTTTTTCTTTGTCTAATACCTTTACTGACAATAACGCGCATTGTCGTATAGGGAATTCCAGTTAATGTCACTGTTTTTTTAATCATACTTCCTTCGCCGTTATTTTCTCGACCATTCATAAGATTATTATACACATTCGGACAAATCTACTTTGGTTGTTCGTTAAGGTGAAACCTTTTTCTTCCATTTAATGTGTTTTCCTCGTTAGAGTCAGAGTCGGTATTTCCCGAAATTTCACTAATATTGTATTATTTGTCGCTACTGTCAAATATTTTTCTGGATGTCCAATAGTTCAGCTGAATTACTACAGCTTGGGGCTCACTCACGGACGAAACTTTGTATTTAGGCGAAGCTGAATCCTTCCAAGGCCGAAAAGTTGCACATTTTTTATAATCATTATCTCTACCGTTACTCTCATTAATATTCAGGCAATCGTTTAACATGAACGAAATGTTATAATTGTAAAACGAGTTAGTACAAAAAAACACAATTTGAAACTACACTATTTACGATCAATAATATACCTGCAAATGCAACAAAATACATCCCCGACCTACAGGAGCGCTAGCCGGCGGAGAGATCAAGAGACGGCTCGGGCGCCACGAAAGGAAGTTTTGTTAGTCCGAGCTCAAATGGCGTTACGGTAAAGATTATCGTCAGGAATATTCCTATTAATTGGCCTTTTTCGTAATTTAACAACACAAAATGACTTTTTCACAATAGAGACCTACTTTTAGGCAGTATTGATCGATATAATATTAAATTTGAAAAGCAAAACCAGAACTCCAGTTTTTTGTTATAAGAGTATGTACTAAAAGCGGCAGTTGCTTTGTTTTTTTATGCGGGCGATATATCGATGGCTCCTACTTTAATAATAACTTTCCAGACATATCGCCTGATGAAATTAATAAAATTTTTCTGCTCCATTGCTGCAAATTTGACAAGCAAAATTAATTAGGCAGTCGATTCTACTACTATACTACACGATACTATCCCAATCCTTGAGGAATATTTTCATTGGTCATTCTTTCTTCGTTCACCCCACTAATCCTGAAGAGCTCTCCCGAATGATTGTTTCCATCAAAAACAAAAGGACATCTGGTGAATGGGATTCTTTGAGAGATATCATACCACATGATCTCTCAACAGTTAAAGTGTGGTGTCACTCGAATTTGTTGTCCCTTAATATTAAACGAGCATCGTCGGATTCAAATGTGCCGTTGATGATTTTGCTGTGGGAACCTTGCCCTTAAACCAGAGTGTAAGTAAATTTCTGGGCATCATCAATATTGGTAACAGTTTAAAATTTGCTGAACATATTCTCTGCCTGGGTAAAAGGGTTGCTGCAGGGTGTTTTGCAGTACGTAAAGTCGCTTTAGTTTCAAGTTCAAGTTTCAGTTTTCAATCAAAATTGAATTTTCTAAAATTTTTTGTAACAAATCCATGACCAATTTAAGGTTACGTAAAACACAACAAAGTCTATTCAGTTTTAAAGCAACATCCTAGCATTGACACCCCTAAGATAAAATTATCATCTAAGATAATAAAAACGATTTTACTCGCTGAAGTGTGTTTTCATTTAAACTTAATTCTCAATCGAGATTCCTACGATTTTCGAAAGTATGAAACACCATATAATTAGTCTTTTTGGCGTTTAAGAGTAGTCCGTTGAGAGTAAAACACTATCAATATTTTCACAATTTACTCTTTTGACTATAGCCGAAGTATCATCCGCATACAAAGTAACATTCCTGTAATAATCAGCAAAAAGAGACCATGTAATAAAACAATTTTATTTGATGATAAATTTTGCTTCCAATTATTATTTCTTTATTTTTTTAGAAGATCCTAGGAGATCAGATAAAAACCTTAGAACTTTTTGATTTAAAATTATTTTCTTTTCTATCTTTTAAAATAAAGCTTGTAGACCCCGTTCAAAATATTAATAGAAATCCTGTACATCCATAAAAAAATAAATACTGTAATAATATAAAGTGTATTTTTTCTATTTAAAAGAAAAATTAATACTAAATGGAAACTCTTTACTGTCAAGCGGTTGTCTAAATAACTGTGCATGTTGCCAGGCTACATCCCCTTTGCCACCTGAGAGAATCGCTTCGACAATAATTGTAGTTTTTCCAGAGAAACGATTTGTCTTCCAAGTTTGCGAACCTGCAAAAAATATAAAGGTTATATAGAATGACGTATATACAGTTTCAGCTATATAGAATAAGATCCCAGTCAGCCCAGAACTTCGTCATATCATCAAGCCTAAAATTTATTCTATAGCTAGCTCGAGCAGGGGGGCTTTAACAGGTAACAGCTACCTAAGGTTTAAAAAAAATGAGGCCCAACATGTCTTACAGGACAGAATTAGCAACTTGCAGTACAATTGCCAGATGCTTCTCCCAGGTCCTAGTTGTTGTCAGGCACTTAAAAGCTCGATAAGTAATCGGTGTAACTATGTCATACCATCAAGGACACCTCACACTTATGAGATTTTGATGAACCGTCAAATTTCATGAAATTTTTGTATGTTATAGATCTCGACTTCTTGATTAAGTCTTCACGGGCTGAACTCAATCTTCTGACTAATTTTAGAGATACAAGGTGTTAAACTTTACCCAAATCCCATAAAAAATCATAGGGAAACAAAAAAGTAATTTTCCATAAAAAATGTAAAAGGTCCTTTGCAAGGGAGATTCTAACAGCCACACTGCCAGCAAAGAAAGTACTTTCACCATATGTAAGGGTCACAAACAAGAAGATGAGACAGTACCACCGAGAATGAGAGAAAAATCAAGAGCCTAATGGGGCATAGCTGCTGCAGATCCAACTCTCTCTTTATTATGAAATACATGGCAAATTTCATACATATTTTTTTTTATTTTCTTTTTTTTTTTGTAATAAACGAATTAGTAAATGTAAAAACCAATTAGGTGTTTTTCGATATTTGTTGTAGTTTTGGAGAGACTTAATGAAAACCCTTTTCTTCTTTCAGCTCAAAGGTTATTAATCATTTTCACCATCATAACAAAATTGTATGAAATGATTTTTGAATTTATATAATTCTGTTTTGTTATAAGAAAGTGTGGCTTTTATAAAATAATGATTTTTAAATAGTAAGCAAAACATACCTTTGGGAATAGGTTCACATAAATCATCGCTATAAATGTTTATATACACAATTCCATTTTCAAAAGTTGTATGGTGGAAGCGAATGGATATCATATCTAGATGTTTTTCTGAATCTCCCACGAATTCAAATCTCCAAGATATTCGACCTTCTTCATCACTGCCTAAAAAAATTATAAGTGGGAAAAGATTTAAATAAAAATATTTTGGTTATTTGGTCAGCCACTAAAATTACCTCACGATTTTACTAACAGACACTCACGATCTTACTAAGAGAGACTCTCCCCCCCCCACCTCTAAATGTAACTAACTTAGAATGAATGCGCTTAATGCACATTCCCTGACATAAAAGAAACAAAAATGTTATATATACATAGTTGCAGGCTTCAATTTCAAGATACAGGTTGTTAAAGATAAGATTTTTCTAACAGAGGCCAGCTCATTATTTTCACGATGGAAATACCCTCCCAAAAATAAAAAAAAATATTTGGAAAGCCCTAATACGTACCATTTTTTAATAGCCTAATTAGAACCTTTTATATTGGCAGGTAAACAATTTTACTGTGGGGCGGCTAAAATGAGTCCATTTTACAACTGAAAAATTACCTAGACTGGGTTGTTTACAACATTAGAAATAAAATAAACGTTAAACATCACTCTTCTGTTGAGTTTCGAATTGAGTGGTTCTCTGTGTATCGATAAGCAAGTGTATGTGAAGACGAGAATGTCGAGTCAAACGCGCCCAAGTTGCAAAATTTCTCCTGACAAATTTTGTTATATTTGTGGAGAATTTCTGATGAAATCACAAGCCAGGCCATTTTCCGAAAATGTAAAAAAAGCCTACTTTAAATATTTTGGTGTGTTCAAGATAAGCGGTGGGCTCCCCATGTTTGCTGTGTTAGTTGTAGTGTATCATTGGTGCAGTGGATGAAGGGAAAGAGAAAAAGTATGCTTTTTGTGCCTGACGATTGTTATTTTTGCCTGACAAAGACTGAACGTTATTCCAAAAAGGGAAAGCACAATTTAGAATATCCAAATTTGCAATCTGCCATACGACCTGTTCCTCATAATGCAAATTTGCTAGTGCCAATTGCGCCTTTAAATTGGCAAGCTATTGATTTGGGAGATAATGGAGATAACGCATCATCAGGCAGCTCAGAAGAACAGTGCACCGATCCCACTTTTACCACAGGTCCCAGTTCAGGCGAGCCACAATTTGATTGTTCAAAGTAAATTAAATGATTTAGTACGTAATTTGGGGTTATCCAAGCAACAGTCAGAACTTCTGGGTTCCCGTCTTAAGGAATGGAACCTATTGGCCAAAGAAACAAAAATTACGAATTTCAGAAAAAGAAATGCTATGTTTTCTGAATTCTACAGTATGGAAAATGCGTTGTGCGCGTGTACTGATATAGACAGTTTAATGCAGGAACTTGCTATTGAACATTCTCCCCGTGAGTGGCGCTTATTCATAGACTCATCTAAATATAGCTTAAAAGCTGTGTTATTGCATAATGGAAATTTACAACCCTCTATACCAGTTGCCCGTTCAGTTGCAATAAAAGAAAATTATGAAAATATGCGCACGATTTTGGATGAAATAAACTACAATAGGTATAAATGACAGATATAAGTCCCCACTTAAAAGTTATAGCGATTTTAGTGGGACTTCAGGGAGGATTTACAAAATATTGCTGTTTTCTTTGTTTATGGGACAGTCGTGTAATAAATCAGCGTTATGTAACAAAAATTTGGCCAGAAAGAAGCGAATTTCAAGAGGGATCTCAAAATATTAAATTTATACCTATTGTTGATCACAAAAATTTCCTTTTGCCTCCTCTTCACATTAAACTTGGGCTGATGAAAAACTTTGTGAAGGCTTTGAATAAAGATGGTGATGGATTTAAATATCTAAGAAGTCTTTCCCCAGTTAAGTGATGCCAAATTAAAAGAAGGTATTTCTATTGGACTACAAATCAGAAAATTGCTGGCCGATGTCCATTTTACATGAGGCAGGAACTCAGAGCATGGAATTCATCTGTTAATGTAGTAAGAGGATTTTTAAGCAACAATATGGATGAAAATTATGAACAATTAGTTAATGAACTCTTAGATGCATATAAAGAGCTTGGTGCAGAATGTCATTACTGTCATTTTTTCCTAAAAATTTGGGAGCTGTTAGTGACGAGCAGGGTGAAAGGTATACAAAAATATCAGAACAATGGAAATTCGGTACCAAGGACGATGGGATCCAGCCATGATGGGTGACTACTGTTGGTTTTTGAAGAGAGAAGATAGGTCAGCTCATTAACGGAAAAAATAAACTTTAATTAGTGTTTTAAGTTAATATTTTTCTCGTTTGCCTTTCTCTTAGATGTATGGTATGTTTAATAGGCGAAAACTGTAAACATAGTCAATAAACAGGGTTAAGAATTTCCTGAAATCATTTTTTCTTTAGATATTAAGTATCGTAACATTCAATATGGTTCTACAACTCTAACAAGAAAACCCTACGTGCTACAACTTTCTATTTGTCATTTTCGTATTTGGATAGGTCCATTCTATTAGATTATGCTATTCTGATTTGTGTTACAACAAAAAAATTTTTTTTTGTCGGCCACTGTAATTATTTTGATTTGTTTTTTTCCCTGAATATTCAGACTAGAATATTAAATGGAATAAAACTTGGTATAGTATAAACACCTACAGAAATACATTGCTTTATGATACAGAGTGCATGTTACTATTATTGATCAAACGAGTAGAAACGAGTAAGATTGTGCAGTTTTGCATTTGTTCACCATTATTTTGTATGTTGTAATTTTTGACAATTTGAAATATGGCACAATTTAACACAAAAGAAGGTACTCACAGTTCAAGTCGATAAATGCAACCATGTCCCAGGTATTTTAATTTGAAATAATTTATTTTGTTCTACTATTACTGTCTTTTATTACAAATGTCAAAAATAACAATAACTTAATGTTAATAACCATGGCAGTTAAGCAAGGTACTTGTTCACTAAACTCGTTCTGTCGAACTTGCACTGTCTTTATTATTTTGGTTTCACGACGTTTCGAATGGCATCTTCAATCGTTAACTCTTTCCGGCGTTTCACCTGTATACAAATGTGCATTTACGATTCAATTTCTACAAAAACCTTGATCCAATATAATGGAATTGTACACAATCTCTAGACTATTGTATATGTCCAAAACTAAGGGGTAGAAAGGAAGAATTGCTCTAAAGGATTTTTATTGTTTAATATGTCAGTTTGACACCTAAAAATAACAAAATCACAATGTTCTACTAAATTTGAGAGCTAACCGAAAAAGCTTATTTTTTAGTTTTATTTTTTTTTAATAACTCAAAAATAATGAAAATCTGGATATTTTAAAAATAATTATAGAACAAAATTTAAAATTTACGAAAATGTACTGTTTTTTTTTCCGTAATTGGTCCAATTGTTTTTTGCAGCATCCTAGGTATACATAAATGTTCAAAGAAAAAGCTTGAAAAATGCAGAGACCGGGACCGAGGTATAGCCATTCAAAGCTGAGCCATTTTTTACCCTATTTTACCGCATTTGTTCCCATACATTTTTTCTTTCAAACTTCAGTAAATCATATTTGTGTGCAATAAAACAAGAATTTTGAGATAATTTGATAATAATACAAATGTTTTTTTAACGTTTTAAAATAAATCTACGTTTTTACGAAAAAGTAATATAACATACAATTGATGTTTGTGGTTGAACTTATAATATTAAAATTATTGAACATTATGAATTTTAAGAAGTCACTTCTTCAATATTAATATTACAATAATAATTAATAAATACAAATGAGACATTTGCTGATAGTAGTATAAAATGCATAAATTATTCATATGAGAAATGTACCGTGGTTTTCGATGGATATTATCGAAGCCAGACAGTATTTGTTCCCTATTTTTCTTAAAAAAAAAACGCAAAAATATGGCGGCAAAACTAAATCAGAAAAACATCAAACAAAGAGAATTAATGGGAGCAAACAAGCTTGGCTATGGATGCTTATTTCTTATTGCTACGTCTAGTATCGAAGATACGATTTGTTGTTGGTAGGTAACGTGCAAAACTCAAATAAACAGATATTCAAAGCAGTTATGGTATGTAGAAACTGGGAGTGAGAAAATATTTATGCACTAGAAGGGGAACCTTAAAAATTAAAGATATTGTATTCCCTGTTCTGGGCAGGTTTCCCGAACAATAGTCGAAAATAAGGTTTGGTTACCTGAGCGAGCAAGATAAACTTTTTTCCAGTCTTTCTCTTCCTTCCTAATAATATTTTTGAAGTCAAAACAGCCTTCATTCCATTTAGTGCGGGTAGTCTTCACAACTTCCCCAGTAACAAACTCATAAATGTCATCTGCTGCTGAATACCTAAGATTCGCCGAATCATTGATTAAATTGCCTGGATCAATGCGCCAAGTAAATTCTTTAGCTACTTCGTTTTGTATTTCCCCTCTAGCTGAACGCCAAAGCGCATCTCCGGACTGCCTTCCTTCATTCTCTTTGTCGCCAGCTTTCCTAAGAAGTAATAATAATAACAAAATGCAGTTTAGTATAAATCACTTAAATGTTTTACAACTAAGTCTTGATTAGGAGTAGTCAATATAATGAATTAATCGAAAAATAATGAATTATTTAGTTAATTCAAATTCAAAAATCATTTATTGCGCACAAAGAAAAAACTTAAATTAAAAGCAGTACACAAAAGAACAAGGTACACTTAAAACCAGTAGTATCAAAAAAAGTAAATATTAGGCACTAAAACAAACTAAAATTAAAATTAAATTTGAGGATGCTATGCAGAATCCCACGCTTCAGATTTCTCTTTAATGAATCTTTAAATGTCCCTTTTGGGAACAAGCTCGAGATCTGATTGAAAATGTAGGGAGCTACCTTTCGAGAAGCTTGAACGGAACGCTACACTCCGAGGCCGCGGAACGTCAAGATCAAAGTGTACTTGCCGGAGCTGTCTGTCACTTCTCACCAGCTTATCAGCCAGGTATTTAGGGGTCCTAGTATTAACGACATTAAACACAAAGGCAAAATGGATAAATGTCACCTGTCAAAAAGGGCCCATAGACCACATCAGCATAGTGAAAATGGAGAACACGAAGGCATTTACAAGCATTTTTTTAATGGTTTCGTCTTGGAAGTTTTTGAATCGATATAAAGATTTAAGACTGATATAAACTTTTTGGCATACCTCCGAAAAGTGTTTCTCGAATTTGAGATTAGCATCAATGATTAGGCCCAGGTTTTTTATACTCTCAGCACTGAACTTCCTGTCCATCGATGCTTAGATCCAGGCCGGGACAATCTTTCAAGAAACGAGCCAATTAATAACTCTCAACACTTTCCAGGATTTAGAGTGCCAAACCGTTGTTTTTAGTCCATAATGCTATGGCATCCAAGTCTCTATTAATCAGCCGTTCAGCTGCAACCATTGAAGAAGGTGAGAAACCAAGGAGTTGAACGTCATCAGCATGAAAGTGTATACCGCAGGTCTTAGGAGAATGCTGTAAATCAGTAATTGCAATGGAGAACAAGAGAGGACCCAACACTGATCCTTGAGGGGCCCTAGAGGTTATCAGTTCGAAGTCAGATTTAGTGTCAAACCGTTGTTTGTAGTCCTTAATGACATGGCATCCAAGTCTCTATTAATCAGCTGCAGCCATTGAAGAAGGTAAGAAACCAAGGAGTTGAACGTCATCAGTAATTGCAGATCTTTACGAGAATGCTGTAAATCAGCAATTGCAATGGAGAATAAGAGAGAACCCAACACTGATCCTTGAGGGACCCCAGAGATTATCAGACGAAGTCAGACTCCAAAGCCTCTCCAGCGGAGCTAACGACAACCCTCTGTTTGCGCCCCACAAGATAACTCCTTAGCCAGTCGAGAATATGGGCATCAATGCCGTAGTACCTGATCTTAGCCAGAAGACACTTAAAGGAAACAGAGTCAAAAGCCCTTGACAAATCCAAGCAGGTAAATGAAACAATCTTTCTATTCCCCATCGCTGCAAAGCGATGTGGCTCAAGGTCGTTGCCGGCCCAAAACCCATATGAAAACTTGACTGGATTTTCGACAGTATTTCATTATCATTTAAATAGTCACTCAGTTGTTTGTATAAAACGCCTTCAGCTACTTTCAACAGAACAAATAGAAGACTTATAGGTCTAAGATCATTTAAAAAGGACAATGTCACAGAGGGCATTTTTGAAGGGGTTTTAAAGAAGCCAGCTCCCAAGCCTTGAGACACACACCGGTCAACAGGAACACGTTGGCGATGTGAGCTATGCAATGATTTCAAGAGACATCTGCAGTATCGGTGCCGAAACACCGTGAATGCCAGAAGTGTGTGATTTTTGTCTTAAAACTAATGATTTAACTTAATCAACAGTGCATCAATTTAAAATACATTTTTGGCCCGTAAAAGGACGGGAATCTAGACATTCTTACGTTCCCCTCAGCTATCATTCTTGAAAATATCACTTACTATGAACACAACACCAGGCCTGGGCTTGCCCTCCTTTTGCCCACTGGTGAGGTGAGAGAAGACCATCTAGTATTAGAATGTTGTCCCTGAGTCAATTCAGATTTAAAATTCAAAACATGTAGCAATGTTAATTAATGTATTATATTTGAATTCCGTTTTTATTATAGTGTCTTAAAAATTACTTTGTATGCTTTACTGTATTATACTATATGTCTAGAAGAATGTTTACACATTTGATTTTTAAATTCTGGCGCTACTATTAAACCTTACTAAAAATTGGGAAAGAACTAAATAAAGAAAAATCAGTTTTTTCATTATGTATTATATTCACATAGCCCAGAAAAACTACATAAGTTAGCTTCTTGATTTTTTACTGCTGAACAGAAGGGAATAAATAAGACCCACTCTCTAAAAAATACCTTGTACAGGTGGGCCGCTGGATCTTTACCTATGCGTCATCAATCGATGATCAAATACGTGCTTTTTAAACATTGTAGTTCTCTTATCTAGTGGTATTCCATAAATCAATAATAAAAGAAAAGGACAAAACAAAATATTTTCTTATGAATATGAATACATTCCAAAAATATGTCAAAAATTTAAATTGACAAAACGAACTTGCCAGACAAAGATATCAACAAAACCTCAAAACCTCAAACGCCAAGGATATATTTGGAGGTTATTAATATTGTCATCTTATATTGTTGTGTTTTTATAAAGTCTTGCGCTGCTTAATCTTTTAATCAATCCTTTTAGGAAGATATCTATGTTGTATTTTTTGTTGCTGGTAAGTACTATTCTTCATTAACAGTAATTTAATTTATAATAAGATTATTATCTATATTTAATCCTCGAAATGTTTAATATTATTTTTATAAGAGTTACCAGTAATAAACAAATACCTTTCTAATAGCATATCTGCCAATTCAAGTACAAGCCTTTTGGTTAAATACTCTCTTCTAGCGGGTGAAAAGGATTTCTGACGTTTTTCTCTAAGTTCCATCAAAACTTTAATTAACGTTTCTTCAGCACAGATATTTTTTCTTCGTTTTAAAACCTCACTATGGTTACTAGAATACCTCCATGTAACGTCTTGCACCTCTTCAGTTGAATAGGCCATCACAAAGGTAATCTTTTTCTTCCATCCTGATTCGTATATAAGCGGTTTGTCACAGATATTTTCACAAGGATCACAATGAAGCCATCTTTTTTGAGCTACAGAATATACCTAAACAATTACAAGTAATAGCAACTTATTTCGAGAGCGAAAGATTTAAAATAGAAAAATTAAGTTATATAAATATCAGTCATGTAGTGGGTTGTTTTCCTGGGTTCAGAAAATACGAAAGTTACGATATTTTTTTTTATTTGCACATATCTTTTATTGCTGTTTTTCTTTTGTCTTTGGGACAGTAGAGCAACACAAAGCCATTACCAAGTAAAAGAATAGCTTGAGAGAGATCAATTTATTCCAGGCAAATCTAACGAACATAATATAACTCTTGTTGATCCTAAAAGAGTTCTGTTACCTCCATTACACATTAACTTGGGATTGATGAAAAAATTCGTAAAAGTATTAGATAAAGAAAGAGATGAGTTTAAATATCTTAAACAAAAGTGTCCTAATCTAAGTGATGCATACCCTAAGGAAGGAATATTTGTTGAACCACAAATTAGAAAAATACTAAGGGATGAAAAGTTCGATCAAAAATTAAGTGATGCTGAATTAGCTGTGTGGAGGACTTTTAAAAGAATTGTTTCGGAGATTTTAGGAAGCAAGAAAGTAGAAAACTAAGAAAAACTTGTAGAATAATTACTTGAAAACTACTGAAAAATGAACTGTCGCATGTCTCTTAAAATATTAAATTTTTTTCCAAAAAATTTGGTTGCGGTTAGTAACAAGCAACAAGAAAGGTTCCACCAAGATGAAGCAACACTGTCAATGTGTGTCAGATGTGATCCAGGAATGATGAGAATTACTTGTTGGTTTTATATGAGAGAAAGCAATCAGGAATATAAACGAAAGTCAGCATTTGTAAAAAAGTTATCCTCAAGACTTACTATAAATTAATTTTCATGTGTATTTTTGCAAATAAAATCTGTTGTCTTTAGTATATCTCGATATTTTTTCTTGGTTTCGACTTATATATAAAAATACGTGGTGGACAGTTTTGGTTGTTGAATTCAAAATCAGGATGTTAAAACTCCTACGTACCACCATTCACATTTTTTTTTATCTTTTTGAACATATTAAAAACTGGAGGTGCGTGTGTTATTAAAAATTTTATACAATATTGCTTCTAAAAGCAGCATTTAGTTCTTTACTTTTAAAAAACTTAAACAACATTGTAAGTGAAATTTCAGACCCACAGTTCTATTATAAACAAATCTAACCATATGAACTACTTAACATTTATTATTAATAATTTTTATTTAAAGTAGGATTTGCCAGTGATCAGCTCTAAGTATATTTGTCAATAGAAGCAACAAATAAATATTATTTAAATAATACGATTGCGTCAGCGTATACTCGGTGTAAATCCATAACAAAATTAAGTAAAAACTATTTTTCACAAACACCTTCACTGTATTTATACATTGCAATACAGTGGAAATGTTGGTGAAAAATAATTTTGTTTTTACATTTTACATAATTTTATTATTTAAATAAATATAATCGCGGAAAATAGCACTACAGTACATGCCATGTCCTGTTCAAAATTACCTAGAAATAATTTAATATCTCTAAAAGCAAAACGTGTAGTATGACATTAGTGGGAACCAACTATAATTTACGCAATCTGAAAAAATCACGCTATAGTTCAATGTTTCTCTACCGCCAGTCAGCGGCCCGTTACCGGCCTGCGAAAAAAATCTGCCGGGTCGCGAAAGTTCCAACATGACAAACGATTTTCTTATTCTTATGTGTAAGATATCTGCAACGACGTGCTATTTCAAGAAAAATATAATTATTTAGTAAACATTTCTAAATATTCCAATGTTCGGTTTTGTTATAATGTAATTCGGGAAATCACATTAATACTTTAGAAAATGAATAGATATATACCCAGGGGCGTGCAGTCCATGGAAGCAAGGGAAGCAGTGCTCCCCCAAAAAAAAAATACAAAACATCTTCTAAAATGTAATTTTTGAAATAGGAAACCATTAATTTAGTTTATATTAAAAATGCTAAAATGTTATCTTAATTATCAAGCCCATAATAAATGCGGCCTTGACTCTGACCCAGCCACAACAGAAAATCGAATAGAACCTATGCAGGCCGCTAGCTTCTCTGCAGCAAGTCCTGTATGCTTGACGCCCTGTGAATCGAGCCAGAGGTTATTGAACTTTCCAGCGGCTATTTGCAATTTTTGCATTTCAGTCGCCTGCTTTAAGTGGGGGCGGAAGCTATCGTTCGAGTAGGTTCTTTGTTTGAACGGCTATCCGTGTGTTGTGTGATACGTACGTCGCGTCGCGTCGTGCATGGTGCGATATGGAAGACAATAATACGGACGTGGATATGCAAATACCGCCAACTTCGGCTGTCAGTAATAACGTTTAAAATGTTGAAGAATCTAGTAAGGAGAATGTGTTAATGTGTGGTGTGTGTCTTAATAATAAAGGGTTTTTCAACATTAAACTTCGCTGATAAGCTTCAAATAATTTCCAAAGGAAGGGCAAAACCGACTATGAAAAATTTAACCACAAAAATGAAAAACTGTATTAGACATTTTTATCCGGAAAAACAATACGAACAATTTAAATGGCTAACAGGGTGTGAAAATATAAGTAAATTATTTTGTTGGCCTTATTTACTTTTTGAAAATGAAAAAGGTCTCTGGAATAAAACTGTTTTTTCCGATTTAAACAATTTCCATAAAGACACATTATGTCCAAACATAGACATAGTCCAAAGCGCATTTGCAGGGGCCGTCATTGTGAAAAAGTCTTCGTCAAAACCAGAATTGAACACGCCCTTAATAAACAGTTAGAAATTAGTCACCGCCAACACAATGAACTAGTCGATAAAAATAGCAAATATTATCGAAGACTTATTGATATTGTTTATTTTCAGAAATACCTGCCATTCTCGGACAATCTTATTAATATATTTCAACTAAAACAAATGATAATGCTTTTTGCCCAAAAAAAGTGGATGATTTTAAGTCCATGTTAAGCCAAAAAAGAGATGACTGACCTATTTTGGGAGATAAAAGATGACTGTCTGAGTCCTGCTAGCTAGTGCCATTCAAGCAAGCGTCTTCCTCAGACAAGGTGGGAGATGTTGAAACATCATACCCTTGACAATAATCGATCAATTCAGCATCAAATAAACTATAGATTTAATGGTTTAAGTGATTTTAGATTCCTCGAGCTCTGCAATTTTGATGCATTTAAAAGAAAAACTTTTCCAGAAGATGCGTTTAAATCTCTTCTTCATTATCACACAGGCCTCTCTAGTTCTTCCTGCATTGAATGTTACTGCGATCTGAACTAAAGTGATTTGCGAAAGTGATGACATTAGCGCAAAAAATAACGCTAAGGAACTAATGCAATTTTTAAAAGACAAGGAGCTGTAATCTCAGATCTGATATACAGTCGAAATTGTGTGAATTAGTATTACAATACCTACCACAAATTCATCAGCCCCAGAACCCTCCTTTTCAAGCACTTAAACGTATAAAAGATTCCGGTTTGAGAAAGGATTCAACGGGGCAGGACTGACTTTCGCATACATTGTTCTATTTCAGGAACAATTGAAAAAAACCTTTTCCAAAATATGTCGGAGCATCTCTTTTTATGATGACGTCATTGACGAATTTGCAAAAAATGAACGAAAATAGAATTACATTACAAATAGACCCCAGTTTTAAAAAACTGCTTCCCCTCTTCCTCTACAAAAGTGCAAAGGACTTAGTCCCAGATATACCATAGATTCTTTTTTGCTTAAGAAATTTTTTTGCTGTTACAATGAAAATAAGATATTTTTAAAGGTGTTGCAATATTTTGAGTCTTATCAATTGTTTGTAAGTATTTATTGATTTATTTGTTAGTATTTAACATTGGAAACCCAAGTTGAAGGTTTCCGTTAAATCTTTTGCCTATTTCTCTGTGTTTGATATTGTTGATTCGCCGAATGTTTATCAAAATGCTCGATTTTCAGATTTTCTTGACGGAAAACATAACCAGAATTTCTCGAAAATTCTCGTTTCGTTCTTTTCAATAGATGACGCGTGGTTAATGATATCGCGTTAAAATGTTGCCACTGTGACTTTAGTTTTTTAACTTTATAAACACTCTGTTTTATTGTATTAACCGATACCATGCTTTTGGCACCACTTTTCCACACTTTGACAAAGCTTTTAATGAGCCTTATAATGGTGTGTTTTGGAAATAGGAACAGTTTTATGTTATATCCTATTACTATAATAATAGCAAAACCAATATATTTTTTTTAAGCATAAACTCACGCTCTCGGAGAGTTAAAACAGCCCATCCACAAAAAGAAACCACAAGCACACATCCTTTGACCATTTTGTCACGCTCCCAAGAGAAGATATTATGATTCTGCTTTCAAGCATGAGCTGAACTCACAATTACAGCCCTATCCACGCCAAAACTCTCAAAAATGGAGTCAAAGGTAGTATTGTTAAACGCCCCCTCGATATCCAAGAACACACCCAGAGCCATCTCCTTAAAGTTTCCAGTCTACTGACTAGACTATGAAGCGCCGTCTCCGTCGACATGGCCGTCCTGTAAGCGTGCTGGAATGGGTGCATATTTGCCCAGTGCGCCGTTTCTTATATAACCATCCACGATCTTCTCCATGGTTTTCAAAGAAAAGAAAGATGGGCCAAAGTCCTTAATGCAATATTTTCAAACGCTGAAGAAATATATGCCAGGCAGATGAAAAAGGCGCAAAAGGTGTGAAATGAGTTCTTTCTAAAAAAACCTCATGGGCAACAAATCACTTAATAATGTGAAACGACCTTAGCGGCCGTTTTAGTGGCAACCCCGCCTTGCCAAATGTAAAAAGCCTGCCCAGACAGACACATTATGTCCAAAGCGCATTTGCAAGCCGTCATAAAAGAAAAAGTCTTCGTCAAAACCAGAATTGAACACCCTTAATAAACAGTTAGAAATTAGTATTTAACACAATGAACTAGAGATAAAAATAGGCAAATATTAAGAAGACTCACAATATTGTTTGTTTTCAGAAATATTTCCATTCTCGGACTAAAACAAATGATATTGCTTTTTGCCCAAAAAAAGTGGATAATTTTAAGTCCATGTTAAGCCAAAAAAGAGATGACTGACCTATTTTATGGAGAAAACGATGACGTTATATTAGAGCCACAAGCAATTACAGACATTAGAACAGACAAGGTGTGTAGATGTTGAAACATCATACAGACGCCTCTTTTATGAAATAATCGATCAAATTCAGCAACAAATAAACTATAGATTTAATGGTTTAAGTGATTTTAGATTCCTCGAGCTCTGCAATTTTGATGCATTTAAAAGAAAAACTTTTCCAGAAGATGCGTTTAAATCTAATTTATTTCATTATGGCCAGTTCTTTATCAACTGTTACTTTATCTGAAAAAAAAGTGATTTGCAAAGTGATGACATTAGTGCAAAAAATAACGCTAAGGAACTAATGCAATTTTTAAAAGACAATATGTTTTATTTGATTTATCACATATGTAATAACTCATTGCATTATTCATTGTGAACATTTAGAAACCAAAAAATTGTCTCCAGAACTAAATGAAGTTCTGACAAAAGCAGTCAAGATTGTTAACTATATCAGACCAAACGCACTAAACACTCGACTGTTTGCCATTTTATGTGCTGAAATGAGTTCAGATCATGAGCATTTATTATTACACGCTAAAGTTTGGTTTATATGGTTTTTTGATTATGTGAATTAAGAAATGAAGTAGAATTGTTTTTAAATCAAAAACAATCTTTATTGGGCCGACACCTTGCCAATGAAGAGTGGACTGAGAAGCTATCTTATTTATCTGATATATTTTTACTCATAAAGGAAAAAACAATACAGTTTTTAACCTGCATAATAAAGTTGATGCATTTAAATTGATTATATTTACTTCATTTTTTGAATTTATAAATTCTGTGGACATTGATCTTCAAGGAATCCGAAAAATAATTTCCGAACATTTGACGGCACTTTCAGAAGCTTTTGAACATTATTTCCCATCAGAAAAGGAGATACGTCCTGGAAATTTATGGGTTTCTAACCCCTACATAAATCACAAAAACAACAAATTAACCAGTATTCAAGAAGAAGAGTTAATAGAGCTAACCTCGGACTTAGTTCTAAAATCCGAATTTGAGACATTGAATATTCATCAATTCTGGATAAAATGTAAAAACTCGTACCCCCATTGGTTTGAAAACGCTTTGAAAGTTTTGTTACCCTTCTCAACTACGTAGTTATGTGAAACCACACTTTCGGCAAAGCACCACAAGTTTGGAACCAAGACTTAGCACGCTGCTGGAAAACAAGAACAACAAAAATCTCATTAAAATTAAGAGTAGTGAAGGATGTTTGTGTTTACATTATGTACCTCTAATAAAATGTTAATCTCGTTAATGTTTTGTTATTTTTCAAAAATTAGTATTATGTATCAATCATCCCACCTAAAGTCAACTATAGCTAAACGCTGGAAAACTTCTACATTTATTAATATGTAAAAAATGTATGCCAGTCCGCCATCAGAAAGTGTATTTTTTTAGTGGTCCGCGGTGTAATGTGGGTTGAGAAACACTTCTATAGTTTAGACAAATGTTAACTAATGTGACAATATAATGCTTTTTTAAAGGCTTTTTAGCTTTTTCGTAAGAATTAAAATAGAAATAAAAAAAATAATAATAAAAAGTTACCTCAGTCCAAACATGATCATTTTCATCAACAACAAATCTTGCATCCCAATCCATAGCATAACAAAACAGTGTAAAGACATTGGCCCATTCTCCACACCTTCCCTTTCTAGTTTCAAGTAAAATGTTTAAATCTTCATAACGAGCAAATGGTGTAAGTTGGTGACAATTTTCACATTTATGTAACTACAAAATAATAACACCCTATTTTACAAAAAAAAAGCAGTTAGAAAAAGTATTGGATTGTTATTCAATACATGGGAAAAATGTCCTATTTTTAAGAGAGTATACATTTTGCTTGAGCCATTCACTTTAGATTTTATTTATTAAATTTATTGCTACTGGAATATTTCCAGAAAAGGACTTATGTTATGCCGGTCTAAAAAAAACAGTGGTGAATCTAATAGTATGGTGATTGGCTAATATCACTAATATTATCACAGTTTCCTAAGATCATAGAATCTCTTGTTACTATTCACTAACATATTTAATAACGTAATTACCACAAAGCATCATGGTTTTCTGGGTGGTCAGTTTATAATGACCAATTTATGGTTTATGAGAGTTATTTTTCAAATACTTTGAAGAAGGGGTATTAAGTCGATGCAGTGTACACTCATTTCTCAAAAGTATTTGACAAGTTTAATACTTGACGTGGTGAAATGAATATTATCTTATCTTAAAAACTCATACTTTTCAGAACTGGTGGATGTTACATCTGTTGTCCCTCATAGTGCACATTTGGCTCCATTTCTATTTAGTCTGTTTATCAATAACGTTACAAAGTGTTTTTTAAAGAGTGAAGTCCTCCAATATTCAGACCACCTAAAGGTGTATCTGCTCTAGAGCCGACTCTTCCTCCCATCTTCAGGATAACCTCCACAGATTATACGACTGATGTAAAAGAAACAAAATGGACATTAACATAAATAAATGGAAGAGCATTCAATTTTTCAAAAGCATACTACATTTTAATACTTAACATACAATAAATGGAAATGTTTTTCAAAAGCATACTACATTTTAATACTTAACATACAATAAATGGAAATGTGTTCTGTTCGATAAAAAAGTCACATTTAATGATTACATTGAGTATTGTTGCAGCATTAAAAATGCTAGGATATCATCATACAATACAACTGGTTTTTCCAACATTCAAGCAACCTCTTTTCACCCCATTAGTAAAATTACACCTACAAACAAAATAATATACCAATTTGGTCACAAACACATATGTTTTGTGGTAATTACGTTATTAAGTATGTTAGTGAATAGTAACCAGAGATTCCA
Organism: Kuschelorhynchus macadamiae; assembly: GCA_030620095.1. Classification (NCBI taxonomy): domain Eukaryota; kingdom Metazoa; phylum Arthropoda; class Insecta; order Coleoptera; family Curculionidae; genus Kuschelorhynchus; species Kuschelorhynchus macadamiae. Next base: position 64,224 of record JAUTXW010003824.1, on the reverse strand, counting down.
TGATCTTAGGAAACTGTGATAATATTAGTGATATTGGCCTATTATCATACTATTACATCCACCACTGTTTTTGTAGACCGGAATAACATAAGACCTTTTCTGGAAATATTCCAGTAGCAATAAATTTAATGAATAAAATCCAAAGTGGATGGCTCCAGGAAAATGCATACTCTCTTAAAAATAAGGCATTTTTCCTATGTATTGAATAACAATCCAAGACTTTTTCTTACTATAAAAACATGACAAAGAGAGTTCAAAAAAGATTTCTTAGACATTATGGCTTCAAGAGATGAGATTCTATGGATGGATTAAATTATAATATTGTTAGTGTTAAGCTTAGTACATTTTAAAAAAGAAAATTACATATTGATACCCTATTTATATATAAAATAGTAACTGCTTGTGTTTACAGTCCTAAGTTGCTTTCTGCAATATCTGTCAAACAGAACTCTTTATGGAAGCAATTGATCAATTGACAGGCTTTAAGAACATGGTAATCTGTCAACCGCAGATTTATTTTATGCTTTCTTAATGATTTTCATAATTCTATATGTTCATTATAGTTGTGATGTGTTATTAATTTAATGTTATTCTATATTGATTTGTTGTTTTTGTAAGATATATATTTTTTAATTCATTTAAATTTATTGCTGTAAATAAATAAAAAAAATGTGAAAAAATTGGTCACCAAAGGCATTTAGCTTTTTTGAAAAATAGTAAATAGAAGATATTTGAGTTTTTACATTTAGCTTAAATACAATCTATACACTCACCTCTACTCTATTAGTGTAACGTAATAATTCCTTGTCATTTGACATATGGGAAAAATGTGTTTTACCACCACATTTTTCACAGTCAGGACTATCCACCCAATGAAAGAAGTCTTCCTTAAACCATTGAAGAAGCTCCATAATCAGCATTTCTTGAATTGAAATGTTGGGTTCAGTCAATTTATCTAAATAAATTGTTTTATTTTAATAAACAGATTAATCAGTTAAGATTTAAAATTATATTTACTTTTAATAAGAGCCACACTTTAGATTGTTCTATATATGGTATGGTGATAATCTCAGTTGGCAAAAAAATGTATAAAACAGATATAGAATTAAAACTAAAAAAATACAGGAATGGTTTCTTTAAAATATTTTTTTTAGTTTTTTTTTTCAGATAAAAAAATCAATTTAACATTACTCTCTCATATTGGGGCAAAATTCCCATTTGTAGAAAATTTAATAAAAGAAAAAAAATTCTATTAAAGAAAAAACAAAAAGAATTTCAATATTTTCACTTTCTTTCAATACAACAGTTTCAGGGATAATAAAATTAAAAACTTATGTCACTTTTAAAAGGGTTGTTTTCGTCCGCGGACCCCAAAGGTAGTCTTTTTCATACATGTAGCTCATTAACATTAATAAAATATAAAATATTTATCTTATTTTAGCATTTCAATAAACAAATTTTAGTAAATTTGCTTGGTTTTTTTTTATTACTATCAAGTTTCAAATCGATTTTGTAGAACTTTAGAGGGTAAGAAGCTAAATGTGACATGAAATTAACTAAAAACACATCAACACAAACATCACTTAACTAGAGCCAAAAAGAGGCCGGAAAGTTCCCGAAATGGGAAAATTACCAAAGTCTACTAAGTCACTCAGTTTAGACGCTGAGAAACTAATCTAAATGTGAAAAGTGAAAACTAAAAGCACATGTTACTAAACTAGCGCCAAATTAAAAATATACATATAACCTTGAGAATGTTGAGGAATATTCTTGGAAAATAAAAATTTTTTGATAATTGATATTTTTTGTCATTAATTTTTTCTTGTTGAATTTGTTTATACGAGGCGTTATTCAAAACTATGAATGACTTTTTTTAGTTTTCACTCATTTTGTGTCATGAATATAGGGGGCCTTTTCTTGAAAACTACGGGGAATGGGGGGGATTTGTAGTTATGTCACTGCAAAGTTTATTAGATTACTAAGTTTAGAGACTAAAAAAACTAAACTAAATGACAAAAGTGAAAAACTAAAAAACACTAACCTAGCGATAAATTTTTAAAAAATGTATAACAACTGAGAGAGTTTTGGGGATTGTCCCCAGGAAAAAAATCTTTTGCAAACCGATTTATTTCTTCCCAGAAATTTACCAAAATGAAAAAGTTACCAAAGTTTACTAAGGTACTAAATTTAGAGACTAAGAAATGAAGCTAAATGTCAAAAGTAAAAACTAAAAAACAATGCCATGTGTTACTAAACTAACACCAAGAAGAGTCATATCAAAATTCTACTTTTGTAGATTAAATTATATAAAATTGTATTCAATTTATTAGAACAAGTACACTTCAGAATCACAAATTCTAAATGGCACTAAATAAAATATATCTCATAACAGGTACAAATCCTGAGGAGTTGGGTATGTCAATTCAATAAAAATGTGTGATTTATGTTTGATTTTAACTTTGGATTTGTGCATTAATATAGTAGTTAACTAGTAAATAGAATTATTTATAAAATAACCATACTCTTTTTTGCGTGTTCCTGAACAGCTCTGAATTTTTCTTGAGCGCATTTCTCCAAGACAGTCACTGGGACAAGTTTTCTAGCCCTCTCTTGCACTTCCCTGTTTCCATATCTCAAGCAATTATGAAAATAAATTTCGATTCTGTGAAGGAACGGATCTCTGTAACTCTAAACAAAATACAATTTAAAAATATATATTAAAAATGACAAATCTTATTAGATACAAATTAAATTATATTGTCAAAATAACATCAAATACTCCTATTCTAATACAAATACCTTCTAAAACGCTTACAGCCGGTTGCAGAAAGCTCAATTGAGTTTAGAATGTTGTTTCTGTAAGCAACTTGTCAAATCCCAAAAGCTCGGTTAAATATTCTAGCAATTAAGTTTTGTGCAATCAGGGGTAACTGTAGGATTAAAAAAAAAAGAGGAGTGCAGTTCATATTATTTTCATGTGGGTTTTATTAACCTATTTAATCAACAAACACCTGGATGAACTCATCACAATTTTTACCTAATTAATCCTTGTTGTTAAACATAGGCAATTGAATTAGTAATTATTAGAAATTTTAACCAAGCACTTTAAGCTTGACTTTAAGCCTCACACAATAATGGATCAAAAAATATGTTTTATGTGACAATTTTATTTTCCTGTTTATCAATATTTTATCAATAATATTGTTTTATAAATCACAAGTAAAGTAATTTCAGTTAATTTCTAGTTTTGACATATAACTCATAACTTTATTGTCAATAAGCTTTAGGTAGTTTTAGAATAACATGATTGATATATCTATTAAAATTAAATTTCATTATATATATATATGTTGACACAAATTTCTTCTGTAACAGATCATAAAATATTAATACAATTTCGGGCTAGATGTTGATATGGCTTATAACTTAAAATATTTTATTGGTAAAAATTGTAATCCTAATGTTCAAATTATTAAAGTGCTTTGAGAGTTCCTATTTAAGTAATCCTTACGTTAAACCAAAAAATTAAGTTATTTATCTTTTGTTGGGCCTAAAAAGAGGATAAATAAAAGTTTAAAACGTAACCTATAATGATACTGATTTAGTTTTTTGGATTTTTCATGTGATTGTGCTTAAATAAAACTTTTGAAATGGATTTTCCTGGAAATATGAAATTGGTATATTTTCAGACCTTTCACCAGAAGATAAAACGGAAGTAATTGAAAGTGTCAATCACTTACCTACATATATGAAAGAAATACCAGTAAATATTTACTTACACTTACCACCACCGATTTTGATGATTATTTGTATACCAGTAGATTTTTCCGAGATATCCATCATCAAAGTTCACACACTCGTACACACAGTGTTTCAAGTAATATTTATAAAAAAAATTATTAAATACACTTCTAAAATATCGAAATTACACATATATTCCAATTTATGACTTTGTATTCCTCAAAAATCACATCAATAAATTTTTTTCTGACAACTGCTAGTCTTAATATGGAATTTTTCTTGATTTTTTTGTTGGCAACCATTGTCATTCAAAGAAGAAAATGCAGTAAATATTTGAATTTAATATTTGTCAAATTTTATAAAAATAACAGTTTTCAAAATAGTTTATTATGGATATTTGATTAAATAGGTGGCTCGGTTAGCCTCTGTAGGGCACCAGGTAGATCAAAACCAGGTTAGCACTAGGTTAGGCGCAGAAGGGCGACAGCGCAAAAGCATCATCTATAAAACTATATTACCAATGTATTATAGCTTTAACGACGATGCCTTCGCGCTCCAGCGCCTAACTTTGTTCTAACCTGGTACAAAGATAAACTCTATGTATAACATTGTAAACTTTGATGGCTTATATCTCGGAAACGAAACGTCATGTTTTTGTTCCATAGTGTTCTGAGTGAAGCATCTTTAGATTTCATAGGAAATGACTGCGATGTGAACGAGGTCTTTCAATGTTTCATAAATATTTTAGAAAACGCTTTTCTTAAATCATTCTCTGAGAAATTGTATATTGTCAGATCAGATCAGTCCTGCAATATAACCTGGTTTACCAAAAAACCAAAGAAGAACAAAAGGGAAATGCGTGAAAAATTGCGGTTTCTGGGTGCACTTAAACATCAGTATCCTCAGTTCGGTCTCGAGCGAGACTATAAAAATCTTAAATATTTCTATAACAACTCCCTACTTGAGGCCAAAATCCGAGCCAATGACAATCTCATTCATTCATCTCAAAATCCAGTTAAGTCTATGTGGCAGATAATCAACAAGTTTAGGGACAAGAGGATGGATTCATCAAAGGACAATATCTCAATAACACCAGATGAGTTTAATGCATTTTTCTCCGGCATTGCCCAAAAAGTGGTTAGTAGTATTCCCGCACCGGATAATGATCCAGTTGACTTTCTCCGTGGATTTGCCCCTCCAGTGGAAGCTTTCACGTTTCAGGAAGTGACATTTATTGAAGTTCGGGAGGTAATAGATGATCTTAAAAATAAATCTAGTCGTGACTTGCATGGCCTTAATGTACAGCTAATTAAAACAGCAAAGAATTGTATCATAGTTCCCCTCACTAAACTAATTAACCTACTTTTAAGAAAGGATATCCCTTAATGCCTGAGAACTATCTGCCTATATCCTTACTGCCCATAGTATCTAAAGTTCTAGAAAAATGTATGGCAATTCAGATTGTGAGGTTCTTTGAGGGAAATGGTCTTTTCTCCTGTTCACAGTTTGGTTTTGGTTTTGGTTTCCGAAGGAATAAAAGTACTACTATTGGTATATGGGATCTTGTGTCTGGCATAGTGGAGGCATTCCAGAGCCGGCAGTACTGTTCAGTCTTGTTTTATGATTTAAGCATGGCTTTTGATTGTGTCCATGGATTTCTCTTGCGAAAACTGAAGCACTATAATGTTTGTACAAATAGCCTAAACCTAATAAAATCATACTTGGAAGACAGGTGTCAAATTGTAAGGGTTGCTGAGGTGTCTTCGGCAAAAAGTAAAATTAAATTTGGAGTCCAACAAGGATGAGTTTTGACCCAATCCTATTCTTAATCTACATCAATGATCGTCCTAATAGCCAGACTGAAGAAAAATATATTCTTTTTACTGATGACACAACAGTGTCCTTTGTGGCAGAACACTTTAGAATCGACTAGGGTTGAATGCTGATTAGACAAACAGGGTTGTTTTTTCTCTTAGGGACTTAGACGAGATGCTCAATACTTCGGAGGTACACTTCTTTGGAGGTTGTTCTGGACCCAAGACTTCAATGGGATGGGCACATAGATTTTTTGCCAAGAAACTAAACAAAGCACTCTAAGTTTTGACAAATCTTGCTCAGTGTGTCTCGGCTGATGTTATAAGAACATCATATTTTGCCATCTTTCATGCACATCTTTCATATGTAATTCTTGCATGGGGTCATTCAGAGATTCACATAGTATTTGGTTTGCAGAGAAGAGCCCTGAGAGTGATATCTGGCTTGAATTATAGGGATGACTGTGTATGTTTACGAGGATGACTGTGCCATGTTTATATGTACATAGAGAATATATAGAGAACTCATAAAAACTGCCAAACGGAGATATTATTGTAATAGAATAAATTACTCTAGCAATAAACAGAGGGAAGCCTGGACCATTGTAAATGAACTAAGGGGCAAAAACAGAATAACGTGTTTGGACACAGATCTATCTGGTGATGTCATGAACGATTATTTCTGCTCTGTCGCCGCCTCTCTTTCAGACAAAATATCATCTGATTATAATTTTATGCATTTTTTGGGGGACCAATTTATTCCAGATTCTTTTTTTCTTTATCCCACGAATATTGAAGAGACAAGAAGAACAATTCTGCAAATAAAAAGAAATAGTGCTGCGGGGTGGGACGAAATTTCTGGCCGCATCTTTCGAGAACTTCCGGATATTGCCCTTGATTCTGTTGTGGAGTGCATAAATCATTCTTTCTCTATAGGCACATTCCCTTCATGTTTGAAGTCTGCGATTGTTGTTCCTTTATTCAAGGGTGGCGATCGGGATCAGGCTTCAAACTATAGCCCTATTGCGTTGCTGCCTACTCTGTCTAAGATCTCGGGGCAACTGGTCAAAAACAGAATGATGGTCTTTCTTGAGCAACATAATGTTTTAAGATTGGTGCAATTCGGCATTCGGGTATCTTGGAGTTTATGCCACGCAATATTTTCATTTCTGGAGAGCTTGTACTTAAGGCTCAATAATAGGGAGGCAGCTGCGGCTGTCTTCTGCGACTTGTCGAAGTCCTTCGATTTTGTTGACAATCATATTCTTCTACAAAAACTGGAATATTATGGGTTCAGGGGCAGGTCGCGAGAGTGGTTCACTTTTTACCTGGAGAGTCGAGTGCAGTCGGGGGGTATAGTGTCTAAGCAACCGGCGTTGGAGTCTGGAGTTCCACAGGGTTCGATTTTGGGACCCATACTATTTTTATTGTATATCAATCATTTCGCCGACATTGACATATCAGGCAGCTTCACCCTTTTTGCGGACGTGTGTAAGTGTAAGTTTTTGGGTCTATTCATTGACTACAAATTAAAATTTGAGGGCCACATAAGTTCTTTGCGTGCCAGACTTACTTCTAATTGCTATGCAATTAGAATTATTTCTAATTAATTGAACAGCTATAGGGTCAGGAATTCCTATTTTGCCCTGATTGAGTCACATTTGCGATACAGGATTTGCTTTTGGGGAACCTTTTCGAGATATCTGTTTCAAAGTATCTTTGTCTTGCGAAAGAGAGCTATAAGCTATATGTTCAAAGGGAAAATTTGGACCTCCTGTAAACCATTTTTCTTAAGACATAAAATTCTGTCATTACCATCCTTATTTATTTTAGAGTCTGTAACAGTAATTTGTAAAAAGTATAGGAACTTGTTGACATCCACTCATGACTATCATGTGCGTAACCCGAATTTGGTGCCTCTTCCAATCCCCTCAAAGTCTCTAGTCAAAAATTCTGTAATATATAGTAGTAAAAAAACTGTTTAATCATTTGCCACAAGCGATTAGAGCTATTCCTTGTTTAGAAAAATTCAAGAGAGTGGTAAGAGGTTGCTTGTTGACAGAGTGTATTATGACGTCAATGAGTTCATGAATGACACTTTTATGGATACCTAATTTTAAGCTTTATTTACTTGTACAGTTTTACCTATTATATTGCCTATTTTCAGTTTAAGTTAGATTAATGTTTTAAAACTGATTATTATTTTAATTATATTTAAATTATTGTTAAGTCTCTAGCTTTGTCAATGAATAACTTCTGGACAATAAAGCATTTTGATTTTGATTTTTGTGTATGTGTGTCTGCTATATGTCAAGCAGAATGCTGATCTATCCAGGGCACATGAAGGTAATCATGATTATGATACTCGTGGCAAACACAGTCTTGTTCCTGCCTATTGGCGTTTAAAGAGGTGTCAGGATGGCCCTGGGTTTTGGGCAATTAAATTTTATAATGCTCTACCAAGCCATATTAGAGCTTCGGCATTTATTGGCATTCACTAAAAAAATTAGGAATTTTTTGACAACTAAGGCATTCTATATTTTTGATGAGTATTTTAATAATTGTATTTTTTAAGTTTTTATTTAATAAATGTTATTTTAATTGTTAGTGCTGAGATATATACATTTTTATTTTTGATAATTACTTTAAAATATTTGTAGTTTTTAATTTTAATAACTGACTTAAATTAGCCTATGGAACATACTTTATCTATCTTAGTTAAATGTATCTAAAATAATATACTTTTATCTATTTGACATATGTAAACATTTTCTGTATTAACATGAATAAAAGTATTGAGTATTGAGTTATCAGCATCTGAAAATCTACCGGTTTACCCAAAATCATCAAAATCGACAATGGTAAGTGTAAGTAAATATTTACTGAAATACCTAAATAATTTGATTTTAAAAGTTGACTAAAGGCCATTTTAGCCTTAAATCCTTTTTACTCTCTTGGAGAATTTTATATATTCAATTTTTAATCACTTTATATTACAGTGTAGTTCTCTACAATTTGATGTACAATTATATTTTATTTTATTTTTGTATTTATTTTGCTGTAATGCTTACTAAATCCTTCTTAGATAACAATTACAACACTTTCTATATGTCTATGGAAATAAATGATTTGAATTTGTAGATTTAGTTAATATAGTTTATTGGCGACCTAGAATATTACATTTCAGAAATTTTGTAAATTATTGGCACTTCGATTTTTAAAACAGATTTTTGAGTCTCCAAAGAGAGAATATATCTTCTTGTTAATCAAATACAAGAAGAAATTTGCTATCCTAAAGAAAAATTAACCATTCGATTAATTTATAAGCTGTTGGTTTCATATTTATTATATTATATATACAGTTATATTGCCATTAATCAAAGTGATCCTGATCCAGAAATAGACCTAGAGATTGAGGATTTTATTAATGAACAGGTCCCACAAAATATAAACATTTGAATTTATTTTAAATGTAAATTTTTTATATAATTCATCATAATTTTATAAACAATAGTGTAACACCAGAGATATTGCGGTTGTTTTATAGAATTTTTGATTTCTTGACACATTAAAATATTGATAGTAGTATTTTTTTTTTATTATTATTTAAAAGTTGTATGAGAGTTTAGTTTTTTTATGATACTTAATGGTAAACCTTTTCTCTAAAAAAAACTTTGTGCTTCACAGCACTTCTTCAGCACACAATGTCCATAAACAGTCTCATTTTTTTGACATGCAATTAGAGAAAAATTGTTAATGACAATATTAGAAATAAAAAAAATATTTCAAACTTTAACGAGCTTGTAAATAATCTAAAAATTCTTCAAATGTACGATTCTTATAGCTAAACACCTCCAAAAGAAACTTAAGACCAGGTAAAAATAATTTCTTCTAAAAGCTTTGATTTCATCTCAGATTTCGTGGTAGTCCAACAGTATTTTTTTCTGTTTTTTTTTTTAAATTATAGGGGGCATATTTTTCTACAATTTTTACCAGAAAGACTATTTCCTGGCTAGAAAAGTTGATCTTTTTTTAATATTTTTGATCCAACTGGGTAACTGTCATGTTTTAAACACTTTGACAACAGTAAATATAAAAAATACTATTAAAAATAATGGCAACTCTTCTAACAACAAAACACAAAACTAAACCTTAAAATGAGTATCAAAAACAAAAATTATAGATGGCTAACTTGTACTTCATCTAATAATATGTTTCCCAAAAAGGTAAACCGGCTGTTGAATTTAGGTTGAACATATGAAAAAGTTTAACTATTTATTTAGCAGCAGAATCAAATTTATCTTCCAAGATCCAATAAGTAACTACATAAAAATAAAAAATACTTGGAAGAAAAATAGTTACCGAATGCAAAGGGGGTAAAATAATAGGACTAATTATTTCCTGGCTAGATGCAGCAGTTTCATTTCCAGTGGAATGTGTGGATGAGTCAACAGGTGATGTTTCCTTCTAGAAAATAAAAAAAATTAAAAATGCAAATAATATTAAAACAACATTATTATCCTATCCTATTCACATTAACAAATATATTAGGTACCTAAAGAATTTGAAGAAGTCTCTAGACCTTAACGCATATTGCACCTACTTCAAATGAAGATTCGTGAGAATTTAGTTGAAATTATTCTAAAACTTGCTTACACTTTGTCCAAATTTTTCTTTGGAACAACTAGACTTTTCTGCATTTTGACTGGATATCACAGTGCTTTCTGAAAGCTCAATTGATTCCTTCCACATTAAAAGGGCATCTTTCCCATGATATATGTCAGTTAACGATGCTTTTTCAGGAAGTATAAAGGACATCTCATTCTTAAATAAACAAATGTAAGATAAATCGTAGCTGAAATGCTTACCATTCTCTTTAAGAAAAGATACTCTCTCTCTTTCCTTGTCATCATTCATAACTAGAGCTAATTTTAATTCTGACTTTAAAAGAGACAGATATAAAATGATCGTTCATTAACAAACAAATAACCACATAAAGCTAAAAATAGTTTTTATGGGTTAATTGAAGAATTGGTCACAACTAATTTGAGAGCAGTACTAATTTGAAATATTGCTTAAATGATGTACTCGAAAGACAAACTGCTACAGATTGAAGGAAGACGAAAAGGTCAAGACTGAGAAGCTACAAAATATTAATTGCAAATAACTTTCCTTTAAAATTTCTTTGATTTTCAATACCCACCTCTTGAAATCCCATAAGTTTTAAACATGTTACACATCCATTAATTGGTAGTATCTTGTTGCAGATTGTTGGATTTGTTTTCTTTAATGTCCTGAGCTTAATATTTTTCGGATCTCTTATAATATTATCAGCTATTTTCATTAACAGTCTCACTGCTTCAATGGATTCTTCTTTTGGGTTCTCATTTAGCTCTTCTAATAACTCTTGGAAACTCATTTTGTTTTACTGGTATTCATACGAGTATAAAACCCTATGATTAAACCCAAAGTAGATAAAAATATAAATGAACAAACGTATTACGTGGATCTTGCTTGAAATATAACTTTATCATGATTGATTATGAAAAAGCAAAAAAAACCAATTACAATTACAAATCATTGGTTATGTGTTTAAACGTCAACATGGTATTTGAACTTCTGTATTTTGTGTTAAAAAAAAGATTTAAAAATCTGTTAATATTATTGTATTGTAAAATTATTGCTCATTGTTTACATTACATGTGTCAACTGACCGTTGCTCAGTTAAGTAGAGAAAATAAAATACGATACAAAACATGGCGTTCAAATAAAGTAGCAAGAAAAGATGAATAATTCTCTTCATGGTACGTTATCTTTACAATTGGTCTGGAAAACTTCTGTGACGTAAGGACCACATTCTATATATACACAAACCTACTGAATTGCGCTGTATTGTCCAGTATTTTTTAGATATACTATAAGTGAAAGATCTATTATTTACCGTTGGTCTTAAATAATGGTTTACTAAGCAAAACTAAAGAATACACTTTTTATTTTAAGCTAAACCTTTTAGTGATGTCCAGTATTTTATTTTCTAAATTATCATTTTATTTTAATATAGCTTTAAAATTATTTGATTGGCTTCATTTTTTAAAATATTGCAGGTTCTTTTCTTAAAAACGGCGTCTGAATCTACTAGTTAATTTCTTGTTAGTTTCATTAAATTCGTCCAAAATAAATCTAAACACCCTGCCTTAAGCAAATTATAAATACATTGTTTACTTGTATATAAAAGTTTCAACAGAAAAAGTCTATATGAACAATAATATATTAAACCAGGAATAAGACATTTTCAGGTGTTTTTTATTATTTTACTTTGGGGCTATTTCTCTAAATGTACCTATTTTTTAAAGACAAATGCAATTTTCGGTGCAGATATACCAATACGTTATTTATTGAGAAATCTATAAGTTTTTTAAAGTTTGCTACCATAGATCCTTCTAATGGGTTTACCAAGCTATTATTAAGGACAGCCAGTTTGATGGCCGTTAATTTTAACGGACTTTTAAGTCGGCTACAGATAGTTCAATATGAGATTGACGTATTGGAGCCTTTGTGAAATTGAGTTCACATTAACTCGTTATGTACAGACTTCTCCAACGCCTTTGATAGCGTTACTTGCCAAGCTCGAGTCCACTGGTTTTCTCTTTTCCCTAATTAGGTGTTACGAAAGTTTTTTGACAGCCCCTTGCATTGAGAAATTTTTTTTTCTGAGAAATAGGACAAACAGGTCTTCAAAACTCGAGGCGAGTACTTGTGTTTTCTGAAGAAGTAGAAACAGGGAAGTAAAACAACGCCGAGTTATTACTATTTATTCTTACATAATACTCATATTTTAATGGAAACCTCTACGAAAACTTAAATTAATATTTAGTACCAAAATTTGTATGGATACTTAGAGTCAATTAAGCAATGCATTTGGTGTAGGCATATTAACTTTGGCTAGTCAATGCTGTAAGCAAAAAAAGGAAAACTATATTATCGATATTAAGTAGATGAAAACTTAGAAGGCTGCAGCGGCTCTCCCATTTTTATAGATTCTGGGTGCATCAGGTGGAAAACAAGTGTACTTCCTTTCATCTTCTTCAATCATTTCCAGACAGCATCTTATAATTTCTTCGAGTGCAAATGCCAACTGAATTTTACTAAAGGGTTTATCTAAGGGAGGTACGTGCACAAACAATGCGCTTTTGTTGTTCTGGCTTAGTGATACGTAATAAATGAACTCGCACAAGTATCTAGAACAAAAAAATTGCTTCAAATTGGTATCCCAAGAGGATATCTACAATTTTGATTGCTAGAAGAGAGCTAGCAGAGTTAACAGTTTTCTTTATGAAAGAGAAAAATTCAGGGAGTTTTTTTGATAAAATATTTGTAATACAAAACAAATGAATATTTCTTTTGAATAAAGAAAATCACTTAATTGTTATAACTCATCTCTTCAAAAAGTGTTTAGCAGACAAAAGTCTAAATTTTCTTTTAGTACACCCAATATTAATCAGCTAAACTTCATCTTGTCAATAACTGCGAACAATGAATATACACGATGTTATATACAGCCAAACTTTCAGGGTTGATTGCTGGGCTCAGTTTAAGAAAAAATGATCCTATAAACGCGATGCCCAAAAAGCTCGATTATCGAGATAGAGGGTGTTAAAATTTAAAAAATCACAGATCTTGCACCTTATGCAATTATCCTACGTATTGAAAGTACCTAACACAACTTTTAAATTATAATGTTTTATTCTGTCTTATTTTTTAAAGGTTATAATCTTTTATGATTATTAAATAGGTACATTTTATTGTCAGAAATGGATCAAATTAAACTATTAAACTAATACTTATAATATATAATGCTTATATTTAATATTTAAAAAAAATATATCATCAAAATCAATAAAAACCGTGGCAATATAGAAACTTAAGCTCGGCTATTAAAATATTGTACTATTTAATAAATCGCTCACATTTCATATTATATAAAAAAAAGATTAATAAAACCTATAAAAAAAACGTGGTAATCTAGAAACTTAAGGAAATGTCACTAAGGTAACAATGTCAAAAATGATAGACCTCCCTATATTTTTTCTTGATTTGTCGGCCTTCTCCCTGTCCCAATGTTTTCAAAAAACATTGGATTTTAAATTATAATGTTTTATTCTGTCTTTTATTTTTTAAAGGTTATAATTTTTTTTATGATTATTAAATAGGTACATTTTGCTATCAGATGGGTCAAGAAATGGATCAAATTAAACTAATACGCATAATATATAAGGCTTATATTTTATATTTAAAAAAATTATCATCAAAATCAATAAAAAAACCGTGGCAATATAAAAACTTAAGCTCGACTGTTAAAATATTGTAATATTTAATAAATCGCTCACATTTCATATTATATAAAAAAACATTAATAAAACCTATAAAAAAACGTGGTAATCTAGAAACTTAAGCAAATGTCGCTATTGTATATGTCAAAAATGATACACCTCCCTACATTTCTTCTTAATTTCTCGGCCTTCTCCCTGTCCCAATGTTTAAAAAAACATTGGATGCGATTAAATTCTGATTCCATTTACATTTAGATGTTAGATTAATATACATACGTGTGAGCAATTCCTTTGCCTATGGCCCTTACAACTTAATATTTAGATTTATTCGTTATTACTTGAGAATACTTTACTTTACGTGCTGTCACATAATCCGTTCCTATTAATAATGTCTCTTGATAAGTTGCATAATAAGATATGAGTCGACAAGCTAGGACGTTTTGTTAAGTTAAAATTAAATAAATAATATATGGTAAAAATCGGTTCAAATATAACATACATATAATATATCTAACTTACCTTTTTTTAACATAAAAAATTAGTTTTGAGATCAGCTGCAATCGTAATTTCGAGCATTTCTGTACGTATTTAATGATGGCTGCCTTATTGTAATAAAACTCGAAATTTTGTTGTACACATACACAAAACAATGGACTATTTTCTTTTTACTAAAATTTGTTCATCTATGCATTGGCAATCCGCATTTACCTTATTTTATTATAAGACTCAGAATTTTGTTACACACATATATATACAAAACAATGGACTATTTTATTTCTATATAAAATTTGTTCATCTATACATGGGCAATCCGATGACATCATATTATAATGTTATCTTATTTATTCACTCATAATATATACTATTATTTTACTGAACACGTTATCGCAGTTTCGGTGTCGGGATTTTGCCTTGTCGATGTTACGACATGCAGTGTTAAGTTTGCATAAAACTGATCCCAAAAGTATTTTCAATACTAAAAAAGTTAAATGTAATAACACAACATAATAAATCTTTAACATGCTACTATTTTTAAAGTAAAAGAAAACGGACTTAGCCACAGGCGTGTGCATGGACATCCATTCCAACTTTTGTTTTAGTAAATTTATGGTACGCCACTGTCTCCACGCACGTTATCCTATTAAACTTTTTCAAAAAATAAGGATTTTTATTAATATTTGTAAAACCCCTTCAGGTATTTAATTGAAACTTGATATGTAAAATAAGTATTTAAAGTGCTATTTATTTGGTCTAGAAGAAAAATACGCCTGATATTAATTTTTTTCGAGAGCGTTTGATACTACCAATCTACCAAAAAACACAAAAGACAACTTTGTGTTTATCTAGTATACTTCTACAAATTTATCAGATTTTAAAATAAATAGTGACGTACCATAAATTTACTAAAATAAAAATCGGAATGTTTGCCCAAGCGCACACCAGTGGCTCACTCGGTTTTCTTCTGGTCGGAAAAAGTAGCCATTAAAACATTTATTTTGCATACCAAATTTCAATAAAATACATTAAGGGGTTTTGCAAATATTAATAAAAATCCTTAGTTTTAATCGAGTTCAAAACAGGAAGTTATCAATTTGATCCTATGTATTTTTTATGTATGTAGATCGATAGTTTGACCAATTTGGATGAAATTTTCAGGGAATTTTCAGGATATTACAGAAGTGATTCTATAGCAAGCATATTTAAACAATGCAAAAAATACTGGAATGACGTAATTTTCAATTAGTTAAACAAGCGCCGGAGCCAATATATATTGCGTTCACCATATCATCAGGAAAAAAGTATGCATGTTAACATGGTATTTATATGGTTGTCGATGTTTTTTATGGCACGAAGTTCAATTTTCATTTATCTTTTCAAAATTTGACAATTTTTATAATACTAATACGCTGATTTTGCAAAATATCATAAGCAATGAACCCTGTATATAGCTACTTATTAATTTTATTACGGACCTCCAAAATTTTAAAATAAATTTAGGCTTTAAAATTTAAAATTTTTATAAATAAAACTTGAAAGGATGATATATCTCATAAAAAATAGAACGTCGATTTAAAAAAAAGCATTAAAAAGTAAAAAAATATTTTATTCCACATTGAAAATTTGATTTATAAAGTCAGTGTCAAAGTAATAAAGACGTGTCTATTTAATGTGGTATATATGTCTCTCAATATATAAATATCAGTTTGTGATTAAGTAATTAAAAATTTGTTTGACGCCGACTTTTTTTAAAGTCGGTTCTATATTTTTATACAAATTTTTATTTGAAAAAGTTTAATAGGATAACGTGCTCAGATTTTTTTTATTTTTCTCGAAAACGGTGTATTATAAGAAAATACAAAATATAACTTTTAAGCACCTTTAGTTGTTAATTGCGAAAACGCCATCAGTTTTCAAAATAGACAGTGGTGTACCATAAATTTACTAAAATAAATATTGAAATGGCTGCCCAGGCGCACGCCTGTGGCTCAGTTGTTTTTCTTTTACTTGGAAAAAGTATCATTTTAAACACTTATTTTAGATACCAATTTTCAACAAAATACATTAAGGGGTTTTCCAACTATTAATAAAAATCTTTATTTTTAAAAATTTTTTAACACTCTGTATCTCGAGAACGGAGTTTTTTAGGCCATATGTTTATACGAACCATTTTTCTTAAAATAAACCCAGCAATCAGCCCTGGAAGTTTGACTATGTACTTAATTAATACCCTGCATTTTGCTTTACTTCGTTACATAGTTTATTTATTTATGTAATGGAAAGAAATTAAAGCAAAGTTAAAGTCTAAATGCAAGAAAGTTACAATAACTCAGCTATTTCACCAAAAATGATCTATATAATTTCAAGGCACGTGTTAATTTTTTAGGAGACATTTATTTACGGAATAAAAGTTCTCCAGTTTCTGGGGTTGCTCTGTTGCTAATTTCCAACACACAATTTGCTACTGCCGACTGCCCATTTTCCAGCTTATGGCAGCCATTAATTGCAGTAAAGAAATGAATAACTAAAATGGATGGTTCAATGAAAAATGCTACATCTGCAGTAAGTGTTGACAAACCAGTGCATAACGCCAAACAAAAATTAGTACAGCAATGAAAGACTATCAACATATTCTGCTGTTAGTGACGAATAAGTTGTGTTATCATGACTACGGTTACGATAAGGCAAACAAACCTTCCAATATACTAATAAATATTAAAAATTAAAAAAATTAACATACCTTCCTGGATCATGTGATACTGAAGCCTTTAAATTCGGATGTTGATTAATTCTTTCACAAATCGCTTCAGCACATAAATCAGTTTTTAAACATTCATTACCGCTGTTTCCACAACACGCCTGACCATTTTCTGGACATGTGTTTTGTATATCGACCCTCTTGTAGCCTGTTTTATTTGCACGAGTTTCAACCTGGATTTCGCCAGTATAGGAAGATACACCTACATGTATTACAAGCTAAAATCGAGATGAGTTGGTATTAAAAAATATCTGCTTGTGCGCCTCATAAAGAACAAAAAAAATGTACAATACATATACTTTTTTGTTTATAAATTAATTTACATTTCTATTTCTCAAGCGAAGAAATGTTTGTGTAACTTATACAGGTTTTCTTCTATCACCTGACTAATGTATTTTATTATATTCTGGCGGATAGGTCAACTTGGCAAAAAGGATAATATATATATATATATATATATATATATATATATATATATATATATATATATATATATATATATATATATATATATATATATAATATATATCTTATAAATATATAATATATATATATATATATATATATATATATATATATATATATATATATATATATATATATATATATATATATATATATATATATATATATACATATATATATTTATATATATATATATATATAAATATATATATGTATATATATATATATATCCATCAGCCAAATTAATGGTCGCAGCAACTGGTCTCTGCAAAAAATGCATCGATCAAATTGACCGTTTACCATAGCTTCTGTTAAATTATTACTTTACTATAACTAAATGGGTCGTTTAATTAAATTATGCAGTATACATTAACTCAGGCAGAACTTACCTTTGGATTATACTGTTGCCAAAGAAGAGGTATGTTTTCTTCGACATGTTTATATAACACAGGAATTTGTTTCTTTATAATATTAAAATCCCCAATTTTATCTGGCAAAGCTGAGACGGCTTCCCAACTGGCGTTTACTATATGTCCGCCAAACGGGCCAAATCCTGTTACTAATATATTGTTAGATTCAGTCATTTTCTAAAAAAATAAGTGAAAATATTACAATAACTTGCATTAAACGTCAGAAGTTAAAGTAATTCTTAACTCTGTTAAAAATCAAGTTTCATATCACAGTTTACTATATATATATATATATATATATATATATATATATATATATATATATATATATATATATAGAGAGAGAGAGAGAGAGAGAAATATGTTATAAACCTGAATTTATAAGAGGAAGAGTTCATAACTAAAAAAGTTCCTAATAAAGCTGATTTACCGATTTTTATGAAAATAAACTATATTTTAAAATAGAAAGTTCGTAAAAGGTTATTGGATTTGTTTTAAAAATTCTTATACACATTCATAATAATACTTTTTCCCTCCTAACTGATTTTTAAGCACAAAAAATATTCTTTAATCCTTTCAATCCCAGTGAAAAAATTCTGAAATCACTCCTTATTAAACGTATACTCGCAAGTAAGAAAGTTTGTCACAGAAACAGTATACCAATAAAAACACATTTTCATTTTCAAAAAATTTCATAAAATTAGTTTTCTTTGAACTGCCTACAAGATCAACGAAATAATGAAAATTTCTGGACTAAAAATGTACAGTCTGCCGATTAGTATGAGTTCAGATTATCAGGAAATACGAAAGTTGTTTTACAAAAAAAATATACCTATTTAGTTTCATTTGATGATCAACTAATGTTTTTTACATTTTTATTTACGCTCATAAAAAGATAATATTTAAGAAAAAAAATAGACAGGACTAACCAATTTATTATTTAACTGTTGATAAAGGCGTACTCTTGTCTGAGATATGATCAAAACAAAAAATCAGTAATGGAAAAATAATGACAATAAATAAAGCAGATGTGTAGTCTATTGACTACAAAAATAAGTTAATTCGGAAGAAGATGGCATTGCTGCAGCGAAAGGGCAAAAGAACCAATAATAACCTTTGGGCAACAAGAGGTTATAATTATACATAGTTATTTATTTATATATTTACGGCATTCATCGACGAAAATCTGTTTCGCTTAAATTGAGTCAAACAAACTGGCTCTCTATGGAAAACCGTAGAAAATTACATGCTGCTACCTTGTTTCACACAATAATTCTTAGCAATCGCCCCTCGTATCTCACTTGTAAAATTCGGTATAGAACAGACGTACATTTACTTCATCTAAGACATCGCGGACGCATTTCTCCTCCGCCTCACAGCACGGCTTTTTAACAGACATTATTTTCTTACAACGTTTTTTTCTCTTTACAATGAAATTCCTGATACATTTAAAACGTTGTCTGTTGGGTCATTTAGGTCTCAATATAAAACATTTTTACTAAATAGTTAGCGCGTTCATGATCTCGCATTTTCGTTATTTTTTTGCTTTAACTTTTCTTGCATATCAGGTACGATGGTACTCAATATGGAACATTAATAATGTTTGTATTCTTTCTAAGGGGATTGAAGTTGAATCCCTTTAAAATTGCTCTTCAACCTCCTTTTTGCCTATTTTTAACTATTTATATGTATTTCTAATTAGTTGGCAAATAAAAAATGTTTATTATTATTATTATAATTATTACTAATTTTCTAATACTTATTATTAACAAGCCTTCAAATTAGATTAAAAACATTTTTTTAAGTTTTCATTTTAACAAAAAAAAAGTAAAATAGAAATATAAAAAATTAAAATCGTTTATTTAAAAAAATAGTGGTTTGTAATTCTAACGAAAAATAAACATGTTAGGCACATGGCGAGATGCATATTTTGCCTTAGACAACCATCTACACGTATTAGTAGACAAAATGAACCACACGAGAAATGTCAAACACCAGATAAGGAAGGATTTTTTATGTTCTACATAAACAATGATTAAATAGATTTATAAATTTGATTTTTAATACAAGATGAGATGCATTCACATAAATATAAGACAGGCCACGTTTATATTACTTACTTTTTTGGCGAATAATATACATACTGGTAAGTAATAAAGACAAGTTGACCTAAACATATAAAAAAAATTCAGGGTAAACAATTTTTTTCTAGCTGATAACACTATAAAGGCATTTGGAGGCGATGTTAAGAAACATACAAATGCATCAGACGAAGTTAAAGATGTCAACATTCAAGTGAGTATAAAATATAATATATTTACCTATTTATAAATATTGGCAAATGCAAACTATAATAAAAACTGTTAAGTTTCCAAACCTGATATCTGGTGAGTTTCAATTTTCAAAGAGAAAAGTGGGAGAACACTAATTTACATGCGTTAAAAGTATATGAACTAAAAAAAAATATTGTAAAAATTCTACAGGTATCTTACCTTTGATAAGATAGCAAAGATTAACTAAGTAGATAAATTAGTAGCAGAGTTACTATTTGATTAATTTTTAAATAACCTTTTAAAATGAATGCACTTGTTCAATGTGTCACAAAACTGAAAATGAGTTGTGCAAATATTGTTTATTTATAACTAACCAGTTTTATTTACTCTGGAATACGCTTATCTCTAGTTAATATATTTTAAAGCTTGTTATAATAAAAAAAGTTTAACTTTGATATTTATTAGTAAATTATTTAAGTAGAAAATAAAATATTCCATGATGAATAAACTACAAATTGAAATGTTACATATCATCAAGAAGAATTTACCAAGAATTTTCACCTAGCTTCATGGAGAAGTTGAAACATTACCCATTTGTTCTGTTATGCAAATGGTCCTGTAATTATTTGTGAGTTATTGCAAAATATAAATCATTTTATTTCTACACAGTTTTAATATTGTCACCCAGGAAACTTAAATAAATAAATACATTATTTAATGCTTGCAGTCCCTCTTTTAAGTAGCATCTTCTAGCAATGCAGACCCAGAAAGTTACAATGCCTAGAACACAGCAGAGGTGATCTTCTAAATCCTGTAGGTGGAATGTGGAAGGTAATAATATCCAACTGCAGGATATTACTATGTTATTTCTTACTCTATGATAGTATATTAATAAAACACAAGTTTCATAAGACATGATTTTTTAGCATGAGCCCTAGGTTAGAAAACGAGCCACAGGTGAGTTTTCTAAAAGGTGAGTGAGATTTTATAAGCTATTTTTTCTATTTTGTACACCATATTTAAAAAAAGACATCTTTTTAAAAAATTATTTAGTGTTAAACATTTTCAAGTTGGTTACAAAACATGGGGCAAACTTGACAACTACATACCCGTCGTTTTTGTTTTCAATTTTAAGATGTGACTAGTTTCAATTTCGAGGTGGCCCTGACTCAGCATTACCTTATATATTTATAGAGAAAAAAAAGTAGTGTGTAAAGTTATGATTGCAACATAGAAAGAAGTATATATATGCATCTAGGATGTTACCCTAATCTTTCTAAGCTATTACCCTAATACAATCATTTTCACGAACTAGGGTATTATTGGAAATAATGATAAAACTCTCCAAATACTAATAGTCTCACAGACTCTCTAATATCTAATCCATATTATGACAAAACTTTTAAACAGTTATCTGGCAAGATATTAACTTACCATAAATTGGATTAAGAATAAGACATGATAATTTGGTTGATTATAGAAGTGTTTTAGTGAGTCTTAATTAATTCGTGTTAGTAGTAAGACATTACCTTGTACACGATTTGTGATAAGATTTTTCAGTAAACTTGCAATCATGCAAGTCCCCGCCAGGATAGCAGATATACCAACAGGAAGCAAATTTTCCACTGGAATTTTAAAAGTGTACCTTTGAAATATGTCACAGTAATAAATAATTGCCATTACACCACCTAAAAATAAAATACGAAAATGTAAAATTTTGGGTAAACCAAATTTTAATTGATTATTATTATATATTAACAAAGAAATGAAGATACATCTAAGAAGAAGAAATATTGCTCCACTTCAACAGCTGCTTTTGAGCTACTTAATTTTGTTTTTGAGGGCTTCGACACATCAAACTACATTCTTGCCATCTTCTTTGACTTAACTCGAGCTTTTGACTGCTTAAGTAGCTACTTTTTACAGAAGAAATTATATGCATTGGGGATAAGGGGAGATAGATGGTTAGTATCTTATTTAGAGGAACATAAGATAAAGGTTAAGATTGGCGATGTTATCCCTACTGGACATAATATAAACTGTGATGTACCTCAGGGAAGTATTATTTCACTGCTACTATTAATGCTTTTTATAAATGATCTGGAAAATTTTTTGCCTCTGTCACTATCAAAAAATACAATAATTCTCTATACAGATGACTGCACTATAGCAATTTTTGATAATAATTTTGAGAAATTGGAAAATAATGCCAATATAATTTTTGGAAAACTTTATGGTGTGAGAAAAATTGCCTTTTTTTTCAACGAATCCAAAACCTGCTTTATGACATTTTGTATAAGAAAAATTTGTCATTAAAGTGCAAACATGTAAATTGGATTGAAAATTTTAAATTTCTAGGATTACATCTAGATCTACACATAACATGGTGCAACCATATGAACCATGTCGCAAGTAAGTTAAATGATGCCTACTTTGCAATAAGAAATTTAAATTAAATTTAGAAATTGTCCTTTATATAATAAATAAATGAATAAATAAATAATACCTACCAGTCAAATTTAATATTGCTCCAATTAACATGAAAAGATAATCTAGTAAAGGATTCAAGTCATTGTAAAGAACCAACACGATTAAACATACCGAATGGATAAGAACATACCCACTTAAACTTATACTAAGTATATCATGAATCCATGCCAAATTTTGTATGTTAAGAAGTATAGATCCTATGGCACAAAATACCTAAAATTAAAAAATATATATCTTTATGTATTAGATAATACTTAAAACCATCCTTACCAATGAAAATACTTTAATAGTAACTTCTATTTTCATTTTTCAATTATGTGTTTGATATCTCTTTTAATAAATATTTTACAAGCAATTTTTAAATTTTTATGTCATGTTAACCTCATACATATCAGTTGTAACTGCCAAATATTATACTAGTTGTCAAATACCTGATTTACCTGGTAACAATAAAGTGAATGTGATATCTTGGTGGCAACTAATGTGTCCAGTATAGGTATTTTCCAAATAATTTAATATTATTTATAATGAATTGAATAACAAGGTAAATTTAACAAATCATTTAACTATAATTAGAATGGTATATAAATGTGAAGCTTATGTTTCTATAAAAAAAAGGTATATGAAACAGAAATGATAAAATATATAGCTATACAAATGCATATAGGTACAAGAAAGAGATTGCATTAATAAAACTATAAATTATAAATATTATTATACAGAAAGGTGAGAGTCAACTAATCACCCTTTGTTGACGTCAGTGTGTTTTTAGTTAGGTTAGAATTACTGTTGTTCGAGCTTCCATCAAACATCCCACCTTACCCGAAAAAAACTTTAGTTCTCCCTATTTTTAAGAGTGGTGATTGTGAGATTGCATCTAACTTTAGGCCAATTGCAAAGGTCGTGGAGAAACTTTGTGGTTTTTGAGGTGAGAGTGTTACATTTTTTTTAAATAGGCTTAACATTTTTAAGTCTTCAACAGTATGGGCTTCAATCGCCAATGGGAACGAGTGATGCTTTGAATTCCTAGAACATCTTTATATTAATTACTGCCTAACTGCCCTTGACTTGACATATCTAGTAAATTCACTGTCATTGCAGATGACACTACAATTCTTTGGCTTGGAAGGTCTTACAAAGAACATAAATGATGATGTGATAGTAACTTTGTGTCTTTCAGTGTACTGAAGACTAATGTACTTCATTTTAACTGTAGTATTGATAATAAAAGCCTGCTTAATGACCCATATGCAATGCCTAACTCGACAACATTTTTGGGCTCATCAATAAAGAGTTGTAGTTTGAAACTCATATGAACAATTTATGCAATAATTTTTTTTTTTTTAGTTATATGGATTATCTCTAATAATCTAGATCCATCTCATAGCTCGTAATTGATACTTTGTTTTGGTCGAGGCTCACTTTCAATATAGTATCTGCTTTTAGGCTAAGTTCTAACTATATGTTTAAAAGGAATTTTTTTGTTACAGAAGAGAGCAATAAGATACTGATATATATATATATATATATATATATATATATATATATATATATATATATATATATATATATATATATATATATATATATATATATATATATATATATATATATATATATATATATATATATATATATATATATATATATATATATATATATATATATATATATATATATATATATATATATATATATATATATATATATATATATATATATATATATATATATATATATATATATATATATATATATATATATATATATATATATATATATATATATATATATATATATATATATATATATATATATATATATATATATATATATATATAATCTGATGTAAAAGCATTTGATTCTTGTCATTCTGTATTTGTTATATACACTGAATTTTAACTTTGTGCTGTTTATTTATTTTAGAATCTGTCTAGTCCATAACAAATATAATAATGAATTGTTTGTGTCCAATCATTATAATATGCATCATTCTTATATACTATTTGCATATTCATATATCTGAATACATTAAAAAATCATTTTTCTACACAGGACAAAAAGATGTTTAACCATTTACTCTTAAGTATATAAAACATGAGAAGGATTTCAGAAAAAAACTAAAAATCTTTGAATTAAAAAAGCATATTTTTCTTTGATATTTTAAACTAGCTCTTTTTCCCATATTTTTAATACTGTAATTATTTTGACAATTGTTGTATCTATTTTTTGTATGTGTTATTTGATTTTATATTGAATTATTTTATGTTTTAATTTTATTTAAAAATTTAAAATGTTGACTCTACTTTAATGCCATAGTAGAATAACCATAGTTTAGTTATTTTATTTGCAAGGCTTTCTCAACAATTGTGAAATTAAATATATGACAATAAAGCTACTTTGACTTTGTCTTTAATAAATTAATATTCCATTATTTCTTATGATTTTGCTGATATATCTTTATGTATATTAAAGTAGTGTTCACAGATGTCTATAAAAGATTAATATTAATATTTTTATTCTAGGGTGATTATGTTCTGAAATGTCCATTAAATGTAGATTGCAAAGAGCTTCCTGTTCAGTGTCTAGAATGTGACTTAAATGATACTTGTGTTTATGGACGGGAAATGACTACGAAATGTCACACTAGAACTCAAGTAAAATGTCAAGTGAGTAGTCTATTTAATTGTGTTTTTAAAACTGGATGCAGCAGATGATAGTGAATCACTGAACCAATTTTATGACACAGTAGTTAAAAAAAATAACAAAAAACCTATGATCTACTATGGTATGATCTTAATGTACACAACTTATCCCCACAAATCTGTGGGACTGATGAAATATCTATTGGAGTTCTCAAAATTCTTCTCAATTAAATTCTCAAAAATGCAATGGTTTATTCAATAATCGAATCATTCAAATATTATTGTCTTATTTATATGTTGAATATGTATCAGATTGGCAATCATAATATTCCATTTTTTGTTTTTATTGGTTATCTTTTAAATATTTTTATACAAATTTATTATTATTAATTTTTATTTTTCTGAAAAATTGTCATATACTTTTGAAATTTTTTTAAATACCTAATGTCTTTCTCGTAACCCTCTACATCAAAACCAATTCAAAAGATTGTTCCTAACCCCAGTATAAAAGAGCAATGCTCACAAAAACAGTAACTCTGGTGTCATAAAAATAAAACCACATTAACATACAAATTAAAATCTTGTTATGACATTCCAACTTTCTGTGTGAACATACTCTACTGACTGTCTCAAAATTAAAAAAAAACCAATAAAGAACAAAATTGTGTTGTTCTCTATTGGTTTTTTTTTAAACTTTGTACAGAAAAATGTAGGTGACTTATCGTACCTTTTAGAATATGTTACTGTTTCCTATGTTGACCAGAGCACTAAGAGCCTATTTTCTTTATATTTTATAATTGTTAATTTTTTAGGGTCCAAAGGAATTCAATAAAAAATACATATGCAGATACTGTTATCAAACTGAGAATTGGGAACATAGTTGTGAATTGAAAGCCACATGTGAATCTGTAGCGTCCCCACGAGACATATATACTACAAATTGTACAGTGAACAGTGATATTTTGTGCTTAGGTAAGTCTTATGTGAATGGATTAAAAGATGGGTTCGATAATAACCAACTTTTTTTATTGTGTCAAATGAAGGAGGTAATCTCTAATATCTATAACCTTAAAAATTTGAATCTAAGGCAACAACGATCTCAACTCCTAAATGAATGATACCTCCATTAATTCAAAATTCCAAATTTTTGTTTTGACAACATTAAATAAAAGTGGATTAGAGTCTTTTTGTACATAAGTCACTACAGTTGGTCTCTTCAAGGCTATTGAACAATTGGGGTAATTGGCAAATACCATATACCTTTCTTCTGTGTGAAAAGTGGGCAAGTCATTGTCTTAAATAAGAAAAATAAGGGGGGCCCTTTTAGTTCTTTGGGATATTGTTGAAAGATACTTTTTAAGCACATTCAGACAGGGGAGAGTGAAACCACTCCAAAGCCAAACTTCTGAATCAGTATGCTTTAAGCATCTACAACAGTATGCTATTATTTTGCATGTTCGAACACTTTTGACAAATCACAAAATCACTGCAATGCAATATTAATATTATTTAATAATATTAAGAATTTATAAGATAAGCCGATAACCAAAAGATTTCTTATGAAAAATTCAAATTTATTTCCCCTGGTAGAAATATAAAACATAAATGACAATACAATGTCACTGTCAGATTGTCACAAGATTGCTGAATGCTTCATGTCTGTTTAGAATAGTTGAAGTCTATTTAATAATATTTATGTTTCGTTATAAGTAAATATTGAATGCTAACATGTAGCATATTAATTATAAATTTCAGTATTTTATATATGAACTGTTATGAATATTTTTTCTTTTCAAACTTTAATTTGTAACAGTTGCCTAAATGCTTTATTATTCAACAAATCAGTTCCTTCATGATCATATCTAAATTGTGTATTTGTTGGCTTAGTATTGAGTATGGTTGGCTGTGATTTGTGTTGTGTAGTCTTTAAGCTTTACGTCATATTTTATTTATTTTTTTCTTTGTATGTCATTAGTCTTAATTGTGTATGTCAGTTCACATTATTTTTGTATATACATATATATGTTTAGTTAATTTTTTTTAATCTGTAACTTTTATTACCTCAGCTTCAGCAGTCATTCATTAGACACAAGTACCATGGCAACTAGAACTTAACTCTTAAACCTTTTTGACTTGACAGAAAATTTTGTATATTTGGATTTTAAAAATTAATGTTATTTAGTTTTACCTTGTTTCTGTTCATATTTCTCTGTCTGTGCTGCTTGTTATTTTATTTTTGTATAACATTTTATTGTTTGAGAATTTTATTTTTAATTGTATTTGTAATTATTTAACTCTTATTAACATCTCATTCAGCTTTGTCAATAAGATAATTTTTTTTTGACAATAAAGCATTTTTTGAATTTGAGGTTGATTAGAAAAACCTTGACCGTTCAAGATATTTCCTAACATAGACAGAGACTATGATATTCTTTGTAAATTAGGCAGACAGTTTCTAGTATGTATAAAGAATGCAACAGGAGTATTCTGTATTTAAGAAATAAAGGTTTACATGATTCCCTCACGTTTACGCCACATGCACATCGTAGAGCTCTCTTCTGAATCACAAACAGCGTGTTAATTAGGTCCTGTGCCGAATTCCACAAAATGCAATACCTTAGATTTCACAAGGGCAAAATAAGCTACTCCAGTTGTGGCCAACTTTAGCTCCTTTTTTATTATCCACAGAACATAGCAACCAGAAGCAATCCTTTGAGACAGTTGCAATATATGCTTCTTAAATGGTAAATTTATATCTATATATACTGCCAAGAACTTTGTAGTGGAGCATGTAGGGATAATATTGGAATTGGGTCGAGTTTTATGTCGTCCAAAGTAAAATTAGAGTGGAGCATATTTGTTTTAGTCACATTAAAAGAAAGGTGATTCGAGTCGCACCATTTCTTGATAATTTCAATGTTTACTTCTATAATTTTCCCTTTAATAAGCTGCATGAACACAGTCAATAAGTGTGCTGAAGATGCAGATATCGGCATCTTTCATCAAGGTCTATCTAATTTGTTTAAAGAATACATATCTTTTAATTTTAGAATGTAATAATTCTAACATAAATTTTTGTTATATTCATTAAAAGTCGACATTGCAGTAAACTGCACTTGTATTTAGGATTTTGTTTCATTGGTTTCACGCATCTTCTGAGAAACTTTTAAGTACTTTTTTGATTAGATTTTTTTTAGTAATAATTTTCTTACTTGAATCTAGGATAAATGGGCTTTGCTGCAACGGCTTATTAAATTTTATGTAATTATAAATTCTGCCCTATTATTGAGTGCTTAGAGCACCTGTTGGACTGTGCCAATAAATAAATAAAAATTACTCTTACATGTATTCATTAATCTCTCTTTCTAATTATCTAATGTTTTATTAAACTTCCTTAATGATGTGTTAGCCCTACTTGTGCTTATTTATAGCATGTTTCCTGCGACCTTTCTCTTAATGTGAACAAGGATTGCAGTATAATAAGAAAATGAAACATTCACTCTTGAAAATAGGGATTCTTAAATTTGCTAAATGAAATAAGTACTAATATTTCTGAAATTCCTAGTTCTTCACTAGCTAAAGCCTAGAATAATTGTTAAACACAAAACACAAGTGCTCTATCACTGTAGGTTTCCAAAAAAGTCTCTCTAATATTTCACTTATTTGCTTTTCTTATTATTTATTTCTGAAATTATTAAAAAAAGTAAAAAATTGCAGGTTACCGAACATTTAATAAAAGAGTGATATGCAATTGGACTGGAGGTTATAGATGGTCAACAGCACTGGCCCTGAGCATTACCTTAGGAGGATTTGGAGCAGACAGATTTTACTTGGGGCATTGGCAGGAAGGTATTGGAAAATTATTCAGTTTTGGAGGCTTGGGCGTTTGGACAATCATAGATGTAATACTTATATCTTTGCATTACCTCGGCCCTGCAGACGGCTCTCTTTATTTATGATTGTATATAATTCAACTTACCTAATTTATGAGAATATTAAGAACCAATATACAATGTATATTTCTTCTTGTTGTTGCCATATAGTTAATCAGACTAAAAAACAAGGCAATCAAAGCGAACATGCATGGCAACCAAATGAAAATATTGTCTGAGAGGAGTATTGGATATATCTTAGCAGATCAATAAGCTAAGTGGAGCTCAGTTTCATACTACATATTTGACCCTCAAGACATCTTTTTTTAAACTGAAAAGAATCTGGTATTTTGTCTTATCTTGTTCTGCTTGATGGCGTTGCTTCTAGGCAATTGCCAGATCTAATATTTCATCTTTTTAAATTGACTTAACTTTATTTGTTATTTATTTTTTTGTTGCTGGAAGCCGAACAGATTTAGGAGAGGTAATTAAAACACTATTGTAGATATTTTATTATGTACTTTATTAACATGTATAAATATAAGAATAAAATAATTTATACTATATTACATAATACATTTTTTTATTTCAATTGAAACATTCCTTTTTTTTTTAAACTATACACATTCCTTTTTTTTTTTAAACTATACAGAACGTCATTTTAATGAAGTTTCATTTTAATGTTTACAAGATATCTTTTTAGGCCTTTTAAATATGTTACCATTAAAATGTTTACAAAAAAAAATGAAAACAATCAATTTGTTCAATTTTTATTCTCAAGAACTAAAACTGCTTTGTAAATAATTTATTTCAGTCTTGTACTGGCAGGAAGAAAGCTGCTCAAAAAGGCGTCCTGTATCACCAATAGAATATTCTACCCTATCTCAGAAATTAATGGGTGTTAATAGTAAAGTCAATCTGCCAGAAATTTTTCTAATAAATTAAATGTAAAAATATATTTTTTTATCTATAAACCATTGAACCAAAAAGTAAAAAGTAATTAAACTTACAATAAACACGAAACTTTTAAAAATTTGAATATCAAATAAAAAAATCTTTTTCTGAAAACTTTGGCCTTGAAAAAAGTTATTTTAATATTTTTAACAAATTATTGAAAAATGAAATAATTCCAACATAAACTAAGATTTTGCCAATAAAATAAATATGTCTGTACCAGACGAGTTTATGTACCAAATTACAGTAAATTCCGAAAACCAGAACTGTTTTAAAAGTTACTTGCAAGATTTGACCTAAACATGCATACTAACTGACTAGCATACAAGTAAAGTTAAATAAAAGCTTTTGAAAAGGAACTGCTCTTTTTAGATTTGTTTGTAAAAACATGTTGGTGGTATCACAAAGAAAGGGAATACCGAGTTTTTCAATTGCACAATGACTAGAAGACCTATATGTTTTTTTACTTTTATAGAAAAGAAAAAACAATTAATAATTTTACTTGTGTTTAATGAATTTTGATAAAAACGTGAAGTATTAAACACTAAATTTTAAGTCTATGACTAAAAACTGCAAATTCAATTTGAAAATTTAATAGTTCGTAATTTTTGTGCAAACTAGCCAAATTAAATGGTTCATTTTTAAAAATGTAGGCTCTTCTATTTTTATATATAGAAAATAGAAATAAATCGTGGGCAAATCCGTGTTTCAGTCTTATTAGACTTCATCAGCAGAGCAGTTTAAGCAAGTTAAAAAGATATAGGAAACTTGTTTAATATCCTAGAAAACAAACGTGGATTCACTGACAGGAGCCAGCCAAACATTCATTCAACACAAAACCATTAAGAAAATTCGAAAATAATATCATACAGTTTTAGTTGTTTTGTAGATTATGAATTAGACACAGACGTAATTAGCGCAGGTTTAACTGAAATTTGTAGAAAATTGCGGTTGGCTTAATAGAAGAGCCCCTATACTATACTTTTTTTAGATTGTCAAAAACACCATTTTTCTACAATAGTCAAAAAATATGGTCGCCATGTAGATTGACTCCACTATTATTTAAATCTATATAATTACCCAAAAGTATCTCAATAAAATGTGTCCCCGATATTTTAAAGCAAGGAATCAATATTGTCTTGTTTTATTATTTAACAAGAGACGTTTTACCAAGGTATGCTAGTTTAGATATTTTAAATATCGAACCTAATTGTAAATAAATTTCTGTATACCCAAGGAATACATGAAGCTGCAAAATGATTGTGACATATGTCAGTAAAACTTGATTTTTACCCACTTGGCTACCAGAGTCATGACATTTTCAGATTATTTTAATACATGATAGCAACCAAAGTGGTATATTATCGAGCTGTTAAAAATGCTTTTTGACGGTAGCTGCCTAATCACTGGAACAGTTTATTTCTGCATTTTAATACAGATATGTAAAACTACAATTCAGTGTTGTGTATGTTAAACAAAAGTAAAATCACAAAACATACACATCTTCACATCAATAAAAATTGCTAATGGCAAAAAATAATCGTTATGAATTAAAACATAGTTAAATAAACTTCTCGGCCTTTATAGTATTATCAAATAAAATATACAATAACAATAAAACACTCAAATTTAGGTTTTATGAACTGAAGTGTTTGCATAATAGTGTAAATTTGTAATTATTTTTAAAGTCCAGATAACAATGACGAATATATGAAAACATTTCAATAAAATGTCATATTCATAAAACCCTACTTTACTGTTGTATGTAGGTGCAATAATTCCTTTGGTTGGAACTGTAGTTTTATTAATATCGAGAAGTTTAAAACAAAATTACTAAAATACTGATCTGAATTACCTACTAGTGTCAATTTTAGAAACTAGATGGATTGGTCTTAATTTTTACAAAAAAAAATCAACAATTTTTTCTTTTGTAGTACTGTAGCAAGATTGATTATCTGTAACAAATATAAATAAAATACTTGTTTTTTTTTAGCTTTTAAAATGTGGTATCTCTGAATGAGAGTACTTAGGTGCTTTATACATCTTTGCCATCTGTTTTGTTTAAATAGAATATTTTAAAATTTCATTTAGTGCTTTGTCTTATTTAGACCAATCCATGGTTTAAATAATATGTGTTTTAACCACCTTGACAGGTTTAAGGGTGTTATGTTTCAGCTTACCACAGAATCTCATAGTGAAATAAAGAAAACCAAATGATAAACAATTTGTAGTAAGAGTCAAATAGTAAAGTCTCTGTTAATGTTAGTAACGAAATGTGTCTACAATTTGTATATTATAATAGTAGTTGTTTGTTTGATATAATTTGTTTACTAAGTTAATAAATTCCATACTATAAAAAAACAATTAATCTAAAAATCTAGTCAAGATATAAACATACAGGGTGAAAAATAATTTACTACAAATATTTTAACACGCGAAAATAATATCATTTTAAGTAGCTTTATATAACCTGGGCCAAAAACAATTTCAAAACACACCATGCGGCAACACTGAACAGATCCCATCTGCTGGAGCTACAGTTTTTTTTTAAATTGTTACTCTAAACATTTATAAACTAGTAGTTACATAGAGCTTAAGTTAAAATATTTGACTTATTAAAACATAAAAAAAACATTACATTTACATGTAAAAACTAATTAAAAAGTGCCTAACTTTTCAATTTTCAAACGTAACACACATAAGCCTTCAGAGAATTAAAGATGTTAAAAATAAAAAGATTTTAAGCTTCAGTGATATTTATGTATGCTAGAAAATGTATACAACAGTTAAATATGCTTATCTATGGTGAAGCGTGATATTTAGCTACAATTTATTGAGAGTCACGTATTTAATGATAATATCACAGATTAACAACCAGATACTGTACTCCTAGAATTTTCATTCCTAAACGTGTTTAATCAAACTCCATTAGCCAGGCGGAGAACTCCGAGATGTACTCGAAATATTTTTATTTTATTAAAATATTTTGTGAGTAACGTTTAACCAAGTTTAATATATTTATATTGAAAAATTAGTGTAAATATAATAGTTATGAACGTAGAGAGTGGTTTGAGTTTTTATAGATTTATTGAAAGAATAAGAGTTAAAATTTAATATTATTGTTAGATCATTTGTAAGTAGTTTTTTAAAGCTGAATTTTTAAATAATTTATTAAGCCGCCTTTGGATTCAAAATTTTAACAGTTGATTCCTACATAATACTTGAGATCCAAAATTTGAGATAGATTGGATAGTAGTTTATTAATATTTTTTTAACATTTCGCTAGGCCGCCATTTTGTTTCCCCACATCCGATTTTTACCAAGATGTTACCAGGTCATCACCATAGGACCCTTAATTTTTTACCAAAATTTGGAAGTCAATCGGGTAAGTAGACAGACAGACCGACGAAACTGAGAAAACATGTTTCGGCATCTAGGGACCCTGAAACGTTCTTTACGTTTAGAAAAAGTTTCGGAGGTTGATTTTTTCACGATTACAATACTTCCCTTTTACGATGGAAGTAAAAACTTATCTTCATATATCCTTGGAAAATCTGAAAAAGCTATAGGTTGATTTGTAGCTTGTAATTTTGCTGTGTTTGGCAGCACACACCATGCCATTGACTTTTTTATAAGTTTTCATGTGTTTATAATAATATCTAATAGTCTTTAAAAACTTAAATTTAACTTGCACTTTACTTCGGCGGCCGGCCGGCGCACAGTGATTCCACAGGTACTTTTAGCTGGACAGAAGTAATTTTTTTTTAATATGCAAAATTATTTAATATAACTAAAATAATAAAGAACAATACCCAGTCAACTTAAATCATTACAAAAAAAAATATATAAAATAATCTTTACTAGTCATTCAAGCGCCAGTCTTAGCAGGCCCCGGCCGGCGCGAGATAAACAATTATTTGTTGCTAAATGTCAGTTGTTGCGTGCTTGAGTGTGTCCTGGTAAAAAGTTAATGAATTTTTGGAAAATGGATGTGATTTTGCCAGGTATTTACTTAAATTTTTTACATATAGCGTGCTCTGCAATATATGTTTTTTTCTTCTGATAGCTTTCTTGTGTACACATTCAAAGTGATACCTATTTTTTTAAATTGAAAAATGAAAAAAGGCTTGCGCTTTCAAGTTATCAAAAGTTATTAATTATAATTAGTTAAAAAACGTTTCTTGGTATCTTTGCTAAGGTATGATGTTCGATTTGCTTGCCTCTTTTTGCCTTTTAATGAGTGTTCACCTCTTTTTTAGAGAGACGCGTATCCATTAAACGCGCTGTTTTGTTTAATGTGCTGAAACAAGGCAATAAATTCCAACCTACAACATCACAGTCGCAAGCGAAATTAATGCATTTCGTAAAAGAACATATTAAAGATAAAGACATCAATGATGAAAATTTAAAAAATATACAGGGTAAGCTAAAAAGTTTCTCTATTCTGCTTCTGAAAAAATGGAAAGAAAGCTGAAGATTTTTATCAGATTTTGTTGCAAAAAATGAAGAAAGGCTTGAAGGAGAACTAAACTTTTAGACAATTAAAAAGCCTGGTCGGCCAAAAATAGCATTTTCCCAAGCGAGTAATCGTACCCAAAGGCGCAGAGTGAAAAATTTAGTAAAAAAAAACAGTCAAAATGAACTTTATATGGCCACTGAAATAAAGCTTCGATCAGACGGACATAGAAACGTAGCAAGTGTGTTTCACGAAATAGCGTATTCTCCAAACAGAGCTGCACAACTCAAAAAAACGATGAAAAATAGTGAGAAGCAAAACCAGTCTTATATCCCTGATGAATACATCGGATTAAGAACATCAGCAAAAAAGAAAGGGCTTAGTAATCTTTATCCAAGCTACTACAAAATTATTGAATCTAAAAAAAGTTGCTATCCTTCTCAGAACCATATATCCATAACAGAAAAATCTGCCGAAATTAATTTACAGAGTCTATTACACCACACAATTGAACGGATCAGTGCAGTTCAGAGAAATGTGTTTTTGTCAACTTTTGATTGCTCTGCTGAAAATAGCCTAAAAGAGTTGCAAATGGATTTCAAGTGGGGGGCAGATGGTAGTGGAAGTTACAATAATTATAAGCAACGATTTGAATCAAAAGAATCGGACTACTCGAGTATCTTTGCAACCTGTGTGGTACCTTTACAGCTCTACTATCAATCAAAATCTGAGAAAAAAATAATTTTTCAAAATTCGAGAACATCTTCAACCCGTTTCTGTGGGCCAGTGAAATTACAGTTTGTGAAAGAAACAGTATCGCTTATTAAAGAAGAATTTGCCCATATGGACGAACAAATCAAAAATATCTTACCAACCAAAATTGTTATCGAAAAAGCAAGCTTCTCCGTCAAACTTCAGTTACATAAAACTATGGTTGACGGAAAGGTTTGTAACTCATTGATGGATAACTCGTCCCAAAAGTGTTGTATTTGTAAGGCGGGTCCTAAAGAGTTTAATGATATTCCTACTTTGGTATCACGTAAATTGAGTACGGAAGCAATTAGTTTAGGATTGTCAACATTACATGCATACATTAGGTCTTTTGAACTTCTGCTGCACATAGCATATCGTTTGGACTTTAAAACTTGGCGAGTCCAAAAAGAAAATAAAAATTTATTCGAAACGAAAAAAAAACAGATTATTTCCGGATTTCGGGAAAAAACAGGACTTTTAGTAGATATGCCTAAATCAGGCTTTGGAAATACAAACGATGGCAACACTGCTCGTCGCTTTTTCCGAGATCCGAAAATGTCTGCCAACATTACAGGTATAGACGAGAACTTAATTTACCGATTTAGTGTTATTCTTTCTACGTTAAATTGTAATTATAATATCGATTCGAAAAAGTTCCATGAGTATGCAATGGAAACAGCTGATTTATATATAAAATTATATGAGTGGTATCCTATAGCTCCGAGTGTACACAAAATACTTACTCATAGCAAAGAAGTTCTTGATCTATTTATGCTACCTATTGGGCAAATGTCCGAGGACGCCCAAGAAGCTCGTCACAAAGAAATCCGTTATTACCGAGAACATAACACTCGTAAAATTTCGCGAATCAGTACGCATCAAGACCTCTTAAATATTCTGTTAGTATCCTCCTATCCATTAATATCCAGTATTAGAACTTTGCCACCCAGGCAAAAAGGTATCAATAAAGATGTGATAAATTTGCTTAAGCCACCTGACAAAAATGTAGGTTATGACAGCGGCAGCGATACTTCTGACGACTCAGATTCCCAGTTTTAATTTTTTTTAAGTATCTAGCGATAAGATCATAAGAATTTGTTACTTAAACGAATTAAAAACAAAACTAAATTTAAAAAAACTGTTAAGTGTTAATTAAAATAGTATTTAGATTTTATCCGTTTTTTGTTCAGCGTTACTTTTTAAAGATGTTTATTTTTGTTAGTATGAAAATTATGTTATAGTACCTATAATCAGTAATTCTCATCCTAATACATTCATAATAAAAAAGTAAAGTATTGGCAAATTTTTAAATTTCGAAATATCCGGGGTTGGAAGTTTCTAAATGAATACCCTGTATAAACTCGCTCATATCTGACTAAAAACGTTATAATAACACTTGTATGTATAGTGTAGTACTTGGACTTTTTAGATTTTTAGTAATTTTTGATACACCATTTGTTTTAATAATTTTATGCAGTTAACTAATTTAAGTCAATAAAATCTATAAAATGTATTAATTTACGCTCAGTTTAGCTTCTTTTACTTTAGTTGCAAAGGTCAAGAATAAAATTATGGACCGATTCTGAATCACCCTGTATATAGGATCTATATCTTAATTTCTTATTGAAAATATACCCCGCGTTAATTGCAGAAATGCTTTAAAATAACATGTAAAAATAAATTTATCCAATAAATTAGCTAACAGCAAAAAAAATTGTCCAGCAAGAATTACAAACTGAATCACTGTGCGGCGCCTCAAAGGACAAAAAACGACGCCACTGCACATACACGACTAGGTCTGAAACAAACAACCAGTCTTGTTGCTAGGTTCTCCGTCCAAAATTGAGGTTATTTGTTCTCTCTACGCGCCAAACGAAAGTACAGTATCTGTATTAATCTGTGATTATATGATGACTTTTTATGGGAGCACTTACTTATAGTACTTGGACTCGAGTATGTTCTTTTTTCATATTGTGTGACCTTGTAATCTTCGGTCTCCTCCTAAAATGAAATTCGCCTCTAGGACTGATAGTTCATTTGTCAGTATCAGTGCGTACAGGAACCGTAATTTTGGTCACATGAAGACATTAGTGTGCCGTGGAGGTGAAATTGTTTATGAAAACGATCTTCACAATAGAATTTTTGTCACATCAGAGCATATAATAAACATTCCAGATATTCTTCAAGAGATTTGTGAAGACTTCATTAGCCACTGCCAGGCGTGTGTAAATATTGATGGAGCTCAGATTCAATAATTACTTAAAAAAAGGTCTAGACATTTTTGCTCTTAATTGTCTGTAATCTTACCTGCTAAAATATTTGTAGTCCCCTCTGACCCTACATAAAATGTTATCCTTATTAAAAAAAAGTCATTTTCATTTGTAACCATTTCCAATTCTAAATTGCACTGTAAGAAATCAGGTGTATCTTAAATATGTAAATTATTCTGAAAAGTTGAAAATAAAAATACTCATTATGAGCATGGATTAATGGTACCATTTATCTTGTATTTTTTTACCACTGCTAACTTAGTCTATTTAGTTCTACCTCTATATCAATTTTGAGCAATTACTGGAATGGTTTTGTAATTTTTGTTAGCTTGTATAAAATACCAGTAACAAAATTGTAGTAACTCTAGAAATAGTCTTTTAATTCTATTTTTGATCTAATTCTGTTGTTTAAATTTTTTTTTGCACTAAGAGTAATTATTATCAAACTCTAGAAACATACCAAATAAACCCTTAAAGAACACATATCTTGTAGAATCCTGAAGTGATTATGATGTAATAAATTTTAGCAGAAAACGACGGAAATGATTTTGAGGCTCAACTCCGATCTTTTTTATAATTTGTTACTTTTAAATATTGTGCAAGTCATGTGATTTAAATTAACTGAGAGTGTTTTATTCGTACCTTTCATTCACAGTTCAATTGCTTGCTAGTTTTCTACTTCTTGCTACATTTGTGGACGAGACCTACGACCTAATGTTGGGTTCGCACCAGGGACTTCAGTTACTCTCTCAAGGTATTAGCAAGTGACCTACCTACTAGCATGAGTGTATTTGCACCAACTTCCCCTATCCAGTTCATTAACTGACGAGAATGGGTTAGCATATGATGTAGATACATTTTACACTTTACAGTTTAATTATTACTTACGATATCTTACATAACCCCCATATTAGGATAATAAATAAACAAGGACTTGAGTCAATAGTAATAAATTTCTGATAACCTCAGATAAAAAGTACCTAAAATTCAGATTATTATTGGTAGGGGAACTATATAGTTTTTGTTGCTTCTTTAAGTGATTGTGATGATGCTAAGCAGAGGCTCATTCCTCTCGAGCATTAAAATACATTTTTATTTTATATTGATACCATTTAATGGTTTCAGAAATGAATAAAAGTTGAAATTCATTTTTGATTTTTATTGAGTATCCAGCAAGAATAAATCAAGGTAATGTATTACACAATAGGATATTTAGAAACATGCCAAGAGTGTATATTATATATATGAAGAGATGTGAAAGTAAATTATTTCTCAACTGACAGGGTTTCTCATTAAAAAATTAATAATTTTTTAAAGGTAAAAATGTCCAAAATATTTCAATAGCATTTTAGAAGTGTTTATCTGTTTAAAAAATGCTAGAAATGTGAAATTATAATTTATAAAAAATAAAATTACAGTAATTTTAGAATCTTTTTAGTAAGAAAATGAAATACATTTAAATAAGTACATTGCCAGTGCACATAAGCAACAACTCCAAGAATTATCATATTATCTATATGTAGGTTTAATAGGTTAGAATAGATGGACCAAGAATATTACATAGAGGAGACCGAGATAACATAAGCATAGCACTGGAAGACCCCAAAAGAGATAAAGTGGAAAGAAATTAGCACCATATTGCAATGGATTGGCCCGAATGGCCACGTTAGGGGGAGGTCTATGTCCTGGAGTGGTTAGAGAAATGCTGTTAAAGAAGAAGAGGTTTATTTGGAAGTCAGTATCTAAGTGAGATCTAACAGAACATTGCTTACCCATCCATAGCATATGTATTACTTGTTTTTTGAATAAATCATTACAATTAAATTCGAAATTAAAAAAAAAGAATACAATAATTTTTCTGAAAAATGTGTCATATTCTGAATTTCAGATATCGGCTAAAGTATAAGTATCTGAAGTATTGAAATTTAGAACAAATCGGCCCAAGCCTAATATACACTAAATATTTTTGGCTATATAGGAACTACATGTGAAAAAAAAACAATAACAAAATCCATCTAAATTCGAGAATTAATTATCAATAAGGGTTACGCATTACCTTACAGGAACTTTTGTTTTTCACAATATTATACTTCTCCATGGCTTAACAAATTAAAGATAATACAATACTCAAATAGAAAGGCACAAATGACAATGATGGATCTGTTTACTTTTCATTACAAATGTATAATATTTCTTAAAATTTAATAATACTAGGGTTTACTGGTGAGTGTTAAAAATATAAAGGTTGTCTTGATTCACTTAGATTTATACAAATTACTGGCAGAAATATTTACTGTCTTAATTTAATAGGTGAATTAAAACTGACTGTGTATTAAGAACTGGCTATTTAATTGCATTTTTTCTGGAGAGATTGGTTTTCAGGCAAAATGTAATTTTATTTTTTAATAATAAACAGTTCTAATTTCTGATTGCTACTTACAATATTAGAAGGCATAATAAATTGTTTTAAATAATCCTGTTTTTCTGATATTTTATAATAAAAATTGTCTCAAACTTCCAATGAATTTCTGAGAACAAAAATAAATTATTAAGTTTTTTGATAAACTCTATAGAACTACCAAAAGAGCTGCCATATACTCTAAGTTCAAGACATACTATATTATGTTTCTTCTTTGTTACATTATGTTAAATCCAAATACATGTACTCTTTGTGTCTTCAGATTTTGCGATCAAGATATTAATCAATAATGCCTGGCATTTTGAAAAGCTTTCGTGCCTTTCTACATTCTAACAATGTACTTTACTTAAATATAAATTTCTTTTGAGCAAAAATAATCCTGAATGATTAGCCTTATGTAGTCCTCTATAAAGGGTTTCCTCAATTGCATGCTAAATTCAAGTATTATATAAACATATAGGTATGTCCATTATTTTGATTTTAGTTTTTTTAATTTATATTTTACTTTTTTAAAGATAATGTAATGAAAATTGGATTACATATTCTTTTTTGTAGGATCTATAAAACAGTATAACTGACATTTGGAACAACCTACTGGGTGTCTTTTTTATGGGATCACAAACCATTTTACATGTGTTTTAATTTTCATTCAGTTATCTTTAAAAAAATATGAATTAAAAAAATAAAATAAGATGTTTCCACCCTGTAGCTGGAAAAATATGTATTTTGGATATAAATACAGATGAACTTTTATTCTTAAATTAGGCACAAAATCACAGCCTTAATTATTAGCAAGCAATGAAGAAACACCCTGTATATAACATATGAGAAACGTCACAGCACAGTATAGTTCCTAAAATGTAATATGGTGAATTAAAATTAATTTTACATATAGCATTTGTGAACTTTACTTCTGAGACTAGTTCCCATTATCTCTCCCAACTCTGAATATTTATCAACACAACACTTAGATAGTTATAATAATTTAAATTAACAAACTAAATGTATTTCATCTTCCAAAAGTTGATGTAATGCTGACCCCGAACAATCTTCTATATCTGCTTCTTCAAGCTAAAAAAATATAATTTACTGAGTAAAGATTACATTGTTAAACAAGCATTTTATTTAACCAAACACTTTTGTCCCTACAGATAAAAGCTATTATTAAATGTGTGCCATTA
The DNA here is from genome assembly GCA_030620095.1 of Kuschelorhynchus macadamiae. Taxonomy (NCBI): domain Eukaryota; kingdom Metazoa; phylum Arthropoda; class Insecta; order Coleoptera; family Curculionidae; genus Kuschelorhynchus; species Kuschelorhynchus macadamiae. Next base: position 22,895 of record JAUTXW010003824.1, on the reverse strand, counting down.
AGTAATGTACATGCTGCTACAGCATATGTTAAACAATTTTATAATTGTGTCAATCAAATTCCTTGTTTATATTACTTGAAAAAGTTAGATATTATCAAAAAAGCAGCAGTTAGTATAAAAAACGACGGGAAAATAACTTAAATCTTACATATTAGCTTTCCCTTTTAGTTGCCAAAAGATTAAACCTGTAAATCAACATTATGTTAGTTTAATTTATGTCATACTTAAGAAAAAAAACTTTTTAACCTACCACAACCAAAGCTTCATCACATTTGTCTAATATCCTCAATTTTAACTGCATTAATCCTGAAGGCATATTATCAGTATTTTTAAGAGAAGTATACTCGTCTAATACTTCAATGTTTACAGTCTTATAAATTTTCTTCTGGAAGCCAGTTATTCCAACGATATTAATGAAAGGAACTTGGCAACTAATTTCATATTTATCAATACCATTCACTACAGAGGAAGTTTTTAGATTATCTAAAATCTGCTTCAATACTGTCCTTTTTCCCAATTGAATGTTTAAATCAAATCTGGCTGCTTGTTCTGGATATATTTTTAGATCATGAAATAACTCTGGATCTTCATAATAGATACAGGTTTGTAGTAGATTGAAACTAGCTTGACTGGGTAAATTTTTAGCTGCAATAATGTACCAATTATTTTAAGACAATGAAAAAATAAAGACAGATGAAAAACAGAATTTTTCACACCGATTCCCATTAATTTTTTTACAGAATATTACATTGCACAAATGATATTTAGTATAATGTTCTAATTTAAGAACATTATATAGGTTATAATTAATACGGACTTTAGAGGACTTTTAGAGTTTTCATTGTTCTTCTTTTATGTCAAAGGAATCTTGTTTTGACTCATTTTAACTTCTATATTTGTTTTTAGTATAAATAAGTATTAGACTTTTTCTCCTTGTGCAACCAAAATAATCTAGAGCTAGGAACGAAAAAGCAATTTCTAGTGATTTTGAAATTTTTTCTTCATTTCTGACATAGGTATGGCTTTTTTTCAAAAAACAAAATATATTTTTTTTAAATGATCTGCTGATCAAAGTATACTCGTGGCAAAACAGGGTTGGCACCCTTAAATCTCCCAATATGAATATATACAGGGTGCAGCAAAGAGGCGGACGTTAAATAATGGTTTGTTGGGTTTGGTTTTTTTTTTGTAAATCTTGGATTCGATGTTGCTTCAATCATAGGAAAAGTAAGCTACCGTACTTCCAATGCCACTTTTAATAATAATGGACATATCTACTGAAACAGTTTTTTTAAATTTGAAATTTGCTCTAGTCTTTCACAGATATTGCATTTAATTTAAAACAGTTATTTTTTTAAATGAAAAATCGCTTTTTATCTTGGACATAATTCTGTTTTTTCCAATAAAATACATACTTACGAAAGCTGTTTACTAATCTTTTCAAATTAACTCAGATTCTGTCTGAATACAATGGGTAACAAAAGTCTGAAATAATACCTACTTTGCGGGGCAAAAATTTAACATTGTTGAAGTTAAGAATCGATATGATATAGGAAGAGAAAGAACAGATAATGGCATTGCAATGTTGCAATATTTACAGTTTTTCAGCGATTGAAAGGAAATTATTATTATTTTTAATGAAACTTACTCTCTCGCTCTATCTGTATAATAATGACTTTTTTTATTCTAGAGACAATTCTATGGTAGTAGATTCTGGACCAGAATTCATGTACAAAAATGGTTATTTTGTAACGCGCTGTTCACAGAATCAAACAATTTTCATTCATTCCAACTAAATCAAAATCTACTCAAAAATAAAATAACTTTCTTATTGAATGTTTCATCTAAGAAAGTAGTAAATAAAGTTTAAAAATTTTAAATGTTTTTAACTTTACATAATTAATTAAACTTGTTATCTCTAAACTAAATAGAAACAGAAACCAATAAGAGAACCATCACACTTGAAAAAACAGATAAACATATAAAATTGTAAATGGCCACAACAGTTAAAAATTTTCATTTCAACCAAAAAACTTGACTAATGGAATAAAAGTAAAAGATTATTAATTTAAGCAAAAAATTCACAAGTCCATAAAGTAATCCTTTGAATTGTGAATGCGAAAATTGACGTCGAAGGCATTAAAGAGGTGAAAACCATAAAAAAATTTTCCCCTTAGTTCACCCTGTATACAATAATCAAGTTGGAAGCTTCTAGGGTGCCAACCCTGCTTATAATCTGATAGACATACCTTTGATTGCCACAAGTGAGCTTTGTACAGAAGATAGTTAAAAAAGTTTTTTTTTTTAAAGAGAACGAAGAAAAAATTTCAAAATCGCTAGAAATTGTTTTTTTGTATCTAGCTCTAGATTATTTTGGTTGCACAAAGAGAAAAATAAATGTTCCCCAGTAAAAGTTGTGGTGGAACAAAGTTTTTAATAAATTTCAGAGTCTTATATAACATCCTGTATAAGACGGTTGCGATGGAGTCCTAAGGCTATCCTTATCAGGCTGCATACTTTAGGTATTGATCAAACAAAAGTCGAAAACCACAACTCAACATCTTCATCTGTATTGAAAATATTTCATTTTGATTTTTCAGTAAAAATTTCGTTGCTTCACTTCGATGTTCTAGCAGTTTATTTAAGTGCTGGTTTTATATTTCGGTTTTCTTTTAATTTCAATATCCTTTTTTTCATAATTTTTGTAATAACTATTGTAACTAGTATTTTAATTTATTTAATGAGATATCAGTTTAAAACATTTTTATAGTAAATGCTAATTGGCGACATTCTTATTTTTTTTTAAATCTTGAATATAAAATTAGCTCCTTACTAAAAGACTATCTGTCAGTATAAAAACTACCATTAGAATTATTATCAAAATAATCGATTTAGTGTTTTACCTTTAATAAGTTCAAACACTTCCTCTGTTAAATATGTTTTGATTAAATTGTATGCTCTGTACTGCATCATCCATAAATATAATATTATTTGAACTAGAGATCCAGGATCCTTTTTAAATTCTCCCGCTTCAATTCTAGTTAATATTTGTGGAATTATTATATTTTCGATATCTTCCTTTCCAAGTTTATAATTTAAATTACTTAAAGCCCAGAGGAATCTTTTAATATCTTTGGTACGAGGCTGTTGATCCAGGTAAGCATCTTTAGATTCAAATTTAGATGTTCTTAATTGTTCTAGACAATTCTTCGAAAATAAATGCAGTAAATGTTCATTATAATACAAGTAATCAGAATATAGTGCTAAAATATGACACATAGCACTAAAGGAATAATGCTTAAAAGTCTTGTTGAAAAATATAGTGTATGAAATAGTAGCCAAAATATCTTCATCCTGATAACGATTATGTCTTAATGTTTTTATTAGAGTAATAAACACTGCAGGATCATTTAAAAGAGAGAGATTATCATTCATGTACAATTTTATTTTCTCTAATAAATAACCATTTTTTATTTTCGTACTGGTTTTAAATGTTGAATTACAGATAATGCAAATGTCTTCTTTTGTTAAACTATCTAAATGTTTTCTATCAATTGTTTTTATACACTTCCTAATCATAATTTGGGCACTAGTTGTTTTCTTTAGTAATCCTATAAAAAAGAATAAATGTATCAGTTGTTCCTTACTTAGGTGATGAATCTTATGCACTAAGTTTTCTAATGCCATATGAAAATAATGGCAATTAATTATTTTATGTGGAATAAGGTTCACAAAGGCATATAATAGATTAAATGTTTCATCAATGTCAAATTCATTAAGTCTGCTACAACATTCGGAATCAATTATTTTGAATAATCTGTTAAATTCATATTTATCTTTAACTATATCTCTACTGTTTAAGCAGTTTATTACTGATGTTACTCGTCCAGCATCAAATGTCTTAATAGTTGCTGGCTGGGTCTTCAACGTTGTTATTAAAATCCGAGCTTTATTCTTACTGCTTATATCCTTAAGTTCCTTTTTGCCATTGTCTAAATAAAGCAAAAATCTTCCAGTAAGTGTTCCTTCATCCAGGGGCTTAACACGATCACCAGTTATTGCCCTCGCGAAATGCCTTACGTTAATACTAAAGAATTTTAAACTCGAAGGGTGTTTACTAAAATATTTTACACTTATCATATTTAATTCACCCGATTATTGTTATAAAATTCCATATTTACTTTACAAATATAGACATAACCTTTAAAACGTTCACAGGAAAAAATCACAGCAGGTGACTACCAGTGTTGCCAATCAGTAGAAAATAAAAGCCCTACAGCTAATGGCAAATTGACTTATTTTTAGGAATTTAGTCGTGTCAGACGTAAAATTATTATTATTTTTTACTGTAATATACTTTTATTAGAATTGAATTTACTTTTTTTAACAGAGACGTTAGATAAATTATTACGCAGTGGTGGCTCGCGGGAATTGAGTTTGGCGGTGCACCAGGAGGTAAATAGCCATGGTGGCAGAAAATTCCGCCGAAGGCAAAAATTTTTCGGGGTGCCAAGCTCAAAATGACTAATTTTTTACCACCAATAGACTGTTTATTTTATTCATTTTGCCGCGAAAACAATAGGTAGCTAGGTATTTAATTAAATTAATTAAACTTTAAAAAACTCGCAAAATGTTCAACTTATGTGTTACGCCGCGATGCAATTATGCGAAACGCCAACATCTCAAAAATGTAAAATGTAAAATTGTTGTATGAACAGGGAACCCACGCTTATCAACGGTAAAATAAATCTTGTTTTGACAGTTAGCGCTTAGCGGGCATCAAGTTGCGCATATTAAAAGTACCGTCCGTATAGATTTTGTTTTTAATTATTTCTTATTAGCTATAGTTTTTTTAATTACCGCTTTTAACAAAAAAAAACCGTGGTTTTAGGAGGTTATTTGAATGGTTCAATAAAATATATTTCCAACAAATTCTTAATTTTTTCTAATTTTTTAATAAGTAGAGAAAGATTAAGTTATTACCGTTCACCGTCTTGATTTTTGGTACTTTACCGGATTTTTCGGAAATTTCAGAATCAATCGCAAACAAAATGTTCAAAACTTTCTATAACACTTCATATTTAGAATCACTAAGGAAAGTTAAAAAAAACATTTAAGAAGCAAAATAAATAAGGAACCGATATCTAGACAATATATCGATTTTTACTAATTGTCGATATACTTTTCCCATCCCTTCCATATATATATTCGACAGTGAACTAGAAGCGATTAAATTTTAACTCAATCCCTTGTTTTAATATAAATACACAACCCAAAAAAATGCATAACCTGCTCTAATAATAAAAGCAGTTCGATATTTAAAACATTGATACATACACCAGGTTAGGCTTTTTTTGGATTAAAATAAGAAAGTAACGGATTGGCTTGAGATTTAATCGCTCGTCTTTAGACTAACCTAATTATCAAATAGAACGTGGAGAACGAAATTTATTTTATTAATTAATTAAAAAATGTTTATCAAGAACAAATCTCATGAATACACGTCAATATGCTTCGTTTGAAAATTTAATACAAGACGAGTGAGAGAATATTATTTTATGCAAGAAGAGGAACATTTTCCATTGATTTCAATTCCATGTTTGTAATTTGAAATTGTGATATTTATAAATTATATTTTCAAATGATGGGGCTTTCGAGGCAAGAGATCAATCTGAGAAGGTTATTGGCAAAGTGCGAGCTTATGTGTAAAAATCAAAAAGAAGATGAGAGATTTGAAAAATATATTAATACTTTAGAAGAAATGGTACAAGATATAAAGAAGAGCCCTAGGTAAGTACAGAGTACAGAATTGGACTTATATTAGAGCCCGTATATTATTTGGATTAGATATTTCATCAGGTCAGTTATAAATGCCCTCAGTTGTTGCAATATTCAGTAACTATACCTAGGGTTGCTAACCATCCTGAATTTAGAAGGATGCCCTTTATTACCAGATACACCCATGTATTCCCAAAAAATAGTAGATATTCCCATGTATTTCCAAAGTACTATTACGTACCATTTAAGTATTTTTATGTTGTTTTATTTGCTTGTTTGTACTTTTTTCAGCCTAAAATAATTACTGTTTGTATAGTAACTAAAAAAAAATTGGCGTTAAACATTTTTATTCAAAAACAATACATTTTTTTCTCCTTATCTATATTTTAATAAACAACATAAATAACAAATAAAATAAATAAAATTTATATATTTTTTTAAGGATTTGTATATTTTTTGAATCTGAGAAGAATCTTTGTGATCGACAGTCAAAGGGCCAGAACCACTTTTTCATAAAAGTTTGAGAACTAATTTAAGAATAATTTTTCTAAAATAATTCTTGTTTTGAAAATTTAGTTTAGTTTTTTTTTTAGTATGTCAGTTGAAACCATAAAAAGTTACCAAAAAAGAATTCTGAATGTAAAAATGTCATTAGGAATCACAACTGTTAGTAAATATGATGAATTTAATGATCCAATCTCAATGAGGGAAGATCTACTAGGTAAGTCATTGAAAAATTCAGGTATTTATATTTGTTTACAATGAGTTAGTTTGAGCAAGTCTATTGCCATGGTACTTAAAACTCTTCCCCCGGTTGCTCAAAACTTAATTGCTGTTTAGAATATTTAATCAAGCTTTTGGATTTGACAAGCTGCTTACAGAAATCTAGGAACTCGCTGTCAAATTTGACATTCTGTTAAACATTCTAAACTTCAATTGGGCTTTCTGCATCCAGCCGAGTTCGTCAGTTATATTTCGCTTATGTCTCTATCATTTTGTAATTGTGACATTTAGAAAAATTATTTGTTCAATTGTTAAAAATGTCATCTTAAACCTACTACTGTCAAAATAGACCTGGTTTTTTAACTTGCATACAGTCTAGAAATGTAAGCTTTGAGTAATTATGGAACACCTAAAATTTTAAAAAATATATGATCTGCTTCCTAATTTTCCTGAAACTTAAACCTCCAGTAATGTACTATAAATACAATCTAGTTGTTATTAAAAAAGCAATAATTTAAATTATGTTTCACGATCAATTCACTTTATTTATAGGAATTCATTTTAGGGCTAAGACAAAGAAATATTGCACAAGGAGGTGATCAGGCAGATTTTGATCAAGTTTTAAAATATCAAGAGGATATGCAAAATAGGATTGCTGAAGAGATGCTGGAATTCACGAAAACACTAAAGGAACAATCAGAAATAGCTAATAAAATAATAAAAAAGGATACAGAGGTGACTGCTTAATGTAACTAATTAGGTTTTATTTATTTTAACTTTATTATTTTGAGTCAAAAAGAATTTTATGACTTTTGTTTGTCAGTTTGTTAAAACTAAACTTTGTAACTCACAATGCTTCCTGTACAAACACATGGGATGCATGTTTACAATTGAGAATTAGAGAAGAGGGGTGGCCTTTTTAACACGGCATTAGTCAGGTGGGGTGTGACAAACCCCAGCTATTTTAAATTGCGTGCCATTTTCCTAAAAATATATATACTCGCTTTTTTTTATTTATTGATTTTTTTGAAAAAATATATACTGGTTAGCAGGTTGATTATATTTTTATTAAGGCAAATTTTTGTTGAATTTGAAGGGTTGTAGTTTATATCAGGGGACAGTTGAGGGTATTTGTTGAATGGTATTTGCCTAATAATCATTCCTTTGTTAATGTAAAATTAATAACATAATATACTGGAATTTGGTTATTATAGCACAAATAACTATAGTGTGTTCCATCTGGTAAAGTTACTTGTATCATCTAAAATTGAAATATTAAATGTATAGTGGGCATCACCTAAAGTATTCAGGTAATAATAACAATCCCAAGTAGCACTTTTAGTCATGAATATGTCATTATCACAAGTATTTTCATTGAAGTAACCGGAACTTGGTGTCGCCACGTTCTGTTTAAGCTGAGACTACATAGTCATTACCAAAATGGGGATCAATTTTAGGGTAACTATTTCGTGAATAACATGTAACTGTGACTTTGACTATTACATAGATAGTATGGAATTGTGTAGATCCATTTAAATAGCCGAATAGTAATAATTCACCCTATTCGTCACTTCCTTATTTCTTTCTTTATTAAATCCGTTTTAAAAATATGTATGGTTCGTTTTAATACAAACAAGACAGTTAAGGCGACTACAAACACTCAAATAGCTTTTCACTTAGTTTTCTAGCTATGATAAGGACTTAAAATTAAAAGGCAGGCAATTTCTCTAGTGAATATGCTGATGATAGGCTTAAAAAAATTACGCGCTTTTAAAATTTATTAATTGTCAATCTCAAAAATGTAATTTTGGACTTTATTTTCATAAATAACTTATTATAAAGAGTGGTTCTTTTTTTAATGTAATGTTTAATTTGTATGCATTTTTAATCTTTATACTCACAAAAACAAATATCATAGCTAAATATTTATAGGAGAGGTGAAAATAAACAATGGCTTTCTATTGGACTTTTGCTTTTAGGTTGGCTGCATTTCTTTACTCAGAAAATTACTTAACATCAAGTGTCTACGACTGCTCTCATATGCTATTATAGTTTTGAATTCTTTAAATATGCAGCTGTCACTTATACCCAATTACACTGAAGTATTGAACACTAATGTGGTACGAATAAAGTTATCTACAAAGTTCTTGTTAAACCTATACTGTATCTTATTACCAAGCGGTTATGATTTGGCCGGTTCTTTAAAATTTCATGGGTTGTGTCGTAGCATGCACAGAGTTGCAGTACTTGAGTGTATGTATGTATGTTCAGGTATGACATAACCAAGTTGTGATATTTTTAATTTTCTATAAAATGTGGCTGAGTGACGAAATTCTTACTTCTAAGTTGGAAGAGAAGAATAACGACTGGTAATAGCCTGTTTGAAGAAGCAGTAGACAATAACTTTTTCTACTCTGCGATGACTTGTTTTACTTTATAGTAATATATTATAACGTAATGGAGTAGTCTCTGCAAAGTTCAAGAAGGTACTAAAAGTTGTAATTTAGTAAACAGATTAGAAACAGTAACTTTGAATAATTACTATTGCGTAACGGAAAAGAAATGACATTATGCTATAGTAGCTTGGGGAAATTGCTTGAGAGTGAATGAGGTATTAGTTGCACAAAAGAGGATTATTCGAACAATCCTCTTCAAGGGATCAAGGGAATCTTGTCGTCCACTCTTCTCAAATCTTCAACTGTTGACAGTTGTATCAATTTATATACTTCAATGTGCCCTGTACATTCGTAAGAATCTTAACTCTTTTACTCTGGTTGATGACATGCCTCACTGCTATCCACTCAGAAATGGTTCCGACTTAAGGCTACCGGCTGTTCGACTGACTGCAACTGCTAAAAGTTCCCTTGTAATGCCCTTAAAAATATATAATCACTTGCCGATTAAACTCAGACGAACTATAAATTTAAAATCTTTTAAAAGAAAACTATTTGACTTGCTCTGTAGGGATCCCATTTACAGTTTGAATAGTTTTTCTCTAGAAACTTTGTATGATCTTGAAATATTCTGACTTGTATTTTGTATTTGTATTTTACTTTTACACTATTTTATTTCACTTTTAACTTGATTAGGTATGTTATAGTATTATTCTTAACCTATTATATTATTATATGTATTTTACTTTGATAATCTTCGACGAAACACATGTCACACTGTGATCTGTTTGTGAATAAAGGAATTTGAATTTTGAATTTGAACTTTACGTGTAAAATTACTATAATGTATTATTCACAGTAACAAATACATATATAATTCTTAAAAACGTGTAACCCAAAGTGTTTGTTGATATATAGTAGGATTATTAGTAATAAATACGTAAAAACTGTGAAAGAGTAGTAGCGGAAACAGTTGTAGCTACTTTAGTGCTATCTGGGATGTCTGATAATATATTTTTTATCTGATGTGATCCAATGTTATATACATATTGTACTATAATTTGCATTTTATTTGAAAATAAATAAAAAAAAATATTTATATTTGTGGAAAGTGTAGCTGCAGAATTTCAACAAAGGCTGCAGATTTTTGGCATAGTTTTTAATATTGTTATTGTTAAACGGACATTTTATTTTACATTCTTGATCTAAAAATGTTATTGTCTTTTGTTAATTTTCTAGAAAATCCTGATAGTTTATTACCATATTTTACCCATTAAAACAAAAAGTTTGTAGATGCCTCTTAAAATATAAGCAGAAACCCAGTACAAGAACTGTTTTGTTAAATATACTTGGTTCATTTTGAATATATCATTTATTTGTTTACATCGTTAATTAAAACATAGAAACTATTGTTATCAATTTTAGATCTTTATCATAAAAAAGTATTTTTGATCATTCAAAACAAAAATATTAGCCTGCAAATTATAAATAATAATGTTATTGTTAAAGACCCTGAGTCCCTGGCGAATTTGTTTCATACACAGTTAAATATTAGTGGGCCAGCTAAAGTCCCTAATACTATGAATTTATGTAATATAGTTGATGATGTACCCTTTTCATTAATCTTAAATCCCACAACACCGAGGGAGATCACACATATTATTAATCATTTGCTGTTCAAGAATCTTAAAGGTGTAGTTGATATACAAGCATATCTTAAAAAGAATGTACACTGTATATGATGTAGCTCTGCTTCTAGCCAATATTATAATGGCTGTTTTGAGGCGGCTTGTCATTTTCCAAATCAACTTAAGTAACTAAAAACATTCCTGTTGTTTGCCAACTTTTTATACTTTGACTTTGAATGTTTGCTTTTTTCTGGAAATAGGGATGTCTCTGGCAATATCAACGCAAGAGGTAGGAACAATTTGGTCATGCCACTTTAGCGAACTTCATTGTTTCATGGTCAAGGTTCAAGATCCATTAGTTGGATGTATAAAAGTATAGAATTAATTGCCATTATATACACGAAGCATTCAAAGCCAAAGTAGTTCTAAAGCTGAACTAAATAATGTCTTATTTAAACAGAATTTTATTTCTTAAGAAATTATTTTAACTGTTAGCATATTTTACTTTTTATTAACTTTATATAAATTTTGTGTTTTAAGTTATTTTTTAATCACATTTTCTTCTAGTCTATAATATGTCTGTGTTTCTTTTTAATATTTTCTCTAATAAAATTATGTCAATTTTTCAGAATTGAATGTATGACAATAAAAATATTATTAAGTACAAAAATCCAAAATCGTATGTGAAAAATATTTTAAATATATTTTAGGTGGCAAGTAATTCAACTATGCTTACTGAGCAGAATTCTTTAAAACTAGTTGTAGAATCCTCCAAACTATCGGAACATTCTAAAAGAGCTTGCAAGTGTTGGATGTGGATAATGTTAGCTATTGTTTTAGCAGTGTTTATAAGTAAGTAAACAGTCATAAATAAAATGCTTCTACATCAATTGGCCAAAAAACAAATTTGTGCAAGTCTGAAAATTGAAAAATGAAACTTTATTTTTTCCAGACTATCCATTTACAATGTTACAAAATATACAAGTGTCAAAATACAAAACAAATAAAAAATATATATATTTATTAAAAAATATCACATTGATTAGTAAATAATTTAAATTTAAACTGTTGCTTTAGTTTAAACACAACCATCACACTTTTTCAAAGTTCTTCTAAACCTTGGAAAACTGATATTAAAGAAGTCAATATGACTTGGTAGCGCATTGGCACACATACACATTCTGTCTATGGGAGTATTTAGCCCATAGTTCTGTGGACTTTGGTCCAAAATAGTTGCTCCTGTCTTGATCTGACAGGAGCATGAAAGTTTATTTTACATAAAAGAGAATGCGACTTAATAAGGTTAAGAATTATAAATAAATTACGCAAATCGTAATGTTTTCTTTTCTGTTCCAGTAAGGGGAGACCCATTAATGTGTACAGCTCACAGTAATTTATATTATCGATGGGTAAATGGAGTATGCCTTAAAAATATTCTGTGAATTTTTTCCAACTGATCTAAATGGCATTTGTAGTATGGCAACTACACAGTGAAAGCATACTCAAATCCAGGTCATACCATGGCACAAAAGACATCTCTTGGAGCATACACATTACTGAAAACGCCAAGAGATTTTAAAATAGAGCCTAATAGTTTCATTGCCTTATTCATCACATTATCTATGTGTGGAAGAAATGTAAATTGGGAATCCAATAGCACTCCCAAGTTTTTTACAGTATCAACTCTTTCGAGATGCCACTGTTTAGCATATAATCTTAAATGTGGGACTTTTAAATGATGGAAACTTATAGCACTACATTTGCAGACATTCAAAGCTAACTGATTCACAAAACACCAATCCATAAACCTATTTAGATCTTCCTGAAACTGGTCACAGTCAAGACGTGAGTGAATTGTTTTAAAAATCTCATCATCTGCATATAATAAAAAATTGCTGTTGTAAATAACAGTTTTTTAAGTCATTTATATGTATCAATAAAAATGGCGACAAATGACCACCATATGGTATACCAGAATGCAGTATAATCTCATCGGATAAAGTATTTTTTAACTTCACGAAATGATGCCTACCAGTGAGGTAGCTACATAACCAGGCCAATAAGGAACCTCTCACACTCATAACCTTCAATTTCCTTACAAGAATGCAATGATGTACTCTATCAAATGTTTAAGAAAAGTCAATATATATGGGATTAACCTGCAGTTTAAGGATCTTCGAGGTTAATTTTTCTTTTAAGGATCCATGCTGTTCACGAGTGACATCGACATTATATTTGGAAGCTAAAGGCCTGGTAATAGTTTTAAATTTAAATTATATAAACCTAGCAAGTGTATCTGTTTTTGACTGTTTCAAGACACCTGATTAGGTTGTGACTGGTTTGGATTGTCTCTTCAGTTAATTTTTCAGACAATTGACAGAATACTAACACGATCAGGAGATATATGACTTTTTTAAATTAATATGTGTACTAAATTGTGTTTTACAAAATTGATAATTTAATAGTAGACTATGACCTATATATAGCATAAGAACTAGGATTATCTATTACAATAAATTGTGCCAATTAACTAGCTCGATATTAAAAATGGAATAAATACAAATATCTAAACAAAACATAAACAGTATCAAAGACACAACAGATTGCCACATAGAGAGTATATGCTTAACTAATGCAAAGGAAACAGACATGTTCAACCTATGACTGAAATCACTATAAAACTTCTGCACATAATGTTTGGTAATATGCTATCTATAATTATTAGTATAGTAAAATGGAGAAATAAACAAATTTTGTCTCCTAGTCCTGTAAGAGAACTAAAATTTAACAAGTTAAGCATATCCATCATGTTAATAATTTTATAACAAAAAAATATGATCCCTGCACATTCTTTAAATTCCCTGTATGCACTCCTATAAGGATATCTAAGTGGCCTCTATACCATTCTAGAAAGCAATTGAGTCCAGGATCCGAGATCATCAGCATTTATATGTATCCAATAAGTAAATTACATGTGGTCAAATACACTTTAAGTAGATTTTATTTCTCAGTACATATAGTACTTGATTTCCCAAAAAAGTACTATCAAAAGTACCTCTAATACTGCTTCTGTATTTAAAATACTGTATAAACAAAACTTTTTTGCCTAAAAACACAAATAAAAAAGTTGTCCATATCATATGATACCCAAATCCATGCATACCACCATATAATGTTTAATGATATAGACTTTTTTTGACTTTATAAGAATTGTATTTAAAAATATGAATGACTCTTTGCGATATTATCATTATATTTTTTTTATTATTATATTCAAACTTTTACATCTTAAAAAAACTAAAAATAAGTTTACAGAGGGAAACTGTCTATTTATAATAATTAAATAGAAAATGGTTAAATTATACCTTTACTTTTCCTTATACAGCTTTTAAAAGCTAAAAAGGGTAAATATTGAGGAAGAATTTACTCTAAATATAATTTTAAAAAATTCTTTTAACTTTGTACAGAAGGCGACTGGAACAATATTTTTCACTCTCACGACCCTGTGTGGCAAGTTTAATAGTTCTTTTCCTATAAGAAACTTTAAAAGAAAAGATAAAAAACCCTGGGTTACTAGAGGGCTGAAAAAGTCATCTAGAAATATGAACTCCTTGCATACACTTCGAAAATACCTGCTACACAGTGACGTTTTCATGAGATATTATAGTCGATATAGAACTATTTATAGAAATGTTATCAAATTGGCAAAACAGTTATATTATAGTAATCGTCTAACTCAGTCCAGTAATAAACAAAAAGAAAGTTGGAATATTGTTAATAATCTCAGTGGTAGGAAAAAAATATCACAAATATGAAGCAGCACTTCTAGTCAATTCGATTCATTTTATTGTTCGATAGCCACCAACTTGTCTAAGCAGAGTAAGCTTGAAGTGAATGCTATGGATTATCTACATAACTCTTCAATAAGCGACTCTATTTTTGTCCAACTGATGTTTATGAAATTAAAAGCATATTTTTGGAAATAAAAAACAAAAAATCAACTGAACATGATGGTATTTCTATGAGAATATTTCAAGCACTGCCTGATATAGCTTTAAGGTTTTTAGCCAAAGTGCTAATTCATCATTTTCTTCAGGGAATTTCCCCCTGTTTGAAGGGCGCTACAGTTCTGCCATTTTTTAAAGGGGGCGATCCGGAAACACCATCCAACTTCCGACCAATATCGCTACTGATTTCGAAAAACTTGTCAATAAACGTATCACTACTTTCTTGAGTATGCATAATATATTGATAAATACTCAATTTGGATTTGAAGCTCAAAAAAGGACTAACGATGCTATTTTTTCACTATCGAAAGACTTGTATCTTCGACTTGATGGAAAGGTTGCAGCGGCAGTGTTCTGTGATTTAACCAAAGCTTTTGATTGTGTGGATCACAGAATACTGCTTAGCAAACTTGAAATTCATAATTTTACAGGCACGAAGTGGTTAAAGTCATATTTATCAGATCGTCAACAGTCGGTGATATTTAATGATGAGTTATCATCAAAATTAACAATAAATTCTGGAGTTCCACAAGGTTCCGTCCTTGGACCACTATTATTTCTTATATAATATATAATAATATATTATATTAACATATTATGTCAACGTTTGGCAACTTTAAATATATTTCGATCTTTTACAATGTTTGCCGATGTTGCGACTATTTTGTGGCATTGTAAGTCTCCTGAATTGTTGGAAAACAATGTTTTTTTTTTATCTTGAAAAACTTAAAAACTGGTGTGATGCTAATTTCCTTACCCTTAATATATCCAAGACAAATATTGTATGTTTTAAATGTCAGTTGGATGCTGTGTTGATGAATGATGAGCAGAGATGTGTGAAATAGGTTTTTGGGTCTGTTTCTGGACAAAACATTAAAATTTGAGCAACATATTTCACAATTGTCTACAAAGCTTTCCAAAGCATGTTTTGCATTAAGGGTCATAACTTATGAATTGGATGCTTCAATAACTAGAAACGTTTACTTTGCTCTAATAGAGTCTCACTTAAGTATGGCATGTTTCTGGGGTTCTTGCCCAGGTTATTTATTTAACATAATTTTTCTTCTGCAGAAAAGAGCATTAAGGTTTATGTTAACAGTGAAACCATGGGACTCTTGTAAACAGTTGTTTATTCATAATAAATTATTGACACTTTCATATATGTTTATTCTTGAAACAGCCTGTCTGATTTTTCAAAAATTTAGAGATGAAATTAAAACTATATCTACCTACACTACTCATAATACCCACATAACAGCACTTCCTATACCAACTTCCACATTAGTTAAAAATTTATATTATACAATGGAAAGAAAATATTTAATCACCTTCCAAAGGCGGTAAGAAAAATTGATTGTATTAAGAAGTTTAAGGAGGTCAAAACTTTATATCCTCTTTAATAGTACTGTTTGTCTTTTTATGTTTGTTTTTTAATAATGTGCAATATTTGAATTTCTAATTCAGACTTTTAGTTTATACAAATTTAAAAAAAATTAATTTAAGTGTTTCGTGTAACTTACTTTAAGTTTTGTATACAGGGTATTTGTATGGATTGAGATCATTCATGACTTTAGTGAATTGATAGATTTTTACTTATATGTGTTGTTTATAACCAAAACATTTTTCCCTACTATTTTTATTAATTAATGAAACTTGTTTGGTAGTTTGACTAAATATATATGCAACGATTGTGTTCTTATAATAATAGAATATCTCGTAACCTAATTATAATTAGATTGTAAACATTTTTTTTTTTTTAGTTTTAAGTTCCGCTTTATCAATGAGATTTTATCTTTTGATAATAAAGCTATATTTGACTTTCACTTGAACTTTTTGCATTTTTTTATGTTTTAAATAACCTCTACTTAACTTTATATTTTCACCATATAAACTTATGATTTCTTCCTTTTTTTCTAAATTTAACTTTAATTTATGCTAATACATCCCTAATGCCATTATATTCCAAAATATTCATAATAAGATATGTCAAAAACCAATTACTACTTTGTCATAAAAATTTAAATTTGCCCAAAAAAATTATTTTAATATGGAAATAATATAAAACCTAGTAACCTTAGAACATTACATAATCAGCAGTAGAAAAAAGCACACCACACAAAGATTCGAGCTACAGACCTAGACTCGTAGGACAGTGTAATAACCATTATAATATATGAGCTTAGAAAAATTAAACAAACCCCCATATTTTACTACTAACCTAAGCTAACGATACATAATGCCGTTTTCTTCATAAGTGCCGCCACGGCACGAATCCAAAAGCGACAAGGCGCAAGCAGGATGCCAAGAGTTACTCTATTAAATCTTAGATATAAATATGTGTAAGTACAATTTAAAAATTATTTCTTTAATTTTCAGATATGGTACTATTTATGAAGATTGCAAAGAAAAACAAATAAAATATTGTAGTCTGATGGTTGTGGATACAGATAAAATAAAAAAGGTTTATGTGACAATATTGGTCTGTGCTAAAGCTGTGAGCATACCATAAAATAAAGTTATGAATAGCTTAATTTGATGAAAAAATATGTATGATGATACAGAAAGGGGGAACATTTATTTTAAGATGATTGTGTGCGTAATCATAGAACACTGGCTTTGAATATTTATTTATTTATTATATTTATTACATATATTTATAGACACAGTTTTTATCACAAAGTGTTTAGATTAATTTAAGTTTTTGTATTGTAATTTTGGCCTATAAGTAAATAACTATATACATTAATTGTTTTATTATTTCATTGATACAATGAATAAACAATATAACATTAAAACTCATCATCACCATCAACTCTAAATCATAACTTTAAAAACAAACATAGTGGTTACAGTAGCAATCTAAAGGAGGGATGGTGGAGGTAATTCGCACTGTGCCTGTAGCCTAGGGGCGACCCAATTTGGAATAAATAAAATAGTCATTCGATATGAATGTTGAGTACCTTCTTTTTATTTTTAGTCAACAAAATAAATTACAAGCTTAGACTTGGAACAAAATTGAAAATGAAAACTTATTTTTTCGTCACGGGCTTTTTTATGAAAGACACCATAAGTTTCATGTTCTCTTAGACCGCCACTGAGTATATTTTCAACACGAATTTCAGTATATGTAAATTCAAAGATGGTTTTATTGTGTAAACAAAAAAGAAGAAATGTATATTAAAAATAGGTTACACAGTTCATAACATAATTAATCAGTGATGTTAGTGCTTAAATTACCCTATATGCGCGTTTATAACCCATTTTGAGCTTAAAATTTTAATATAATAATGAACATTTAAGTAAAAATACCAATAATTTTTTCAAATTACTGGTAGTCTACCATCTTTATCAATAATTCATATAACATTAGAAAAAGGTAAAATTCTGCTGTTAAAAACTTTACATTTTAATAAGGGTATTCTAACAAGTTACAATATTTTTAATAAAGATCAAAAGCTCCTGTTAAATTAAAATCTGTTTTGTTCTTACTAAAATATCGGTTGAAGTCTAAATGCAAGAGCAACTGTAATAAGTGCCCTCCACTCACTTTCTCGTGAAGACTGTACAAAACACAGAGAAGGGTTTCTATAGCAATATCCGAACGTTTCTGGAAAGTTTCTAGTTCTTCAATGTCTGCTTCTGTAAGGTCAGCTTCCCAGGTATTTGCGACTAGGCAGAATTCATCACAAAGATCCAATAACCTCGTTATTACTTTGTAAACCTGAGAAAATATAGAAAATTACAGACTTAAAATGCGTAACATAAATTGCAAATCCTCTTTTTCTATTTTTTAAAATAACTTTTTTGAAAACTCAATATGTCTAATAAGAAATCATTGGTTCTTGGAATTAAGACCATGTCCAAATGGAATAACTCCGACGCTTCGCACTCGATTGCATAAAGAATCTTCAGGGAACTCTGCTTTAAGAGATCAGAATTAGTGTTCAGTGTTCCAATCTTGTGAATCAAATATCCCTGAAGATGCAATCAAAGGGGAAACGTCGGGAAGCGATTCCATTTTGACACGGCCTAATCCTAAGAACCATGAATTCTTAATTGACCAAAGCCGTGAAATTTTTAATATTTTGACTAGAAGTGTCATGGACTTACACAGGGCTTTTTTAACAGGACATGGCCCATCGCTTACTGAGAAATTTCTTGGCATAAAATTAAAGCAAGACAAAAATGTTACGTATAGATAGGACTAGAAAAGGAGGTCTGTTTGAAATTAAGAATTAATTACTATCACATGTCAAAAATAATCACTGCTTACTCATGATATGTGAATAACCACAGCATTTGGCTTTGGTACCTGTTTTTAATATTCCAATGCATTTCTTAATACTTTTACTAACAATATAATGTATTTTTTGAATTCATTTTAATAACGGAATTATTTAAAATTAAAATAAAAAAGATTCAGGTCTGAAAGTTTTACGTTTTTTTGGTAGAGCACAAATTGAAATTTAATATACATATATATATATATATATATATATATATATATATATATATATATATATATATACATGCTAATTCTACTTCTGATTGAACCGGTTTAAATTTAAAATTTTAAATCAAACACTATATATTTTTGAGTTTTTCAATTCTAAGATTAATTGCATATAACTTTTCTATAATACATATATAATAAGTCAAATGGAAACAGCAATTGAAAATTTGCAAGTTTTGATATTTATTCGGATTTTCTAAAAAAATCAAGGTGCCAGAATTAGATGCATAACATGAGTCTTTGTAAAGGTTTTGGCTGACACTGAAGCCATGCAGAAAGAGAGCAAGTTTTTGTTAAAATTCAGTAAACTACAATTATTTAAAAGCATCTAAAGTAAGTATATAAAATATTGACAGCAGGTAATTATTTAAACACATCTATGATGAGTGCATAGAATAAACATAAGTATGTTGTTCCCCAAAATTGTAATAATTGCTAGCAATTTCTTAACAGTATGAAAAATAAAAACTGCTTACCTTGCTTGGTACGTTGTGTTGCAGAGCTGGTGTATGATATAGTCTATGTTTACTCTTGCTGTCTTGAGCCTGAAAAAAAAGCACATTAAATTTTTATCAGAATGCTACATTTATTTATGAATTTTTTGCTACAAAATACATATGTATGTAAATGAACTTTTTATATATTAAAGATCAGGTTTGTATTTTATGAGGAAAAAAACATTCCTTTTACTAGAAATAGATTTGTACAAAGTTATTTATTACAATTAAGAATCACCAATTTAAAAAAAATACGAGATAAACTTACATCCAAAAATAAGTTTCTTTGCTAACATTTTTTATTTTATTAAAACATAACATTGTACATATTTTTAAGGAAGCTAATTTTTGTGTTGACAACCTTTCTATCACATAAAATAGTCTCTTTTTTATTAACTGAAGAAATACGGACTTTTCCATATTATAAAATAAGGATCCCAACTAAGTCTAGTGGATATTAAGCGTCCTTGTTTTTCCCACATACACGTCTCCACAGGAGCAAGGAATTTTATCTACTCCTTCTGAAAGATATACGTTTGAAAACATATATCTTTCGAGGGTCATAAGCATTGTCCAATCTGAGGGGAATGGCTATTGTACTGAAGATATATAATATGTCCACAAAGAATAGGTTCCCTTAAAAAAAATAATTTCGATTATTAGCACTTACCTCATCTAGTGTAAGCACAAAAGTTTTTGCTAGAAGGTTCGTAACAAATTCATGGTGTATTTTAATGATGTCTTCAAATTCGCTTGCGCTCTCTACAGCTTTCAAAAGAGTGGAAAACTGAGCTTCAATCACATCAACCTGCATATAGTACTGTAAATTGTTAACAAGGAACATTAGATTCTGACGAAGCGTCCAAACGCGTCGGTCGCTGAAATAAATTATAAGAATTCTCTAAGCCATAATTTTGATTTTCAACATTTTAATCTACACTCGAATCATTTTAATTTCAGAAATTTTCAAACTGAATTATTCTGCTTTATATTATTATCAACTGCGAAGGTATTTCGGTAGTGTTAGTACCACTATTAGTTAAATTAATAAACAATATTTTCTATATTGAATGTTTTCCAAATATGCTTAAAAAAAAGTAAAATCTTCTCTATCTATAAAGCGAGTTTAAAATAGGTGTGAAGTTAGCAACGATTTTGCCAGCCACGTTTCTGTGGCTGGCAATTCGGTACACTGTTTTTGTAGAGCGGCAAACTCTTTTTTATAGAATCCATATTTTAAATTAAACCTATATACCCCTTAAGGAAACCATTATCCGTAAAAACGTAAACCAAATTATATATGGAAAAGGGGATAAAATTCATCTCTTAAAAAAATTAAATAAAGCGAATGTCTCATTACCAAAATTTAGGAGTAACATGTTTAGATAGCAGACAATTAGCCCTCAAAATTTGAACGAGATTCTATGGGGACATGGGGTTGATATTCAACCCTTAAGAAATTAAAAATTTATTTTACCACGATAAAGCGAATGCCTCACTACTAAGATATAGTAGTAATCTGGTTTTATCACAAACAATTAGCCCTTAAAATTTGAACAAGGTTCTATGAGGACATGGGGTTGAAATTCATACCTTAAAAAACTGAAAATTTATTTTACCATAATAAAGCGAATGCCTCACTACCCAAAATTTTAGACTAATATCTTTGTGTAGCACGCAATTTACCCTCTAAATTTGAACAAGATTCTTTGGGGAACAGGGGTTGAAATTCATCCCTTATGAAATTAAAAAGTTATTTTACCAGGGTAAAACAATGTTTCTCTTTAAAATTTTTAATTCATTAAAACATACCTTTGTACATATTTTTTTGAGAAAGCTAATTTTTGTGATGACATCTTTTCTATCACATAAAATAGTTTCTTTTTTATAAATTGAAGAAATACAGACTTTTCCATATTCTAAAATAAGGATTCCAACTTTCCTGAAAGACTGCAAAGTGGGATCCATTTAGGGACTATTTTATTTTCCAATTGCTGAAACGTCTATTCACAGTATAATCGGACTTTGATGTCATACAATATAAAAAAAATATTTTAAGGAATACAAGAAGAAAGTCTTTACAGCTTGTATGTTTATCTCATGTTTTGCCTTTTAATTGACTTTAAAAAGAATATCAACTTTTCAAAATTATCACAAATGTGATATTATGATTTAGACCCTAACGCTTATCTCTACTGAAGTTCTTTGTATGTTTAAAAATTTCAATAGATTCTCTAATTTTTCGTTTTATAAAATCCTGGAACTGACTCTAAACCTTGGTTTCGTTTACATTTATAATATGGCTAGTGGCATGCTGATGTTTTTTTACCATGGTAAAACGAATGCTTTACTACCAAAACATCTTTAGGAAGCACGCAATTTGGCCTCTAAATTTGAACAAGATTCTTTGGGGACCTGGAGTTGAAATTCATCCTTTAATTAATTAAAAAATTATTTGACTATGAAATAGCGAATGCCTCACTAGCAAAATTTAAGAGTAACATGTTTAGGTGGCAAACAATTAGCACTCAAAATTTAAACAAGATTCTATAGGGACCTAGAGTTGAAATTCATCCCTTAATTAAAAATTTATTTTCCTATTGTAAAGCGAATGCCTACCTAAATATAGAAGTCATCTGTTATGTCACAAACAATTAGCCCTTGAAATTTGTACAAAATTCTATGGAGACATGGGGTTGAAATTCAACCCTTAAGTAAATAGAAATTTATTTTACTATGAAAAAATACCTAATTACTAAAATATAGAAGTAATCTGCTTATGTAACAAACAATTAGTCCTTATAATTTGAACAAGATTAAAAAATTAAAAATTTATTTTACCATGATAAAACAAATGCCTTACTACGCAAAATTTGGACTAACATCTTTAGGTAGCAAGCAATTTGCTCTCAAAAATTTGAACCAGATTCTATGAGGACATAGAGTAGAAAATCATCCCTTAAGTAACTAAAAAATTGTTACTATAAAATAGCGAATGCGGTCTTATCGTGCGGGTCCAAAGGTCACCAGCATTATGAATTAAATCAGAAAATCAGTGAATACCAAAATGTTGTGTGATTCTTTTATCGAGCTATTTAATATGATGGGCTATTTACAAATATTCAGGGAGAAAGACAATAGTTTTTTTTTTTTTATATTACGCAATATTATTAAGATAGCTTAATATTATTTTATATATTAAATGCCGAGGGACTAAATAAGAAAATTCGAATCAGTGGAACAATCAGAATGTGTTCTGTTTATACAGCCACTTAATGAAAGTGAGATTTTTTTATCAATCACGAAATATTATGAGCCCCGCTTGACCTAAAAATCTAACCTCTTATACAGTGTCA